>OY720145.1:11451859-12069005 GCA_963082955.1 Cheilosia grossa
CATCCTGCTAATTTCAGGGGATGTCCCAAGTATCAGCAGGTTAAACAGAACGTGCAGGCTCGAAAACAGAGGTCCGAAGAAGAGAAGGGTCGAAAGAGTCGCTCGTTCTCTAATTTTGTTGCACCCAATGTGTCCTTTGCCCAAATGGTATCTGGACCGGGTAGCACAATCACAAAAAGCGCGCCGAAGGTTCCTACACCGGAAGCGGATCTGGATTTGAAATCGATCCTTCTGTCACTGCATGGAAAGATCGACAATTTCCAGAAACAATTAAATGAGCATGCGGCTCGAATAGACATGATCTATTCGACGCTGTTTGCCGAGTCTGCCGCGCCATGAATATGATGGGTACGCTGGACGAGGTAAACTTAAAGATCCTTGCGGTGAATGTTAATTCACTAATCCGGATCGAGAGAAGGATCAATCTTTCCAATTTGTTGAAAGCCGAAAAGCCAGATGTGCTTCTGGTTAGCGAAACTAAGCTATCCCCGAAGCACAAATTGGGCTATAGAAACTATTGTGTAGTTAGAAGAGACCGGCCCAACTCCACACAGGGAGGTGGTGTCGCTATCTTAGTACGTAAAGGCTTGCGCCATAAGGTTATATATAGCGGGGAAGTGCGCCGGTTCCAGGTGTTGGAAGCATGCATCGTATGCATTCCCCTCAATACCCAGAGGCGGATGTATGTGGTGTCGCTTTACGCACCGGAATCTCCTCGACGCATTGAATTTTTAAATGAGATCGAGACGCTTTTTCGTTGCTTAGAGCTTCAATCGGAAGATAATTATTACTTTTTGGGCGGAGACCTCAATGCTAAACATGCGGCATGGGGAAATGATATTCCGAACCCTAGAGGCAACCAGTTTCACGACTGGTGGCGTCATAATATGATTGAGTACAAACTCGAGTTGTACGCGACGGATATCCCGTCTTTCCCTAGAGACGGTTCTTTCTTGGACATAGCGCTAGTTGACGAAAGACTGGAACTGACGAACACTGATCTAAGCACGCGGAACTGTTTACGAACGGTTGAGTACGATAGTGATCACTACGGACTTGCCGCCGTAATACGGATCCCGAACGAGCAGACGCAGCTGGAGCAGTACGACCAAGTGCGTTCTTTCGATTACCGAAAAGCGCAGTGGTCGCGCTTCTCCAGAGTGTTAAAACGCGACATACGCTCATGCGAGATCGACCCACCGACAAACAGGAACATAACAAACGATGAGATCGATAATTATTTACGGCAAATGAATGTCGTCATCAAACAGACAATGGAGCGGACTATCCCTCGGGTAGGACGTTCCACGGACGAAGAACAAACTGAAAAGTATCGAAACCCGACAATCGATGCTCTGTACAGACATAAAAGTAGACTGCTCACGAGGCTTAAACGGCTACACAGACAGTTCACTGACAGGAACGATCCCGAGTTAAGAACACTGAATTCGATGATCAAAAACTTGAAACAGTTGATCTCCGAAAATTACAGAAAATCTGTAGGTTTGTATTGGGGCAATAAAATTCGGGCTATAAAAGCCAGTAGTCCGAAAATGTTCCCGCAAATAAATAAACTGTTTAGGCGGAAGGATCATAACGACATTTCATGTGTTCGAATACCTCGGACGAACGAGAACAGACAGACACTACTGACTGCTGGCATAAGTCCGGAGAGTGCTGACTCGAACGACGGTTTTTTCGTGGTCGAAGACCCGCAGGAGAGGGTGAATTTGATGGGAGCTTTCTTTGAGACTGTGTATACGGTGAACAACCCTGTTCGCCGTAACCGCGACCTCGAAGAGAGGGCCTTTCTTAACCACTTTTATCTGCGGACCGAAATTCAAGATTGGCGATCCGAGAACAACGGTTTCACCGGGTTCAATGACGACAACCGTGCAAACGGCATAGTCGCCGATGAAAATACTCATCTGTTCGTGAGTAGAGATGAACTTCGGTGCATCTTTGAATCACTTAAAAACAAAAAGTCGGCGGGAGTGGACGGTATCCCAAACGTCGTATTAAGACACCTGCCGCTAGAGGCGATAGATATCTTTGCCACACTATTTAACAATGCGCTGAATAATGCATATTATCCGGAGCAGTGGAAAATAGCGGTGGTACACCCTATCCCCAAAAAGGATAAAGATAGGACGAACCCTGCTAATCTCCGGTCAATAAGTTTGCTTCCGAATGTTAGCAAGGTATTCGAGAAAGTCGTCAATAGATCTCTTTTAAAATGGGTTGAGGAAAATAGGATTATTCCGGACAACCAGTTTGGCTTCAGAGCGGGGCATGACACTATTCATGCCGCGTCGAAACTGGTTTCCGACATTCAGTGGAATAAAAGTAATAAGCAATGCACGGGTGCCTGCCTGGTCGACTTTGAGAAGGCCTTCGATACCGTATGGTTGGAGGGGCTCTTCTATAAGCTGACCAGATTAGGCATCCAAAAACCTTTGCTGTATATAATTTATGACATGCTTATGGGAAAGAAGTTCGTGGTCAAAGCTGGCAACGTGACTTCGAGCAGGGTTTTTGAAATTAAAAACGGCTTACAACAGGGAGCAGTGAATTCTCCGGTCCTGTTTAATATTTACACAAGTGATCTGGTGGGTTCCCTCAGACATGCTATAGCGTACGCGGACGATTTAGTGGCGTACAGGTCAGGACCAAAAATCGAGGTCATTAACATCCTTCTGCAACGTGACTTCGAGCAAATTAAGAGGTATTGCGATGATTGGAAGTTGAAAATCAATTTCGAAAAATCGGAAACAATACTGTTCAGAACTACATTGGCTAGGGCCTCTGGGGATACCAGAAAAAACTGGCGAAAATTAACAATTGTTGGACAGCAGGGGCGGCCGTTGGCGGTGAAAAACGTGGTCCGGTATCTTGGCATCTGGCTCGACCAGTATCTGTATTTTGACAAACATATAGCTGCTTGCCTTGCTGGGGCTAAGAGGGCCTACGCTCTGACAAGGAGACTGTTTCGCAGCAGTCAACTTGATTCCAGGGTGAAGGTCATTTGCTACGTGGCCCTTATAAGGCCTATCATCGCTTATGGCTGTCCTATGTGGTTCAATATAGCGCCGTTCTATATGGAAAAGATTCGGGTGTTTGAGAGACAATGTCTCAGGGCCTGTCTAGGGTTGTTTAGAACTCCTGAATCGCAGTACATAAAATATTATCCCAACAGGACCCTATACAATGGGGCTCGACTGAATAGGATTGACAATTTCCTTATTAAGGTGATTCGGAGGCACGTCGCAAGGGCGATGGCCAGTGATAATAACCTGATCTCAGGGGCTTACTACCCCAATTTAATGTACCACGAGAGTACGCTTCGGTCTGGCTTTATCCCGCCTGAGGCATTTCTTCATGTAGATATGAAAGGGTTAGTCCAGACAAAAGATGGTGTGCCGGTATTGTACCACAGCCACCGCGGCGCGAGGGATAAGCGGCTCATCCACGACGGGTACGCCGCCAATGCTCAGGAGCTCCTCCGTTTTAGTACCGCAATTGCGGAACGGGACAGGGTCGATACGGTCAAGCAGTTCACCGAATTTTGGTGGCTTGAGGAACAGGTGAGGGTGGATACGCTCTCCCGGGCCGGTGCGCTACTTATGTAGCATCCTCCTTAGTTTTAAGCTAGATATTAAGTTTGTAGGTTTAGGCTTGGAGTAGGGGGTCTTTGGGAGGTGCCGGGCTAGCCAACATGATAGTGGTGACACTGATGAACCCATGTGGGCGGCTGTCAGGCGCCCATGGACGCGATCAGGATGGTGACCAATCGATAAGATTGCTCACCACCCTGATTATAGGTAATCTAGGTTAAGTAGCTTAGGTAGTTTTAAGTAGTTGTAAGTAAAATAAATAAATAATAAAGAATTCAAGTTTTATAAAGTTTCTTGAAAACTAAAAAACAAAACAAATCATAGATATAGATAGATCTAAGGCCGAAAGGCAATAATTTTAAGGATATTGATAAGTTTAGAGCGCTCGCTTAGAGCCAGTAAGCTAGAATAAGAAAAATGTTAGTTTTAAATTAGATTTAATCGTTTTTGTCTAGGATGTAAGTTTAATGAAATAGCTCAATAAAAATGAATTTAAAATGTAATGTAAAAAAAGAGAGCAAAAATGAACAACAGAAAGATCATTCGCAAAAGGTGCATAAAAAAAAGAAAGATACAGAGAGAGAGAAAAACCGCACACACACACAAATTTCCTCCACTGAACGCTGGGAAAATGCACCGATCTAGCTTCAATCGACCATTTTCCTTTTTTGAATTGTAAAAAATTTATAGCTTAATGCTTATTGTTCAACTTCAGGATAACGTACAAAGATGATTTGCATCTTAAAATATCTGTACATAATTGAATTTTATATTAAAAAAAAATCCTATTTCATTCGGATGAGTCATTCCAAAGCCAGGAGCTAGAAGGCATTCGAGAATTACAACTTTTCTTAGATATTAGCTTCCGGACAGCGGAAAATGTTAAAACATATTCTATAAGCTAATCTCGACAACTTTAAATGCAGCTGTGAAAACCGGAATCAATTTCGTGCAGTATTTTTTAATCTATTCTGAACAAACATCTTATTTATAGCAAGGATAAACCTTATAGTTAACATAGCCAGCGACCACTTTGAGCATACGGAATTGAAAAATTACACTTCATTTGCATTCCCACTCACTTTCAAAATCCAAAAAAAATACTTCGAATTCTTAGAAGAATATACATACCTGTGTAAAGATTTCGGTATATCTCGATCCAAACTTCCAACCTT
Organism: Cheilosia grossa; assembly: GCA_963082955.1. Classification (NCBI taxonomy): domain Eukaryota; kingdom Metazoa; phylum Arthropoda; class Insecta; order Diptera; family Syrphidae; genus Cheilosia; species Cheilosia grossa. The sequence continues at coordinate 11,456,649 of OY720145.1, forward strand.
CCTAAAATAAAATAAAATAAGAAAACGACCGACTATATTTTGATAAACGAGAAAATTTCATGGTACGCAGTCGTAGACTTTTTTTTTAATAACAGAACTATGGAATTGCAGAAATTAATAAGAATAAAAACCAATTTTATTCATACATTTTTGAGAGATTTATAGAATTTGAAATACAGAATAAATATATAAAATATACCTTTTAGCAAACAAAAGTTTTACAATAGCACTCAAAACGATTTAATTGTGTAGATTTTATTTTTTTATCCTTACAAATAAACAACATTCAAAGAGCTTTCTATAAACTCAAATGTCCTTAAATGTCCAAGAGATTCTAACTTTTTTTATTAATATTTCGGAAACCAAAAAACCTAGTTAATAATAATCCATCTCAGAGTTTGTCATTATTTGCCATTTATTTAATTAATTGCGTTTTGCTCTGGAGTCACGAAATTCGTTTTTGTACTTTCAGTGGTTGTGTCGTTGCATACAAACCTTCTTGATGATTTGATAAAGTTCATAATTTTGTCTGTTGATGTGCTAGATAGCTTGTTCAGGTTATGGAAGAAGTATCTTCCAAGGAATTTGTCCCTGGAGTGTTGGAGACCTGAACAGTGAAATAGGAAGTGGGTTATATCTTCTATAACTCCCTCGTCACCACAGAATCTGCAAAGTTCTTCCTCGGTCAATCGCACAATGAACCAAAAAGGTAGGTACATAATATCAACTAAAAAGTTTATTGGTACAATGAACTTTTTTATTAAGACTCGTCCAACTAACAAGTTTATTGCGACAATGAACGGCTATTTATTGATTTCATTTTTTAATAGATTCTTATGAAAGTTTTTTGATATAGTTTATTGATGTTATAAAACGTTTATTGATTTAATAAATAGTTTATTGGCGCAATAAACTCATCAATTGGGTCAATGAACTCGGTTTAATGGCGCAATTAACCATTTATTGCCTCAATAAACCGTTTATTGTCGCTATAAACTCACTAATTGGCGCAATAAACGAGTTTATTGGCACAATAAATTTTATAAAACGTTTATTGATTTAATAAACAGTTTATTGTCACAATTAACTCGTTTATTGGCGCAATTAACCCATCAATTGGATCAATGAACTCGGTTTATTGGCGCAATTGACCATTTATTGCCTCAATAAACCGTTTATTGTCGCTATAAACTCATTAATTGGCGCAATAAACGAGTTTATTGGCACAATCAATATTATAAAACGTTTATTGATTTAATAAACCTTTTATTGGTTTCTATAAATAATTTACTGTATACTGCAATACGTATATGTTAACTATACTTACATTTTATTTTTTCTTCCCAAACTTTTCCTGAAATTTGTAAGAATTTTAAGTTCAAAAATGAAACATTTTAGTTAAACGTTATATGATATTTTATTGAATTTTATCATTTTAAATTACTTTGGAATTTACAATTAAACTTATCATACATATGATTATAGGGATACAAACTATTCTTTATTTCCTTTGCATTTGTACTATATACATATAATGATTGCAAAAAGTTACAGAAGTTGGAAAAGGAAATCTTAAGTTAAAAAGGAAAACTCTTGAATCAAATCCCACGTTGAGAACAACAGTGGCACTAAACAAAAAGTCTTGAAATATCGCATGTTGAGAACAACAGTGGCACTAACAAAAATGTACACATTCGAGTTAGAGAGTTAGATCCTCGTCTTAATACCTCGTCTACTTTCCACACGAGGTTCGCTTATGTCGGTACTAAGTACCCGTGAAGTGCCCACAAGAGAGCAGCATCCCGACAGTCTGAAAATAAGAATGATGACTTGGGTATAAAGGGTCCGCCATCTAACTTTTTTTTTTCAACTAGTGCTTATTTCGCGAATGGTAACACTTAGCTCATGTCTGATTCGACCGATAATTCGTTTTATCCTTCTGCTGAACGATTATTATGGTTGCGTATACGCTTGAACAACGCTGGGAAATATTGCGACATTACTTTGAAAATCATGGTAATGTTGCAGAATGTGTGCGAAAATTGCGTACGGAATTTGGAAGAAGAGAAGCACCGTCAGCTCCGTATGTTCGTTATCTTGTGAAAAAGTGAAAGAAACTGGCATCCTCATCGATAAACCAAAGCGTGAAAAGCCAAAAACAGTGCGTAAATCCGAGAAAATTGCTGCTGTGGCAGAAAGTGTGCGTGAAGCGCCATCAACATCAATTCACCGTCGTTCTCAACAATTGAACATTTCGGAGACATCATTGAGACGAATTTTGCATAAAGACCTTGGTTTGACGCCATACAAAGTCCAATTGGTTCAGGAGTTGAAGCCAAATGACCATCCAATGCGTTTTCGCTTCGCTAAGTGGGCTACACTCGATGTTTTGCGCCCTGTTTTTGAAGATCGCATTATCAGCCGCAGAGCTGATGTCGTTTGGCCAGCTCGGCGCTGCGATTTGACACCGTTGGACTATTATTTGTGGGGTGCCGTAAAAGATAAGTGTTACGCCGACAAGCCAGAGACAATTGACGCTTTAAAGGACAATATACGTGAAGCCATTGGTGAAATACAGCTGCACACAATCGATAATGTGCTTAAAAATTGGACCGATCGTGTAGGCTACTGCATGGCCAGCCGAGGCAGCCATTTGAATGAAATTATTTTCCATTATTAATCGGAAGGATTGTACTTTCAAATAAAAAAAGAAATTTGAGAAAATATTCAGTAGTTTTTTTTATAGCATTTTGTGAAAAAACGGCTCTAAATCTAGATCAATAAAAAGTTTATTGTGCGAATTTATTGTTTATTAAATGTTATGTGTTGTTTTGTGAACCATTTTAAAATGGAAAATAATTATTAAAAAATTCTCAATAAACCATTTTCTGGCCAGCAGAAATTCAAATACGACAATAATTACAAAATCACTTTTTTTTAAGTGCAAGAAATATGCAATACTTACTTACATAGAATTGAAATTTACAACTCACACACGATTTATAGAATTTGAATTGATTCAAATTTGTAATATTGTTTTATTCTTAACACTTTTTGTTACACTTTGTTACGCTTTCTTACAGTTTGTTTCACTTTGTTGCTTACTATTACAACTTCATCAATAAACTCGAGGACGTTTACTCACGACAAGAACAAGGAATAGACTGAATCGTCAGCCAATTCTAATTGTGCGTTTGGGTTAACTACGGTAATAAATAGTTGTTTGCCCCAATAAATAATTGTTTGCCCCAATAAACAGTTTATAGCAACAATAAACTGTTTGTTGTGAAAATAAATGGTTTATTGAAAGTTAACTGTTTTTTGAAATGGAATTTTGGATTATCAATAAATAGTTTATTGCGACAGTAAATGGTTTATGAAGTAAGTTGAAAATGGTAATTCCGATTTTTTGGCGGACTAAAAAATAAATTAAGTAAATAACTTCTAATTTTAAACATTTTATTTCAAGATCAGATCTTTTTTCAAATAAAATTAGAATTAGAAACAAAATACCATTAGGTACATTCAATTTTGTGAATTATTAATATTGGCCACTTGTTTTATTAAAAAAAAATAACCTACAAATTTTGAACTTGTTTACTGTGGAAATAATGCTTATTATATATAAAATTACAACTGGGATTTACAACTATTTATTGCCAAAATAAACGAGTTTTTAATGCTCAAAAATTGTAAATTAATTAAAAAGTTTATTGCGACAATGTATACGTTTATTGCGGCAGTAAATAGTTTATTAATTTTCGATTTTCGAGTTCAATGAAATCAAATTAACTGTCGCAATAAAAAGTTTATTGATTACGGAAATCTGAAATCAATAAAAGTTTATTGTGACAATAAAAAGTTTATTGCGACGATGAAAATTAAGTCAATAAACGGTTCTTATAATTTGTATGAACAGTATTATATTCAGTGCATTTTGCTCATGTGGTATCGCAGGATGTTGTTAGGATAAATACAAGCGTATAGAGACATTTCCGCTTATTCCGCATGATTCTCTCTATTCTGGATTTACAAAAAGATCCAGGGACCCAACACAGTAATACCTTGTTCTGTGTTCAAAGAGCTTTGAGCTCTTCGCGACAGTTAAGGCTTTTATAACTGCCTGGCTGTCGATAAAGAAGGTGTAACCTTCCGGAGGTATTACATTTAATTAAATTAAATATTTCCATCTGAAAGAAATACTCCCCAGTCCATACTTCGCGTGAAATGAAACAATTGGACGTGCTTTTCCCGTAGGTATTTTGTTGGTTTTCCTGTACAAACAGAATTAAACTTAACTATTGGTAAAAAAAAAAACAATGACAATTCACAATTCTTAGATTGTTTTATGTTATAAATGCGAGCTCAAAATATTTAGCAAAAGGTCTGAGTCAATTAAATAGCAGACTCAGAATTTGCATATAGCATTTCCTTTGTCTGATAAGTTTTATTCATACCAATCTGAGTTAAAGGTCAGTGCCGCCGCTTTTCGAACATTTCAAAAGTTGGAACCAACTCAAATTGGTTCTTATTCATACGAAACGTAGCAAATGCTTCGATTTTGACATTTCTCTTGAGTAAAAGCAATTGCTACGTTTTAGTCATACCACCCAATGTTGGTTCGCAACACAAAAACAACAATAAAAATAGATAGACAGAGAGAGCGAATACATCGCTTAAGAATTGCTTCTCACGCCCAGATCATAAAAACTAGTTTCCGGATCAACTGAGCCTTGAGCAACATAGTTTCTTCGTTATGTATAACTTATGCCTGATTATTTAATTAACAGGAATGGTATACGAAAAGGTATATTCCAAGAGTGGCAACTATCTATAATATGATATGAACAAATCCCACTAATCTGCTACTCAAGAATGTGGTAATCTGTTACTTTTTTATAGGATATCGGATAATTTTCTAGAACCACATTAAGTCGAATATTATTACAAAACTCAGTCAAGAGAGAAACTGAGGCCTCAAGACCATTTCCAGCAGGTAAGTTTGCCTTCTTACGATTGCTACTCTCGTGCTGATATCCCTTCGTTTTAAATATTGTGCTTGTTAATAATCCTCATAATAGGCTCATTTTACATATAAGCAGTTTTCTATTGGTTTTCCTCCGGGACGCTACTATTTTTAAATCCAAACACTCTGACTGGATAAAATCGAAGTCCTCTTTTAAAAATCGTGAGTCTATATTTTTCGTGGCAAATTTTAACATGCTGACGTCGCAAAAATTCGGCAATTCGGTGTGTCTTTTGTGAGAGTGCGCAGCGACAGCCCGCGTGCCCAGACGCTTGACAGGCGATAACACGTAGTGACAAATTTGTTTCAAATGCTTACGCCATAATGACGTCGGCATGTCAAAATTGCACATGAAAAGTGGCATGTGTGATCGTAGCTTATTCATAGAGCTATAGCCATTTCCGAAAGTGTTATTAAGTGTTGTTATAATCTTCATTTGTGGCAAGTCGAGACTGGATGGACCCGGGGAGGTATGACTAACTTAATTAATGTAAGTGAGACAGTTACGACAAATAAACATTGGGCATCGGCTGGTTGAGTCTAGTACAATTAAGATATAAATACTACCTAGTGTTTGTTGATATTATATTTGTTTACACAATATATCGAATAACGAAAGTTTACTGTTTGTAATGCAGATCCCAACACAATCAAACATATAATCATCACTTTATTAAATTAGATGGAGATTGGAGATTTATGACAAAACCCACCATCAGCGGAAACCATGTCAGTGGGTCAAAGGTCCTGATGAACAAACTAATGTCCTGCAAAACTTTTTTCTTTGAAAGTGAATACCTAATGCACACTAAAGCAAGAGTTCGTTTTTATGTTTAAACCTTTCTGCTTTGCAATATCAAAGAAAACATTTATTTTAAGGGATCATTTGAACCCATTTATTATTTGGAAATACCTGACAGAAGCAAATACCGTTAGTATATGGGGGAGAGCTTGGAGAGCTAACAATGAAAGGAATCAAACCCTTCCCTCACAGTGCCTCTTTACTTTTTGGATCAACCTCAATGGACATGGGGCGACTTTAAACCCTTACACGTCTGACAGAGATTTATGTGCACATTTGTGGAATGTTTCCCGCACTCAAATTCAGCGTGTGTTTTTCGAACTGTAGAGCTTAGTAAAACGACTTGACAAAGTCCCATTCATATGCCTGCCGAGGTGCGTTGAGAAATTTAGCCATTTCACATTTCACAATGAGGGTACTTCATTAACCTTAGAAGCAAGACTATATGGCAGTGGTGCGTAACCTCACGATCTTAAATGGCTTTCTTATAGAGCCATTTGTATATTTGTTATAGGGAAAGAACAGTTCACAAATGTATTCGAATTCGGAATGTACTCAAGAGTTGATTTTTCTTCGACAGCAAAATGGTGGAGTAATGATACAAATAGCCCTTTCTTCTACCTGCCAATTGACTTGTTGGAAGCTTCCATTCGCCACTGCACTTTGCATTCATTATATTGCAATTTCCATTTTCCAATTTACATACGCTTAGATGCGAAAAGTTAGTCATCATCATAAAAGTGAGGCTTTCTTCTACTAACAATAACGTTTTGCTTTTGCTCTTGTCAGCAAAACTATGAAAACGAAGAGCGTTTCCTTTAAATTTAAATGCAAGAAACTACAAATTTGATGCAAAAATATTCTCCAGAGACTTGGGGGTTTTGAAGCTATATTTCTCATTTGAATTTCAGATGGTTGTGGGAGGAATACTGGTATTCTGTGAAATGCTTTGATTCTACAAATATTTACATACAGAAAATTACATATACATCAGTGGGCACTTAAGGTGGTTTATAGTCTTTTTAAGGTATGCCGAAGACTATCCAAACTAGACAATCAGCTTACGTGCACCAACCCGATTTTCCCCGCAAAATTTGGATGACAGCTCTCTCTCGCACGCTATATTTTTTTTCCTGGCTGTGCATTAATACGTGTAATTAATGGACGCCGGGTGGCACTTTTTCAATAACAAACAATTTGTAAATTTATAGCAATAAATGTAGAAATAATAAATGTTGAGTATGTTTTTTTTATGTGTTTAAAATATGTGTTTCTAAGCAATACGTTTGAACATCTTCTATATAAATAAGAAGTCCGTGTGTGCGTGCATAACTCGAGAACGAATTGTGCAATTTTAACAATTTTGGGCTTAATCGTTTCGTTTTGGGAAGTCGCGGAAACAAAACTTTGGAAAATAATAAAATGGATAATAATCCAGTAGTGACACTTCAAACACAAAAAAAAAAGTTAAATCTTATTATAATTATCTTCTACATATCTATTCTATGTATGTATCCATACATATAAATTGACGTGATAACTCGATAACCACTGGGCCAATTTTCATGATTCTTTCGTAAGACTTAAAAGACAGGACACTTTTGGACTTGATAGGTGGCCCTGTTGTCGATCTCCGAAACCACTCAACCGATTTCAATGAAACTTTGTTGATGGGTATTGTTGGTTCCAGTTTTTAACATAAGAAAGTTTTAGATCCTATAGGTCCAAACAAAAGGCACGGGCAAAACAGGGTAGGTACATCTAAATATAAAAGAGACTGACGTCCGTTTGTGCACTTATAACTCGAGAACGGCAATGGATCGTTCGATTTTTAAGATTTCGGGCTTTGTGGATTCGTTTTGGCCCAAGGAAGGACATATGCTACTTTTTGTCGTGAAATTAAGTTTAAGTTTGAGGGGATGAGATGGGGGATAGAACTTTGTGTGAGGAACCACAATTTGAAAAACGGGTATTGTCATTTCCAATGCAACAAAACTTATTTCAATTCCTTAATTTTTAAATTCTTTGGGTGTTCCGGGCTTACCGCTGCACAATTTGAAATCGAAAATCGGCTCAGTTATAATTTTTTTGAGCAATCCCAATCCACCGAAACTTTACCGGATCGCGTTGGATTTGATTGTGAAGAATCTGAAATCAAATGTCATGGAAGCGACGATTTTGACTGGAAAATTCAAGGTAAGCATTATAATTCCGCTTATTCCGCTTATTCAAAATGATTTGCCATTGGTTTCTAAGCGTCTTCAATTTTCCATGCGTCTCGCTTTCAAGCGAGGCATCAATTCTTGAATTCCCATGTTTCCCACACGTTCAATTGCAATTGCTCACTTGTGAGCAAAACCTTCCGCTTTGAATGTTGTACCGTAAAGTACTTAAGTGAAAAAGCGGAATGTTGGCCGACACGTCAATCATTCCGGTTTGATTGAAAAACATCGACAATGATGTACTTTACTTATTTCTATTGTATTTAATATAACTTTTGAATACAGAATTTGAATTGACCGAATTAAGTAAATTAGCATGTGAATTGCAAATGCTCGAAACTATTTTTTCATTATAGTAACGGATTTGGGCGGAACGAAATTCGCTGGGTCAGCTAGTGTAAAATACATACAAAAACAAACAAATTCTATCATCCAAATCATAAAGAAAAATTAAATTTTACTGAAACAATAAAGTTTAACCAAATTATCTTATGAAACATTGATAATATCAAGGAAATAAAAGAAATAGAATATCAGTAAGACGTATCATATAAAATAAATGTAACTTGTATTATACTAATTGTAATCGTGTTTTCAATATTGTCATGTATACAACAAAAAAGGCAACGAATTAACTAGATTAACTAAAATATTAAAATTCAGGAGAATTTCACTCTTAAGGAGGGAAAAGTTACATATATGCAAACGTCTGAGCCTATGCTAAAACGAGGTCATCAATATGACACATTATTATTCAGGTTTTTCATAATTTCCAAGAATTCCAAAATCAGTAGTTAAAATTCTTAAGAAATATGAAGTGCATGTAAAATCGCTGACGCTATGTCTATCGATTAAAAAGCAAACAATAATTAATTATTGAATAGAGGTGGACTTCACGAAAGGTGTGCATTCTCCTGAAGTATGTCATTACAAGCTCAATAAAGTATTCTTTGCTAGAAAAAAGTGAATGTTTTTTTTTTTTTTTAACTAACTCGACAAGGGTTATTTCAGTTGCGCGAACCCGACAAGTGCCCTTGATAGTCAGATACGAACTGCGGTATTAGGGGTGGTTCCCTACCAGGCGCGACCCCAGGTGGCGGATAGGGGGACCTCGGTACGATACGCTCGCCATCCGAGGTTTTAGGGTTATAGCGGCATTTTCTCCGTGAAAACCCTATCGCGGACCAACCAACATTATCTCCTAGAAGGCTCGCCTACGACTTGCTGAGAGAGAAAACTACATCTGTTCTGCGTTTCAGACAGATGTTTTCCCATGTAGCAGCTCGTCGAAAGGAGAGTTTTTCTCTTCGTTCAGGAGATCCCAAGGCAAGCTACGACGCGACGAGGCCTGCGTGGCTGAGGGGGTGCTCAGTCGATAGCGCAAACTCTGGATACCTGGGGACCTCCAGTTTTAATTTAATTCATCTTACTTGCATACAGGGGGTGAGTGCAAGCGGACATCTTCTTCCCCCTTACTCGTGGGACCTATATGAACTCTTTAAATAAAAATAAAAACTCTAAACAAGCGAAAAGTGTGAACGAATCGGGCACTTCTAGCTCAAAAACAACCGATCGGGAAATGGGAGAAGGTATGGAAGAGGGTTTCCCTCCCATATCGGACGGGGAAAGCGTTGGAGTAATTGATGCTAGTCTGGAAAAACTTCTTCTAGAATCGAGCGACACCTGCTCCATCGCCAGCTCATCCCTGTCTGAGCTGTCTGAAAATGACAGGAAAAGACTCCATAACGCAAGAGCTTATCTCCGGGGTTCGGCCCCCGGGGATGACTCATGTGGGGGCACTTTGATGGGACCGCCTAAATCTGCGACAAGCCTTTGCCAGTCGGGATCCATGGCGATCAGATCGGGGAGCCCGGAGCTTCAAAGAACATCATCGGCGATGCTGAAGCCGACCACAGATTTACCCTCCTCAACGACTGCCGGGGCCGTCCCGCAGCCGAGTGAGGATAGATCTCGGGAAAGCAGTTGTAAGACGACTGTAGCCGACCCGAAGGAGACAAGCCTCTGCTACTCTCTCGAGGGAAAGCTGCAGGGATCTGCAACGCCAGACGAAAGTAGTCCGACTGATGTGGGGAACTCCACAGTGGATAGTTTTGCGACAGTAGTCAGCACTGGTAAGGGAACTCAGGGCTTAACCCCTCCCGCCCGACGTTAGACAAAACTAGGGATGACACTAGGACGACACCGGTACGCAACAGAAGACGCAATGCCATGCGGCTAATTCGGCGAATGAATAAGCGTGATCCGAAGTCCTTCACGGACAAGGAAAGGTTGGCTCTGGATAGAGCCAAGAACACGCTCAAGTTCGCAAGGTCCACTAGGGAAAACACCGACAAACGTGGACAAATGGAAAGAAGATCTCTTACGACAAAGGTGGGAAGCCGTTCGCTTCCCACCTCAGTTGATGAGAGACTTCGGCCAGCAACTGACCCCAATTCACCTGAATCAGAGCCGGTCACAAGCTGCTCCAAAAATGTCCAAGACCAACGCGACCGACTGACCAAGGGTACCGACATGGAACTGATCGCTTCGGGGACGGAAAGCCTCTTGCCATCCACCTCAGCAGCGACTGGAACCAGGTTGCTTCCAACTGCTCGGGGGAAGGGTGATAAACCCAACCCCGGTTCGGTTGGGATGTACCCCAGAACGGGAGGGAACACTAGAGGACACTCCATAGGGATGACAAGGCGAACGGCTGGTAGAATGTTCGGATCGAGGAGGGAAAGCCTTATGCCATCCACCTCAGTCTCGGACAGACTTAAGCGACCGACAACCAACACGAACGAGGACGACAAAATAATGCCTGCACCGTTGGCGGTAAGCTCAAAGAGAGGCAGGCAGGATGATACAATATCGCCGCCCACGAGAACAGCTAGCAAAAAAGCCAGGCTGGCTGTATCTGTCAAGACCAATCTCCAGGCGGCGGTCATAGACCTTAATAAGCCAGATCGGAAACTAGACAGGGACCAATGGAGGCTCATTGAGATGCGCATTCTGGATGGTGTTAACGACTCCATCGTTAACAAAGAGGAAAAATCCCCCCACTTTGAGCAGCTCACGACCTTCAAAGGTTTCAAACTCCTGTCATGTGATGATGAGTTCACGCTAAACTGGCTGAAGGAATTCGTGTCGAACACACAGGCTCCGTGGGCAAATGCCGACTTGCGACTCGTCGTTAAGAAGGACCTGCTTGAGTTCACCAGACCAAAAGGGATCATTTCGATGCCCGGCCCTCATATTCCCAGAGAGAGGATAGAGAGAAATCTCCGACACCTAAACCCGGAACTCTGTAGTGAGAACTGGGAAGTGCTTGAGGTAGGAGAACATTCCGAAGCTGGCACTGAGATTGTGGTCTTGCTGAACCACAAATCCATGCCATTGCTGAGGAAATTTAATAATAAAGTCCGCACTGGAATTACCCGGTGTAAGGTTCGACCCTTTACGGAAAGAACGGAGAAAGCGAGGGAGGTGGTAAACAAGGTAAGACAATTATGAAAATAGTTCAAATAAACCTACACCATAGTATAGCAGCTAGCTCTAACCTCGTTTATGTCCTAGGTGAAAGAAACATAGACATCGCCTTGGTTCAAGACCCATGGGTATCCCGTGGCAAAATATGTGGGCTAAGTCACAAGGATTTAGCAACCTACCACATTGAACCGCAAAATGCGGACAGTAAGAACAGAACTTGTATTGTAGCTAGGAAAAATATTTACTTATTGCTTCTATCTACCTACAGCAACTTATACCAGACCGTGGTACGGCTTGAACGAAGGGGGCTTCCCCCGCTGATCTTATCATCCGTATACATGCCGTATGAATCAGAAGGACCACCTGCTCCCCTAACCCACACATTGGTCCATAAAGCGGAACAAGAAGGATGGGACTTGCTGTTGGGATGCGATGCCAATGCGCATCATGTACAATGGGGCAGTGGAGACATGAACACTCGAGGTGAGTCACTCTTTGAATTCATTGTAGAAAACAACCTTTTGGTAGCCAATAGGGGTATAGAACCAACATTTGTAGTTAGGAACAAACAGGAGGTTTTAGACATAACACTCTGCAACAACTCCGACACTCTAAATGTGACAAAATGGCGCGTACTGACAGAAGTTTCTTACTCGGATCATAAGCTGATCGAATTTGTTGTCGGTAAAGAAGTGGAACCGTCCCAGCCATACAGGAACCCCAAAAAGGCGGACTGGAATCTCTTCAGCAATGAAGTAGAGAAAAGGAAAACCCTCTTGCAAGAAGGTAGCATTAACTGCCCGGAGGACATTGACACGAAAGCCGAAAGAATCGTTAGTGTTTTCAACGATGTTTTTGAGAAAGTCTGTCCGGTGGCAAAACGTAGAACCCGTTTATCACCCCCATGGTGGAACAAGAAACTTGCGGTTATCAGAAAGAGCACTAGGAGACTCTTAAATACAGCAAATCGAACTAAATCGGTCGATGACTGGGAAAAATACAAGGCCAGCCAGAGAAGTTTCAAAAACGAAATCCAGAAGTCTAATCGTGGCAAAAGTTCTGCGATGAGTTACAAGGCACAACGGAAACCGCGAGACTTAGGAAAATCCTAACCAGAGAACCTACAACTCCGGGATCTCTCAAGGACTCCGACGGTAACTGGACTGAATCTTGTTCAGAATCCCTAAAGTTATTGTTGAACACGCACCTCCCTGGCTGTACCAGTCAGCCATATGACAGTGCATACACCCGAAGTACAATACAAATGAATCCACCGCGGATTTGATTACGGAAGATAGAATAGAATGGGCTATCCGTTCTTTCTCTCCATTCAAGCCCCCAGGACCCGATGGAATTTTTCCTCTCATGTTGCAGAAAACTGTCAACACCATCATTCCGGTACTAAAGGAATTGTACATTGGCAGTCTGTCTCAAGGATACATACCGATAACATGGAGGGAGGTGAAAGTAATCTTTATACCTAAGGCGGGCAAAGCCAGCCATGTTAACGCCAAAGACTTTAGGCCAATAAGCCTCACCTCCTTCATACTTAAGACCTTAGAAAGATTGATAGATATACACATTCGTAGCAATTTACGCCCGAATGATCTATCTCAGGCCCAACACGCTTACACCAAAGGAAAAAGCGTAGAGACTGCGCTGCACTGTGTTGTAAGAGTTATAGAAAAATCATTAAGAATAAAAGAGTACACCTTAGCGGCATTCCTAGACATTGAGGGAGCCTTCAACAATGTCAAAACGGACGCCATAAGCAGATCACAACATAAACTCAATATTAACACCACTGTCGTCAACTGGACTGTGAACGTACTTAAGGCTAGACAGTAGACACCTTGTAGTTGAACTTGGGGGCTCCAGACATGAAGCCTACGCTTCAAGAGGAACTCCTCAAGGAGGGGTTATCTCCCCACTACTTTGGGTTATTGTCTTAAATGAGGTACTTATGCAACTTAGACTTACTGGCATAAGAGTAACTGCGTACGCTGACGACGTTGTGCTGATGGCAACTGGCAAATTTCTGCCAACACTGGCCGAGCAATTAAATGGAGCCCTATCCATCATTGACTCCTGGACCAGGAAATGTGGTCTATCAGTCAATCCCCAGAAGACTGAATTAGTATTGTTCACTAATAAAAGGAAAATTCCGCAGTTTGTCATGCCTTCTGTTGGCGGCACACCCCTCAGAATCTCTGACAACGCTAAATACCTGGGACTAATACTAGACAAGAAACTAAATTGGAAAATGAACACAGACGAAAGAATCAAGAAAGCCACAATAGCATTCTACACCTGTAGCAAAATCTTTGGAAAAACATGGGGGCCATCCCCCAAGATTAAACTCTGGTTGTACACAGCTATTGTAAGACCTATATTGACATATGGCAGTCTTGTATGGTGGCCAGCAACAAAAAAGGCTACGTACCTAAAGGCCATGACAAAAGTGCAAAGACTAGCTTGCATCGGAGTCACTAGCGCGATGAGGTCAACTCCAACCGCCGGACTCGAGGCTATCCTCAATCTCCTTCCGCTAGATATCTTTGTACAATCTATGGCAGCAACGAGTGCCATGAGAATTAGCCAGTCAATAGACTGGAAAAACGATGAAGAGGGTCACTCAACGATCCTAAAGAAGTACTTTGGCAATGTACGTACTACGGAGTACATCACGCCACATTTAGACTTCTCCCGACCCTTCTCGAGCGCCTACCCCAGTAGGGAAGTATGGAGAGATGGATTTATACCTAACCCGCAATCCGTACCCGTGTATACAGACGGATCAAAAATGGAAGACGGGGTGGGGTCAGGCATCTACTCTGAACCACTGGGTATCTCAACATCTTTACGCCTCCCAGACCATTGCAGTGTTTTCCAAGCGGAAGTCATGGCAGTGACAAGAGCTGCCCGTGAGTCTGCGATAAAGGCAATACCTCTGGAGGGTATCACCTTCTTTATCGACAGCCAGGCAGCCATAAAGGCCTTAACTGCCCCAGTCATAAAATCGAAGCTTGTGAAGAGCTGTCGCGAGCAGCTCAAGGTTCTTGGAACACAGCACAAGGTATTGCTGTGCTGGGTCCCTGGACATGAAGGCATCCAAGGCAATGAGAAAGCGGATGAACTAGCACGACTAGGCTCGGCTAAAGCACCAGAACAACTATACCCCTCTGTGTATATCCCGCTCTGCACACTTAAGCTTGAAGCAGTGAAAAAGACCACAGATGCGGCGAACGCCAGATGGATATCTATGGATACGTGCGCTAGCACAAGGAAACTATGGCCATCTTTCTGCAAAACCAGGACAGAGAGAATAATGCGGAACAACCGGAAATGTCTTTCTTTGCTTGTGGGTCTCCTGACGGGACACAACACCCTGCGATACCACATGAGGAAAATGCGACTGACCGAAGAGGAGCTTTGCAGAGGCTGTGGTGACGAGGGAGTCATAGAGGATACAACCCACTTCCTATGTCACTGTCCAGGTCTCCAGCACTCCAGGCACAAGTTCCTTGGAAAATTCTTCTTCCACGACTTGAACGAGCTATCTAGCACGCCAACGGACAAAATCATGAACTTCATCAAATCCTCAAAATGGTTTGAATGCAATGACACAACGCACTGAATAGGTTACTACGGGTAAGGGACAATCTCTTTCCCCCGAAGGGTATCACAATGGGTCAATTTTGACCTGAGTGTGGCGCGGAAAAGTTCCCGCCAGCCCACAAACCTAACCTAACTCAATACGTCTGATTAACTTAACGAGCTGCATTTCGGAGGCCAACACTACCACTCACCCGCACCCCTATCGAGGTATCCGTTCGGAACGGAATTTTCTCTTATTTGTACGAAATCGAGATATCCGTTCCGATAAGACATTCGGAAATGTTTTCCGATTACATTGCGTGGAACCGCATTATACGTATATCATTTACTTTTGACAGCTTCACGGCACTTTTTTTCCGAGGCTCTCCAACAACTAATTGCTGCGGAATATTTTAATGTGAAATGAACGCGTTTATATGCTTCATTTATTTCGTTCCGAAACGGATACATCGAACGTAATTTGAGTTCCGATCGGATTTGACTTTCGTATCGGAATTTTTTCCGAACGGATACCTCGATTGGGGTGACTATCATACCTGTAAGCACAGGAGTGATTTACCTGCTCAATGAAGCTGTAATTTCTTAAAATTACTTTTTTTGTTTTTAATCTTCGAAACTTTTTCTTTCTTTGTACCTTAGTTCCAAAATATTTCGTTTCCTCCTCAGGCTCTAGGAACTTAATTACTAGGCCTGGTGAGGAAAGGTACAGTAGTTTATTCATTTCAGATATGATCCACCCGAACAGTGAGTTTTAAGATGTGAGTTTTCCTTTTTATTTGACAATAGCTTATAAATAAGAGATAGTCTGCTTCTATCAATGTACGATTAAAAATGAATGTGTACCTATCAGCGAACATTGGGGCAAAACAAAGCAATCAAATAGCTTTCATAGAAATTCTTTCAGAACTTACAGTTTACCACTATTTTTCTGAGAGGTTCCCTTTTCACTATGCATTTCAACTACAGTAGGCATATCATATCAGAACTCCTTGTCTTGTTTTTAAACGTCAGTGATGGATTTTAATTTAATCTCGAGAAAATCACCAAAAGGCTTACACAGTCTTTCTTCAAATATAATGTTACCTCTTTACAAATTAAACTGTCAACATTACCTTCTCACATCATTGGTATATGTATTGCTTTATAGCCTTAAATAATGAACTTCCATTACCCTTTAGACAAGAATAAAATCAGGAAAATCAATAAGGAACTCCTCTCCATCAGGGAACTTAGAAGTTAGACGCAGATAGCACATTCCCTACAAGCACTTTGCAAACATAGCAAAGTAAGAAATTACGCACTCTCGGCACAAACTAACATCTGTTGGATGTCATGTTTGCCCCGAGTACAAGTCAATTTCCTGTTTACCTTTTGTTCGAAGTGTGAACTTGGTAATAGAGAACGTAGTTTCCGGTTTTGTTTCCTGTTCGCCTTTATTTACTTTGTGCTCACAAATTTCTTATATTCAAGTGGACAAGGTCATTGTATCCGTGGTGGGATGTATCGTAAGGAATTACAATAGATGAAAGGTGTTTGATCAGGAATTGAAAGTTAGTTATGGTCATGATTTTGATTCGCAAAGTGCCAAAACACAAAAATAATGTACAGTACTTAGCCTACGTGAAGTTAGCCCGCACTTTTTCTAGAATGAAAAACGTGAAATGCACTTCGAACTGCATACCAAGTTTTTCATTATAGAAAAAGTGCGGGCGGGCTAACACAAAAGTTTAAGCTGCAATTTCGCCTGAATTCCATATAAATCAAAAACTATTACGCTTATGGACACAATTTTTATTAGATTGGTGGGGTGGAAAACTATTGAAAATAGAAAATTTCATCACTAAGATGTTTCGGAGATAACGGGGTTTTATATCGCCTGCTTAGATTGCATATAAATTCTTTTTGGTTGGGTAAATTTTGGTATTTATAGTTTTATTACATAGAACAAACATGATTTCTAACAATCAACTAGTTTTTGTCGTTTGTCGTTGTGCACGGACGTTTTCAACCATTTTCTTAAATTTTCAATAAATCCTTTTCTATTGATAAGAGGTCACTTTTTTTTCTTCCACTAGATACATTTAATTGATAGCATTATTAAAAAATAGATTTAACTATTGACATGAGCTTATTATGTCGAAGTTGTGTTTGCTTAACTTGCGTCTAAATCTTCTTCTTTGTGATAAAATCAGAAAATTTGAATTGTATTAATCAGCCAGGAGGACAGATTTTGCAATATTTATGTTTTTGTTGTTAAAAATTGTTTAAAAGTGGTCAGTTTTTAATGTTATTCGAAGGAACAGAAATTTTGTTGGATAAAATCGGGGTTTATTGATTGGTTGTTGTTCCTAATTGACATACAGTGACTCATATCAATGGACAAGGATGAATGATTTCCGAAAATGTGTTTGCCGTTGTTTTGTTGTTGTTGGGAAGTCCATATATGGATGCAACTCTAGGAGGATGTATTTTTTGACTTCAATTGCGTTTTATTACGTAACGCTTGAGTGAATTCGAAAATGTTAAATGCAGTTACTTAAGTTAGGATATGCTTTATGCACCAGTGATTTCAAATAATTTCTCTCTGTTGGAAATTCAGAGTTATAGCTGAAAACACAAATATTCTTACATCTCCAAAATAAGATATTTCTGAGAAAAAAGAATCTCAATACAAACAACTACAAAAGATTTCGAATCCAACTGGCTAGTTTGTATTTCAAAAAGCGAAAAGTGCGGGCTGACATTTTTTTCTAATGGTTCTAACATTCTAACGGTTGAACTACAAACGAAAAAAATTTCACTACAAACAACGACAAACGAATGTCTTTCGAAGTGCATTCCACGTTTTTCATTCTAGAAAAAGTGCGGGCTAACATCACGTAGGTGGGAAATGGGTCTGTAATTGTTCTTTTCTTATCGATTTCCCTTTTTAAAAAATGGTAACATTTGAGCACATTTCAGATGTTCAGGAAAAACACCACTAAAAATACTTAAATTGAAAAGATATGCTAAGATATCAACTAAAATAGGTGCGATTTTCTTTAGCGTTACGTTACAGATATCATCGTTCCCACACGATCTCCTGTTGTTTAGTGAGTTGATGGTGTGTAAGACCTTCAACCCAGTAATTTCTTCATAAACAAAACAGTTCGGATTTTTTGAATTATCTACCATTCATCGGGTGCAAATAAAATAATATAAATTTCGGAATGCACAAGGGAATCCTAAAATAGAGTCGAGTATTATAAATAATACTGTGAATAATGGCCCTTCTCATCAACTAAACCCCATTGTGCTACGTGGTAAGGGCGCTGAAATTTTTGAGCCGATAGCATTAGCTAATGAATTGAATGAATTTTTTGCTTCAGTTGGGAAGATGTCCTACCAAATAAATTATAGGTCAATTTGCACCCGAATGGTAGATAATTCTAATAATAGTTGTCGCGGCAATATGAGATGTCCTTATTTATTTTCTCGCTCTAGAAGAAGCCGTGCAAACATTTACACTGGGATATACAAAAAGCTTCATGGGCTGTGTCGAAACGACAAAAACAAACCATTGTTATTATGTAAGGTAGAGCATTATGTAATGAATAAATGGTAACAATAGGTCGTCACCACAAGTAGTGTTAAGATAGGCATAAGTAATGTAGGTTAAGCGAATTGTTTACTATAACTGCGGAAATAGGTTAACGCACATATTGCAACCCAAGCAATAACAACGGGCACAAGCTGGCTTACCAAAGTGCAAGGTAAACAAGTCGGTAGTATTTAAGGTAGCGATAAATCAATAATAAAGTAATTGGAATCAATCAGCCATTCTGAATAAACATTGGCGATCCTGCCAGGAGACCTGAAGCTTGAAGAGTTTTTCAAGACACAAATATGGACGCGCTTTTGGATGAGCAGAGCGCAACCGGGAAACAGATCGAAAGCATCTGTTCCAACTTCTCCAAGGACGGCCCACGGCGATGGACCCAGATGTATCTGGTGCAGAGGATGAGCACTCTTCAGACGGAATGGAACCAGTTCACGAATCGACACAGTCAGCTCGAGATAAAGAAGAACGACCATCTCACGGAAGAATATTTCAAGACGGACTATTTTGAGAAAATAGCGGCATTATACTCTAAATATTCGGAGAAGATGCTAACTGCCTTGTCATCCATACAGGCAGCAGAAGACACGCCTGAGCCAACAGGAGGCTCAGAATTGATCAGGCACCAACGGGCATCAATCAAGGCGATGAAACGTCTTGCCGAACAAGCGGCATTAGCAGAACGTCAAACGAAGGCGTTCTACGTCAAGCAGCTAGAGGCCTTAGACAGGTATTGGACCAGCATCGCTCAAAGTCATCAGGAGATCATGTCGCAAGAGCCCAATAGCGAGTATCAAGAGGAGGAATACTTCAGCGCTGAGGACGATTATCTAAAGGCTTCCATCCGCCTCCAAGATGGAATGGACCAGCTCAAGGGCAGCGTCAATGAAGGAGCAGGAGAGGTAAAGCTACCAAGAATTACCCTACCAACCTTTGATGGACAATACACCAAGTGGACTGAGTTCAAGGATCTCTTCACGGAATTAATACACAAACGGGCTATGAACGGGGCGCAGAAGCTTCATTACTTAAAGGCCAATCTACATGGAGAACCTAGCAAGCTCCTGCAACACTTTGCTACAACGGATCATAATTACCAAGCAGCCTGGGAGACGCTAGTGGACCGATACGAGAACAAAAGGTTGATCGTCACATCGGTATTAAACAACCTGTGTCAGCAGAGTTCTATAACCAACGAGACCGCTGGAGCAGTAAAACGCCTGCTAGACACAACAAGGGAATGTCTAGCCGCAATATCGAACCTTGGGATTGACATCAGCAACTGGGATCCACTAGTGTTGCATTTAATAGTTCAAAGACTAGACAAGGAAAGTCGGAGACTATATGAACAGTCACTCAAATCGAGCAAGGAACTCCAAGGACTATCTGACTTTTACGAGTTTCTGACTTCACGCTATCAAACGTTGGAAGCGATCAACGCGAAGAGTGACCGACCACGACAAACGAGCCTGATGACTTCAACTTCCCAAAAATGTGTAGTGTGTCACACCAATGGACACACAATTCTGGCTTGTAGACAGTTTGCTCAGAAAGGGTATGACGCACGTTGCCAGTTAGTAAAACATCTGGAATTATGTTTCAACTGTCTTCAAAGGGGTCATAGAAGCGGCAACTGCACGGCCCAATCCTGCAAACGTTGCAGCAGTCGTCACCATACGATGCTTCATCCCGAATCCGGAACAAGGAAGTCGAGCAACAGTGCGCTTAAAGTCAACATCTCACGAAATGGAGATCATGAAGTCATCTTGGCGACAGCAGTAGTAGACGTAGTCAACGTCCATGGAACCTCGATGCCATGCCGGACTCTGTTGGATTCAGGATCTCAGATACACTTTATCTCTGAGAAGATTTGCCAGCAACTCGGACTACCAAGGTCAAAAATTAATGTGCCCATTGCGGGAATTGGTAACATCGAAACAACAGCGAAATATAGCACGACTGTTAGACTACAGTCTCGCGCCACCTGTTTTCAAACGGTCATTGAGGCTGTCGTCCTGCCAAAAATAAGCGAAGTACAACCATCGGCGTACTTGCAAACTGAGGAGTGGAACATACCACCACACACGTCATTAGCAGATCCTGACTTCCACCGACCCCAAAGGATAGACTTACTGCTAGGAGCGGAATTATACCTGAAGCTCTTACTACCAGGACAAACAGAGCTTGGACCCTCACTACCTACACTACAAAATACTCGCTTAGGGTGGATAGTAGCAGGAAGAGCTAATACATGTCGACCATCTTATCATAAGACGCGAACCTGCAACATCGCCATCAAAAATTCAACTAGTACATTGGAAAAACAAATCGAGAAATTCTGGTTGCTAGAAAACCACATTGAAGAAAATACGCCAACGTCGCAAGAGGAAGTAGAATGTGAAATTCATTACCAAGACACGGTCAAGCGAAACAAAGATGGTCGGTTCATAGTCCAACTACCATTTAAGCGTGATCCAGAGACGGTAGGCCACTCCGAAGCAATAGCAATGAAGCGGTTCCTCACTCTAGAAAAACGACTGGAAACACAACCCGACCTGCGGGATCAGTATACGAAGTTCATGAGGGAATATGAAGAAGAAGGGCATATGACAAGAATCAGGAGATGCGATGTTTCACCAAACAGTCATTTCATCCCACATCACGGAGTGTTGAAGCCAGACAGCTCAACTACCAAACTCCGAGTGGTGTTCGACGCATCGGCAAAAACTGCCAATGGAACATCATTAAACCGATCAATGATGATCGGACCGACGGTTCAATCCGATCTCTTCTCCATTTTGGTAAAATTTCGACTAAACCAATATGCCTTTGCAGCCGACATACGGCAAATGTACCGGCAAATACTTGTGGATGATTCACAACGCAAGTATCAAATGATTTTCTGGAGACCGACTACCGCCGAGCCGATCCGGGCCTATAAACTGAACACGGTCACCTATGGAACGGCTGCAGCACCATATCTCGCCACAAGATGTCTGAAACAATTAGCTGAGGAAAACAGCACTAAGACTCCAAGAGCAGCTCAAGTTATCATCGAAGAAACATATGTCGATGACATCTTAACCGGCGCGGACACTGAAGAAGAGGCAATAATGTTACGTGACCAACTGATCAAGATACTGTCAAAGGGAAGATTCGAATTACGCAAGTTTTGCGCCAATAAGCCAGCAATACTCGGCGGTATTCCCGAGGAACATCGAGAGAAAACACTATCAATTAATCAACGAGACGTAGTCAAAACTTTGGGACTAATCTGGGAACCATCAAGAGACATTTTCTTTTTCTGCTGCCCAGACAACTTCAGTGACTCAAGCCAAATGACAAAACGAACCGCGTACGCTGAAATATCACGGCTTTTTGACCCCTTGGGCATCATAGGCCCAGTGGTGGTCTTGGGAAAATTGTTCATGCAAGAACTCTGGAGATCCAACTCAGCGTGGGATGAACCATTGCCTACAGAACAACGTGCCAAATGGGAGGCATACAAGGTGCAGCTATACGCATTAACTAAGGTTCGCATCCCCAGATGCACACTTCTACCACAAGCATCAGTCATCCAACTACATGCATTCTCAGATAGCAGCTTGGCAGCCTTCGGAGCATGTTGTTACCTAAGGTCAATAGACAACCTGGGTAACATTCAGACATCATTATTGTGCGCCAAGTCCAGAGTAGCACCATTGAAGACTACGACACTGGCACGACTGGAGTTGTGTGCTGCAGTGTTAATGGTCGAACTGGTAGATCGTCTAATGAAGCTACTACGCATAACAATCAACAAGGTTAGTTATTACACCGACAGCACTACAGTGCTCTCGTGGATCTCTTCACCTTCCTATACATGGGAGACTTTCGTCGCAAATAGAGTTGCACGCATCCAAGCCTTGTCTAATCGAGAACAGTGGAGCCATATAGCGGGAAAGGACAACCCGGCCGATTTGATCTCGCGCGGACTACCAGCCGCCCAACTATTGGACGCCTCAATTTGGTTTCAAGGGCCAAAATTTCTTGAGCAACAAGAAGCCTCATGGCCCATACGCTATGCCTGCGAGATGGAAGAGGTACCGGAGCGAAGAGCTATTAAGTCCGCACTTACTAGCACATGGAAGAATGTGCAGATATATGAATTATCCACTCCAATTCATAGACCAGGATCATTGCTAAGAATGCAGAGAATCTTTGCCTACTGCTTGAGATTCATTAATAACGCCCGAGCACCGAGCAAGGCAACCTACGAGGCAGTACCAACGGAAGACGAAATCAGAAATGGATGGATAGTTCTCTTACGAAATACCCAACTAGTCGCATTTAAGAAAGAATACCAGCAATTAAGACAAGGACTATCCATTGATCATTCCAGTAAATTATTGACGTTACAACCATTCATGGATGACCACGGGCTAATACGAGTGGGAGGACGGCTCAGGCATTCTGAGCTCGGTATAAATAGTAAACACCCAATCTTACTTCCAAAACGAAGCCAAGTGTCTCAACTAATTCTGGAAACCTTGCACAAACAGCATATGCATGTGGGCCCACAGGGAATTGTGGCATTATCGCGGGATAAATATTGGATCATAGACGCGAAGAGAGCAAGCACAGAGATCGTCCACAAATGCATCAGATGTTTCCGTTCAAAGCCACAACAAATACATCAACTAATGGGAGACCTGCCAGGCGATCGAGTAAAACCAGCACGAGCGTTTTATCACACTGGTGTAGACTTTGCGGGTCCACTGAAAATTCACTCGAGGATTCGGGGACGCGCGCCCAATAAAGGATACGTTGCGGTATTTGTGTGCTTTACAACGAAGGCAGTGCACCTAGAAGTAGTCTGT
This sequence comes from Cheilosia grossa, assembly GCA_963082955.1. Taxonomy (NCBI): domain Eukaryota; kingdom Metazoa; phylum Arthropoda; class Insecta; order Diptera; family Syrphidae; genus Cheilosia; species Cheilosia grossa. The sequence goes on from OY720145.1 coordinate 11,480,263, forward strand.
GATTTAACGACCGAGGCTTTTCTAAATGCTTTAAAGAGGTTTACTTCCAAAAGAACAAAAAAGATTAAACAAAACTCTTATCCTCGTGTAATATGTGAAATTATTACAGAAAAGAGGAAAGCTAGAAAACGTTGGCAACAGATAATGGCGCCAAGCGACAAAACCACACTGAACAACTTAAATAATAAGCTCAGAACATCTATAAGAGAATTTAATAACGAGTCTTTAAAAACATATCTTACCAGTCTTACAAATGATGCTAGTACCGACTACTCGCTCTGGAAGGCAACAAAGAAAATTTTACATATAAAAACACAGAAGGTAACTGGGCAAAAAGCAGTCAAGAAAAAGCAAATACTTTTGCAGAGTACCTTGAGAACGTCTTCAAACCTAATGAAGATAAAGACTATCAAGGAAACGAAGAAAGGTGCGAAGAAGACAGACCTATTCGGCCGGTGACAGCTAAAGAACTTGCCAAAGAAATCAAAGAAGGCATAAACATAAAAAAAGCCCCAGGGTTCGATTTAATCACAGGGGAAATTTTAAAACAATTTCCTCGAAAAGGTTTAAATAAACTAGCGCAGATTATAAATTCCTCGGGTAGGACGTTCCACGGACGAAGAACAAACTGAAAAGTATCGAAACGCAACAATCGATGCTCTGTACAGACATAACATTAGACTGCTCTCGAGGCTTAAACGGCTACACAGACAGTTCACTGACAGGAACGATCCCGAGTTAAGAACACTGAATTCGATGATCAAAAACTTGAAACAGTTGATCTCAGAAAATTACAGAAAATCTGTAAGTTTGTATTGGGGCAATAAAATTCGGGCTATAAAATCCAGTAGTCCGAAAATGTTCCCACAAATAAATAAACTGTTCAGGCGGAAGGATCATAACGACATTTCATGTGTTCGAATACCTCGGACAAACGAGAACAGACAGACACTACTGACTGCTGGCATAAGTCCGGAAAGTGCCGACTCGAACGACGGTTTTTTCGTGGTCGAGGACCCGCAGGAGAGGGTGAATTTGATGGGAGCTTTCTTTGAGACTGTGTATACGGTGAACAACCCTGTTTGCCGTAACCGCGACCTCGAGGAGAGGGCCTTTCTTAACCACTTTTATCTGCGGACCGAAATTCAAGATTGGCGATCCGAGAACAACGGCTTCACCGGGTTCAATGACGACAACCGTGCAAATGGCACAATCGCCGAAGCAAATACTCATCTGTTCGTGAGTAGAGATGAACTTCGGTGCATCTTTGAATCACTTAAAAACAAAAAGTCGGCGGGAGTGGACGGTGTCCCAAACGTCGTATTAAGACACCTGCCGCTAGAGGCGATAGATATCTTCGCCACACTATTTAACAATGCGCTGAATAATGCATATTATCCAGAGCAGTGGAAACTAGCGGTAGTACATCCAATCCCGAAAAAGGATGAAGATAGGACGAACCCTGCTAATCTCCGGTCAATTAGTTTGCTTCCGAATGTTAGCAAGGTATTCGAGAAAGTCGTCAATAGATCTCTTTTGAAATGGGTTGAGGAAAATAAGATCATTCCGGACAACCAGTTTGGCTTCAGAGCGGGGCATGACACTATTCATGCCGCGTCGAAACTGGTTTCCGACATTCAGTGGAATAAGAGTAAGAAGCAATGCACGGGTGCCTGCCTGGTCGACTTTGAGAAGGCCTTCGATACCGTATGGTTGGAGGGGCTCTTCTATAAGCTGACCAGATTGGGCATTCAAAAACCTTTGCTGTATATGATTTATGGCATGCTTATGGGAAAGAAGTTCGTTGTCAAAGCTGGCAACGTGACTTCGAGCAGGGTTTTTGAAATTAAAAACGGCTTACAACAGGGAGCAGTGAATTCTCCGGTCCTGTTTAATATTTACACAGGTGATCTAGTGGGTTCCCTCAGCCATGCTATAGCGTACGCGGACGATTTAGTGGCGTACAGGTCAGGACCAAAAATCGAGGTCATTAACATCCTTCTGCAACGTGACTTCGAGCAAATTAAGAGGTATTGCGATGATTGGAAGTTGAAAATCAATTTCCAAAAATCGGAAACAATACTGTTCAGAACAACATTGGCTGGGGCCTCTGGGGATACCAGAAAAAACTGGAGAAAATTAACAATTATTGGACAGCAGGGGCGACCACTGTGGTGAAAAACGTAGTGAGGTATCTTGGCATCTGGCTCGACCAGTATCTGTATTTTAACAAACATATAGCTGCTTGTCTTGCTGGGGCTAAGAGGGCCTACGCTCTGACAAGGAGACTGTTTCGCAGCAGTCAACTTGACTCTAGGGTGAAGGTGATTTGCTACGTGGCCCTTATAAGGCCTATCATCGCTTATGGCTGTCCTATGTGGTTCAATATAGCGCCGTTCTATATGGAAAAGATTCGGGTATTTGAGAGACAATGTCTCAGGGCCTGCCTAGGGTTGTTTAGAACTCCTGAATCGCAGTACATAAAATACTATCCCAACAGGACCCTATACAATGGGGCTCGACTGAATAGGATTGGCAATTTCCTTATTAAGGTGATTCGGAGGCACGTTGCAAGGGCGATGGCCAGTGATAATAACCTGATCTCAGGGGCTGATCACCCCAATTTAATGTACCACGAGAGTACGCTTCGGTCTGGCTTTATACCGCCTGAGGCATTTCTTTATGTAGATATGAAAGGGTAAGTCCAGTCAAAAGATGGTGTGCCGGTATTGTACCACAGGCACCGCGGCGCGAGGGATAAGCGGCTCATTCACGACGGGTACGCCGCCAATGCTCATGAGCTCCTCCGTTTTAGTACCGCGATTGCGGAACGGGACAGGGTCGATACGGTTAAGCAGTTCACCGAATTTTGTTGGCTTGATGAACAGGTGAGGGTGGATACGCTCTCCCGGGCCGGTGGACTACTTACGTAGCATCCTCCTTAGTTTTAAGATATATATTAAGTTAGTAGGTTTAAGTTTATAGGAGGAGGTCTTTGGGAGGGACCGGGCTAGCCAACATGAACAGTGCTTCCGGCGGCACGGGTGAACCCTTGTTGGCAGCTGTCATGCGCCCATGGCCGCAATCAGGAGGGTGACCAATCGATGAGATTGCTCATAACCCTGATTATAGGCAATTTAGGCTAAGTAGCTAAGGTAGTTTTAAGTAGTTTTAAATAAAATAACAACAATAAAGAATTCAAGTTTTTCAAAGTTTCTTGAAGAATAAAAAACCAACAAAATTAAATAAGGCCGAAAGGCAATAATTTTAAGGATATTGTTAAGTTTATTGACTAACTCTAATGCTTAGTTTAACGAAACAGCGCAACACATTGTTAAAAGTATTACACTGCACGGCTCTCCTTAATACATGACATTACCTCCTCTTTTTTAAAAAACAAATAAAAGATAACCTAGCCACACTAATTCTATGCAGTTCTTTTTGCTGATCGTAGCCGGTCTCTATAATTTTCCACTACCTCTGTAGCTATTTGTTATACCTCATAGGTCTTCAAGGATTCACTGTCTTCTTGTGTGTCAATGGTTCCATTACTTTTCTCATATTATTGTGTGGGAACAATTCCATTTTGTAGTGGACTATAAGTATTTACTTTTAGTTTCTTAAGTTGATTTCTATGTACAAGTCTTCGTTTTCGATTATATTCAATAGTATATAATAAATAACTATAAAGGTGGATAACTATCGCTGGAATCCAATATTCCGGATTTAAATATAAAACTTTTTCTCTTAATTCGAACTCTAAATACTGGTTCTTGTGTCTCTTACACTCTTTATAATCTTTAATTTACAATCTTTATATTTATTTATATTGAATGATTGTTGTGTTTCCATATTAAGATTTATATATGTTAATAAAGTACGAGGTTTAAAAGAAAGAATTAGTTCACAGAATGAAATTCCTGTCACAGTTGATGGTGTATTTCTATATTTGAAAAGGAAATTTTATACTTTGAACTGTAGTGACAAAGCAATTAGCGCCTTTTTGGAAGTACTCACAGCTCTCTCACCTAATCCGTTACTGGGGGGATGATATACTGGACTATTCATACATTTAAACCCATTAGTATTTGAAAATTGCTTAAATTCACAACTAGAAAGTTGAGGTTCATTATCACTAACTAAAACTTGGCAAAATCCGAAAGTAACAATAAGGATTTTAAGTTTCTCAATGATCGTAAACGTAGTTGTCCTGGGCAAAATATCTATCGATAACCATTCACTAAAGTCATCGGCAGCAATAAAAAAATCCATCCCTGAAAGTTGGAATAAATCAACGTGTAATCTGTCAAACGGGTAATAGGTTTTTGGCCACGTAAAATTCGGACAGTCTTTCCTCTTACTGCGCCCTTTTAAACAAGATTACATAATATTCTATATCTAAATCTATTTGCGGCCAAAAAACTGTCATACGAGCCATCATCTTCATGCGCACCATTCCTACTTGTTGATCATGCTACACTCTACACTGATAAATGTTGGGTATTATAATCCTATCGCCATAAAACAAACAATCGCCATCGACATGCAAAGATTCTCTTACCCGATAATATGGTAGCAACTTCTTAAAAGCTGTATTATTTTTACTAAATTTTTCAATATTTATCAACCAACCTTTAATTACATGCTCCTTAATAGATACTAACGTTTCAACCTTTTCCATTGCATTTCCGATTTCCTTGTTCGTTAATGGGTAATGTTACTGAAGTCAAAAAAGTTTATCTCAAACTCTTCAATATCCGTTGGGCGGTCTTGGGGGAGCCGTGATAACCCATCTGCGTTCTGTAAATTCTAACCCGACCTATATTTATTTGACAATCACACCCAGATAGAAATAAAATCCGGCGGTGGAAACGTATAGAAACTATACTACTCAATGCTTTCTGATTGCCTAACAAACTTTCTAATGGCTTATTGTCTGTATAAACCATAAACCGATAACCATAAACGAACTTGTGGAACCTTTTTATATTAAAAACTACTGCCAGAGCTTCTCGGTCCAGCTGAGAGTAGTTTTTCTCCGCCGAACTTAAAGTGGAAGAAACCATATAACAGGGCTTTTCAATTCCTTTATCCACAATACTCAAAACTGCACCAACACTATATGCTGAGGTGTCGCAAGCTATTGGATTGAATCTGGATTGAAATGTGTTAATAAATTGTTCCTAATTAGCAACATCTTACTCTTTTCAAACCCAGCACAACAGTCTTCATTCAACTCAAAACGTACCTCTTTACGCAAAAGTTTATACAAGGGAGCTAATATGGTTGAACTATTTGGCAAGAATTTTGCATAATAATTTAACAACCCTAAGTAACTTTGTAATTGTTTCACATTGATCGGGGCTGGAGCAGCAACTATACACTGTACTTTGGATTTCGATGGGCTTATACCAAATGGTGTTATTTTATGGCCCAAGTATTCCAAACTTTCCTGAAAAAATATGCATTTTTCCCAATTAATTTTTATTCTATACCTTTCAAGGCGCTTCAAAACTAATGTTAACTTCTGTTTACAATCTACTAACGACTTGCTCGCTACTAATATGTCATCCAAGTATGCCACCACACCCTGAATATCTTGCAAAATGGTATCCATCAGAGACAATACTGAGACCACCAACTCCGGCCGATTTTCCGTTACTTGCCTACAAGCTATATTACCATGGGCTTGTGACGTTTTTTTGCGCTAGTATTGATACATAGAAATTCGTATTGACAAATGTCACGAAACTTCAAAAATTCCGGGTCACCAACACACGCTCAAAAAAAGAGCACAACTTCCGCTGCTTCCAAACTGGCTTCCGGTGTGGGCAAAGTTGCTGGCAGCGTTCGTAGAATATTATCCGTTAAATTTGAAAATAATTGTTTCGACTAAAATTTGTGTGGACAGTGATTTATTTTAAGAATAATTGTATATTTTGTTGACAATATAAACAATTCTGAAGAATAATAAGCAAATTAAAACATTTTTAGCGAACATTCGTAAGGCATTTAACATAAATCGAGTAGAATATGCTTATCACATACGTCGCTTAGTATACTTCTAGAGTTTAGTTATAGTTTATAAATACCAAGATTAATATCGTTGCTGTTATTAAGTATAAATTAAGAGTTCCTCTGTTAGTCTAAATATAATTTAAATTATAGTATACGTATGTGCATTTGTTTTATTTGTACGTGTCTCGTGTTTCAAAGCCTACATTTATATTATTTATTTATTTTGGTATTAAAATGGAACAATAATGGTGAATGAGTACTTTGGTTGAATAGAAATGCAGAATGTTATGAAAAAACTAATATAAAATTGATGAAAATGTACTGAGATGTCGAGTTTTGGCAAAAGCTGGAGATCTAAAATCTGTCGCGCAACCAGCTGACAGCTCTACCTTCATCTATCTTCAAGCTGATGAACCTACGCCGTCTGTATTTGATAGACAACAAACTGGAATTCGAGAAAATCCCATCCCTGATACGTGAGTTTTACACGACTTTTCCTATGCTCCAAAGAAAAGGGCTACTTCAACGTCGCCGAAAAGACGATTTAGCCGACGACGACATCATGATACTGGACAACGGCGAACAAGTATTGCTCTGGCTCGGCTCCAGATGCAGTGAAGTCGAAATCAAATCGGCCTACAAATCCGCACAAGTAAGTCACACAGCCGACGACAGAAACTCTTTCAGCTTACACAAAAATGCATTTATTAACATTTATTCCAGGTATTCAACACAACATCAATCAAACAACCAGAAAGTGCGCGCAAACTTTTCCCCACTCTGAAGACCAAGGAGTCGAAGCGCATCACAAAATGTTTCCATGGCTGGAGTGCACACAAGGCTCCACCTGAATAGAGTGTAGATTCGTTTCTTACATATTTATAACACGTACTGATAGTTTTGCATGTTACTTATTTTATATTCAATACATATAATACAATGTTTTTTACAACAACAACAAACTACGATTCCTGGCCCAATCGAAGACTTTGTAAATAGTTGTGACGCCCTCCTTTGCCATGGCGTAATCCATTCCAATCCAATCCAGTCAGAGCGAAACGAAAGGTTTCACCAACAAGAGTTGGATTTCCAATACGAGCCTCAATGTACCGACAACACCAGTAGCTCCCTTGGCAGACCAGAAGCAGTCAAAACTTTGTCCCAACCAGTGAGTATTGCGTCGAATCCAGTACCAATGACTTTGCCAGCAGTCTTGATGCCGATGATGAGTGATGCAATTTTCTTGTGCCTTTAGACGAATCTGTTCTATGTTGATGTCACGATTCTCTCTGTCAATCTTGACTTTGGTTCTCATCTCGTGCTCGAGTAGTTTAAGACGGTTTTTCTCCTTCATTTCGATCTCGTGTTCGATGGTTTGCCGGCGCATTGCCTCTTGGAGTGCGACACCTTCCTCTTGCCTAGTAATTCTTACTTTTTGAAATTGTCCTCCTGGATACGTTGCTGCTGCGACAATTGATCTTCATAGCGGCGCCTTGACAATTGGTATTGATATTGGGCGCGATGCTATTGTTGCTTGGTCTCTTCCTAGAAGTGGATACTAATGGTTAGCAATTCATCGTCAGGTTCATTTTAATTAAAATCAACATACAATCAAGGTCTTCCTACGCTCTTCGTTATCGATACGCTTTTGTTCAACTTCCGCCTGTTCAATATGTGTTTCGTTTTCCTTGACTTTGGGCATACACTCTTGATGGCGTGTGTTCTGCTGCATCGTGGACAAATCAAGGGCTTCTCTAGCATGATCTTGAGTGGGAGCTTGTGATTTAACAAACCTTGAAGAAATATCTAATAATTAAATATATATAGTGAGACAGATTCATTGAATAGTATGGCTTACTTATATCGATTCCTATTGCTACTCATGGTTGTCTCCAGTGCGATCCATTATAATTATATGGTAAGCTTAGCGAACACCTCAATGTCGGCTTCTTCCTTAGCTGTAAGACAAATGTATTTAATTATTAATTTAAACACTTAAAATACGCGAAAACATACATTCTTTCAATTTGTTGGAGGAAAAATACAATTTGTTTTCCATATTTTGACAGTCTGTCACTCGACTTCTGTCAAAAGAAATTCACCACATTTTTTTTGTTTTGCTTTTTTTTTGAAGCTCACACGGATTCTAAATTGACATAACACCTATAGGAAAACAAAATGGCGAATTTGAAAAAAAAACTGAGGGGGCCAGCGGCAAGAGGATTGCGAGTTGGGGGTCTCAGTATTGTCTCTGGTATCCATCATCATTTGGAAAATCATTGGTGCCGATACAACACCAAAAGGCAATCTTTGATTGGCACATTTGAATCTATAAACAATTTGTTAATTTTTTCTTTAATTTCATTTAAGTGAGTTTGCTCTAGATTATTTATTGTTGTATTTACCTGGTGAGACGACAATGGTAAATGGTTTTCAAAAACTTTTCTCCAATCGGGAAAATTAACATCGAGCCAATTTCTTCCAACTAGGGGCTTAAAAAGTTTCCCCGAATCCACTATTATCAAAGGTAAATTATGTGTACCTATGTTCCACTGTGACAGCTATAACACCATGGATGTTGACCCTCTCACCCGTTAATACATTCATTTTAAATTCATTTTTATTTGTATCCTTAATTAAACTTATATACTAGACAAAAACGATTAAATCTAATTTAAAACTAACATTTATCTTATTCTAGCTAACTGGCTCTTAGCGAGCGCTCTAAGCTTAACAATATCCTTAAAATTATTGCCTTAGATCTATCTATATTTAATTTTGTTTGTTTTTTATTCTTCAAGAAACTTTGAAAAACTTGAATTCTTTATTTTTGTTATTTTATTTAAAACTACCTAAAACTACCTAAGCTACTTAGCCTAAATTACCTATAATCAGGGTCATGAGAAATCTCATCGATTGGTCACCATCTTGATCGCGTCCATGGGCGCCTGACAGCCGCCAACAAGGGTTCACCCGTGCCGCCAAGCCTCGAGCGAGGCCATAAGCGTCGATCGAGTCTCGGAAGCACTGTTCACGTGGCTAGCCCGGTCCCTCCCAAAGACCCTCTAACACCCGTTAATACCTGAAGAGGAGGATAATTAATTAGAATTTGTATTTAATACAATGTCAGAGCAAAAGCTGAAATAATCGTCTTTCGAAATAACGAACACAACGCTCACTTCTGCTATCAATCCAATTAAGAGTACCCAGCTTAAAGTTTATCTAATTCATATCCGCGGCGTTGTTGTTCAATGACCTTCTGTTTCTTTTATATGTCTGTCGAGTTTTTACGTCATGCTTTTGTGGCGTGGAATGAATTGTGGTGAAATGAAAACAAACCAAAATGGTGAAATGAAAACAACCCCCATTAGTCACCAAACAAGTTCCACTTCCAATTGGAGATTGGAATCTGTCAAATCCCCACTAAACTAAATTAACTGGGAATTTATCAATCGCTGAAAAGGGGAAAAGTATATGAGGCAATTGTAGAACCTATTGGAGTTAGCTAGAAAGTTCTCGAAGAGATGGCAGAGCAGATATAAAAGGAAAGGTTTTAGAACAGGGGGACAGTTGATTTTTATCAGTGATTGGTAAAAGTTCGACATAGTAATCGGTTGTGAAGATAAATAAGTGCAGAGTAATAGAGTGAAATAAGTGATTGGTTTGAATTGTTTAAGAATTGTTTAAGTAATATTGTTCTGGTACTTAATAAGTGAATAATCCATAAAATTTTAATAAAAGTGATTTTACTAGAAAAGTTTAACAGAATAGTGTTTTATCTTTTCGAATCACAGCCTAAATGTAACACTTTCTTTGACGTAATCGACATACTTTTGCCGAATGACCCTTTACTCCGCAGACAAAACAAACCCAGTTTTCGGGGGGGCATTTGTTTATCGGATGCCTTGTGGTGCATTTTGTGCATTGTTTTGTACGGATTTCCACTTGTTTGCTTCAATTTTATTAACTTGAGCTGTAGGCTGCATGTTTCGCTGCTCTCAATCAACTAACTCGAATGACTGGGCTATATCGCAGGCTAACTCCCGCGTCTAATTAGCAGTTGACAGTATAATTTAGTTTGTAGAGCATCATTTATGATTCCACTGACTAAACGATCTCTCAAAGCCTCTTCCAGAAAACAATCGAACTTACATGTGGCAGCAAGTATCTTCAAATTTAATATGTAGTCGGTCATATTTTTCTGGTTGGAATAAAATGATTCTACTAAATCGATTTATATGTCTTGCATTCTTTCGAGGTAGTCCTTGAAATCATCGCCTGCAGAGAACTGCTCTATGGATCTTATGAGTGCCATCGTAATCCTAGCCTGTTGTACAACCAAAGTTGATTTTGGCTTTGACCAATTTAAATCACCACTTTATTAACAGTAGTTACTTCTTTTTACTGGAACGTGTTTTCCCAAAAACAAAACCTATTTTCCGAGTTTATTCATAATTGGTTTGCAATTTATTTTCTCTGGAACGGTAGTTAGGTACACTACTTTTCAGTTTATTATAATGTGGCGTGGAATGAATCATGGTGAAATGAAAACAAACTAAAATGGTGAAATGAAAACAACCCCCATTTGTCACCAAACAAGTTCCACTTCCAATTGGAGATTGGAATCTGTCAATTCCCCACTAAACTAAATTAACTGGGAATTTATCAATTGCTGAAAAGGGGAAAAAGTATGTCAGCCAATTGTAGAACCAATTGGAGTTAGCTAGAAAGTTCTCGAAGCGATGGCAGAGCAGATATAAAAGAAGAGGTTGTAGAACAGGGCGACAGTTGATTTTTATCAGTGATTGGTTAAAGTTCGAGATAGTAATCGGTTGAAATAAGTGATTGGTTTGAATCGTTGAAGAATTGTTTAAGTAATATTGTTCTGGTACTTAATAAGTGAATAATCTATAAAAGTGTAATAAAAGTGATTATACTAGAAAAGTTGAACAGAATAGTGTTTTATCTTTTCGAATCCCAGCCCAAATGTAACATTGGTGTCAAAAGTGGGATAAAACTTATTCTGTGCTAAAGCGTGTGTTAAAAACAAACATTAACAAAAAAAAAATTTAATTAAAGTGAATTTGTGAATTTCGAAATTACAAGTGACAAACAATATGGGTCGTGTATTGCTACAACTAAGCATACCCCAATTAAAAAGCGAATTAGAATCTCTCCACAGCAGGAGGGAAAAGTGACCTCATACTTCGTCTGCAGGAGGCTGTCGAAAATGAGGGAGAAAATCCAAGGACCATGCTTTTCGACGTGGCAGAAGAACAAGTAAGTACAGGCGTTGATATTAGCGCTATGATGGAATTACTTCTTGCCAAGATGGAAGAACAGAAGAATTCTATGGAATCGAAGTTCGCAGAACAGAAGAATTCTCTAGAAGAACAGAAGAATTCTCTTGAAGAACAGAAAAATTCCATTACCGCCGCACAAAAAGATGCTGTGGAAGAGTTTAAGAATGTTCTAGATGTAAAAATCGTCGCGATTGATGAGAAATTAAATAAACATGAAACCAAGTTTGAGGAAATTAATGAATCTCTTCATAGACACGAAACAAACATCGAGAACATAGCTAAAGAGCTCGGCACGAATATCGAGAACATAGCTAAAGAGCTCGAAAAAGTCAAGAAACAGAAAGCTCGGGAATGTTCTACTGAATGCCCAAAAAGGAAGGAGATGCAACCACCCGTTTTTGATGGTCAAACATCATGGCCGATTTATAAGAGACAGTTCGAAGCAGCTGCAATGACCAATGGATGGGACGACGAGGAAAAGTCGATTGCATTAACGCTCGCATTACGAGGTACAGCTGCAGAATTGCTTCAAACTATCTCAGAAGAAAAACAGCGCGACTATGATGCTTTGGTTAAGGCTATTGAGATGCGGTTTGGTGACGACCATATGCAGCAAGTGTATAGAGTGCAACTGCGCAGTAGATTCCAGAAGAGGGGAGAAACACTCCAGCAGCTGCAAGCGGATATAGAACGGCTAGCGCACTTGTCATATCCCAATGCCGGCGAAGATGTCATCAACGAAATGGCTATTGAGGCATTTACACAAGCCATAGAGGACAGACAGCTGCAGATGGCTCTACGAATGGCTGGAAAGAGAACTCTTCCTGAGGCACTGGCATTTGCATTAACTATGAAAGCTGCTGACCAGGCATCTCAAGGATTCCACCGCGTAAGAGAAATAACATCCGTCGAATGTTCATGCCAGAGAACAGAGGTAGTGGACCGGAACAGTGCTCGCAGGGGACCGATCCGTTGCTGGAACTGCAACAAAATTGGACATCTGCAACGACAGTGCAGAGCTGAACGTAGACAGGGTAGTTGTCCACATTGCAGAACTAGGAGTCGTCACGAGGAGGCATCTGAACAATCGGCGGATGGAACCTCACAAAGCCATCAGTCGTGAAACGAGTAAGAACCAACTTCGCGGGGCAGAAACTGGTTTCTGGAATCGACGCCCCCATGACCACAATTCAGGTTTCACAGACCAAACGATGTAATAGGAGCCTGACAGTGGAAGCCCATATCGGTCAGAAAAAGTGTGTGGCCACAATCGATACAGGTGCCACCGCTTCCATAATCAGAAGGGACATCGTTCGCCAATCATGGCTGCACAACACCAGCAGCTACTGTCTGAAAACAGCAACTGGAGCAACGGCAAAGGTGTATGGTGAGGTACTCTTGACGATAAATCTAGCAGGAATAGTCTTCTCCCATGCATTGTTAGTGGCCGATATATGTGACGAATGCATCATTGGAATCGACTTTATGAAGACGCATGATGTAGTCCTCGACATCGGTTTGCAAGTTCTAAAGTACAGAAACGTCGAGATTCCAATGGTTTACGGGAACGAGAACGTCGCAGCTCTAAGAACAGTTGTAAGTGAGGACGAAATATTACCACCTTCGTCAGAGACACTTATTTGGACAAGGTTGGAAGGTGATCCTGGGAGCCACCGATTCTTCCTAATAGAGCCAGATAGAGAAAACTATTACCAGAGCTATTTATATCGTCGGAAAGATGCTTGTTGAACCTAAAAACAACTTGGTTCCCGTTCGTGTCCTCAATGCGGAACACAGAAGCGTAAAGCTGAAGCAAGGGGAAGTAATCGGAAAGTGCGTACCGATTACTGCGGTCACAAAGTTGTCAAATGAATGTCCTGCGAAACCGGTTAGACCTACGGAGATATCGGAAATGAAGAAGAATATACTCGGAGAGTGCGAGCTGGATCAGGAGCAGCGGGCCATGGCAGGGAGTCTAATCGACGAGTTCGCTGATATATTTGCTTCGCAGAGTAGCGAGTATGGCCGAACACATCTCGTACAGCACCGAATTGACACCGGGGATGGAACACCAATTCGTCAGCCTCCCAGACGACTACCATTGGCCAAGCAGACGGAGGTTGCAGAAATGGTGTCGACGATGGAAAAGGAGGGACTGATTGAAAGCTCAAAAAGTCCGTGGGCATCACCGGTCGTCCTGGTCAAAAAGAAAGACGGAAGTACGAGATTCTGCGTGGACTATCGCCAACTAAATAACGTCACCAAGAAGGATAGCTACCCCCTGCCCAGAATTGACGATACTCTGGACACACTATCCGGAGCCAAATGGTTTTCGACTCTTGATCTGAAGAGTGGCTACTGGCAAGTACAGATCCATCCAGAAGACCGCGAGAAAACAGCATTCACAGCAGGAAACGGGCTTTAGCAGTTTACAGTAATGCCATTTGGACTGTGCAATGCTCCAGCAACTTTTGAACGTCTAATGGAGCGTGTTTTGCTAGGACTGACGTGGAAAACCTGTTTGGTCTACCTGGACGATGTCATCGTAGTTGGTAAAACGTTCAACGAACATCGAAATAACCTTAGGGAAGTGTTCCAAAGGCTACGAAGTGCACAGTTAAAACTGAACCCGAAGAAGTGTTCTCTATTCCGACCAGAAGTGAAGTATCTCGGGCACATCATCTCTTCCAAGGGAGTCAAGACTGATCCGGAGAAGATCGATGCAGTGAAAAACTGGCCGGTTCCCAAAGACAAACATCAGCTGAGAAGCTTCCTGGGACTTGCGACCTATTACAGACGATTTGTAAAGGACTTTGCTAGGATCGCAAAGAGCTTGCATCAACTGACAGAAAAAGGCAAACAATTCAAATGGTCAGGTGAGTGCGAAAACAGCTTCAATGAACTTAAGCAACAGTTGTGCGACGCCCCCATATTAGCGTACCCCACCCCTGGAAAAACATTTATTGTGGATGCAGACGCTAGTAATGTGGGAATTGGAGCCGTGCTTTCCCAGGTACACGAGGGCCAAGAGAAGGTAGTTTCGTTCTTCAGCAAAGTTCTCTCAAAGCCAGAAAGGAACTACTGTGTTACCAGGCGCGAACTCCTTGCTTTGGTACTGGCAACAAAACATTTCCATAAGTACCTCTATGGGCAGAAATTCATCCTTCGCACAGACCATGCATCTTTAAAGTGGCTACTACACTTTAAGAATCCTGAAGGACAAGTCGCAAGGTGGATCGAACAGCTGCAAATGTACGACTATGAAATACAACATCGAAAGGGAAGTCTTCACTCAAATGCAGACGCTCTCTCCCGTCGACCGTGCAAAGCAGATTGTAAACATTGCTTACGACACGAGGAAAAAGATGTCGTGTCCGTTCAAAGGGTGAGAGCTATACCCATTGGTGGCTGGAGTGCACGGGAAATCCGAGAGGCTCAAAAGGAAGATCCGGATATCGAACCCATTCTCGCCTGGAAGGAGCATGAGGGAAAAGCTGAAGGCATACTGGGCACAGTGGGACTCCCTTCATGTACAAGACGGCATTCTAAGAAGAAAATGGGAAAGCCCGGATGGAAAGTCGTACGTAATGCAGCTTGTTGTTCCCAGGACAAAAGTTACCGAAGTGCTGAGGGAATTGCATGATGGAGTGTCTGGAGGCCACTTGGGAATAAACAAAACGGAAAAGTACGAGAACGCTTTTACTGGGTCCATTCAAGGGAGGATGTTGAGAATTGGTGCAGGCAATGAGTAATATGTGCGGCCAGCAAAGGCCCGAGAGTGAAAGTCCGAGGCCAGATGCATCAATATAATGTGGGAGCCCCTTTCGAAAGGATAGCCGTTGATATTGCGGGACCGTTTCCTGAAACGAACAATGGAAATCGTTACATCCTTGTTGTTATGGACTACTTCAGTAAGTGGCCTGAAGCATTCGCTATCCCAAATCAAGAAGCTAAGACTGTGGTGGAGCAAATCGTCTTCAACTGGGTAAGCAGATTCGGTGTGCCTATGGAACTGCATTCGGACCAAGGACGAAACTTCGAGTCCAGGATTTTCCAAGGAGTGTGCCAGTTACTCGGGATTAAGAAGACAAGAACAACACCGCTTCATCCACAATCAGATGGGATGGTGGAGCGCTTCAAAAGAACGCTGAATGAACACCTCTCTAAGGTCGTTGGCGATGACCAGAGAGATTGGGACAAACACATTCCCATGTTTTTATTGGCCTATCGAAGTGCAGTGCACAACACCACAGGACATACTCCATCTGAAGTCCTATTTGGTCGAAAAGTCCGCCTACCTAGCGAGTTAATGTTTGGATCTCCATGCGAAGAATCCAAAAATGAGGAGGACTATGTTACAGACCTCAGGAATATCATCAGGGACGTGCATCAAGGGACCAGGGCTAATATTAAGATAGCCAGTGACCGCATGAAAACGAGGTACGATACTAAAACAACAACTACAGGCTTTCAAGAAGGAGATCTGGTATGGCTATATAACCCTCATCGAAGAAAAGGTTTATCACCTAAATTGCAACCAGACTGGGAAGGGCCCTACAAAATCGTAAAGCGCATCAACGACGTTGTCTATCGCATCCAACGAGGAAGAGGCAAGCTGAAAGTCGTTCATGTGGATCGCCTTCATCGCTACAATGGTGCAAATGTTAACGAGTTTGTTCGGGACGAACAAGTTTAAGAGGGGGATATTGTGGCGTGGAATGAATCGTGGTGAAATGAAAACAACCCCCATTAGTCACCAAACAAGTTCCACTTCCAATTGGAGATTTGAATCTGTCAATTCCCCACTAAACTAAATTAACTGGGAATTTATCAATTGCTGAAAAGGGGAAAAAGTATGTCAGCCAATTGTAGAACCAATTGGAGCTAGCTAGAAAGTTCCCGAAGAGATGGCAGAGAAGATATAAAAGGAGAGGTTGTAGAACAGGGCGACAGTTGATTTTTATCAGTGATTGGTTAAAGTTCGAGATAGTAATCGGTTGAAATAAGTGATTGGTTTGAATCGTTGAAGAATTGTTTAAGTAATATTGTTCTGGTACTTAATAAGTGAATAATCTATATTATTATTATTATTATTATTATTCTTTATTTAAATAAATTCAATGATAGTACATATTTTTTATATATAACATAAAGGGAAAAGCATAGCTTTATATTGCCGTCTGCCGATTGATTGACATTATTTCCTGATACATTTTATAATTTAAAAATTAATGTAATAAAAACATTGATTAATTTTTATTATAGTGAAAAAGAAAAAAGAAAAGAGAATAAAAAAAGCTAAAATAAATACAAAAATAATTCTGACTGTACCTCTGTTTTTTTATATTGTACAATTTTGCAAGATCACATATTCAAAAAACTATTGCGATACTTGTAGGCATGTATACTATATTGCGATAGCAACTTCCAACCAAAAAGACCGTTCAACAATTCTTTTGCTTCCTGAAGTGTGAGAAAACTCTTGGAGAAATACAGTCTCCTAATTTCGAGAAGTATTGGACATTCTGCGAGGAAATGGAAAACGTCTTCCGGCACATTTAAATTGCAGAGGCTGCATGTTCTTTGAAGATCCTGTCTGTGCGGTACAAAATTTAGGCCTAAAGTCTCAGTTCTGATTCTGAAGATTATGCTAATTTCGTAAGTTGTTAACTCATTGCAAAAATAGTTATTTGTGTCCAATGAATGGCTTAGAGTTCTATATATGCTTCTAGAGTCGGTGGTTTGCGCCCTGTTCAGGCAGTTCTCATAAAAACGTTCGTCTATCTGCGCTATACAATCGTAAAAGTTATATTGCCAGTCATTGACATTTTCCAGGGTTAGGTTTAGTTCCACACCATATTCTGCTGCCAGATCGAACCAGTCACTAAAAGGCGTTAATTTGCAGCGAAAAGCATATCTTAGCAGCTGGTTCTGAAGATTGGTGTTGCGCCGTTTTATTACCTTCACCACGTAGTCCGCGTTTGCTTTCAGATTTTTATAGTAAATTTCGGGAATTCCTGATTCTACGTAAATGGCATAGTTAGGGACTGTTGTGGGAAGTTTAAAGACACGTTTAAAAAAGAAGCGTTGTAGGCTTTCAAACTGTTCGATTTTTTTGAAACCGAGGATTTGATTTGCATAACAAAGGCAAGCTTTAATGGTGGCATTGAATGTTTTAAATTTGGAAGCTGTGTCAACATTTTTGTTGCAATAAAATCTTGACCACATTAGGTTTATTGCTGTTTTTGCCTTAGCTATTTTATCCTCCACATGTGGACGCAAATCGAGATTGTGGGTTAGTAGGAGACCTAGATATTTAAATTTATCAACGACCTCAATAGGTTCACCAGCCAGTTGCCAACTCTCGTTCTGTAATCTTCTGATGCGTTTTGAATGTTGGAAAATCATTATTTTTGATTTTTCAGTGTTAATTTTCAGTTCCCAGCTATCGCAGTACTGCTTCAGTTTATTAATCTGCAGTTGCAGCGTATGAGGGTTATCTGTAAGGATAACGAGGTCATCAGCATATAGCAAGACTTTGATGACGGTGTCTCCAATTGAAACACCACCAGGCAGGTATTCATGTACGTCGTCAATAAAAAGCGCGAATAGAATGGGACTGAGAACGCAGCCTTGAGGAACACCAGTATGGGTCTCAAAAAAGCTAGACCTTTCATTTCCATTCCAAACCGACGCTGAAGTATTATATATAAGTTTCTTATAAACTTGTAGGAACTTTGTTGATACACCTATGGAACTCAACTTATAAATAAGTGAATTTCTGTTCACGGTGTCGAAAGCCGCCTTAAAGTCGACAAAAAAAGCGTACAACTTTCTTTTCCTTGCTAAGAAACTATTGGCTATTGTGACTAGAGAAAATATTTGGTCAATCGTCGAAAGTCCAGCTCGGAAACCCCCTTGAAAAACACTGAGCCGATTATTACTTTCCACCCAGGTTATTAGACGGTGATATAGGATCTGAGCAAAATTTTTTCTCAAGCTACATAAAAAAGATATACCCCTATAATTTTCAGCTAAGGCGCTATCGCCCTTTTTGAAAATTGAGAAGATTAGGGATTTCAGAAAAATATTTGGAACGTCTTCATTTATAAAGACTTTATTAAAAAATATTAATAGGCAGTTCAAAAAATGTTCAGTGCCATATTTGTAAAACTCAACTGGAATCCCATCTAACCCGGGAGCCTTATTATTCTTCATATTTCGCAGAGCAATTTCTAGATCGGCCATACCTATAGGTATATCCAGTTCGTTTACAGTGATATTCGGGAGTGCATACTGGTATTGCATTGGATTGGATACCGGACCTAAAAGTTTGCTGAAGTGTGAAGCAAGTGATTCTACGCCGACCGCTGATATTGCTTTTTGTTTGCAGTGACCTAGCTGACGAACTCTATACCAAAAACCTTTTGAGTCCTTGCAGGTGCTAAGCTCCAAAGCAACTCTTTTGTAATAATTATTTCTTTTATTTTCACACATTCTTTTGTATTGCTTATTACAATTGATATATAGCGTTTTGAAAAGACCGTTGTTCGTTTTTCGAAATAGATTCAAGTAAGCGAAAGATTTCTTCCTCTGTCGTATGCATTCCCAGTCGTACCATTTTTCTTGAAACTTTTTTTGTTGGCATCTGCTTTGGGGGCAGGCGTTTTTGATAGCTTCGGACAAAATAGTTAGAATTTCTTCACTTGAAGAATCTTGGAGTTCGTGAGGTATATTAACTTGATAATTTAAATTACGTTTATAGCGCTCGACCAGCTTGGAATTCCATTTTAGCTTTGGGATCTTTGGGCCGGTAGGGGGTGGGGCTGTATCCGCAAATTTCAGATTGGTTTCTGTTGGTAGGTGGGCAGAATAGTTCGCCGTTACTACTTTGAAATCTATTAATACATCAAACCAGTCGCCTCTTACCAGGCTGTAGTCGATAACGGAGCAACCCCGGCCGGTAACAAATGTGTATTCCCCATTACAGTCACCTTTCGATATGCCATTTATGACCACAAAGCCAAAATCTTCAAACATGCTTACAAGACGCCTTCCATAACTATTAACGCAATCATCCAAGGAATTTCTCACGTTACTAAATGCTTCAGGGTTACATGTAGATTGCAAGGTTGGGTTTTGATAAAAGCCTATTCTTCCATTAAGGTCTCCAAGTATCATAATATTACGAATATTTATGAGATTCAAAAAAATTGTACAGTTCTAGAAAATCATGACTCCAGTTGTTACAATTAAGGTAGATCGGTACTATATAATAGTGCTCATGGCTATAGAGTATTTCAAGAACTAGGGTATTGCTTATCCATTTAAAATTTATAATATTCTTCAAATTATTTCTGATTGCACATAGAACTCCTCCGCTTGCTCTACCATGGGTATTATTTCTAATTGCGGGGATACATTTAACAGAATAATCACTGAAATAGCTAGAAAATTGGTCTTCTTTACCCTCCTCTAAAAAGGTTTCTATTAAAATAATCAGATCATAGTTTGAAATAAATTTAAAAAAATTAGGAGTTATAAGTTTGTTTTTCACACCTGAACAATTATACGTTAAAACATTTAAATTCAGTACATTTAATACATTACTTAGACAGACGGCAACACTATCCTATCTCTGGTGTCTTCTACTTTGTTGCGTACCGCTTGCATTTTGGCGTGAAGATGTCGCATCCATCGGAGGGAGTTTGTTGTCAAAAAATTGAGGGCCTTCTTCTCCAAATGTATTTTTGATAAACGTCAGCTGTTCATTTGTTTTGATCACCAAGCCGCGCGTTGCATTGAATTCAAATATTTTGCCATTAATTTCGAGTTTAACTCCTTTTATTATTATTGTAGTGGACGGTGAGAGTGCAATAAGACGCGTCTATAAAAGTTTAATAAAAGTGATTATACTAGAAAAGTTGAACAGAATAGTGTTTTATCTTTTCGAATCCCAGCCCAAATGTAACAATAAATTTGAAATTGATTGAAATTTACACGTGCACGAGTGAAAATTCGTTTAAATTCCTCGTCGCCAATATTATGTATTGAGTCAAACAACCGGTCAGGTTTAAATCCATTTATAGACTAACTCTATGTACAATATTTACTTAACTCTAATGCTTAATTTAACGAAACAGCTCAATGGCTTTTTACCAATACATTGTTAAAAGTATTACACTGCACGGCTCTCCTTAATACATGACACATACATTGCACATACCAAATGCTGTATTTTGCACTTTTCGGGAAACGTTCCGTCTTCGAGACACTTTTGCATAGTCGTCATGAACAGGTCTGGCCTCCTTTTTAAAGCCACTTTTATTGCCTTGTTCGGGATGCCGTCGGGTCCTGGGGCCTTCTTGTCGCCTATCTTGTTGCATGCCTGAAACAGTTCATCCTGGGTTATTAGAGGAATGTAGACTGCATTGACTTCTCTCACGATGTTGCACATAGTAGTTGGCATTCGGGGGAATAGATGCTCCACTATGGATTTCAGTATTTTTGGACATGTTATTATTGGAGGGCTTCTGTAGCCCTTCAGTTTGGTCATTACCCTTCTGTACGCCGATCCCCATGGGTTAGTTTCGGAAGTCTGGTCTTCTTCTTGAACGCTGGATCTGGCGTCGAGCTTGTAGGTATCTTGCCCGAAGTACCTTTATTTCCTTGTTCCACCAGTAACACGGTGGGGCCCTCCTGCAGTTTGTTTTTCTAGTCAAGGATGCGTCACACGCGGTGGTGATGGTGTTTGTGAGGCGACGTGCGAGGGCCTCCGCTGTTCCGCTTCGGGTTAGGTTGTCGTTTTACATTTCTTCGAATGTTTCTTTATCGAAAGATACGTCGTTCTTTTTTGGATTCGTTAGTTTTAGGAGCACAACTGGTTTCTTATTTTGTATTTCCAGTATTATCGTTTGGTGGTCACTGTGTGAGTATTCTTCACTAACCCTCCGCTTTACGGTTCTCAGAATAGAACTACTCACAAGGGTAATGTCGATGACAGAGCCTATCCCAGCCTTCCTGTACGTTTTTGATCGGCCCTTGTTGGCGATGCTTATCGATAGGGGCGCGAATGTTTCCAGTAAGGCCTGTCCTCTGGTGTTAGTGAGTCTGCTGCCCCATTCCATGGCCCACGCATTAAAGTCGTCACCAATAACCATTGGGGATCTCTGGAGAGCGTTCGAGGTTAGATTGTCCAGCATTTGTTGATACTCGTTTGATACAAGCTTGGTCTGGCATAGCAGCTGTAGAAATGGATACCATTTATTTTCGCCCGTACGAAGCCTACTGTTTGGTCGCTTGTGTCTTCGAAAGCATAGCGTCCGCATATCCATATTGCCACTTGTTTAGCCTTATCGTAGATCCAGTTATTGTTCCCGTCGGGACATTTATAGGGTTCACTAATCATGATGACGTCCGCCCTCTCGTCCTTGGGCGTTTGTGCTAGGACGTCCTGGGCTATTCTACAGTGATTAAGGTTTATCTATAGTATAGTGATAGTAATCCGAAAAACTTCGCATTTGTTACTGCCCGCTACATTTCTTCACGTCATCTGGATGGTCTCTCTTGCAGAGCATACAGGATGGTTCCTTGTCGCAGTTCTTTGCTATGTGACCTTCTATCCCACATCTCCTCCATAGTTTGGAGCGTAAATAGCGTTCATATCGATCTTCCTTTGAGGTAAGCGTGCTGTGCCTTGGATATTGATATTTCTACTGTACCACGCAGTTGATTTTTTCTACCCGCTTTGCTGGGGAGACATTTGAATGCGTCGGGGAAAGATGAGGCGTATTTTTCGGTGATTGGTGGATAGTTCTTCATGTTGATTCATTTGGCTGGTTTCGATGTGGTCATCTGCTTGCGTTTCTACTGTTTTACACCGGGAACAAATCCAGTCTTCATCTTGGATGCTCGCTGTGACTCCGACACATGCAAAGTGATACCACTCGTCACAGGTATCGCATTGTACCATTTCATCCCTTTCTTCTAAGTCGCAAGCCTTGCAATTGACGGGCGATTGAGTAGGATTTGAAACAATTGCGCTTCAATTTTATTTAGAGGGGATTTCTCTGGCGATGTACTATACTACGTAACTATGACTTTGTTGAGGTAAAGACCTTGGGATTCGCGATGGGTTGGTGGATATGTTATGGGGGAACAATTGGAAAGGACTTACCCTACGTTTCTTTTCGTGTGATGATGGTGTTCGTTGTCACTGCGGCGTGGAGTGCCTAGCCGATGCGGTGGTACTTGCTGTGGCGTATTGCTCGTGATGGTGGTATGCGATGATGGGCCTATCCGTTCGTACTTGCTGTGGCTGATTCCTCTTGATGGCGGTGTGCGGCGGCAAAGTAAAGAAATTAAAGTATGTTGAAGCCTGGGTAGGGTTATGGTTGAAGACAAAAAACAAAACGCCTTTTTCCTTTTTGCCCAAAGGGCTTTAATTTCCTGTGTTTTTTTTTTTATTTTATTTATTTAATTCAAGTTTTGAATTTTGGTTTAAATAAATAAGGTCAACATTGTAAATAATAATGTAAGTACAATGAATAATTAGCGACACACGTACTCTTTATTTGGATTAATAACATATTTAAAGGACGTCAACAACAACACTAATACAGCAAAAAATAATGATTGAGTATCCCTTTCTGGCTATTACAATTGAGAAGTTGTCACTAGGTTAGGTTAGGTTAATGGGTGGGTACGGCAAAAGCGAGTCCTGTCGCACCCCACTTAGGTCCATGTGGACCCATTGTGATGCCCTTAATTGGGGTTAGCCGATGTTGTTGGCGTTAGCGTTGTTCCCTCTCGGTTACTCGACCTTGTCCAGCCATCCTGATGTATTTATGAACCTGTAAAGATTGGATAAAGATACATCTGAGAGTTCCTGTATGTCATGGAAGTAATATCTTCCAAGTGTTCTATTCCTCAAGTGACAGAGACTAGGGCATTGACAGAGGAAGTGAGGTGTGTCCTCATGTACCTCCTCGTCTCCGCAACCCCTACATATATCGTCATTCTTGAGTTTCATTTTCATTGTGTGGTATCTTAGGAAGTTGTGACCCGTTAGGGCCCCTACCAGTTTATACATAGACGTTCTATCAAACCGCATAAGCTTGATAGTCCGACTTGGATTATATTCCGGCCATAGCTTCCGTGATATTTCGCAGGTAGTTAATTCTTTCCACCTGTTGTTGGCTTTCATCCGGGTTTTGTTTTCCACTCTCGCTCTAAGATTGCAGAGTGGTGGTTTGATTGAATCAATCGCCCGGTTTTGATCCATAGCAGAACCATTTCTTGCTAGTTCGTCAGCCATCTCATTGCCGGTTTTGTCCCTGTGTCCAGGGACCCAGCAGAGACGCGTGATGTGCTGCGAGCAGAGAACCTTGAGCTCTTCGCGGCAGCGGCGAACCAGCTTCGATTTTATTTCAATAGCAGCTACTGCTTTTATAGCTGCCTGGCTGTCAATAAATATGGTAATATCATTGTTTGGTATTGCTAAAATTGACACCATATGGGCAGCTTCGGCGATTGCCAGAACCTCCGCCTGAAAGACACTACTGTGATCGGGTAGTCTTATTGAGTGGTGTATGTTTAACTCTTCAGAGAAAATTCCAGCACCTGTTCCACAGTCCATCTTAGATCCGTCTGTGTAGATGGATATCGATGTCACTTTTGTGGGTTCATCTGTGCTCCATTCCTCCCAGCTGGGAAAATAGCAAGAGAATGGTATGTCGAAGTCAAGGTGGGGAGACAGGTAGTCAGATGTGACAGCATCTCCCACGTATTTATTCAGAATCTGTGCATGTCCCGGTTTGTAGGGTCTCCAGCTCTTTGTTTGACTGATCCTGAGGGCGCTTTTGGCTGCAGATTCTTGCATGTATAGGTCTAGAGGTAGCAGGTCGAGGATTGCCTCCATGCCAGCAGTAGGTGTTGTCCTTATTGCGCTGGTTGTACCTATACAAGCTAGTCTTTGTATTTTGGTCAGTAGTCTTAGATTCGACGCTTTGTTCGTGGCTTGCCACCAGACTAAGCATCCGTATGTGAGTATTGGACGCACAATAGCCTTATACATCCATAGAATTATTTTGGGGTTTGGTCCCCACCTTTTTCCGAAGATGCGGTTGCATGCATAAAAAGCATTTGCAGCTTTTTTAACTCGTTCATTGACTTTTAATTTCCAATTGAGCTTCCTATCTAAGATTATTCCCAGATATTTGGCGCTCTCGGCTACCCTAAGGGGTATACCCTCAATAGTAGGAGGATCGAAGTTTGGAATCACTCTTCTGTTACTGAACAATACCAGTTCAGTTTTCTGTGGATTGACTCCAAGACCGCATTGGTCTGCCCACACCTTAAGTGTTCGTAATGCGTTTTGTAGTAGTTCGCTAATGGTAGGTAGGAATTTACCTGTAGCAAGTATTACTACGTCGTCTGCATAAGCAGTTACTTTGACCCCTTTATTTTCGAGTTTTGTTAGTACTTCGTTTATAACAAGAACCCAGAGTAAGGGGGATATTACTCCTCCTTGTGGTGTACCTCTCGAGGCTGTCGCTCTGAGATCAGTGTCACCTAGTCCTGCGTTAATGATCCTTTCAATGAGCAGGCTTTCAATCAACGTTGGAGTTGAGTAGTGCTCTCTTCACTGCGCACGTCTTAACATTGTTGAATGCGCCTTCAATGTCTAGGAACGCGGCTAGAGTATATTCCTTGTCCTTTAGGGACTTCTCAATGGTTCCGGTGACTTCATGCAGCGCGGTCTCAACCCCTTTGCCTTTAATATAGGCATGCTGCGCCATCGAGATCACACTATCATCAAGTCGACTGCGAATGAAAACGTTCAGTAGTTTTTCGAAAGATTTCAGGACAAAAGATGTTAGACTTATAGGCCTGAAGTCCTTAGCAGTCGTATGGCTGGATTTGCCTGCCTTCGGAATGAAGACGACCTTTACTTCTCGCCATGACCTAGGAATGTGGCCGCATTCTAGGCAGCGTGTGAAGAGTCTCATCAGGACTGGTATAATAATTGGCCTGGCCTTCTGGAGCATGATTGGAAAAATCCCGTCAAGCCCAGGTGACTTGAATGGAGAGAAAGTCTCAATCGACCAGTTGATTCTTTCCTCAGTTATTATACCCTCTGGTATTGATGCAATAGTAGTTGCGGTGTTCGGTGTAGACTGGACCCTTATATTGGGAATACAACCCGGGAAGTGTGTAGATAGAAGCAGACTAAGAGTCTCTTCAGAGGACTTCGTCCAGTTACCAGTATTGTCTTTCAGATAGCCCGGAACCGTAGGTTCTTTCGAAAGGATTTTCCTAAGTCTGGCTGATTCCCTAGTGTCTTCTATTTCGTTGCAAAAAGTATGCCAGGCCGTACGTTTAGCACTAGTGACAGCGGTTTTGAACTTCCGTTGTCCGGCTTTGTATAGATCCCAGTCTGACTGGGAGTTGGTACGCTTGGCCAGATTGAACAGAGATCTGGCTCTCCTTCTGATTTCTAGGAGGTCCTTAGACCACCAAGATGGAGAATTCCTTTTCTTATTTGTCCGTAGAGGACAGGCTTTATCATATGCCTTACCTAGAATTTTGTTTAAATTCTCTGTAAATGCATCAATTTCTTCTGGTGTCCCTATTTCCTGATCTATCAGATTTTGGCCATTCCTCACGATCTCTGAGGCAAAGGTGTCCCAGTTGGTGAGTCTTGGGTTTCTGAATTTATTTCTAACTGCTGCCTGTTCATCTATTAAGAATTCTATAATCCTGTGATCTGAGAAGGATGGCTCAGAGGAGACCTTCCATTCCCTCACATTTAGAGTTTGTGAGTTACTGTACAGAGTTATATCTAATACCTCACGTCTATTCCTAGTAACGAAGGTTGGCTCATTGCCAATATTTGCTACCAGGAGATTATTTTTGATTATAAATTCTAAGAGGGACTCACCTCGTACATTGATGTCCGTACTGCCCCAGAGCGTATGATGGGAGTTGGCATCACAGCCAGCAATCAGGTCCCATCTTTCCTTTTCTACTGTTCTGGCTAGTGAACAGGATAGCTCTGAGGGTGGGTTGTCCGACTCGTATGGCATGTAAATTGTCGCCAGTACCAGCGCGCCTTTTCCTGCCCTGTCCCATTTGACAGCCGTTTGGTCCGAATCACTGAGACTAGGTAAAAGAAAAAGTTTAAGCTGTTTCCTAGCGACAATACATGTTCGAGACTTACCATTTACTGGTGTATTGTGGTAAGTAGTCAGATCTTTGGAATTCAGGCCACTTATCTTACCCCGGTGAATCCAGGGTTCTTGAATCAGGGCGACGTCTACATGTTTCGTTTCCATAAGGAGAACGAGATTGGCGCTGGCCGCCTTACTGTGATGAAGATTTATTTGTATTATCTTCATCACGAGTGGTCGGTTGCTCTCCCTTGCCTTTCGCCGCTAACAGCCGGAGTTTGCATCGCGTTATGCCTACGCGGACCTTAAACTCTTGTTTCCGGAGTAGCGGCAGCGATTTGTGACTTAGCAGCACTGTCACGTCCATGCCGTTCTGGGTATATTCACCCGTTTCCAGGACTTTCCATTCCCTGCTTTGTAATTCCGGGTTAAGGAATTGCAGGTTCCGTTCTATCCTTTCAACGGGTAGATAAGGACCTCTTAAGCGGATAAGACCCTTTGGTCTGGTCATATTCAGGATTTCCTTCCTATCAACAACGCGCAGGTCAGCATTAGACCAAGTTGCGTTCATGTTGGTGATGAAACCCTTTAACCAATCCAAAGTCTCTTGGTTGTCGCATTCCATGGTCTTGAATCCTTTGAAGGTGGATAGCTGGCCAAATAGCGGAGGCTTGCCTTCTGCCCTCACGATAGCGTCGTTGACACCATCAAGGATTCGTTGTTCAATCAACTCCCATTGGTTGGATGAGAGTTTCCGTTCTGGGTTGCCGTAGTCGACAATTGCGACGCGCAGACTTTCCTTCACCTTTTCGGCGAATTTCAGCCTTTTTGCCTGCCTGCCTACTACCGGGGAGATCGTGTCATCGTTGCGACTTCTTTTGGAGACTGCCAGAGCGTTCCCAGGTTTGGACGTATCCTTGCCCGAGACAGCCCCTTGACACCTTGGATTAGTCGCAGTCGAGGTGAAAGGCAATCGGCATTTCGCCCCCGCTACGGCCAATCTCATGTCGGCTCCTCCAGAAGTCCTACCTACTTTCCTAACCGGCAGAACCTTTTTTGAGCAACCAGGTGTCTGCTCGGCCTTGGACGAGTCTTTAGCCGGGCCGGCACCTGATTTTCCGGGTTTTGACCTTTCCAAGGCGGAAGGCAATAGGCATTCCTCCCTTGGTCCAGACAGCATCCCTTTTTCAATCGGGTTCTGCCTCCTCTCTTTAAGGCTGCTGCGCCATGCCTCCTCGGTCGACTTGATAGTCTCCCGGGCCCTAGCTACCTGCGCTGCTTCCCTTTCCGTGAAGGAACCGGGGTCGCGGCTTTTAAGCCTATTTAGCGTCCGGCGCGCGTTTTTCCTCCTTTTGAGCGGATCCGCCTCTTACCGCCGGGTATTTTAAATTTTTGGAGAAAGTTACTCTTAGTAACATTTTCTTCCAGTTCTGATGGCCATTTTATTCATTGAGGACCAAAACGTTTTCCATTACAACAAGAGTTACGTGTGGAATTTCGACAAAGTACTCTGTGCGAGAGGAGAAGCAAAATCCGTGCCAACCATCCACTGGTAACCACCTCCAGCCAATACCTCAAGCGTGGAACATAGCCTTAAATTAGGGGCCGTATCGTATGTTTTTGGCGTTCCTGTACGAAGACAAATGTTATCCAGCACATACCTAAAAGCGCTATTATTCAACCGAAATCGTTGAAGAAAACTAAATAAAAAATTAACAACTTACAATTCAATACATATTGGAATAATTCCGAAGTTTTTTTTCGGATTTTTCTTAGATTTTTATCACT
Organism: Cheilosia grossa; assembly: GCA_963082955.1. Taxonomy (NCBI): domain Eukaryota; kingdom Metazoa; phylum Arthropoda; class Insecta; order Diptera; family Syrphidae; genus Cheilosia; species Cheilosia grossa. The sequence goes on from OY720145.1 coordinate 11,508,542, forward strand.
TGCTGTTAACAAATAATTCGCCAGCACATTATGTATGGAATAAATAAGACAACCACCAATTTAGCAACAAAAAAAAGAGAAACGTCAATGAATAAGCTGTCGTTGTTTTCTTTTCGCACGGAACGAAAATGTCATTCGTTTTTACAGATAAAATCGAAAAAGCATTCGAAGACTACACATATTCAAATAGCAAGAATATCAACACATAAAAGAACAACTGAACTTCCTGAAATTCTTATGTTCGATTAGGCACACGAAATCTAAGCAAATCTGATGAAGCCCAATCGAATACCACACTAATAAGTCAATTTAAACAAAAAAAAAATTTTGTATCTAATGTCGTTTTCCATTGGGACAAAAAATCAATCTTTTTTTCGGTTCGGAGCACTTTTTGCAGATCTCAATATTTTTTCAGATCTACACATACTGCTACAATACCAATATGCTTTGCACAGCTATTTTACGTCATTTTAAGAAGTTTGCTTTCAAGCCAAATGCGCAGTTTCGTGAAAACCAAAATAAGGAAATACCTACATAAATTGCCATGGATATAATTTTGGAGGAATTATTATCTTCGTAGTCTTTTTCGTCATCTGAAGACTACGAATCAGCAAAAATACTAAATTTGTATCTACAAAATGGAAAACATTTTTGAAGTCAATACCTATACATTTGTGGTTTTTGCAAAAACAAATGCAATTTGAACAGCTGAAATTGCTGCCAAAAAACCCACTAACACATTTATAAAAGCAGATCAATTTCGTTGCGCGTTCCATTGGCAGTGTAAAATCTGAGATCTGAAAAAGATTTCTGGTGGTCCCAATGGAAAACAACATTAAATCACTTCTCATGTTCTACTAGCAAAAAAAAAAATATTTTTTTTTTTGATTATTCGCAGATCTTGATATTTTTCAGATTTATACACACTCCGCGATTTTTCGAAGTCACAATGGCAATTTTCCGTACAAAATTGCATATTATGACCTAGAAAATATTTAAGCTGAAAGTTAAAAATGATTGTAAGATACACTGAGCCTTACCAATAACCATTTTTAACCTTCAGCCAATATACCTTGCACAGCTGTTTTGCGTCATTTAAAGAAGTTTGCTCTCAAAACATATGCGCAAAGTTGCTTGAAAATCAAAATAAATTTTGTAAGAATTTATCTTCACCGTCTTCCTCGTCATCTGAAGACTACGAATCACCACAAGTACTCTATTTGTATCTGCAACAGTAGAGTCAAGTCGATATCCATTTTTGATTTTTCCAAAAACAAATGCAATTTGAACAACTGGTATTGCTGACAACGCACTAATTCGTTTAAAAAAGCAGATTAAGTTCGTTTCCACGAGCAGCGTAAACTCGGAGATGAAAAGTTTCCCAATGGAAAACAATATAAGTCTTCTTACTAGGTTCTTTGAGAGTGGTTTGCTTTTGGATGGTTTCTTATTCTTAGCCCGAATACGTAGCGATTGGCAAGAACGGTTCTGTAGCTATTCGAATTTCGAAGTTATATTTCTGCGTTATTAGGTGTTCGCCCACTTATTTATACAAATTTATTAGATTGTAAATAACAAAAAAGTAGAAAATGCATATTAAACACCAATGTCTTCTACCTTAACCTTTTCCAAACTTGACACATGAAGCCCACAATATCACCAGACTCCAGCAGCAGTGTGCGCACTTCTTCAAAACTGGCTAATTTCGGCTCAATAGCTTTCAGGTCATATGTTTTTCCAACGATGTCACAATTAAAAATGACGAATTTGTCCTTCGCAAAGAAGATCTTAAAGGAAAGTTTTTAATAAAAAGATTTCCCATTCGATTTGCATTTACTTTCATACTTTGGCCTGGTAAACAGTTGCCTCCAAATAATTCGCCTCTATGTCGATTCCAAAGAGACTTTTTTTGTGTTGCATATTTGTGAAGTTATGCCCTGCACAGCCGGAATTATTTTCGTCTGTAAATGATTAACACTCGTAAATAGAAGCAACGCTCGGCTACATACGTCGTTGTTTACATACCAAACATTGTCAAACTTTCATATTGGATTTGCAAGTCTGATAATTTTTCTCGTGCCAGAGCAAACTCTTTTTCTCGATCTTTAATTTTTATAAAAAAAGACTGCTCTTCTTCCTTTAACTGCTCAGTTTCCTTGATTTTTTGTTTTATTAGATCACAATTTGCTTGGTATGTTTTTGTATATTCGGAGATATGATTGCACAAATATTCAATTTGATCTATCTCGGGTGAAACACATTTGTGAACAATTTGTAGCTCAGAAAGAATATTTAACACTTTGTCCATTTTCTGGGAAATAGTTGAGCGTAGTTAGATTGGTGCACTTTTTTTTAAATTTGAATACCTACTAGCGAAACTGTTTAGTTTTTTTTTATGGAATGGCAAGTGTGCCTGGGAAGTGTTTGGAAAATGGAGACATTTGGGTGGAAGCAAATGTATTTACAAACGCCAAAAAAAATTTGCATCTTGTGGATGTCTTACAAAAATAATTTTCTTACAAAATACGATGGAACTTAGCCAGAAGAAGGCAATTGCTATGAATGAAATCCTTATAGGCTTTTCACACCGAGTTCAAAACCGAGTTTTCCTCGAAAACTCGTCGATGCATTCACACATTCGATTTGGCACTGTTCGTTTGTTACTAAAGCTTAGTACGCTGCTCGAGCTAAATTTTCGCTGCCTTACAAAATTCTCTCCAAAATTTAGCTCAGCAGGCGCAGTGGCTTAGTGGTTAGTGTGTTGGACTACTAAGCGAGGGACTCAGGTTCGAATCCCCCAAAAACCAAAATTCCAACTTAGGGTTTTTTCCACTGCGCCGCCTCTCGCGAACGTCTGACAAACATCCGAGAGTATAACTGTCTTAAGAGCTTCTCAATTAGCCGTTTGGAATCGGCATAAAATTGTAGATCCCTTCCATTCGTTCCAAAAATGAAACTCACACAAAACGAATGGTTGTGAGAAGCTAGGCCTTGGGTCTCTACAGACCTGTTGCGCCAACTATATATATATATATAAATTTTAGCGAACCCATTTAGCTGAGTGGTACGCTGCTCGAGCTAAATAATCAAACTTTTGTTTCAGAATGTACTTCATGTATCTGTCAAGTTTTAGCGCACCCATTTAATGGGTCGGGACATTTTCCCAAGCTAAATTGTGACAGATTGTTGTGTTCTCTTGTTTTTTTCTGCGTTTTTGCATTGCGAAGAATGGGAGAAGTAAGCATAGATGAGTTTTTTGAATAAATACCTCGACGAGGAGTACATAGAACTGGAAATGGAGGAAACGAGAAAGAGATGAAATTTTTGAAGCAAATTATTTTCCAAGAACAGCTGTTTTTTGTCACATTTATCCACAGCTCTCTCTATGTCAAAATTTAGCTACGACTTTAGCTGATGCTTGGAGAGAAAAGTTGGAGACCAGATAAAATTTAGTTTAGCTCGAGCAGCGTACTAAGCTTAAAGCTAAGTATCCTGCTCGCGCTAAATTTTATCTCCCATACAAAAATGTCTACAAAGATAAAACTTAGCGAGACAATTTAGCAAAGCAGTATCCTGTTCGCTCGCTAAATTCTTAACTCCATATAGATGGGCCGATGGCAAGTCTCCACACATTTAGCTCGCGAAATAAATGTCCGGTACATTAAATCGAAGATAAATTCTGACAGAAGAAAAAGTTTGTGTTGTGTTGTTGCTGCCGGGTGAATTTATTATCTGAAACTATTTATTTATTTCTATTTCCCAAGCTGTGTTTAGTCAGTATATAGATTTTTTGGAGCAAACCACACAAAACATTAGCAGTATAAGTAAAAGAAGACGCGAAACACAAAATGCCCTTTTCAAGCGATGAAAGGATTTACGCGACACGAAGGTAAGTGTCGTCTTCTACTTGCTACTAGAGCAATTATTTCAGCTGCTGCAGCAATAATAACCATCTTCTTCAATTCTTCTTGTATCCATTGTTTTGCAGATATTTAAATATTGCGATGCCTTTAAAGTTTGAATTTCAAATTACGAGTATAATTAAAATCACGTTTACCGACATCTGTCATGAACATATGGTTTCTGTCCCATCTATCATATTTCAAAATTTAGTGACCATTTATCTTTGCTTGTGAAGAAACGGAGTGGAGACTAGGGACACTACAATTTAGCGCGAGCAGGATACTTAGCTTAAAAAACAGATTTTTGTGAATTTTTTCTACACCAAAGAAAGGCATAGCATCGGGTAAATCTATTTTTGTAAATTATTTATTGATAACTATTTAAGCTAAGTATCCTGCTCGCGCTAAATTTTATCTCCCATACAAAAATGTCTACAAAGATAAAATTTAGCGAGACAATTTAGCAAAGCAGTATCCTGTTCGCTCGCTAAATTCTTAACTTCATATAGATGGGCCGATAACAAGTCTCCACACATTTAGCTCGCGAAATAAATGTCCGGTACATTAAATCGAAGATAAATTCCGACAGAAGAAAAAGTTTCTGTTGTGTTGTTGCTGCCGGGTGAATTTATTATCTCAAACTATTTATTTATTTCTCTTTCCCAAGCTGTGTGTAGTCACATTAGCGGTATAAGTAAAAGAAGAGGCAAAACCAAAATACCCTTTTCATGGGATGAAAAGAAAAAAAAAACTTGCGGGGCTTGTGGAGGAACGGCCAACTATATGGAACTTGCAGGACAAATCTCACTGGTTGATTGATTGGATTTGCGCGACACGAAGTTAAGTGTCGTCTTCTACTTGCCACTATAGCAATTATTTCAGCTGCTGCAGCAATTATAACATCTTCTTCAATTCTTATTGCATCCATTGTTTTGCAGATATTTAAATATTGCAATGTCCTTGAAGTTTGAATTTCTTTTTACTTGTATAATTAAAATGTCGTTTACCGACATCTGTCATGAACATATGGTTTTTGTCCCATCTATCGCATTTCAAAATTTAAGCTAAGTATCCTGCTCGCGCTAAATTTTATCTCCCATACAAAAATGTCTACAAAGATAAAATTTAGCGAGACAATTTAGCAAAGCAGTATCCTGTTCGCTCGCTAAATTCTTAACTTCATATAGATGGGCCGATGACAAGTCTCCACTCATTTAGCTCGCGAAATAAATTTCCGGTACATTAAATCGAAGATAAATTCTGACAGAAGAAAAAGTTTGTATTGTGTTGTTGCTGCCGAGTGAATTTATTATCTGAAACTATTTATTTATTTCTATTTCTCAAGCTGTGTGTAGTCAATATATAGACTTTTTGGAGCACAAACATTAGCGGTATAAGTAAAAGAAGAGGCAAAACCAAAATACCCTTTTCATGGGATGAAAAGAAAAAAAAACTTGCGGGGCTTGTGGAGGAACGGCCAACTATATGGAACTTGCAGGACAAATCTCACTGGTTGATTGATTGGATTTACGCGACACGAAGTTAAGTGTCGTCTTCTACTTGCCACTATAGCAATTATTTCAGCTGCTGCAGCAATTATAACATCTTCTTCAATTCTTATTGCATCCATTGTTTTGCAGATATTTAAATATTGCAATGTCCTTGAAGTTTGAATTTCTTTTTACTTGTATAATTAAAATGTCGTTTACCGACATCTGTCATGAACATATGGTTTTTGTCCCATCTATCGCATTTCAAAATTTAGCGACCATTTATCTTTGCTTGTGGAGAAACGGAGTGGAGACTAGTGACGCTAAAATTTAGCGCGAGCAGGATACTTAGCTTTAGTAATCAATCGGCACGGAAATTTCGAATGTTTTAATATAAAATTTAACCAGTGAACATAGAAATTAGTATTGACAAATGTCACGAAAATTCAAAAATTCCGGGTCACCAATACACGTTCAAAAAAGGATCACAATTTCCGCTGCTTCCAAACTGGCTTCCGGTGTGGGCAAAGTTGCTGGTAGCGTTCGTAGAATATTATCCACTAAGTTTGAAAATAATTGTTACAACTAAATTTTGTGTGGACAGTGATTTATTTTGAGAATCTTTGTATATTTTGATGACAATATAAGAAAATTAAACAATTCTGAAGAATAATAAACAAATTAAAACATTTTTAGCGAACATTCGTAAGGCATTTAACATAAATCGAGTAGAATATACTTATCACATACGTCGCTTACTATTCTTCTGGAGTTTAGTTACAATTTATAAATACCAAAATTAATATTCTTGCTGTTATTAAGTATAAATTAATGTTGTAAAATAAAATAGTATTCCTTGGTTTTACAAAATAAGTATTTATTAAAAGAGCTGCTTCGTGCACTCGCAAAAGAGAATAGAAACGGAATGGAGAAACAAGAACATAAAAATATAGACAGTAAGTATAAAGGTACTGCCAGCATTGAATTAAAGCAAAGATAAAGATCTTCAACACTCCCACTTGATTCATTGCTGCACAATTGCACTTCCCCAGAAAGTTGTTAGGGGGCACATCCCAATGTAATGGTCTCGAAGTTTCTCAAAAGCTTCACGAGGTAACGGCTTAGTCAAAATATCAGCACACTGTTCCTTGCTGGTGATGAATCTAATATTAAACTCTCTATCTTGAAGCTTCTCACGCATAAAATGATATTGAACATCTATGTGTTTGGTGCGCTTATGAAACTCTGGATTCTTCATGAGTTTAATAGCGCTTTGATTGTCCAGAAACAAAATTGGCTGTGATTCTGAAATAGACAAATTTGAAATTAAACGTTTTAACCACAACAACTGTTTAATAGTGTGTGATGCTGCCATGTACTCTGCTTCTGTAGTCGATAGTGCAACAGTTTGTTGCCGTTGCGAGCACCATGACACCACATTCGAACCAATTTTAAATATGTAGCCAGTTGTAGATTTCCTTGTTTGGGTATCGCCTGCATAGTCAGCATCACTATAAGCCTGCATAACCATCCCTTCCTCTGAGTTCAGAACTATTCCAAAATTAACAGTTCCTTTTAAATATCGAATTATCCTTTTGACAGCAGTCCAGTGAACTTGGGTATAGTTAGCCAAAAAACGACTAGCACAGCTCACTGCAAACATTATATCCGGTCTTGTTCCGATCGCCAAAAACATTAAACTACCTATGGCTTCTCTGTAAGGTATATTATAGTTTGAGTCCTTCCCTGGCTGCGAGTATATTTGCTGATCAGCTGGTACCGAAACTGGATTGCAATCGTTCATGTTAAATTTATTTATGATTTTTTGTGTATATGCTGACTGATGAATAAAAATAGAGCCATCTGTTCGCCGATCAATTTCTAAACCAATATAACATTTTAAATCACAAGTTGTCATCTCAAAAGCTGATTCCAAATAAGACAAGAGTTGATTTATGTTGCTCTTCTTTGACGAAGCAATGAGACCATCATCAATATATATAGCTAGAATCAGATAATTACCTGCCGTGTTGTTTGTAAAAACGCACGAATCGGCTTCACTTTCCTTGAGACCGAATTTTTTTAAGAAATCAGTAAACTTTTGATTCCAGCACCTGGAAGACTGCTTCAAGCCATACAAGCTCTTTAGAAGTTTACAAACCCTTCCTGTCCCATCATCGTATCCTGGAGGCTGAGTCATATAGATGTCTTCTTGTAAGCACCCATTTAGGAATGCAGTCTTTATGTCGAATTGTTTGAGCTCCAACTTCTTTGCAGCAGCAACGGCAAGAATCGTCCGAATTGAATCAAATTTTACAGTTGGACTAAAAGTTTCTCCATAATCGATGCCATATTGTTGATTGAATCCCCGTGCCACTAAACGTGCTTTAAAACGACAGACTTTTCCATCCAAACCTTGTTTCCTGCGAAAAACCCATCTATTGTCAATTTTCTGTTTTCCTTCCGGTAGATTTACGAGAGTCCAAGTGTGATTTTTGATTAGACAGTCAATCTCTTCTCTCATTGCTAAATTCCAACTTTTAGAGTCAGAAGATTGCATCGCCTCTTGGACAGTCCTGGGCTCGTTTTCCATGCATTCAACTAAGTAAGCATCACTTTCGTAATCGTTGTACTTCTCCGGCCTATGTATCAATAGTCTGTCACGTAAGTTATAGCTAGGGTTACCTTCAGTAAGCTGGTTTTCTTCCAAGCAAGGGTCATCCACGAACACTGACTCCTCGTTGATATGTGATATTATTTCATGTTCAGATGCTTCCGGTTGATCATTTATTTCAAAGTGTTCCAGTTGAAATTCATCATCCTCAGCAACTTCTTCGGTGTCAACAACTAGTTCACGATTATTGTGTTCACATTCAACTTCATCCGTACAGTCATGCTCCTTGTCCAAGGTTACAAGTGTTAGATTATTTTCCTTTTGATTGGCTGTAGAATCATTCTCTTGAAAAAAACACATCCTCATTGAACACTATGTCTCGACTGATTTCAACTTTGCGTTCCTTTTCTAGCCAAACTCGGTAACCTTTTGAATTTTCGCAATAGCCGATGAAAATACCCTTCTTAGCTTTTACATCCAACTTTTGCCTTTTTTGTTTCGGAACGTGAATGTAAACCTGCGAACCGAAAATTTTAAAGTTATTTACATTGGGTTTCTTTCCCCACCAAAGTTCGTATGGAGATTTGTTTTCTACAGGACTCTTTCCAGTTCTATTCAAAATGTATACCGCGGTATTAACCGCCTCAGCCCAGAAAGAAATGTCCATGCCCTTAGCGTGCAACATGGTCCTTGCAGCTTCCATGATAGTCCTCATTTCCCTTTCCGCTGACCCGTTCTGTTGTGGGCAATAAGCAACAGATTTTTCATGACGTATCCCAAACTGACGCAGAATTTCTTCAGTTCTCTTATTGAGATATTCAGTTCCATTATCTGTCCTTATGGTACACACTTTATATCCTGTATCTCGTTTAACAGATTTTAAATAATCTTCTAAAAATAAGTTTACGTCAGATTTTTTATGTAGAGTAAAAACTGAACGATAATGTGAGTAGTGGTCTTTAAAAAGTACAAAATAACGTGATCCCCCAAGTGAAGGAACCTGCATTGGGCCACATAGATCACTATGTATCAACTCACCGGGTCTACGCGACTTAAATGACCCTGTTCTGAATGGTAGCTTGTGAAGTTTTCCATACTGACATGACTCACAGAAGAAAGTGTCCACTTTCGCCTTTTCAACAACAATGTTCATATCTTTTAAATTATTTTGGACTTGTTTAATGTTCTGGTGGCCAAAACGTTCATGCCAAACTTTTAATGGATCCTTTATTGCAACACTCGCCTCAACAATATAACCTTTTTGCAATGTAGGTACGACTTTAAAATTCATTTTAAAAAGTTTGTGCTCCCGAACTCCCACTGCAACCACACGGTTATTAAAAAGAAAATTGCATACCTTATTATTCGACGTCATTCGCACTCCTTTATCCATCGCAGCTCCAGATGAGAATAAATTGAGTCTTAGCTCCGGAACATAAAGAACATTCGATAATGACGTTAATAAGTATTTGCCACCCACATCAGATTGTATTTTTATGTTCCCCTTTCCAAGCGCGTGAATTACTCTGCCATCTCCTATTCTAACTGGAACTGGATTTTTGAATTTATTGAAATCGTTGAACCATTGCAAAGTACTGGACATATGCTCGCTTGCTCCGGAGTCCATATACCAACAAGTTGAATCTTTAAGTGAAGATGAAGATAGTGCCACTTCATGAATAAAGGCTTCAAAATCGTTGTCTTCCTGTAGTTTCGAATGTAGTTTCCGCGTAGGGCAGTCCCTCTTGAAGTGCCCAGTTTTGTTGCATGCGAAACATTTAAAAATCTTCTTTTTAGCCTTTTGCTTTTGCGCAACCAAAACCCGATCCTCCCGTTGGCCTTCACGTTGGAAATTTTGTCGCGACTCCTCCATCATAAGCCTTGATGTTAAATTGGCCAATGTCCTTTCAGATGCCGAGGTTGACTCCCACGCACTTTGAAAGTAGTTAAGATTTTCAGGTAGCGTCATCAAAATCTTAGTCATGATCATCGAATCAGAAATGGTTTCCCCTGCCTCACGTAGTCTATGTGCGAGGTCCTCTACTTTTGAAATGTGAGAAGCCAAATCATCTGCACTATTTCGCACTAGACTATAAAATTGTTGCTGAAGCAAATGCAGGCTACTATCGGAATTTTGTTCGTAAATACTACTAAGCTTATCCCACATTTCCTTAGCCGAAGTGCAATGCATAATATGCATCAACGGTTGCTGCCCAATCGTTGTGGCTATGACTCTCTGCGCTTTGCTGTCCATCAGCTTCCACAATTTTAATTTGGCAGCTTGCTCCGCACCTGCTTCTGGCTTCTTTTCCTCGCCAGATACAACGCTGAATAGTTCACCGGCATTCAAGATCACCCTGACCTGGAATTTCCATACTGGCCAGTCAGAAGCATTGCGTAGTTGAGCAATTTTATTTATTTCAACATCCGACATGATTTTTTTGTTTTAATCAGCAAGTCCGCTTACATATAGAAGAAAAAAATATCCCAAAGCAAAACGCACAAATAAAAATATTTATTAAACCTGCGTTTTCCGCCAATCAGAGATCCTCTTCTATCCGTAGCACCGATGAAAAAATCCTTTTGGGCCAATCAGAATGGTTGTTCTATCTTTACAATTCCAAGTGATGGAGTCCGTATAATTTTCCTTCTTTTTATTGTTATTTTAAAAACACAAATACTTTTACTTTATTTTGTTTTAAACTATTTTACATAAATTGGCGGTTACTGGGCCCATAACCTGTTGTAAAATAAAATAGTATTCCTTGGTTTTACAAAATAAGTATTTATTAAAAGAGCTGCTTCGTGCACTCGCAAAAGAGAATAGAAACGGAATGGAGAAACAAGAACATAAAAATATAGACAGTAAGTATAAAGGTACTGCCAGCATTGAATTAAAGCAAAGATAAAGATCTTCAACAATTAAGAGTTCCTCCGTTGAGGCAAGATTAGACGGTATGCCAAGTGGTCATAAAATGCCAATTTCTGACAGTTCTCCTGTCAAAATATAATGTAATGGGCATATATCATATGCTCTAATGACCTGAATGCCACATATGACCAGGCTGATTTTGACAGATAAAAATGCCCAAATAGCATATGGTGTAATGGGACAATAGGTACGAATGCCAGCATATAGCCTTATATGCCCACATGCTTTTAATTGAAATTTCGTTATGGTATTAATGGCATTTTTGATGGAACCGGAATTATTTTGTTGTCATCGGTGTTTGAGCTCGTAGAATTGTGATTCATTTTCATTTTCGTTCTCTTTTTGGTAATAAATACCAAATGCCTCAAATGACCATCAAGTCAAATATGACCATATTGGTAATTTTCGTCATATAGTCTAATATACAGTTTTGATAATCCTTACATTTTGTTCATTTGACAGCTAATCTAGTGATTTGCCTTTTGGCATTCATATGCTTAATTGGCATACAGTCTAATCTTAGCTTGAGTGCAAAACCTGAAGAAGCCCAAACGAATACCACATAGCTAACCACAATCTACTACAATTCTATTGCTTATGTGGTATTCGTTTGGGCTTCTTCAGATTTGCCCTCAGATTTCAGATTTCGTGTGCCTAATCGAACATAAAAAAGCTCTTGCTCTTTTTTTGTGTTGAAATTGGTGCGACTTGAATATGTGTAGTCTTCGACACTTTTCTAAGCGCTTTCCATTCACTGGTTAAATTTTATATTAAAACATTCGAAATTTCCGTCCCGATTGATTTCTAAATGTTTGCACACAAATAATTTACGAAAATAGATTCATCCGATGCAATGCCTTTCTTTGCTGTAGAAAAAATTCACGCAAATGTAAACAAACTCCACCAAATGTCAAACTTAAATGCACTTGTATTGGTAAATCTGAAGCAAATCTGATGTGGTATTCGTTTGGGCTTCTTCAGATTTGCCCTCAGATTTCAGATTTCGTGTGCCTAATCGAACATAAAAACGCTCTTGCTCTTTTTTTGTGTTGATATTCGTGCGACTTGAATATGTGTAGTCTTCGACACTTTTCTATGCGCTTTCGATTCACTGGTTAAATTTTGTATTAAAACATTCGAAATTTCCGTCCCGATTGATTTCTAAATGTTTGCACACAAATAATTTACGAAAATAGATTCACCCGATGCAATGCCTTTCTTTGCTGTAGACAAAATTCACGCAAATGTAAACAAATCCATCAAATGTCAAACTCAAATGCACTTGTATTGGTAAATCTGAAGCAAATCTGAGAAAATATCTAGATTCGCAAAAGTGGTCTGAAATCTGAAAAAGATTGCTTTTTTTGGTACCAAACGAACAAAAAAATTGCTCTGAGGGCAAAAAAAGTGCTCTGAGAGCGCCCAAACGAATACCACATGAGAAAATATCTAGATTCGCAAAAGTGCTCTGAAATCTTTTTGTACTAGACGCACATAAAAATTGCTCTGAGGGCAAAAAAAGTGCTCTGAGAGCGCCCAAACCAAAGAGGATCTAAACTAGAGGGCCAACTGAGAGCAGAAACGGTACATTTGCCTACAAGCTGCTTTTCCTGCATAGGAATTCCTAAGTATTAGTGCCTGTACAAATCAAAGGAGCGCCATTGCTGCCGCACGCATACTTAGGAAATCCTATGCAGGCAATTAATGTCAATCACGAGGCCATTTTGTAAGTGGGGGCGACTGTGTTCAACATTTTTGGTACCCTTTAGTTACACGTCGCTCACATCGCAGTTCAGTTTAAAAGTTTAGTTTAGTTTAGTTTATGAAATTGTTGGAAAATGGAATTCCTGTAATAATTTCGTCACAATGCCAAATACCCCACATATAATCATAGTTTTTTTTTTTCAGTATGTAGCAGAAATCTATCTTATGATATTAATCAGAGAAAAATCAACTTAAACGGTTCTTGCACTTTTCTTAAAAGAGATTTTATAACTTCAAGCTTTTATTGTAGGTAGTTAGTTTAAAGAAAAAAACTTGTTGTGGGTCGATTTTAATGCTTTTCATTTCGAAGTCATATTGAAACAAAATAGATATTTTAACAGAGTTTGGGGAAAGCGTTTTTTTTTTGTGGGGAAAAAGATATTTTAGTTTTAGCATAATTTTTAATTTGTAAATGGTACGTAAAATGTATAGTTGCACAATAACGTATGCAAATTTGCATTTGTTAATTTCGATATATTTTTTTCGTTTTATTGATAATACAATACACACTTCAATTCAATTCCTTAGGGACTTTCATACTACACCTGCTTCCTCCTTCCAGATTGCACACCAGAATGATCGAAATATTACCCTTTCCCATCGACTTCTCCTTTGACACATCTCTTTCTCTTTCTAAATTGCTATAGATTGCCCTTTATTTATTTGGAATATCACTTTTTGCACTTGTTTTTGTTAATTAATAATTTAGAGAGGCTTATAAAAATATCAGTGAACATTCTTATAAAATTTGCAAAAGCGCATTATCTGTAGAAATACGAGAACTGAAAATTAACAAAACAATTTATATTCTTGCATTCGATTGAATACGCAAAATCTGAAATCGGATCAAATTAAACACCACATTATATTATCTTTTTGTTAGGAGTTTAATCATATGTACTCGTTTTTAGGAATTTACTTTCCGAGAATAATATTTTTTTTTTTTTAAATATGAATAAAATTTCCATTTTTGCTGTTCTTTAGTAACATCAACACTGTTCCATCTTAATAAACCACAGAATTCCTAATCATATATGATTTTGTACAAATACGGTGCTAAAAAAACAAGTTGAAAACACCCACCAAGCCTAATAGAAATTTATGTAATGTTTGCGAATATTTTAAGGAATTCACTTTTGCCCTAGTGAAAACTTGGGTTTAAATTGAATGGAATTAACCTATTTTTGGAACAACTCCCCAAGGTAGCTTCATGAATTTTGCTGTCAAAAATATTTTTCATGTAGAAAAATTTAAAAAAAACCTGAAATGTGAATTTATGAACATTTTTTGGCGCATAAGATGGATAGAGAACAAGTAAAGCTATCTAAAACACCATGCTCAACATTTATTCCTTTTATATTTATTGTTATAAATTCATTTACAAATTGTTTGTTATTGGAAAAGTTCCACTCGGCGGCCATTAATAACATGTATTCACAGACAGGAGAAAAAAGAGCGCGCGAGAGAGGGCTGTCATTCAAAATTTGCGGGGAAAATCGGGTAGGTGCACGGGAGTTGGCCCTCTAGTTTGGATCCTCTTTGGCCCAAACGAATACGACACAAGCACAATCCAGGCTATGCCAAAGAGCAGAATTTATCTGTCAGAATCAGAAAATGCACAGTCGAAAACAAAAACAAGAATCTGTCATCCTTTCGGTACGCATTTTGTGTCCAAAAATTTAGTTACACTCATTTTAATGCTGGCTAAACATATTTTGCATAAATCAACAAATTAAATTACTTGATTTGATATTGATTGATTTAGGAAGACGACTTTTAAATCAGCATGCATATTACTAGGCTGATGTCAAATTAATCTGCATTCTATTTCGAGTTGGTTGAGCCCATTGCATTTTTTTTGTGCAAATCTCGGCGAATCACCCGTAATGAACCGTGTAAGGAAGGCGCCACCCTCCTGCGTCCGATATATATATCGAGCAATAGCAAACACTAAATTTGAACAATTGACACTGGAGCAGTTAGTGAAAATTCTAAAGATTGATGCTTTGGTTAGCGATGGTAAATGAATGAGAGTGGTACATCCAACATGTATAAATACTATTTTATTTTTTTTAGAAACCGCAGCAGAAATTGTCATTAATTGCATCAATGACAAGATTCTAATTCCAGTTATAATCGACAATGGTCGCGGATCTCCACGCCTGAAAGTTGCCGAAGGAAGACCCTTAAGCCTTCCTAAGCCTATTGAAATTCCAGTATTATCTATTACAGTTAATTATTTTGTAACGTAAGTACATTTTTCTGTATTCCAGACATCTCAACACGACCATTACTGCTTTGAGTGTCATTTGCCCGGCAAATTAGAAAAATGTCCAAAGTGTCCGCGATCATTTCATCGAGAGTGCTATCGAAAAGAAGCCGAACGTCCAAACTATGAAGTTCCTTCGGCAAAAGTGCAAAAGAATCCATTACCCGAGTTCAGTTCGTGCGGTGAGCACTCGGGCGAGGAACAGTCGGATTCCGAGCCAGAAACAAAATCATCAACACCGCAAGTTCCTGTGAATCCAATAGATACATCAGCTGATGTGCACACCTTGGCCAGTACACAGGTAGAAGAGAACAAGGGACAGTTCGATTTGAATGTCGACTCAAAGTCAAAAGTTGATGTAATGTGTTTGGGTGAGACTCGTCCGCCAAATCGTAGCAGACGATCTAATGCTGCTTCGTCGTACGCAAAGAATGAAGTGATTACATTTGAAGATGAAGATGACCACGAGGGCGCCCTGTGCACCTGTTGCCGCTTATCCAAATGTGCCGCTCTCAGAAATCCACCAAATCTAGAACCGGATGAGCTGTGTTATCTGCTCAGTTTTACTTATGCAAGAAACCAAAGTTGGGTGAGTGTTTGTTGATCTTTGTATTATGGTAATAACAATTACTTTCTTTTCGTTCTGCGTATACAGATAGCACCTGAAACCATCACATATCTAGATTCATTGAAATCGAATGACGATAACGACGTCGATTTGGAAGTGATAAAAAAAGTCTTACTTCAAATTCCGATAGCTCCAAACGACATAAGTCATAAAATTGGCAATAATGAGTACACATTCTTAATGGAATTCCTTATTGACATCTTAGACCTTCAACATAACATAGGAGTATTATATGGCGGTAAGTTTATAAATGCTTAGAAGGTAGACAAGAATCTACCTTTCGTTTGTTAACAGACTCCACTGAATTTGATTCAACCAAATGGTTGGTGCGTGATGTTAATCACGATTTGGCTGAGATTGGCCGCTGTCCGGATTGTTATCGCTACTCTAATCACAAGCAATCTAAAGGGTGGTTTTGCAAGCCATGTGTACAACGCCATGAATTGGTTTTCGCTAAACATCCTGGTTTCCCATTTTGGCCGGCGAAGGTCATTCGTGTTTTGCCAAACAATAAATATGACGTGCGATTTTTTGGCGGTAAACATTCACGGGCTCTGGTCGACGTGAAGAATATTCGTCCCATCGATACTGAAGCAAAGCAGTTGAAACTCCCAAAAGGTCACGCATTGCGTTCAGCTATGGAAGAACTTAAACATCATCAGTTGCTCTTGCATTATCCTCCGAGTCAGTTTTCGTTCCGGGCAGACACAAATCAGGTCCAGGCAATTTTGGAAAGGGTATTGGTGGGAACTAATAATAAAAGACAGCGGCGTTCGGATATTGCTAATTGTTCTGCACAGACCGAGGAAGATCATGCGGAGCAGTCCATGATGGTAACGCAGAGCTCCAGGAAGAGGTGAGTAGTTAAGTTTTTCTTTTTCATACATTCGTTCAGATGTACGATAAGAAATGTTTTTGTCTGTGGTCAAAATCATACGTGTTCCTGAAAGTGAAGTGGGGTGCGAAGCTTGAATTGTTTTTTCTGTTCTTCCAAATTCAAAAATCTTTTCTTTTTTTTTTTTTGTTATGCAATGACAAAATAGATCACAATAAAAATTCAGTGCTGTGATTGTAAAAGTTTGTTCCAAGGTAAGTGTGCTAGCATTCGTTTACTTGTCGCTGCGCAGTGCATGTCGTTGCATTCTCGCATAAGATGCCTTATGTGGTATTCGATTGGGCTTCTACAGATTTGATCTTAGATTTTAGATTTTGTGTGCCTAATCGAACATAAAAACTCTCTTGCTCTTTTTTGTGTTGATATTCGTGTGACTTTAATATGTGTGTAGTCTTCGACACTTTTCTAAGCGCTTTCTATTCACTGGTTAAATTTTATATAAAAGCATTCGAAATTTCCGTCCCGATTGATTTCTATATATTTATATATAAATAAATAACAAAAACAGGTTCTCCCGATGCAATGCCTTTCTTTGCTGTAGAAAAAAATTCACGAAAACCTAAACAAACTCCAACAGTTGTTAAACTCAAATGCACTTTGTCGTTTTCCATTGGGCCAAAAAATCAATCTTTGTTTTGATCTAAATCACTTCATGTTCCATTGGCAAAAAAATCAATCATTTTTCCGATTCCGAGCACCTTTTGCAGATCTCGATATTTTTTCAGATCTTCACATACTGCCACAATACCAAAATGTTTTGCACTGCTGTTTTACGTCGAAATACATAAATAGCTATGGATATAATTTTGGAGGAATTATTATCTACATAGTCGTCTTCGTCATCTGAAGACTACGAATCACCAAAAATACAAAATTTGTATCTACAACAGGGAAAACATTTTTGAAGTCGATATCCATTTATGATTTTTGCAAAAACAAATGGAATTTTAACAGCTGAAATTGCTGACAAATAACGCACAAATACATTTATAAAAGCAGATCGATCAATATCCTTGCTCGTTTCATAAGAAGCATAAAATCTGAGATCTGAAAAATATTTCTGTTTAGATTCGCAAAAGTGCTCTATATATTTATCTGACAAAGATTGCTTCTTTTGTAACAAACGAACATACAAATTGCTCTGAGAGCAAAAAAAGTGCTCTGAGAGCGATCTATCGAATACCACATAATACATCATCCTTTCGCCACTCAACCATTGTGGAAAAAAAAAACACGTCAAACTGCACAGAAATGACAGCTCATATCGATAGCATGCTATGAGCTGAGCAATATATTCCAAGAAATTTTCTATATCATAGATACCTACTATATGCGCGGTTTCCATGGGCAATTTCCATAGTATGATATTATATTGCAAGGTATGAAAAATTGCTCGTGGGGACCGCGGTATAACAGCCATTACCTGTAACATCTGCCTTACAACAAGGAGTGCAACCCTTGAAAAAAAAAAGAAAAATCAACATCAACGACAAAATCAGTTCCAGTAGAGACAACCTGAGCATAAAGCGTAGTACGTAGATGTTCCGAAACGAAATTTGTCGGTGGTATCCAAATGGACAGCGAAATGTCTGCTGAAGGCAGCGAAAAATAATCTGAGTTCGTCCGCTGCTACATAAGTAGCAGTGCTACCAGCACTGGCTATTTATCTACGATTTGGGTACTCGAAATTTTCGCTGGCTCCTTTATATTGTCATTTGGGAATTATCCGATTTTAGACTTTAAAGTTTGGTGATTTTTAGGATCCTTAGGTATTTATAAAAAAAATGCATACTTCAATTGCGAACGTAATCTTTTCTTTTTCGTAATCTTTTGTTTTCTTTTGTTTTTTTTTTTTTTGCCACTCAATCTTGGTCTTAAAATGTTGCTTATGAACTAAATATAAAGTTATGTCGTTTTTCAGATTTTGCTCTCAGATTTCAGATTTTTCGTGCCCAATAGCACATAAAACGAAATTTTTCTTTTTTTGCTTTGTGGTGGTGCGTGTTTTAAGAGTCAGCTGTTCTTAAATTGTAATTTTTGCTAATAAAAATCCACTCAATTTATGTTGATATCCATTGCAGCGGCCAACCGTAAATTTTTCTCTATTTTTCACATTATTAATAACACACTTTAAAGTTTGTTAAAAGTTTTGGTGTTAGTGTAAGTAGGTGTGAATCTCGCTCAGATATCGAGATTCGAAAAATTGCTCTGACTCTTTTTTTTGAAAGCTAGCTGATTTCGAAAGTAACAAACAAATTGCAATGGAACAAAAAGATGCAATTGCGATTATTTTGGCCGTGTACGTATTTGAAAGCAACGAGGATGTACGTAGCTGCTGCGAAATGATGGCGAAAATGTGTATAATTGTAGTAAATTGCTTGATACAATTCTCCACTTTCTTTTCGCACACGTTTATTGTCCGGGACATTATTTGCTTGCGAAAATTTGACATTTATACTGCAGTGTTAAAGTAGATTGCTTGGTACAATTCTCCACTCTATTTTCGCACACGTTTATTGTCCGGGACATTATTTGCTTACGAAAATTTGTCATTTCCATAGGAGGTATGGATCCAAATTAGAAAATTTTGGCGCCAAAAATATCAAAGCTCAAAAATGAACTTTTTTTTTGTAATTCATTGGCATATATTCTGATTAAATTGTTTTCAAAGCCCATAATGCAAAAAAAAAAAAATAGGCGGTCATAGCCAAAATGTTGTCAGAAAAATTGTTCCCTACGAAAATAACTAAAACAAAAGTTCCTGACAGAAAGAAATTAAACATTTCAGTGGATTGATTTATTTTATTTTTTGTGGAATTAAAAGTTTTTCGTACGGAAAAATTTAAACAAAAATTGCTAATTTATTTTGATAAAGTAACTTTATAATTCATAAACAACATTTGAAGACCAAGATTGAGTTCAACCATCAAGCTTAAGTGGTCAAAAAGAGCAAAAGAAAATGTTTACGGTATCGTTTTAGGTATGGCTATATATAACTGGGGCCGTATACGAAAAGAGTACGTTCGCAATTGAAATAGTTATGCATTTTTTTTATAAATACCTAAGGATCCTAAAAATCACCAAACTTTAAAGTGAAGGTCTATATTAGGTTAATTCCCAAATGACAATTTTAAGAAGCCAGCGAAAAATTCGAGTATCTATATCAGAGATAAATAACCGGTGATTGTAACACTGCTATTTGTGCAATAGCTGATGGAACTCTCCGCAAATAATTTCCCGCTGCCCGTTTCGCTGTCCATTTGGAGACCAAAGGATTATTTATTTGAAAAGTAAAATAAAGATACCACTGTGAGTGTAGAAAATAAGCAACCAAAGTTTTGTTGCAAAACGATGACTGAACATTTATTATTGTTTCTTCCCATAATTTATTTAGTTTTGTTTAAAGCTGTTGTTAATTGCTTAACAAATCGATCATTTAAACCAAAAAAACAGTCGAAAAAGAAACAGCTTGCGAATATCGAAAGAAATGGGAATGTGAACGGAGAAATAGGTTGGGAAACTTGAAGGAAATTCTATGGCGAACATGCGAAAAATGTGTTGATATTGATAGCATAAAAATGCTGGCTAAATATTTAAAATTCATTGTGAAATGATTTAAAAGAATATTCCATTTCTTAATTTCGTACAATTTGAACATTCAATGCACTTTAATTACATAATTAGTTTCACCTGATACCAAAAAATAAGAAAATCGAACAACTGTTTCTAATAAAAAGTAGCGAATAATTTTAATCTGGAACTAATGTCGTTTTCCATTGGAACAAAAAATCAATCTTTTTTTTGATCTGAATCACTTTTCATGTTCCATCGGGTAAAAAAATCAATTTTTTTTTCGATTCGGAGCACTTCAGATTTACACATACTGCAACAATACCAAAATGCTTTGCACAGCTGTTTTACGTCATTTTAAGAAGTTTGCTTTCAAACCAAATGCGCAAAGTTTCGTGAAAACCGAAATAACGAAATACATAAATAGCTATGGATATAATTTAGGAGGAATTATTATCTACATAGTCTTCTTCGTCATCTGAAGACTACGAATCACCAAAACAGTCAAAACATTTTTGAAGACGATATATCCATTTATGATTTTTGCAAAAACAAATGCAATTTGAACAGCTGATATTGCTGCCAAATAACGCACTAATGCATTTATGTTTAAAAGCAGATCAATTTCGTTGCGCGTTACCACACTCGATACTGAAATGAGAATCCACCTCAGGCTACCTGACATCGGGTTTAAACCGGAAGTGTAGGCTGGTTTTTTTCAAGTGTGCTTGAGTCCCCTTTGATTAACATCAAAACTGGGCTACATTTAAGGTCAAATTCAGTTTGTAGGCAATCCATATTTCTTGGCTGAAGCTGTCAGTCTGTTTATTATTAATTTATGACCTCAGTTTCTTCTCAACAGCGATACTTGAAAAAGTACCTGCTAAAATAATGTGTCGTGGAATGAACCGTGGAACCTAAAATGGTGAAATGAAAAACAACCCCCATTAGTCACCAAACAAGATCCACTTCCAATTGGAGATTGGAATCTGTCAATTCCCCACTAAACTAAATAAACTGCGAATTTATCAATTGCTGAAAAGGGGAAAAGTGTGTGAGCCAATTGTAGAACCAATTGGAATTAGCTAGAAAGTTCTCGAAGAGATGGCAGAGATATAAAAGGAAAGGTTTTAGAACAGGGGGACAGTTGATTTTTAACAGTGATTACTTATTAAGTGAATAATCCATATAAGAGTAATAAAAGTGATTTTACTAGAAAAGTTTAACAGAATAGTGTATTATCTTTTCGAATCCCAACCCAAATGTAACATTGGTGTCAGAAGTGGGATAGAACTTATTCTGTCCTAAAGCGTGTGTTATTAAGAAAAGATAAAAAAAAGTGAATTTGTGAATTTTTAAATTACAAGAGACAAACCAAATGGGTCGTACAACTAAGCATACCCCAATTAAAAAGTGAATTAGAAAAGAGGAATCTCTGCACAGCTTGAGGGAAAAGTGACCTCATACTTCGTCTGCAGGAGGCTGTCCCAAATGAGGGAGAAAATCCAAAGACCATACTTTTCGACATGGCAGAAGAACAAGTAAGTACAGGCGTTGATATTAGCGCTATGATGGAATTACTTCTTGCACAGAAGAATTCTATGGAATCTAAGTTCGCAGAACAGAAGAACTCTCTAGAAGAACAGAAGAATTCTATGGAATCGAAGTTCGCAGAACAGAAGAATTCTATGGAATCGAAGTTCGCAGGACAGAAGAATTCTCTAGAAGAACAGAAGAATTCTCTTGAAGAACAGAAAAATTCCATTGCCGCCGCACAAAAAGATGCCGTGGAAGAGTTTAAGAATGTTCTAGATGTAAAAATCGTCGCGATTGATGAGAAATTAAACAAGCATGAAACCAAGCTTGAGGAAATTAATGAATCTCTTCATAGACACGAAACAAACATCGAGAACGTTGTTAAAGAGCTCGAAAAAGTCAAGAAACAAAAGGCTCGGGAATATTCTGCTGACTGCCCAAGAAGGAAAGAGATGCAACCACCCGTTTTTGATGGTCAAACATCATGGCCGATTTATAAGAGACAGTTCGAAGCAGCTGTAATGACCAATGGATGGGACGACGAAGAAAAGTTGATTGCATTAACGCTCGCATTACGAGGTACAGCTGCAGAATTGCTTCAAACTATCTCAGAAGAAAAACAACGCGACTATGATGCTTTGGTTAAGACTATTGAGATGAGGTTTGGTGACAACCATATGCAGCAAGTGTATAGAGTGCAACTGCGCAGTAGAATCCAGTAGAGGGGAAAAACACTCCAGCAGCTGCAAGCGGATATAGAACGGCTAGCGCACTTGTCATATCAGATGTAGTAGACCGGAACAGTGCTCGTAGGGGACCGATCCGTTGCTGGAACTGCAACAAAATTGGACATCTTCAACGACAGTGCAGGGCTGAACGTAAACAGGGTAGTTGTCCACATTGCAGAACTAGGAGTCGCAAAGACGAGGCATCTGAACAATCGTCGCATCTGAACTTCGCGGGGCAGAAGCTGGTTTCTGGAATCGACGCCCCCAGGACCACAATTCAGGTCTCCCAGACCAAACGATGTAATAGGAGCTTGACAGTGGAAGCCCATATCGGCCAGAAAAAGTATGTGGCCACAATCGATACAGGTGCCACCGCTTCCATAATCAGAAGGGACATCGTTCGCCAATCATGGCTGCCCAACACCAGCAGCTATTGTCTGAAAACAGCAACTGGAGCAACGGCAAAGGTGTATGGTGAGGTACTCTTGACGATAAATCTAGCAGGAATAGTCTTCTCCAATGCGTTCTTAGTAGCCGATATATGTGACGAATGCATCATTGGAATCGACTTTATGAAAACGCATGATGTAGTGCTCGACATCGGTACGGAAACGTCGAGATTCCAATGGTTTACTGTAACGAGAACGTCACAGCTCTAAGAACAGTTGTAAGTGAGGACATATTACCACCTTCGTCAGAGACACTTATTTGGACAAAGCTGGAATGTGATCCTGGGAGCCACCGATTCTTCCTAATAGAGCCAGATACAGAAAACTATTACCAGAACTATATCGTCGGAAAAATGCTTGTTGAACCTAAAAACAACTTGGTTCCCGTTCGTGTCCTCAATGTGGAACACAGAAGCTTAAAGCAAGGGGAAGTGATCGGAAAGTGCGTACCGATTACTGCGGTCACAAAGTTGTCAAATGAATGTCCTGCGAAACCGGTTAGACCTACGGAGATATCGGAAATGAAAAAGAATATACTCGGAGAGTGCGACCTGGATCAGGAGCAGCGGGCCATGGCAGGGAGTCTAATCAACGAGTTCGCTGATATATTTGCTTCGCAGAGTAGCGAGTATGGCCGAACACATCTCGTACAGCACCGAAGTGACACCGGGGATGCAAGACCAATTCGTCAGCCTCCCAGACGACTACCATTGGCCAAGCAGACGGAGGTTGCAGAAATGGTGTCGACGATGGAAAAGGAGGGACTGATTGAAAGCTCAAAAAGTCCGTGGGCATCACCGGTCGTCCTGGTCAAAAAGAAAGACGGAAGTACGAGATTCTGCGTGGACTATCGCCAACTAAACAACGTCACCAAGAAGGATAGCTACCCCCTGCCCAGAATTGAAGATACTCTGGACACACTATCCGGATCCAAATGGATTTCGACTCTTGATCTGAAGAGTGGCTACTGGCAAGTACAGATCCATCCATCCAGAAGACCACGAGAAAACAGCATTCACAGCAGGAAACGGGCTTCGGCAGTTTACAGTAATGCCATTTGGACTGTGCAATGCTCCAGCAACTTTTGAACGTCTAGTGGAGCGTGTTTTGCTGGGACTGACGTGGAAAACCTCTTTGGTCTACCTGGACGATGTTGGTTGGAAAAACGTTCAACGAACATCGAAATAACCTTAAGGAAGTGTTCCAAAGGCTACGAAGTTCCCAGTTAAAACTAACCCGAAGAAGTGTTCTCTATCAGAAGTTAAGTATCTCGGGCACATCATCTCTTCCAAGGGAGTCAAGACTGATCCGGAGAAGATCGATGCAGTGAAAAACTGGCCGGTTCCCAAAGACAAACATCAACTGAGAAGCTTCCTGGGAAGCTTCCTGCGACCTATTACGGACGGTTTGTAAAGGACTTTGCCAGGATCGCAAAGAGCTTTCATCAACTGACAAAAAAGGCAAACAATTCAAATTGTCAGGTGAGTGCGAAAACAGCTTCAAAGAACCTAAGCAACAGTTGTGCGACGCCCCCATATTAGCGTACCCTACCCCTGGAAAAACATTTATTTTGGATGCAGACGCTAGTAATGTGGGAATTGGAGCCGTCCTTTCCCAGGTATACGAGGGCCAAGAGAAGGTAGTTTCGTTCTTCAGCAAAGTTCTCTCAAAACCAGAAAGGAACTACTGTGTTACCAAGCGCGAACTACTTGCTTTGCTACTGGCAACCAAACATTTCCATAAATACCTCTATGGGCGGAAATTCATCCTTCGCACAGACCATGCATCTTTAAAGTGGCTACTACACTTTAAGAATCCTGAAGGACAAGTCGCAAGGTGGATCGAACAGCTGCAGATGTACGACTACGAAATACAACATCGAAAGGGAAGTCTTCACTCAAATGCAGACGCTCTCTCCCGTCGACCGTGCAAAGCAGATTGTATACATTGCTTACGACACGAGGAAAAAGATGTCGTGTCCAGTCAAAGGGTGAGAGCTATGCCCATTGGTGGCTGGAGTCCGCGGGAAATCCGAGAGGCTCAAAAGGAAGATCCGGATATCGAACCTATTCTCGCCTGGAAGGAGCATGAGGGAAAACCAGACTGGCAGGAGATATCCAACAGGAGTCCCGGGCTGAAGGCATACTGGGCGCAGTGGGACTCCCTTCATGTACAAGACGGCATTCTAAAAAGAAAATGGGAAAGCCCGGATGGAAAGTCGTACGTAATGCAGCTTGTTGTTCCCAGGACAAAAGTTATCGAAGTGCTGAGGGAATTGCATGATAGAGTGTCTGGAGCCCACTTGGGAATAAACAAAACCCTCGGAAAAGTGCGAGAACGCTTTTACTGGGTCCATTCAAGGGAGGATGTTGAGAATTGGTGCAGGCAATGCGTAATATGTGCGGCCAACAAAGGCCCGAGAGTGAAAGTCCGAGGCATCAATATAATGTGGGAGCCCCTTTCGAAAGGATAGCCGTTGATATTGCGGGACCGTTTCCTGAAACGAACAATGGAAATCGTTACATCCTTGTTGTTATGGACTACTTCAGTAAGTGGCCTGAAGCATTCGCTATCCCAAATCAAGAAGCTAAGACTGTGGTGAAGCAAATAGTCTTCAACTGGGTAAGCAGATTCGGTGTACCTATGGAACTGCATTCGCACCAAAGACGTCCAGGACTTTCCAAGGAGTGTGCCAGTTACTCGGGGTTAAGAAGACAAGAACAACACCGCTTCATCCACAATCAGATGGGATGGTGGAGCGCTTCAATAGAACGCTGAATGAACACCTCTCTAAGGTCGTTGGCGATGACCAGAGAGATTGGGACAAACACATTCCCATGTTTTTATTGGCCTATCGAAGTGCAGTGCACAACACCACAGGACATACTCCATCTGAAGTCCTATTTGGTCTAAAAGTCCGCTTATGTTTGGATCTCCATGCGAAGAATCCAAGAATGAGGAGGACTATGGTACAGACCTCAGGGATATCATCAGGGACGTGCATCGAGAGACTAGGGCTAATATTAAGATAGCCAGTGACCGCATGAAAACGAGGTACGATACTAAAACAACAACTACAGGATTCCAGGAAGGAGATCTGGTATGGCTATGTAACCCTCATCGAAGAAAAGGTTTATCAGCTAAGTTGCAACAAGACTGGGAAGGGCCCTACAAAATCGTAAAGCGCATCAACGACGTTGTCTATCGCATCCAACGAGGAAGAGGCAAGCTGAAAGTCGTTCATGTGGATCGTCTCCATCGATATAATGGTGCAAATGTTAACGAGTTTGTTCGGGACAAACAAGTTTAAGAGCGGGATATTGTGGCGTGGAATGAACCGTGGAACCTAAAATGGTGAAATGAAAAACAACCCCCATTAGTCACCAAACAAGTTCCACTTCCAATTGGAGATTGGAATCTGTCAATTCCCCACTAAACTAAAACAAGTGGGAATTTATCAATTCCTGAAAAGGGGGAAAAGTATGTGAGCCAATTGTAGAACCAATTGGAACTAGCTAGAAAGTTCTCGAAGAGATGGCAGAGCATATATAAAAGGAAAGGTTTTAGAACAGGGGGACAGTTGATTTTTAACAGTGATTGGTTGAAGTTCGAAATAGTAATCGGTTGTGAAGATAAATAAGCCATCATTTATTTAATATTGTTCTGGTACTTAATAAATGAATAATCCATATAAGAGAAATAAAAGTGATTTTACTAGAAAAGTTTAACAGAATAGTGTTTTATCTTGTCGAATCCCATCCCATCAAATGTAACAATAACAACAACACCTAAAACGCCGGCTGCTCATTTAAATTTCACTTTCATCTCAATAGATTTGTTCCTTTAATTTTGTAGTAAGAATGGAAAAGACTGTTAACATGGCAGTGGTGGGGATAAATTCTCTCACAGAGAGAACACCAACTAGTTTTCGTTTGATGTTTCGATCAGTGGTGAGACACTAGTCGTTGAACTTCGGTGCAAACTATTTTGGTAAGAAATTTCGATCGTATTAATTAACAAAAAAAAATGAATTAAGTACATTTAAAAATAATATAAGCCCATCAATTAACTGTGGAAAATGATTTAAAGTTGTGACATTTCGGTTCGGTTTGTTGCAAAAGGTGTGTTTGTTTCAACAACGCAACGATTGGAAGTCGTTTTCGTGGAAAACGACTTTAAACAACTCGGTTTGAAAAATTAAATATGTATGGGAAAACTTCTGTTTTCGATGAAGTTTTCGTGTGATTTCGCGTGAAAAGGCTATTACGAAAAAGTTAGGGAACGCTTTTGTAGTAATCTATTGTGGTATTCGATTGGGCTTCTTCAGTTTTGTTCTCAGATTTCATATTTCGTGTGCCTAATCGAAAATAAAAACGTCACTTGCTCTTTTTTGTGTTGATATTCGTGCTATTTGAATATTTGTAGTCTTCGACACTTTTCTAAGCGATTTCCATTCACTGGGTAAATTTTATATGAAAACATTCGAAATTTCCGTCCCCATTGATTCTTATGTATTTATACATAAATTATTTACAGAAACAGATCACCTGATGCAATGACTTTCTTTACGGTAGAAAAAATTCACGAAAACCGAAACTTGTCAATCTCAAATGCACTTGTGTTGGTAAATCTGAGGCAAAATTGAGAAAATATGTTTATTCGCAAACGTGCTCTGAAATCTGAAACAGATTGTTTTTTTTTGTCCCAAACAAACATAAAAATTGATCTGAGAGCGCCCAATCGAGTACCACTTATGAAAAATGGCAGATACACAATTCAAAAAAGTGGTTCGAAAAGTCGTTAAAATATTTGATTCATCTACCAAGCGATGAAAGTGATGCGGAATTAATTGAACCTCTTCTTCATGAGTCCGAAGCATTCAAGAAGAGGATAAAGCGACGCTGCATTAAAAATGGCATGGAGCAGATTGTCTCTTTTTACAGCAAGGATGAATTTCGTCGCCACTATCGAAATGATCTTGACGACAAGATTCAATTTTATTTTGCCACCAGTTGATACGCATTTAATACGCACGGGAACGGCATTGTGTAAAAATTCTTAAGAATTAGTAAATATAGATATCACGAACTATTCTGTATGCATTATCTATAATGTAAAATTGTTTGTATAATTTATTTCATATTTTGTACATATTGAATAAAAAATGCAGAGAACCAAAGACGGTACACCTCCGCAGTGGCCTTGTCCTCTTTACAACCAGTCGGACGCTTCTAGGTGCAAGAACATTAGTGATCTCAGAGTGTTGTTGAATTTGGATCCTCTTGGACGGTTTCTGATCTGTCGCGCATATTATGAAATGGTCAGGGTTCAAAAATAACTCATAAACACAAGCTTGAAGCAAATGCAGATACTCCACCTCCACCTGTTGTTTAGTGTATAGTAAGTAGGGATGTAGGCGCAGTGGCTTAGTGGTTAGTGTGTTGGACTACTAAGCGAGGGGCTCAGGTTCGAATCCCGCAAAAACCCAAATTCCAACTTAGGGTTTTTTCCACTGCGCCGCCTCTCGCGAACGTCTGACAAACATCCGAGAGTATAACTGTCTTAAGAGCTTCTCAATTAGCCGTTTGGAATCGGCATAAAATTGTAGATCCCTTCCATTCGTTCCAAAAATGAAACTCACACAAAACGAATGGTTGTGAGAAGCTAGGCCTTGGGTCTCTACAGACCTGTTGCGCCAACTATATAAGTAGGGATGTATGAAGTTTATATCAAAACACCACTGAATTGGAACAAACTCCATTCCTTATTAATAAAAAAGAAGGTATCAATGTGCCAAACATGTTAAAATATCTTGACGACGTAGGTTCATCAGAACATTTACAGCAGGAACAGGCGGTAATGTTGCCGAGGCATGATAAGGTATCTTCAAGCTAACTCAGCGAAATAAAATATACAAATACTATCTGACGTGTAAACCATAAATTTAAATTTTCGTTGCAGAAGGAGATACGAAAACTTCCCAAATGAAAACAATACGTGTCACACACGATCTAAGGAGGATCTTAACCCATCGTTAGACGTGCAGAAGGTAAATACGCACTAAACTAAATGCTATGTGCAATTTTAATTTTCTCATTTGCAGCTACAAAGAGATCTTGACGAAGCCCTGCAGATTATTAAGGAAAACAAAAAGAAGAGAACTGAACTGTCGACACAAATAAAGTCTCTTAAGGACACAATTACAAAAATGGAAAAAAATATGGAAATCGTGAAGAGGAAACAGTGGGTAAGCTTCATCTCTTTTACTACAAACTTCGGCCCAGAGAGAATTTAATAATTTATCTTTCCTAGTGCTATTGGTGCTTTAAAGAAGCTATACTTCTCTGTTGTTTTAAAGCATCATATTGTTCACAAGAGTGCCAGAAGGCTCATTGGGAAGATGGACACAGCAAAGTATGCAAAAATCGCGACTTGCACTGACGGTGGCGCAAATAAGTATGCCTCCATTTGTGGGGATGTACTACAAATAAAGATATTAAGAACGGGAGCGTACAATTAATAACAGACTGCAAGAGAAGTAGAATTTAAAATTAAAAAAAAACTCATCACACAAATTGCTTGTATTATCGCTGTAAAATGTTTCTATGACTTCGTTCTTTAATATATTTTTTTTTTTGTTATACTTTAATATGTAAATGTTTATATAGCGCTGTGCGCTCTCTTGTTTCTATTATTTACTCTTTTTCTTAATTTCGTTGAAAGCTACAGTATAACTTAAAAAAGTCAAATAGAAACAATTCCAGAATACTTTATGGTGTACGTTTAATCTTTTTTAATTTAATGGATATTAATAAAGAATTTATCCTATCTATGTGTTAACAAAAAAACGAACATTTTTCTTGTTATGATTACGAAATTTCAATTTTTTTACACTATCAGCCATGTAGCCGATCATCTCTCCATTATATGGACCTGCCTTATAAGCAACATATTGGAAAACAAATTACAGACAGCATTGCATCTCTGTACTATCTTCCCAAAAAAAAAGAAAAAAAAAAGAGGAATATGTTGTGTTTAAGTGGTTCTTAACTATTTCCTTTCGCCTGTTTATTTCCCTAATACGATGCTATTATCGGGGTAGACGACTGTTTGAGTTTTGGGTGCTAAAAAATTCTCGACGCACAGCTAAGGGTGCTATTTTGTACTAAGGTTGTGTACAAACGTTAGAAGACGTGTAGCTAGATTAAAAATAAAAACAACTGAAATGATTTCCAGACATTTCACAGCTCTGTTAAATAAAAAGTAAAATGAGCAATTTGCAGTCTGAATTAGGGTAGGTGTACCAGTACTCGGCCACCTAACTCTTTTTCCTACTTTGATCCATGATAACTAATTTACCTGGCCACTTAAACAAGTTTTTGCTTTTTTTTTCACTTTAATGGCAATTTCATGTTTGGGAAAAAAATAGTTTAATGTAGTTGGATTCATGCATCTGAAATTAAAATACATTTTCTCGAAAAAGTGAAATTTCACCAGAACCCGGCCACCAAAATTCATTAGTCGGCCACTTTTGCATCAGTATCCGGCCAGGATATTTCTTTTTTCAATTAAACTGCAATAACAAAATAAATTTAATATTTTCGCTCGTTTTTAAAAGATTCTTATTTTGGTATCACATGTACATGAACATAATTATAGTTCAATTATCAAAGACCGTTAATGTAATATACCTATATAGAAAAGTAATAAGAATCAGTTATAGGTTTACAAAGTTCAGGTAGCTTCGTTTTTTAGGTTGTCCAGGACTATTGAAATATTATACACATAGTAAAATAATAAGAATTCAGTTATGTGTTTATAATAATACAATGTTAGGTAAATATATAAATTTCATCTTTTCTCTTTTCGACTGCATCAATTTTTTCTTGCTTAGCTCGTTCTTTTCGCTCGTATGTATCCCTCCAAGCCTGTGAAGAAATTGCACTGGGAGACCTACTAAGCTGTCCAAGAGTCCTACTTTTTTTATTAAAAGGATCTCGATAAAACAAATGCTTCGACAAAGAAAGTGGAGAACGAGGTCTGCATGAAGAACAGGATTCTGATCTGTCATTTGATGAAATCAATGTTTTATGTCCTATTTTTTTGATGGCATAAACAGGAGCTATTGGAGAAGAAAACTATGTTCATCGGAATTGAGGAAAGGTCGATGGGTTCTGGTGCCGGTTTTGGATTAAATGCCAATTTTGAACTTTCTAAAATTTTCAAAATTATGTCAACATTGACCCCATTTATTTCCAATTCGTTTCTAATTTCTTCTATTACCGACGAAATTATTGCATACCGATCTTGTTCAATAGGCAAAAGTTCCATTGCTTCAGAAGATTTTGTATACACTTTTTCAAGGATGTCCTGAACGCACTTTCCATAGTCTGCAGCATTTGGATCAAATGGAAAAAGTAAACATCTTCGTAATCCGTTTCTTATGGTTGTCGGCAAATTTTGGTTTTTCGTCAGCACAATTTCAAGAAGTGGACAGAAGTCCTTAGGAGTCAAGACCTTTCCTATATTAGTCATGTGCCATTCCCGTATCGTCTGCTTCCAGTCTTGTTTCAGCGGCTTAAGCACACTGACGTCAGCTGGTTGAAGGATATGGGTAGTGTTTGGAGGCAGAGCATACAGAATAATATCTTTTGAATTGCACAGTTGGGCATCGGTAAATGAGACTAATGCCCGTCTTCAAACAGCATAGTACTTCTTCAATCCATTTGTCGACGCAGTTAGCAATGTATTCATAAAAAGTCTCGCTCCGCATCCATCCTGATTCGGTTCTTCCTAAAAACCAATCCTTTGGAACGCTTCTGACAATGTCGGCAGGTGGTCGAACATATGGAAAAATTACTAAAGGCGGCAGAAGCTCCCCGCTAGCAGTCATCATAGCTAACACTGTGATAGTATCCTATTCTTTGGCCATTTGAATTTGGTAAACGTTTCGGTGACCCTTTGGAGATATGACTTTTCCTGTTTTCGGGCATAAGCAAAAACTAGTTTCGTCACCGTTCAAAATTCTCCTAGGGTCAAGCAATAGCTTCATTTCCTATTCCTGCTAAAAAATTCTGAAGATATTTGAACCATTTTCTAGTGCTGTTTTCTGTTACAACTGCCCTGCCTTTCGAAATGGTCTCAGCTTCTCTTAGGCTTAGGTAGGGATTTCTTTTAAAAAACAATCTTAACCATGTTCTACCAGGGCAATCATTGGGTTCTTACGTTTTTCTGATTTGAAAATTGAAAATTTTGAACTGTATCAAGAAGGTCCGTTTTCTTAAGGGGAAAGCTACATTTCGCCACATCAATACACCAGTCCGTTATCGCCTTTTCCTCTTCAGGATACAAAACAGATTCGGGTCCCTTTCTCTCACATTCATCATCTACTTTCCCGTGCAATCTATCTTGCAAAGTACTTTGTGGGATGTTGTATTTGGAAGCAGCTTTTCTGTGGCTCAAATTGTTTTGCCGAATATCCCCCAATGCAAGCTTCATTTTATCAGCTCGCGATAAACCTTTTGAACCGTTTTCGTCAGTTTGAGCGTTCATTTCCTTTGAAGATAGGAAAATAAACCAACTATCCCTATGGCCGGATATTTAAACAGGATGTATTAGAAATCGGCCAGTATGTTCTTTTGTGGCCGGATACTGAAACCTTACATATTAAACACATGTTATTTATATCGACTGATAGAGAAAGGTGATTGACTTCATTTGAATCAGAAATAAACAAAAAAATACATTTTAACCAAATATCTAGTATCCGGCCACCTTGGCCGGACACTAGAACACCTAAGAAAAACAAAGTTCTAATACCCGGCCACCATCTAATACTAATGTAAATATTGAAAATACAGGATTTTGTTACGATTTATGTTTAATTATTATATAACTTCATAGAAAAACAATAAAAAAATGGGTAAATATTCACAAAAACACTGAAACTTAAGTTTGTCGTTTGATACCTCCACTAACACTCGCGGACTCTAAAATGCACTTTTCGCTTTCTCGGGGAACTACACAGACTTAACATTTTTTTTGTAACAGTTTAGTGATGTCCACAGCCGTCAAATTTTACCAGCATGCTGGATGACTCAAAAATTGAAGCGACAATTTTTCGCCCATGAAAATAACGATTAATTTTACTTATTATCATATATTTAATGCAAACTGGCCGGATACTAGTGACTGGCCGGGTACTGGTGCACCTACCCTACAACTGCAGCGTAATTGATTATACAGGTATCGAGATAACAACGAAGAATACAATACATAATAATTCTCTCCAGCTAGCTATTTTACCTGGCACGGAAGAGTATTAACCATTAACCTATAAAAATTAAATTCAATTCAGATTGTACACATAAAAGTTACATTTTATTAACAACAATAAAAAACAGTAATTATAGGTAGGTACATATAAATATTCAACATTATGTAGATAAATATTCTATTTAAAATCGTCAAAAATAAGCTGCAAATTCGAAATCAAATCGAAGCCGGTACTCCAATACAGCAGTTTCGATCTGACCACCAACTTATGTTTGTTCTTCATCAATACACGATGCATTCCATGGTCAAGCTTAACGCAACTAAAATCTTTTTCTTTTAATTTCATAACTGGACAGATATCATTTGTTCCATCCCCCACATAAATTACATTTATATAACTAATCGCATCCTCTAATTCTCGCTTTGCCATAAAATCTTGCAGAATCTTCCCTTTGCACAAATTCTCTGGACTAAGTTTGCATTCTGTTTGGAAATGATATGGTTTAATAATCAATAGACCATCATCCAAAAAATGTGCTGGATTTGTGAAGATAGCTGTAAAGAGCTCACTAACGCCATGATATTCTATCCACTCACGAATAAACTCACTATTCGAGTCACTTATAATAACCAAATCAAAGTTAGCTTTTTTGAGGGCTTTTAATAGTTTAACAAAGCCAGGTACTTCTGGTATTTCGCGGATTTTTTGTAAAATTTGTTCCTTTGAATATTTGACCTTGTAAGTGTGAATGATGCGAAAGATTTCTTCCATGTAGCGGGTCCAGCCTTCGGTTTTAACAAGTTCCTGTACATGCGGCGGAATTTCATTTTTAATAAGATCACGGATTACTGTGTCTGTGTTACCAGCAACAATAGTGTTATCAAAATCGAAGGCCACCAAACGTTTGAGCTCACGATCTAATTGTTTCAAAACATCCATAACTTAAAATTCAACGACTGGATCTGGATATGGTGGAAAATTGTGTACACTATTAGAATATAAACTATGCCAAGGCCTTAAATGTAACGATTAACGAACGAAAACTGTTTGGCATAACACTACTTGTAGTTCTAATTCAATGACTCCCAAACAACAGTCTAAGATTACTTTTTGCAGTTAATTTAAATACCACTGCTTTTATGATAAATGGAATTACTATCGAGATTGTTTTGGAAGTCGTAGCAAAAAATGTATACAAATAATCAAATGTCACAATCAGTGCTACCACTGTTGGAAATCAAAATGACAGCGCAACTCAGCACTGAATTCTTGCCCCGACCAAATTAGGTTTGTTTGACGTCAGTTCAGGGCACAACTAGACGCCCTAGAAGTCATGTCAAACACAGGTTTTCAGTACCAGGGCGAGTTCAGTGCTACATCGAACACATTAGGATTAAACCAGTGCGCATTAGTGCTTTTTTCTTTCGGATTTTTCTGCATCTGTCATCTGGCTGTTTATTTCTCATCGTTATATTGTGATGTGTTTGAATAAAAACGAAAAATGAAAAAAACATTTTTTAGTAGATGAAGAGGAGAGAATAATAGATTTCGTTATGTGGTATTCGATTGGCGAATCTCAGAGCACTTTTTTGCCCTCAGAACAATTTCTATGTTCGTTTGTTACAAAAGCAATCTTTTTCAGATTTCAGAGCACTTTTGCGAAAATATGTATGGGAAAACTTCTGTTTTCGCGAAAACGCGTTTTTCGGCTCGCTGTGAAAAGGTTTTAAGTGCAAATGATTAGACGAAACCGACCCTTACCGCATTCGATACTTGAATGAGTACAATTCGATGTTCACACAAATGCGTTTGACAGCGGTTCAGGTCCAAACTTATCGAGTGTTTACAGTTTTGGATTTAGAAGCCGCAGCATCCCAGCAATAATTTTATTTTATTAAAATTTACCTATTCAAACTTACAAATTCAACATGAAAAGTGTTTTAATGGTTGCGGAAAAACCTTCGCTTGCAGCTTCGCTAGCTTCTATACTCAGCAATGGAAAGAGTATATCTAAAAAAGGTAAAGTTTCCTTTCGCTATTAAAACCTGCTAGATACCTCCCTCGCTTTGCATAAGAAATAGTTTTTTTTTATGGCTGTCAAAAATGTTTGACATCATTGGGGCGAAAATAATTTCTTATATTTTCCCTATTTGCAGGGTCTTATAATTCATGTTCTACACACGAATGGGATGGAAATTTCCGTGGTGAGAATGTGCGCTTCAAGATGACTTCGGTATGTGGTCATGTTATGTCGTTGGATTTTGTTGGAAAATACAATTCCTGGGACAAAGTTGATCCGGTAGAATTGTTCTCATGTCCCACTGAAAAGAAGGAAGCCAATCTTAAGTTAAGAATGCCAGCATTCCTTGCGCAGGAATCCAAAGGGTGCGATTACCTAGTCTTGTGGCTCGATTGCGACAAGGAAGGCGAAAATATCTGCTTCGAGGTAATGGATGCTGTGTCCCGATCAATCAAGAATGTGTACAGCAATAGCGTGTCATATCGGGCTCATTTCTCAGCAATTACAGACAAAGATATCAAGAATGCAATGGCTACCCTGGGCCATCCCAATGAGAATGAGGCTAAGTCAGTGGATGCACGACAAGAGCTAGATTTGCGTATTGGATGCGCATTCACTAGATTTCAAACCAAGTTTTTTCAAGGTCGATATGGTGATCTAGACGCATCGCTTATATCTTATGGCCCGTGCCAAACACCAACATTGGGATTTTGTGTTAAGAGACACGATGATATTCAAACATTTAAACCGGAGTCGTTTTGGTTTTTGCAGTTATTAGCTGGTACCCCTGAGGTGGTACTTGAATGGGCAAGGGGGAGAGTGTTTAAAAAGGAAGTTGCCATAATGCTATTGAATAAAGTTAAGGAGACGAAGGAGGCATTGTAAGAGGCATGGGCCCTTGTAAATAGTACACCGATTTTTAGTCTTGATTTATTTTCAGGGTGGAAAGTGTCTCTTCGAAGGAACAGTTTAAAGGAAAGCCACAGGCTCTAAACACAGTTGAGTTGATGAGAGCTGCCAGTTCAGGCCTTGGAATAGGACCTTATCAAGCCATGACTATTGCTGAACGTTTGTACACTCAAGGCTACATCAGTTATCCCCGTACCGAAACGACACAGTACCCAGCGAATTTTGATTTGCAGTAAGTATGAAAACGATTATTTAAAAATTACAGGGATTTTAAATTTATGCCCATAATCCTATCTGAATCCATTCGAACTGATGCGTGTTCATTTAGGTGTGTCTTCATGACTTTAACTTCTCTGCTTCTTTTGATCATTTTGTGAAAATGTATCTCTTATTCCATAATTCTAAGCATTTAATAATAATTCATAACCCTGTTCTGTGTACAAATCCATATGACTTACCTACGTTGTTTTCTCTCTTCTTTTTTTTGATTTCCAGTGGTGTGCTTAAAGTACTACAACCTTCGTCCGAATTCGGCGAAGAAGCCAAAGCAATTCTTGCAGACTTCAACCCGCCTCGTAAGGGCAAAGACTGTGGCGACCATCCACCGATAACACCAATGAAACTTGCCGGGCGTGGCGAATTCGAGAAGGACACATGGCGGGTGTACGATTTTATCTGCCGCTACTTTCTCGGAACTGTTTCACGGGATCTCAAATACAAAACCACTACAGCAAAACTGAAAGTCGGCATGGAATCTTTCTCCTGTACAGCCAATGTTCTGATCGATCCTGGCTTTACAAATGTCATGACTTGGCAGGCTTTTGGACGAGACGAATCAATTCCGCCGTTTGTGGAGGGCGACTTGGTGCAGATAAATGATGTCAAACTGGCTGAATCTCAAACAGGACCACCTGACTATTTAACAGAATCTGAGCTGATTACCTTAATGGAGCAGCACGGTATTGGCACAGACGCTTCGATTCCTGTTCACATAAATAATATATGTCAGAGAAATTATGTTAAGATTGAGAGCGGCAGAAAACTGATACCCACAACGTTGGGTATTGTCTTAGTGCATGGCTATCAAAAGGTACTTGTTTGAATAATTGTTTGAAAGAAATATTTAACGAGCATGACTTCTATTTACAGATTGATCGTGAATTAGTTCTTCCAACGATGCGTTCCGAAGTAGAACGCATGTTGACTCTTATCGCTAAGGGTTCGGCGGACTTTAATGCTGTACTACGACATGCCGTAGATATTTTCCGTTTGAAATTCTTGTATTTTGTACAAAACATATCGAACATGGACAGTCTGTTCGAAGTTTCTTTCTCACCGCTGGCGGAATCGGGAAAGGCCCATTCAAGGTGTGGCAAGTGCCGCCGTTACATGAAGTACATTCAGGTGAGTAGTAAGAATACTGTTATTTGAACTGTCTTCTAACTATTTTCTTTATTACAGACTAAGCCCGCTCGCCTGCATTGTTCCCAATGTGACGAAACTTACTCATTGCCTGGTAATGGTAATGTAAAAGCATATCGAGAACTGAAATGCCCCTTGGACGATTTCGAGTTGTTGGCATTTTCGAGTGGCACGAGAGGGCGTTCTTATCCCCTATGTCCGTACTGCTATAATAACCCACCTTTCAGGGATATGCCCAAGAATTCCGGTTGTAATTCTTGCACTCATCCGACGTGCCAACATTCATTGTACACTCTCGGTATATCTAGTTGCGTAGAATGCGAAAATGGAATTTTAGTGCTAGACTGTACGTCAGCGCCCAGCAGTTGGAAACTGGGTTGCAATCGATGTGATGTCATCATCAATGTGTTCAAGGGTGCCACAAAAGTGTCAGTGGATGGTAAATCCTGTAATATTAAAATTACTTATTTTCTCTACAATTTTCGAATTATTTCAGGAAATCGCTGCGATTGTGGTGCTCAGTTAGTCACTGCTCTCTACAAATCGGAAAAATCCCGCTTTAAAGATGGATCTGAAGAGAAGACGGGATGCGTATTCTGTTCGCAGGATTTTTCGCATTTAGTGGAAAAACATCGTGCAATTGCAGCGAGGCCGGCCAACATTCGTGGCGGTCGTGGTGGTGGGCGTGGTGCAAGTAAAGGAGGTCGTGGCGCCATCGGTGGTGGCAATCGCGGACGGCCCAAGCAGCCGAAAGATAAAATGGCCCAATTGGCAGCATACTTTGTTTGAATGCGTAAACAATAACAATGTTCACCCATCCGAAAGCAATTTGATTACAATTTTCTACAATTGTTTTTACATGTTTTATTTTCACACCCATTTGCATTTTGCTTATTTATAACAGGAAAATATTTATGTACGTATGTAGTAGGTATAATTATGATTTCTCCGAGGACACCTAATGAAAATCGAAATAAAGTATTAAATACTAAGGACTTACTAAACTGATTTTTTTTTCTTATGAGTCAAAGGCTTTTCAAGTAAATTCAGGCATTTAAGACCGGATGATATATCTCAAGCTCAACACGCTTTTATAAAAGGCAAAAGCGTAGAAACAGCATACCTACAAGTTAAAGAATACACTCTCGCAGCGTTTCTGGACATTGAAGGAGCTATCAGATCAGACGCAATCCAAAGCGTACTGCAAAACCTTAAAGTGAACAACACTGTTAACAATTGGATTATTTGCATGCTGAAAAACAGATTAAAGAGTTCGGAGCTAGGAGATATCCAAATTCAGGTTTCTGCATCTAGAGGCACTCCTCAAAGTGGGGTTCTTTCCCCACTTCTATGGGTTCTCGTAGTAAACGAGATCCTGATTAGGCTGGAATTTAGTGGAGTTAAAGCAGTCGCTTACGCAGACGACCGTGCTCTACTTGCACCAGAAAATTTCTCTCCACTATCAGTGACCAACTAACAGGAACTTTTTCCATAATGAACAGATGGACAAAGGACTGCGGACTGGCAGAAGTCCACAAAAGACAGAATAGACCGTAAATTGAATTGGAATCTTAACACAAAGGAACGGGCAAAGAAGGCTATGAAAGCATACCTGGGGCCCTAGCCCTAAAATTATATTGTGGCTTTACACGGCGATAGTAAGACCGGTACTTACTTATAGTAATCTTGTTTGGTGGCAGGCGCTATCTAAAGCCAGCAACCTGAAAACTATAACGAAGATCCAAAGAATGGCTTGTATTGTTACTACGGGGGTAATGACAAACAACCCCACAGCGGGACTCGAGGCAATATTATATCTTTAGCCCATTGACCTTTTCACACAGCAATCTGCTACAAATAGCGCCACGCAACTAAAGCAGACTAAGACCTGGAAACACAGCCAAACGGGTCATGCGCAGAAACAATGTATGCACAGATTACACAACTACGCGCCTAGACTTCGAACGACCTTTTTTCAATTAACTCCCCAGTAAAAAGGATTGGCAAAATTTACAACCGCTTACTTGGTCTTTCCGGTTCAATCAGACTTCCTGACTACAGCAGCGTGTTCCAGGCTGAGGTTCTGGCAGTGAAAACAGCGTCAAAACAAGTTGCAATGATGGCGATATCTCATGCAGATATCAACTCTCTTCATTGACAGCCAAGCGGCAATATAAGCTATCATGTTTTATTTTTACATTTTAAATTCATTTTTATTAATTTCTTTTTTAAGCTTACATACTAGACAAAAAAAATTAAATCTAATGTTACATTTGGGCTGGGATTCGAAAAGATAAAACACTATTCTGTTAAACTTTTCTAGTCGCCCTGTTCTAAAACCTTTCCTTTTATATCTGCTCTGCCATCTCTTCGAGAACTTTCTAGCTTACTCCAATTGGTTCTACAATTGGCTTACATACTTTTTCCCCCTTTCAGCAATTGATAAATTCCCAGTTAATTTAGTTTAGTGGGAATTGACAGATTCCAATCTCCAATTGGAAGTGGAACTTGTTTGGTGACTAATGGGGGTTGTTTTCATTTCACCATTTTTAGTTTGTTTTCATTTCACCACGATTCATTCCACGCCACACTAATTTGAAATTAACATTTATCTTATTCTAGCTTACTGGCTCCAAGCGAGCGCTCTTAACTTATCAATATCCTTAAAATTATTGGCTTTCGGCCTTAAATCTATCTATATTTAATTTTGTTTGTTTTTTTTTATTTCCAAGAAACTTTATAAAACTTGAATTCTTCGACACACCATCTTTTGTCTGGACTAACCCTTTCATATCTACATGGGGAAATGCCTCAGGCGGGATAAAGCCGGACCGAAGCGTACTCTCGTAGTACATTAAATTGGGGTAGTAAGCCCCTGAGATCAGGTTATTATCACTGGCCATCGACCTTGAAACGTGCCTCCGAATCACCTTAATAAGGAAATTGTCAATCCTATTCAGCTGAGCCCCATTGTATAGGGTCCTGTTGGGATAGTATTTTATGTACTGAGATTCAGGAGTTCTAAACAACCCTAGACAGGCCCTGAGACATTGTCTCTCAAACACCCGAATCTTTTCCATATAGGACGGCGCTATATTGAACCACATGGGACAGCCATAAGCGATGATAGGCCTTATAAGGGCCACGTAGCAAATGACCTTCACCCTGGAATCAAGTTGACTGCTGCGAAACATACTCATCTGTTCGTGAGTAGAGATGAACTTCGGTGCATCTTTGAATCACTTAAAAACAAAAAGTCGGCGGGAGTGGACGGTATCCCAAACGTCGTATTAAGACACCTGCCGCTAGAGGCGATAGATATCTTCGCCACACTATTTAACAATGCGCTGAATAATGCATATTATCCAGAGCAGTGGAAACTAGCGGTAGTACATCCAATCCCGAAAAAGGATAAAGATAGGACGAACCCTGCTAATCTCCGGTCAATTAGTTTGCTTCCGAATGTTAGCAAGGTATTCGAGAAAGTCGTCAATAGATCTCTTTTGAAATGGGTTGAGGAAAATAAGATCATTCCGGACAACCAGTTTGGCTTCAGAGCGGGGCATGACACTATTCATGCCGCGTCGAAACTGGTTTCCGACATTCAGTGGAATAAGAGTAAGAAGCAATGCACGGGTGCCTGCCTGGTCGACTTTGAGAAGGCCATCGATACCGTATGGTTGGAGGGGCTCTTCTATAAGCTGACCAGATTGGGCATTCAAAAACCTTTGCTGTATATGATTTATGACATGCTTATGGGAAAGAAGTTCGTTGTCAAAGCTGGCAACGTGACTTCGAGCAGGGTTTTTGAAATTAAAAACGGCTTACAACAGGGAGCAGTGAATTCTCCGGTCCTGTTTAATATTTACACAGGTGATCTAGTGGGTTCCCTCAGACATGCTATAGCGTACGCGGACGATTTAGTGGCGTACAGGTCAGGACCAAAAATCGAGGTCATTAACATCCTTCTGCAACGTGACTTCGAGCAAATTAAGAGGTATTGCGATGACTGGAAGTTGAAAATCAATTTCCAAAAATCGGAAACAATCCTGTTCAGAACTACATTGGCTGGGGCCTCTGGGGATACCAGAAAAAACTGGAGAAAATTAACAATTATTGGACAGCAGGGGCGGCCGTTGGTGGTGAAAAACGTGGTCCGGTATCTTGGCATCTGGCTCGACCAGTATCTGTATTTTGACAAACATATAGCTGCTTGTCTGGCTGGGACTAAGACGGCCTACGCTCTGACAAGGAGACTGTTTCGCAGCAGTCAACTTGACTCTAGGGTGAAGGTCATCTGCTACGTGGCCCTTATAAGGCCTATCATCGCTTATGGCTGTCCTATGTGGTTCAATATAGCGCCGTCCTATATGGAAAAGATTCGGGTGTTTGAGAGACAATGTCTCAGGGCCTGTCTAGGGTTGTTTAGAACTCCTGAATCTCAGTACATAAAATACTATCCCAACAGGACCCTATACAATGGGGCTCGACTGAACAGGATTGACAATTTCCTTATTAAGGTGATTCGGAGGCACGTCGCAAGGGCGATGGCCAGCGATAATAACCTGATCTCAGGGGCTCACTACCCCAATTTAATGTACCACGAGAGTACGCTTCGGTCTGGCTTTATCCCGCCTGAGGCATTTCTTCATGTAGATATGAAAGGGTTAGTCCAGACAAAAGATGGTGTGCCGGTATTGTACCACAGCCACCGCGGCGCGAGGGATAAGCGGCTCATCCACGACGGGTACGCCGCCAATGCTCAGGAGCTCCTCCGTTTTAGTACCGCAATTGCGGAACGGGACAGGGTCGATACGGTCAAGCAGTTCACCGAATTTTGGTGGCTTGATGAACAGGTGAGGGTGGATACGCTCTCCCGGGCCAGTGCGCTACTTACGTAGCATCCTCCTTAGTTTTAAGCTGGATATTAAGTTTGTAGGTTTAGGCTTATAGTAGGGGGTCTTTGGGAGGTGCCGGACTAGCCAACATGATAGTGCTTCCGAGTCTCGAACGACGCTTATAGCTTCGATCGAGTCTCGGTGACACTGATGAGCCCATGTGGGCGGCTGTCTGGCGCCCATGGACGCGATCAGGATGGTGACCAATCGATGAGATTGCTCACCACCCTGATTATAGGTTATTTAGGTTAAGTAGCTTAGGTAGTTTTAAGTAGTTGTAAGTACAAACAAATAATAAAGAGTTCAAGTTTTCTAAAGTTTCTTGAAAATTAAAAAACAAAACAAATCATAGAAATAGATAAATTTAAGGCCGAAAGGCAATAATTTTAAGGATATTGATAAGTTTAGAGTGCTCGCTTGGAGCCAGTAAGCTAGAATAAGATACATGTTAGTTTTAAATTAGATTTAATCGTTTTTGTCTAGTATGTAAGATTAAACAAAAAGAAAACAATAAAAATGAATTTTTAAAGTAAAAGTAAAAAGCCCTATCATCGCTTATGGCTGTCCCATGTGGTTCAATATAGCGCCGTCCTATATGGAAAAGATTCGGGTGTTTGAGAGACAATGTCTCAGGGCCTGTCTAGGGTTGTTTAGAACCCCTGAATCTCAGTACATAAAATACTATCCCAACAGGACCTATACAATGGGGCTCAGCTGAATAGGATTGACAATTTCCTTATTAAGGTGATTCGGAGGCACGTTTCAAGGTCGATGGCCAGTGATAATAACCTGATCTCAGGGGCTTACTACCCCAATTTAATGTACTACGAGAGTACGCTTCGGTCCGGCTTTATCCCGCCTGAGGCATTTCTCCATGTAGATATGAAAGGGTTAGTCCAGACAAAAGATG
This sequence comes from Cheilosia grossa, assembly GCA_963082955.1. NCBI lineage: Eukaryota > Metazoa > Arthropoda > Insecta > Diptera > Syrphidae > Cheilosia > Cheilosia grossa. The sequence continues at coordinate 11,551,754 of OY720145.1, forward strand.
GTGTGCCGGTATTGTACCACAGCCACCGCGGCGCGAGGGATAAGCGGCTCATCCACGACGGGTACGCCGCCAATGCTCAGGAGCTCCTCCGTTTAAGCACCGGAATTGCGGATCGGGACAGGATCGATACGGTAAAGCAGTTCACCGAATTTTGGTGGCTTAATGAAGAGGTGAGGGTTGATACGCTCTCCCGGGCCGGTGCGCTACTAATGTAGCGTCCTCCCTAGTTTTAAGATAGATATTAAGTTTGTAGGTTTAGGCTTAGAGTAGGGGGTCTTTGGGAGGGGCCGAGCTAGCCAGCATGATAGTGTTGCTGATACTCGAGCGACGCTCATAGCCTCGCTCGAGTCTCGGTGGCACTGATGAACCCTTGTGGGCGGCTGTCAGGCGCCCATGGACGCGATCAGGATGGTGACCAATCGATGAGATTGCTCACCACCCTGATTATAGGTAGATTAGATTAAGTAGCTTAGTTAGTTTTTAAGTAGTTGTAAGTAAAAAAATAATAAAAGAATTCAAGTTTTAGAAAGTTTCTTGGAAATAAAAAACAAACAAAAATAAATATTGATAGATTTAAGGCCGAAAGGCAATAATTTTAAGGATATAGTTAAGTTTAGAGTGCTCGCTAAGAGCCAGTAAGCTAGAATTAAGCCAAATGTTAACTTTAATTTAGATTTAATCGTTTTTGTCTTCCCCTGCTGCATTAGAAAATTGTAAGACCAATAACGAAATTACGAAGGATGACATTTTTATGGATGCGTTCACATACCACACATATATGCTCTTATGGTGGGAATAAAGTTTTTGTTTTAAAAATAGGCAATATGCTAAATTGCATACAGCATTTTTTTTTAATACTTTTATGCAGTTTAAAGTCTAAGTATGCTAGATTTAGCATAAAGAATGCTAAAATAGCCCCACTGGATACAAGGTAATAAGGAAATCGGACTACATTCTTTGCTATGGTCATTCTTATTGTAATTGTACGACGGCGGGGGTTTCTTCTGTGAGGAGATCTTCGGTATGCATTCGCATTATTTTTAGGGATCTCATTATGCAATGCTCGATAAAAGAAACGGTTCATAAAATATACCAAAAGGAATAGTGTTAAATAAAATTTTGGTTATTCATCTGATATGGCAGTAGGTACAAACAAATCAATAATAACAATGTGAGTCTTTATAGGTTGAAGAAATTGAATTGTTGGTTGTAAGCGCCTACTTTACTATATATTTAAAAACTCTGACACTCTATAAGAATTTTTAGTTCAAAGGAAAGTGTAGCAGGAGTTCGTATTAGACCGATATCTTCACATAGATATTTGTATGTAAGGTTTTAGAGATTTGTTTTTAAATTTGCATTAGCAAACATAAACCAAATATGCCGATGGACGTGTGTGGAGTTGCGAATGAAGTGGAATTTTCTGATCGTGTAACTCTCCAAGTGGTTGCCATTATTTTAAATTTCCGAACAAAGGTACTAAAAGGTAAAGTGACTGAGGAAGATATATCTTACTACATCTTAGGTTACGTTAAAAAATCATAAAAGTGTTTTTTTTTTGGGTATGTCATCGAGCCAATCTTGCGTATTTCCTACACCAGGGAATTATTAACAGGGAAGAAACCCCAATAGCTGCACGCATTACTTTCGGCGTGAGGTCATATAATTCCCAACTCGCAATCCACTTCAGTGATTTACTTTTCAGATTGTACATTTCACAAGTTGAAGTTGTAACTATGACATGCGTCATTTCTTTCCCTAACAACCCACCATCTTCTTTAAATGTAAATACTGCATCTGGACCACCCCAGCTCCCCTCATTCAAGTGCACCTGTTGCATCTAAGCCATCTAAGCCTCCGCGTCATTTTTAAGCTTACTCCAACAACTTAAACTATATACTCTCACCCACCTACGACTAACAACGCGTTCCCTAACAACAGGTGCTAAAAACCCTAACTTCATCAGTTCCCATATTATAAAACCCACATCTAATAACCTATCCAATATCTCAGTCAAACCCTCTTCATCTATTCCTTCCCTTGCAATCACCACTACTACTATCCCTATATGTAGTTTACGAAAGACAAAAGTTAACGTAGAAAACGAGATTGTTCTGCGAACAAGCGGAAACGAAGGTTAATCACAATGTGGCAGCTTTACGAAGTGGCAGGGCTTCCGCGATAGATTCGTGGCAGCCGTATATGAGAACGACAAGATATCTCCGGTGTATAAGTTTGCGTACTTGAAGAAGTCGGTAACTGGGAAGGCGATGAGGACGCTTGGCGAATGGCAACTAACAGACCAAAACTATTGCGAGGCCTGGAAGCGACCCAACGAGACCTATCACAAGAAGTATGCGACATGCCGTGAGCTGCTTAGGCAGTTCTTTCGGTTGCTGAATTTGGAAGGAATAACGAAGGCTGCAGATTTGCAGACGATGTCGAATACTTGTCATGGGACAACTGAAGGCGCAGGGTGTTCCTACGGATCAGTGGGACATGATGGTGGTGGTCCACGTTCCCCACGAGAAACTGGATAAGGAGTCGGCATGCAAGTGGGAGCAATCCCGCACATCAGAGATGCCGATAGTGAAGGAATTTTGCGCGATCTTGGACAGAAGAGCTGAGGCGTTGGAAAGCGCGACAGTGATCGCAGGCAGGAACATCAGGTATACACTCCTCGGGTAAATGCAAATAGGTATGGTGCTGCAACCAGCAGCAGAGCAGCACACACAATGCAAGGAAGGTCGAAGTTGCGACGGATAAGAAGCGGTCATGTCATTCTTGCACGTCGATGGAACATCCATTTTGGTGCTGCCCTGACTTCATGGCGCTAAATCTGACGGCGAGACAGGATTTCGTGAGGGATAAACAGCTATGTCCCAACTGCTTGAAGACGGGCCATACGGTGAAAGCTTGCTACCAGGGACCGTGCAGGAGATGTCCAGGCAAGCCACCACATAATAGTGTGCTTTGCCCAATGAAGGAATTTTACCAAGGCGGACAATTATGAATGTGCAGGATAAAGGAAGGAAAGGAAAGAACAAGCAGGAAGGCTAACATCAAAACAGATCAAATTGACAACTACTGTTGCCCGAGAAACGCCCTCGTTTGGAAGGCGAAAGAACAAAAGAAGATGATGAAGGCGCTAAGCTGACAGAAATTGAATCGGAATCTGATGGGAAGGGGTCATGGAACGACCTTAAGAGGAAGGCAACGTCTTCCTTGTTTAAAAATAAAATAAAAGATACAAATTATTTAACTTCTTTTAATTGTAGTTCAGAGAAGGGTTTCATCTTAATGCCAACGGCTCAGGTGAGAGTTGAGTTGCGCGGAAAGAAGTATGGTCCCATACGTGCACTCATGGATACAGGGGCACAACCGAATTTAATGAGCTACCGATTGCAACAAAAGCTGTCGTTGCCGTAGGTGCCAATGACTCGAAGGTTGGTTGGTTTTGCGGGGGAACCGTTCCATATCAAACATGAAACAGTACTCAAGGTGAGTCCATGGTTCGAGTCTCAGGACTCAATAGAGCAGGATTTTTGTGTGTTACCGAAAGAACGCAATCGATGGTTCCTGCACACAATTGAGAGATGGTAAGGATGGAACTATCAGGTCGGCCATTAGCGGATCCTGAATATTGGAAGTCAGGTCCGGTGGATCTTTTATTTGGGTGTACGGTTATTGCAGAAGCATTTGTCTCAATCCTAGGATGTCAGACATGCGGTCCCCTCTATATAGAGACAACTCTTGGAAAGATTATTCTTGGAGATTTTAAAGGCGGAGTAAATGAGAAGGATAATGAGCAGGGGTTACATGTCGTGTGCATGGATAATACCCAATTGCATGATGCGCTTAGGCGATTATGGCAACTGGATGATATTGATATATATCACCATGCAGGTCTGATGATTCTGGAAGGTTTATTTTTAAGATTCCGCTAAAGGAATCAGCGAAAGATATTGGAAGTTCAGAACTTATTGCTAGGCGCAGGTTTCTAGCTTTGGAAAGAAAATTGGAAGGAGATAGAGATCTGAAGAAAAAGTATAGGTACAGACTTTATTAGGGAATATGAACGAATGGGACAATATGACACCGGTAAGTGGTATGTCTCACGAAAAAATCGTTTATCATACACCGCATCACTGCGTGACTATAAAATTTAGGGTTGTGCTTGATGTTACAGGATCCGCCAAATAACTTTTTTTTTTTGAAAAGGCTATTAAAAAAAACAACTGAATATTTTCTCAAATTTCTTTTTTTATTTGAAAGTACAATCCTTCCGGTTATAATAATAGTTGGCGCAACAGGTCCGTAGGGACCCAAGGCCTAGCTTCTCACAAACATTGGTTTTGTGTGAGTTTCATTTTTGGAACGAATGGAAGGGATCTACAATTTTATGCCGATTACAAACGGCTAATTGCGAAGCTCTAAAGACAGTTATACTCTCGGATGTTTGTCAGACGTTCGCGAGAGGTGGCGCAGTGGAAAAAACCCTAAGTTGGAATTTTGGGTTTTTGCGGGATTCGAATCTGGGACCCCTCGCTTAGTAGTCCAACACACTAACCACTAAGCCACTGCGCCTATCCTTCCGGTTAATAATGGAAAATAATTTCATTCAAATGGCTGCCTCGGCTGGCCATGCAGTAGCCTACACGATCGGTCCAATTTTTAAGCACATTATCGATTGTGTGCAGCTGTATTTCACCAATGGCTTCACGAATATTGTCCTTTAAAGCGCCAATTGTCTCTGGCTTGTCGGCGTAACACTTATCTTTTACGGCACCCCACAAATAATAGTCCAACGGTGTCAAATCGCAGCTCCGAGGTGGCCAAACGACATCATCTCTGCGGCTGATAATGCGATCTTCAAAAACAGGGCGCAAAACATCGAGTGTATCTTCGGCTGTGTGGCCCGTAGCGCCGTCCTGTTGAAACCAAATGTTGCCAATATTTCAATTTTTGTATGGCGTCATACCAAGGTCTTCATGCAAAATTCGTCTCAATGATGTCTCCGAAATGTTCAATTGTTGAGAACGACGGTGAATTGATGTTGATGGCGCTTCACGCACACTTTCTGCCACAGCAGCAATTTTCTCGGGTGTACGCACTGTTTTTGGCTTTTCACGCTTTGGTTTATCGATGAGGATGCCAGTTTCTTTCACTTTTTTCACAAGATAACGAACATACGGAGCTGACGGTGCTTCTCTTCTTCCAAATTCCGTACGCAATTTTCGCACACATTCTGCAACATTACCATAATTTTCAAAGTAATGTCGCAATATTTCCCAGCGTTGTTCAAGCCAGGGGCGATTCCTCTCAGTTAGCTAGTTTAGCGGCGCTAAACCAAGAAAAATTCTTAGAAATACAAACGAAGAGGTTAAAGTAATTATGAAGATTATTAATTACAATTATCAATCACATACTAAATAACAAAACTACCTATTTACAAATCATATTTTCCTACACAAACACATAACACAATCCTACCATCCAAAAAGTTTCCTTTTCTTAAGCGTTAAAATTTGCGATACCAAATTCCCTGCCTGTACACCACACACACGATCCAAATCTCTCATAAGAAAAGATAAGAAAAGTCTCCCGCTTGTAGCATGTAGCATGTGACAATCCTCCCAAACAAAAAGATACCCTTGAAATATTCTTTAGCGTAAAAATTTGCGCTACCAAATTTCATACAGTTTATGTGAGAATGTTCGACTACCATCGTAAGCAAAGCATAAACCATAAACTAAGTATTAAATAGACCGCCAGCTCCCGTGCACCTACCCGAGTCCCCTCGAAAATTTTTAAAAGAAAATTCTCTCTTAAATTTCGTATTCTAAATGGAGGGGGTATAATAAAATAATGACACTGAGCAGTCATCCAACATCGTGGTATTTCTACCTTTTTGTAGAAATGTTGATGTCCGAAAAACCTTCCATGCAAAACATAAATACTTACTTACTTAAGGTGGCGCTACAGTCCGGGGTGGACCTGGGCCTCAACCAATACGCCTCTCCAGTTAGCGCGATCTTTGGCTAACTGCCTCCAGTTGCGCACTCCAAGTTGGTTGAGGTCCCCTTCCACTTGCGCGCGCCACCTAAGGCGAGGTCTTCCTTTACTGCGTTGTCCCTCCGGGTTGGAATCGAAGACTCTTCGGGCCGGAGCGTTGGTGTCCATTCGCTCTACATGTCCTAACCATCTTAGACGACTAATGCGTACTTTTCTGACCAGGTCGATGTCGCTGTACAGCTCGTAGAGTTCGCTGTTAAATCTTCTCCTCCAAAGCCCGTCAACGCAAACGGGACCAAAAATCACTCGAAGAATTTTGCGTTCGAAGCGACTAAGAAGATCCTCATTCGTCTTTGCTAGGGTCCATGCTTCTGCGCCATAGAGCAGGACAGGGATGATGAGGGTCTTATATAGAATCTCCTTAGTGCTTCTTGACAAGGCCTTACTAATCAATTGCCGTCTTAGGCCAAAGAAACAGCGTTTGGCAAGTGTGATTCTTCGCTTGATTTCTGATGTGATGTCATTGTCAGAGTTTATAGCGGAGCCGAGGTAGACAAAGTCCCTAACTACCTCAAAGTTATAACTAGCTGTCTATCGTGACGTTCTGTCCGATTCGTCGGTGTTGTGTGTCCCTTCTTGTTGACAGCATATATTTGTTTTACCCTCATTCACCACTTAACCCATTTTTGCCGCTTCTGTACTAATACTTGCAAACGCACCAGTGACAGCTCGCTGTGTTCTGCCAACAATGTCAATGTCATCAGCATGTGCAAGCAGTTTCACAGACTTTTGGAAAATTGTGCCTCTGGTGTTGGCTTGTGAGTTTCGCACAATTTTCTCAAGAATGATGTTGAAGAAGTCACATGACAGCGCGTCACCTTGTCTAAATCCTTTTTTGACATCAAAGGTCTCGGTGAGATTGTTTCCGACCTTTACGGAGCAGCGAGCGTTCTCCATCGTCATTCTGCACAATCTGACAAGTTTGGCAGGGATGCCAAAACTAGAAACCGAGCACATCAGTTGCGGCATTTTTGATGGCTTCTTGGCATCGGCGCCACTGGTCTTCGGCACTTGATGCCGGCAGCATAGGACTTCTCAAGAGGTTGAGGGATACGCGATCGGCAAAGGTTCTGGCGGTTTGTTGCGTTTGTAGTCGTCCAACGTTAAATCTCCTCACAGTATTTTCTCGTTGTTGTGGCGTCTGGGATATCCGCATTCGTACCTTGGCTACAACAAGGTAGTGATCCGAGTCTATGTTGGCCGCTCGGAAAGTTCGGACATCTAGAATACTGGAGGAGTGCCTTGCGTCGATCGCAACGTGATCAATTTGGTTGACGGTTTGATGATCAGGTGATAGCCATGTTCCTGTGTGTATATTGAGGTGAGGAAACCGTGAGCTAGCTATGTTAACATTACGTCCCGCCGCAAAATCAATTAGCCTAAGTCCGTTTCCAGGCGTGGTGTCGTGTAGGCTGTGTTTTCCGAAATCCGCATCCAAATAGACGCTGCTTTTGTTCTCTGTAGCAATCACCGTAGTAAATGTCACAGTTTTTCATCCTTCTTTTGCCCGGCCCATCCCACCGCACTTCTTGGATGGCGGTGATACCTGCTTTGTAGCAGTTAAGGGCCTCCGCTAGTTGTTCGGCTGCACGCGGTCTGTTCAGAGTTCTAACATTCCACGTGCAGATCCGAACGTCGTTGTCCTTTTTTCGTTTTGCAGGGTCGTCAACAGTGAATCCGTCCTTATCCGAGGCTATTGGTTGCTTCGCAACTTAGTTGTTTTTCCGCAAAACATAAATAAAGCATCAAAATTCTGGAAATATTAGGAATCTGACGAAAAAACCTTCGAACTAAATTGCAACACACTAAATGTCCATAAAAAAGGGATTTAACTTATAGTAAAACTTTCTAGTACCAAGAAATAATCATTATAATGTTAACAAACTGCGATTTTTATACTGAAGGTTAATTTAATGTGAATTTCTATCAGAATAATACTAATTTTACTTTAAAAAGAAACATTTTTTCATAAACAAATCGAGGGAATTTGAGTTCGGTGAAAAGGGAAAATTGCACACGCTTCGTGGGAAAAATAAAGAGACGGTCCCAAGCACAGTGACTGACAGTAGGGTAGTTGGTAAGTTTCTATCAGCTGATGGATGCGTTCCAACAGTTTACATTTGTTGTTTTATTTCACCACGAAAAAATTTATTTTACAAAATGGTTCATAACTAATGTAATCAACGTATCAATAAAGAAATGAACTGAGAAATATTCTTACTTACATAAGGTGGCGCTACAGTCCGGGGTGGACCTGGGCCTCAACCAATACGCCTCTCCAGTTAGCGCGATCTTTGGCTAACTGCCTCCAGTTGCGCACTCCAAGTTGGTTGAGGTCCCCTTCCACTTGCGCGCGCCACCTAAGGCGAGGTCTTCCTCTACTGCGTTGTCCCTCCGGGTTGGAATCGAAGACTCTTCGGGCCGGAGCGTTGGTGTCCATTCGCTCTACATGTCCTAACCATCTTAGACGACTAATGCGTACTTTTCTGACCAGGTCGATGTCGCTGTACAGCTCGTAGAGTTCGCTGTTAAATCTTCTCCTCCAGAGTCAGTCAACGTAGAAGATTCATTCGCAGGAATAAAATAATACATTTTTGTACCTACAGTAATTCTTTTGTTTTCGTTTGTTGTTTTTGGCGAAAAATTATTTCGCCGGCGAATGTCGACAGAAAAAAGGCAACGAATTCAAATGGAAGAATTGATTATGAATATTACAATTTAAAGTTCGTTGGGGTTCAGGGCATAGATGTGAACTTTTCTAAGTTAAAATCTTTTCATGAATTTTCCAGAAAACAGAAGAAAGGCAAACAAAAAAAAAAAAATATTACAAAATTTCAACAATGTAATAGACAAACGAATTTCAAACAAGCGTAATTATTGAAAACAATTCAGCTTGTTGGTTCTTATACTATTCTGTTGCAGATTTCTTTTCGAAATGTTACCTTCCAAAAACGATATACAACCTTCATAGGACATGATAAACAAATTTTCATGACGAAAAAAGAGCCTTGCCTGACAAAAAAAAAATCTTTCAGCTTTTTAAAATTTTTTTATCTAAATTTTCAATGCACTTTACTAACAAAAAATGTCTTATAAATGCAATCAACGAAAATGAATTTATTTTCTTTATACTGTACGGGAAAGAACTGAAACTTAAATATATAGATATCAGTAAAATTCCAAATAATAATTTGTAGATAGGTACTGATTTTATTTTATTTTTGCCGATGATCCCTATAGTTCATCGGTTTCCATTGTTTACAACCATAATGTAAACATCCTGTACTGTATGGATTATATAGGTAAAATAAAGAAATAATATTCGTTTTCGGAAAAAAGCTTGTAGGCAAACTCTCTTAAGTTGGAAGAGCTGACGGTCTATTTAATACTTAGTTTATGAAGCAAAGCCCAGTTAAATAAACGGAAGGGTTAGCGTGAACAAATGCGATAAAACTTGAAGTTGCATTGTAGGCAGATATAAATTTTGTGCGTTCTCTTTTTTTGTACTTTCGTATGTTTCTCTTTCTAGGGAAATTGTAGTAAGAAAAGAATGCATGTGCTTACTTGTGTCGTTCTGTAGTTATTTGATTGAGTAAACAGTGTTACTGACCAACAGTGCGAAATTTTTTATATTATTACCTATTTTATATTTCCATGGATTATTAATCTTGTTTTTTTTTTTTTTTTTTATTTGTGAGAAGTGATATGAAAGTAATGCAAAAGCGCTAAAAATAATGTTATACAGATCATACATTTTTTATTTTTTTTTGTTTTAAACTTTCCGTAGCTAACCCAATGCTTAAGACCAGGAATCGCCACTGGTTCAAGCGTATACACAACCAAAGAGGATCTAAACTAGAGGGCCAACTCCCGTGCACCTACCCGATTTTCCCCGCAAATTTTGAATGACAGCCCTCTCTCGCGCGCTCATTTTTCTCCTGTCTGTGAATACATGTTATTATTGGCCGCCGAGTGGAACTTTTCCAATAACAAACAATTTGTAAATGACTTTATAACAATAAATGCAAAGGATATAAATGTTGAGTATGGTTTTTTAGATAGCTTTACTTGTTCTCTATCCATCTTATGCTCCAAAAAATATTTATCCATTCACATTTCAGGTTTTTTTTTATATTTTTTACATGAAAACTATTTTTGACAGCATAATTCATGAAGCTACCTTGGGGAGTTGTTCCAAAAATAGGTTTATACCATGCAAGTTAAGCCCAAGTTTTCACTAGGGCAAAAGTGAATTCCTTAAAATATTCACAAACATTGCATAAATTTCTATTACGCTTGGTGGGTGTTTTCAACTTGGTTTTTTAGCACCGTATTTGTACAAAATCAAAATATGATTGGGAATTCTGTGGTTTAATAAGAGTGAACAGTGTTGATGTTACTAAGGAACATCAAAAATGGAAATTTTATTCATATTAAAAAAAAAATATATATATATAATTCTCGGAAAGTAAATTTGTAAAAACGAGTACACATGATTAAACTTCTAACAAAAAGGTAATATAATGTGGAGTTTAATTTGATCCGATTTCAGATTTTGCGTATTCAATCGAACGCAAGAATCTAAATTGTTTTGTAAATTTTCAGTTCCCGTATTTCTATAGATAATGTGCTTTTGCAAATTTTGTAACATTGTATTTTGAAATGTTCACTGATATTTTAACAAACCTCTCTAAATTATTAATTAACAAAAACAAGTGCAAAAAGTGGTATTTCACATAAATAAAGGGCATTCTGTAGCAATTTAGAAAAAGAAAGAGATGTGTCAAACGGAAAGTCTATGGGAAAGGGTAATATTTCGGCATTCTGGTGTGCGATCTGGAAAGAAGCAGACGTGGTAAGAATATCGCTAAGGAATTGAATTGAAGTGTGTGTTGTATTATCAATACTTTCTAAAATTCTATACAGAATTTTTTTACTATGGGATTTACCAGAAAATGGAAAAAACTATCGAATTTAACAAATGCATACTTAAATACTTTATTGTGGAAGTATGCATTAACGTACCATTTACATATAAAAAATTATGCTAAAACTAAAATATCTTTTTCCCGACGATTAAATTTGTTTCAATATGACTTCGAAATGAAAAGCATTAAAATCGACGAAAAACAATTTTTTCTTTAAAGTATACCTACAATAAAAGCTTGAAGTTACAAAATCTCTTTTAAGAAAAGTGCAAGAACAGTTTAAGTTGATTTTTCTCTGATTAATATCTTAAGACAGATTTATGCTAGATACTGAAAAAAAAAAAATGATTATGTATAGGATATTTGGCATTGTGACGAAATTATTACAGAAATTCCATTTTCCAACAATTTCATAAACTATAAGAACTTTTAAACTGAGCTGCGATGTGAACGCCGTGTAACTAAAGGGTACCAAAAATGTTGAACACAGTCGCCCCCACTTACAAAATGGCCTCGTGATTGACATTAAATGCCTGCATAGGATTTCCTAAGTATGCGTGCGGCAGCAATGGCGCTCCTTTGATTTGTACAGGCACTAATACTTAGGAATTCCTATGCAGGAAAAGCAGCTTGTAGGCAAATGTACCGTTTCTGCTCTCAGTTGGCCCTCTAGTTTAGATCCTCTTTGTACACAACCATATTCGTTCAGCGGAAGGATAAAACTAATTATCTGTCAAATCAGACATGAGCTAAGTGCTACCATTCGCGAAATAAGCACTAGTTGAAAAAAAAAGTTAGATGGCGGACCCTTTAGTTGTAAAACAATGAAGAATTTACCGCACAGCGAGGTACAAATGTTGGGAGAGAAGTTGCAAAAAGATTTACATGAAATCTTAATGCGGTTTAGAAGGCATCGTGTTGCTATCAGTGCGGATATCAAGATGATGTTTCGGATGGTGAAGGTTGCGAAAGAACATTGGGATCTCCAAAGAATATTTTGGAGAGAAAACCCAAACGAAAGACTGAAGGAATATTGGTTGACAGTAGTCACCTATGGTATGACCTCGTCAGCCCATAACGCTGTACGAGCACTGATTCAGTGTGGGAAAGAGATGGAATTTCCAAATGCTGCGAGGGCAATATTGGAAGAATTCTACATGGATGACTGCACTACAGGTCATAAACTAAGTATTAAATAGACCGTCAGCTCTTCCAACTTAAGAGAGTTTGCCTACAAGCTGTTTTCCGTGTTCCTATGTGCGAAAGTATGTGTGCCATGTTAAAGTCCATAAGACGCACGCATACATTTGCACATAGCAACCTGACCGATGACTGACAACTCATTCTGTGGTGACATTGGAAAAAATTCAAATAATTCAAATAATTGGCCGTTATCGGGATGTGTCTAGAAAACGGTGTGTATGGTGTGGTGAATTTAGTAACAATTTCTATTTCATTAAAACGAATATTACAAGGACTTATTTTATTTTATCTAGATAGTCCATATAGTAGAGGATGTTTACATTGTGGTTGTAAACAATGGAAACCGATGAACTCTAGGGATCATCGGCAAAAATAAAATAAAATCAGTATCTACAAATAATTATTTGGAATTTTACCGATAGTATACCTATACATTTTATTCCCGTACAGTATAAAGAAATTAAATTCGTTTTCGTTGATTGTATTTATAAGACATTTTGGTTATTAAAGTTCAATGTAAATTTAGAAAAAAAAAATAATTTTAAAAAGTTGAAAGAATTTTTTTTTCGTCAGCCAGAGTCATTTTTTCGTCATGAGAATTTCTAAAAATTAGTTTGTCATGTCCTATGAAAGTTGTATATCGTTTTGAAGGTAACATTTCGAAAAGAAATCTGCACCAAAATAGTATGAAGACCAACAGCCCAATTGATAGGACAAAAAAGTTATTTTCTAAATAAACATTATTCACGGCTGTTCTCGGCTGACTCAAGTGTTTTCATTAATTATTACGCTAGTTTGAAATGCTTTTGTTTATTAAATTGTTGAAATTTTGTAATAATTTGTTTGCCTTTTTGTTTTCTGAAAAATTCATGAAAAAATTTTAACTCAAAACTCAAAACTGTTACCCACTCAGAAATATTCATATCTCTGCCCTGAACCCCAACGAACTCTAAATTTGAATATTCCTAATCAATTCTTCCATTTGAATTCGTTGCCTTTTTCCTGTCGACATTCCCCGGCGAAATAATTTTTAGCCAAAAACAACAAACGAAAACAAAAGAATTACTGTAAGTACAAAAATGTATTATTTTATTCCTGCGAATGAATATTTCTCAGTTTATTTCTTTATTGATACGTTGATTACATTAGTTACTAACCATTTTGTAAAACAAATGCTTTCGTGGTGAAATAAAACAACAAATGTAAACTGTTGGAACGCATCCATCAGCTGATAGAAACTCACCAACTACCCTACTGTCAGTCACTGTGCTTAGCACTGTCTCTTTATTTTTCCCGCGAAGCGTGGGCATTTTTCCCTTTTCACCGAACTGAAATTCCCTCGATTTGTTTATGAAAAAATGTTTCTTCGAAGAGTAAAATTAGTATTATTCGGATAGAAATTCATATTAAATTAACCTTCAGTATAAAAATCGCAGTTCGTTAACATTATAATAATTATTTATTGGTACTAGGAATTTTTACTAAAATTTAAATCCCTTTTTTATGGACATTTGGTGTGTTGCAATGTAGTTCGAAGGTTTCTTCATCAGATTCCTAATATTTCCACAATTTTGATGCTATATTTTAGTTTTGCACGGAAGGTTTTTCGGACGTCATCATTTCTACAAAAAGGTAGAAATACCACGATGTTGGATGACTGCTCAGTGTCATTATTTGTTTATACCCCCTCCATTCAGAATTCTTTTTTTTTTTGCTGCTTCACACGTATTCACGCATACGAAATTTAAGAGAGAATTTTCTTTTCAAAATTTTCGAGGGGAATCGGTTAGGTGCACGGGAGCTGGCGGTCTATTTAATGCTTAGTTTATGCTACAGGTGCTGATTCCGAAGAGAAGGCGATACGATTATCAAAAGAAATCAATTATGTACTGAAGGGCGCTGGGTTTGAGTTTGGAAAATGGAAATCGAATTTCAGAGAATTATAAATCAATCTTGTTTCAAGATGATGAGAAGGCATCGATATTAGGCATTTGGCGTCTGAATATAGATTGGGACGAAGAACTACCGAAAGAAATCGATGCAAGGTGGAGAGTTTTCTGTAAGGAAATTACATTCTTAGAGAATGTAAGAATCGACAGATGGATAGGTACATCGGAATGTATAAGGAAAGAGATGCATGGTTTTTCGGATGCATCCGAGAGAGCATATGGTGCAGTTATTTATATCAGAATGATAAACCCTGACGGAAAGATTTGCGCGAATTTACTAACAGCAAAGAGGCGGTAAGCGCAGTGGCTTAGTGGTTAGTGTGTTGGACTACTAAGCGAGGTGTCCCAGGTTCGAATCCCGCAAAAAACCCAAATTCCGACTTAGGGTTTTTTCCACTGCGCCACCTCTTGAAAGAGCTTCTCAATTAGCCGTTTGGAATCGGCATAAAATTGTAGATCCCTTCCATTCGTTCCAAAAATGAAACTCAAACAAAACGAATGGTTGTGAGAAGCTAAGCCTTGGGTCCCTACGGACCTGTTGCGCCAACTATATATAAAGAGGCGGCCAATACAATGGAATGGGAAAGCACAGAGTATAATCTCTGGATACATTCACTCGTCGTATTGCATTGGATAAACAAACTGCCATGCGACTTGAAGACATTTGTGGCAAATAGAGTATCTTCGATACAGACTAGTACCGATATCAAGAGATGGAAACATGTTGGGAAGAGAAAACCCCGCCGATCTTTGCAGCAGAGGCATGAAGTCATCATTGCTGATCGACAACAAATTATGGTTACATGTCCCGGAAGGGCTCTCAAAACCCCGATCCAGCTGGTTATCTGAAAAGTTTGTGCCAAATGTTTCAGATGGGGAGAGGGATGAGATGAAGGTGTTTGTGCTATCGAGATTCACGGAACCGTTATCCATTTACGAAAGGTATGGGAGAGTGTATTCACATAATCGAATACGCATCTACTTTGGATAAGGCATTGAAAATAATAAGCTTCGTGTTTCGTTTTGTTAATGCAATTAGAGCAAAGATAAAGCGAAGGAAAGAAGTGAAAGCAAGATATGGAAAGAGATGTTCGAAACGTCAATTGGAAAGAAGGGAAGGGACGGAAGGTATGGAAGGAGGTTTTGATCCACCGGCTTCTGAAGAGAAGACGAAAGCTATTCATCACCTACTGCGGAAAGAACAAGAGAAATATTTTGGGAAGGAAATTGCTTGCATAAGAAAGAGCGAATATCTACCGGACAAAAGGAAGATTCAATCATTGAAACCAATTATGGACGATAAAAGGATCCTAAGAGTTGGTAGTGCTCACAAAGCAACAAAATACGAAGCGGTGCAAGTTATGATGCAATACATACGCTAGAGATTCTGGATTCCGAAGATTCGAAGTGAGTTGAGCAATTTTCTACACAAATGTTTAAATTGTGTGAGATACAACCAGTTGATGGCTGACTTGCTATCGGAAAGAGTAACTCCAGGAAAAGCATTTCTACATACAGGAGTAGATTATGCAGGTCCATTTGAAATAAAAATGATCGATAGGGCAGGTGAACAAATAATAAGACAGAAATGTTGGGTTTCCGTTTTTGTTTGTTTTAAAACTAGAGCAGTGCATATTGATTTAGTGTCGAGCCTAACTTCAGTTGCATTTATCGCTTGTTTCGAAATATTCATAGCGCGAAAGGGAAGGTGCGAAAGATTATACAGCGACAATGGTACTGGCTTTGTCAGAACTAAGGAAGGCAAAAGAGCATTGGCTCGTTAAGGAAACTTTTGAACACTTGTGTTTGAAAGGGACGGAATAGAAATTCATGGCTCCTGCGGCTCCACCCCAGGGTGGCATTATATGAAGCAGCGGTCAAATCCATGAAATATCATTTATCAATAATTCTTGGAGCGAAGGTGTTAGCATATGAGCAGTTTATAACACTACTCACTGGAATAGAGGCAATTTTGAACTCAAAGCCAGTGCATCCTTGAGTGATAATCCGAATGAAAATGAGCCGCTTGTACTACCGTTACCATTTGCGACCAATGAGTTGCCGAATAAGAAGGGCTTAAAGTTATGGAGGGAGCGAAAGACGATGCTTGCCCACTTTTGGGTCAGATGGAAGGAGGAGTATCTCTCTACCTTTTACGAAAGAAAAAAATGGCGGAATGAGAAGTATGGACTGAAAGAAGGACAGATGTGCGCCATCAAGTGCGAAAACTTCCCACCATCAGCGTAGGCGATGGGGCGTATAGCAAGGCTGATACCCAGTAGAGATGGACTAGTGCGAAGTGTGGTCATCCAGACGACGACCAATCAACTGACGAGGCCAGTACAGAAGATATGTATCCTGCAAATCGAGGAGCTAGAGTAACACTTACATCAATTTATGTTATATTTATTATATTTGTTTAAATGAAGGTTTAAATATAAAATAAAATGTGAAAGGGTGGAAAACTGTAGGTTTTCGCCGGGACTGTATCGAATCGCATGAGTATTTCTGACTCTGCATTCGATGGTGGAAAGAAGGGAACACATATTCATATGTAGTTAACGAAAGACAAAAGTTAACGAAGAAAACGAGCTTGTTCTGCTAACATAAATTCTTGTGTTATGTTTGTTTAACTGAGCTACAATACAATCCCTCGATCCCTTTTTGCCACCCCATGTTAAAATAACCCAGCAAACTATCGATATGCGCTATCCAGACAAAGAAAGAAAAAGACCTATGAAAATACACGTCTCTTTCTTGCTTCATGATAATTCTGACTCAGATTGCTATGACGGTAAGACAAAAATAAGCGTTATAGTTTAAATCCAGCAGGAAGGTCTCCCTATTGACCTTATCAGTCTAAGGAACATTTACATCAAGTTTCACGAATCTTTTAATATATCTCCCCAAAAAGTAGCGGAAGAACTTACCGCTTTTGGCAACTTTGTGCACTCCAACGGAATATCACACCTTCAACGGAGCCGTGTTGGCCACAACACATTTTTTCGTTCCTAAAGCGCCAATACCGCCATCACTTCTTCATCTACGACCCCCGAACAACAATCCTCTTACCTTTACCTACCAGAATGTAAGAGGTCTGCGCTCAAAAACAAGTATTGTTCTGCCCCAATCTCATGCTCTCCCATTCGATATATATGCCCTTTCTGAAACCAACCTTATCCCCGGCATAAAGAAACAAGAGTTATTTCCCCCTTCATTCAATGTCTTTCGAGACGACGATACTACTCGCCCTACGAACGATTCTCCTTGTCAAGGCGTTCGACTGGCCATTCACAGCCTTGACTCAATCAATCTTACTACTTCCTCATCTTCAAAACCAGACTATGTTTCAGTAAAAAAGACCATCCTCCAGAGGTCCCTGTACTTTATGTGTTTCTATATTCTACCAGCCCAACCAACTGAATCGTAAAAACTTGTCATTTTAATCTGCCTCACCTGATCTGGACTCCACCAGAAGATGAATCCTTCTTCATAGCCTCAAATGCCAAATCAACTAAGGAATGCCTCTACTTAGATAGCCTGACAGACTCTAGTCTATGCCAAATTAGCGGGGTCTCAAACTATATGGGTAGGCAATAAGACCTAATATTCGCAACTGACCCCATTAACTCCTCGGCGGTCTCGCCTTGTACCCATTCTCTATCTACTATTGATAATCTTCATCCCTCCGTTCTCCTTTCGTTTTTCCATAACTCTCCCCCCAGTCCAGTTCTTTCGCAGCTATCTCCTTTTAGGACTTTCACAAAGCTAACTTCTAAAAAATTAATGCCTATCTGAGTAGATGCTCTTTCCATGATCTGGTGTCTCACAAGGCAGCCATTTAGGTCCCCTTCTCGTCATCCTAACGGTAAATGATCTTGAGAAGGTCATCAAACACTCGTCGATTTGATACCAAATTCTGCAAAATAATTTGTAAGGCCAACTCATCACTCGGCTTTGTTAAACGATGGTCTAAAGAATTCTCCAAACCCTACGTGACTAGATCTCTCTATATCACCTTAGTTCGCCCCCTCCTTGAATACGCTAGTTAAGTATTTTCTCCCTTTCATCGAATGCACATAGAGTTGCGAACGTCCAACGTCGATTTCTACGATTTGCCCTTCGAGGTCTGCCTTGGGATGATCCTTTTATATTGCCACCCTACATAGACCGGCTCAAACTCATTAACCTGAATACCCTTGAGGAACGCAGAGACGCTGCAGACTTTCTTTTCATTTATCGTCTTCACTCAGGCTCCGTCGATTGCGCGTTTCTTTACAACTCTATTTTCTTTAACACAAAGACAAACCCCCGTAATTTAGGTTTCCCTCGGCTCTTTTACCCATCAAACCATCGTATCTCAAATGGCTCCAATGAACCCATCTCCCGTATGGTGCGAAAGGTTAATTCTAACCTTTAAGTTTTTGATTTCAATCGTAGCATTGCCCACCTCAAACTCGATCTCCTTCATCATTCTCCTATCTTTAAGTCTTAGTTTTAAGTCTTTACATGTCTTAGTTTTAAGAGTCTTAGTCTTAAGTTGTTAATTTAAGCCTTAATGTTAGTTTTAGCTTGTATTAAGCCAAATATATGTTTCTGTTTCAACTGAAGTCGATTCCTGCACTTATTTTTTTTTATTAAATTTGTAAAATGAAATAATTCTTTCCACACAAGCCGAAGAATGTTGTATTGCCTTGAGCTATTCTATATAGTTCTCAATCTTAAAATCACCACCTTTATTTTTAATGAGGCAAACCACATTTAAATCGGTGCACCGTTTTTAAAGATTTTAAATGTTCAAAGTCGCCTATGGTACGATACTCATTATTAACGCTATAATTTTTTTAAATTTGATCATCAGGAAAAAATTAAATTAAATTAAATTAAAATTAAATTAAATTAAAATTAAATTAAATTAAATTAAAATTCATACATGTTGAAGCAGAAATCTTTAGCCTGGGTAGGGTTGTGGTTGAAGACAAGTAAAACGCCTTTTTTCCTTTTTTACCCGAAGGGCTTTAATTTCCTGTAGATTTTTTATTTATTTAATTCAAGTTTTTTATTTTTTATTTTTTTTACATTTTTACTTACTTTAGTGCTTCTTTTCTACTTGCTATAATTCACTTTAATTAAAATCTACCTTCACACGCATTTATGCAACGTGCTTGACAGCTCAAATCAGAAAAAGCGGAAAGAGCATAAAAGATGGTGGGGTTAACTTTCCTTTTGGCTGTCAGAACGATGCTCACTCGTTACTTTGTGGCATTGCCAGCCCCGGCAACACTCCCCCCTGGTAAGCTGGTTCCTTGAACTGGCTTATCACCTACTTGAGTACCGCCAACGTCCAGCACGGCTATTTTCGCAGCGGGCCTGGTGTAAATTCCAGCCTTTGTTTTCACGATTGCGCTTCTGACTACAACATCCCTGCCAGGTAGTACCTTGAGGATAATTCCTTTCGGCCAAATGTTGCGTGGACTGTCTGGATCCGTTACGATGACCACGTCTCCTTCCTGAATAGACCTAGTTGAGGAGTACCACTTTGTGCGTCTGGTGGGGTCAGGCAAGTATTCTGTGACCCAGCGTTTCCAGAAATGATTCGCGTATTGTTCACTGGTCAACCAATTTTTTCGTAATACCACTCCATCACACGTTGATCCTGCTAATTTCTCGCCGCTCGATGATCCCAGTAGGAAATGGTTTGGCGTTAGCGCTTCATCATCACCACCATCTAGAGGAACGTAAGTAAGGGGACGGGAATTAAGGATTCTCTCTACCTCAGAAAGCATAGTATGTAGTAACTCTTCAGATGGGTTTCTCATGGGAGAAACGTAACTAAGTGTTTTTTTTACCGGCCGAATAAGCCTCTCCCAGCTACCTCCCATATGGGGAGCCAACGGAGGATTGAAGTGCCATTTGACCTTGGGTCCAGCGAAACTTTCAGCCATCTTTTCTGTGTCTAAACTCTGCATCGCATCCTTTAGTTCCTGACTAGCTCCTCGAAAGTTTGTGCCGTTGTCACTGTAGATTTCTAGGGGCCAGCCCCTTCGAGCAATGAATCGTTTTAGTGCCATAATACACGAGTCTGCTGATAGTGAGCAAGCTATCTCAATGTGCACGGCACGCACCGTGAGGCACGTAATGAGGACACCCCATCGTTTTTCTAAGTGTCTACCTACTTTGACGTGTAGAGGTCCAAAGTAGTCAATTCCTTTGTATGAGAACGGTTTAGTAAATAAACTGGTTTCCGACATTCAGTGGAATAAGAGTAAGAAACAATGCACGGGTGCCTGCCTGGTCGACTTTGAGAAGGCCTTCGATACCGTATGGTTGGAGGGGCTCTTTTATAAGCTGACCAGATTAGGCATTCAAAAACCTTTGCTATATATGATTTACGACATGCTTATGGGAAAGAAGTTCGTTGTCAAAGCTGGCAACGTGACTTCGAGCAAGGTTTTCGAAATTAAAAACGGCTTACAACAGGGAGCAGTGAATTCTCCGGTCCTGTTTAATAATTACACAAGTGATCTGGTGGGTTCCCTCAGACATGCTATAGCGTACGCGGACGATTTAGTGGCGTACAGGTCAGGACCAAAAATCGAGGTCATTAACATCCCTCTGCAGCGTGACTTCGAGCAAATTAAGAGGTATTGCGATGATTGGAAGTTGAAAATCAATTTCCAAAAATCGGAAACAATCCTGTTCAGAACTACATTGGCTGGGGCCTCTGGGGATACCAGAAAAAACTGGAGAAAATTAACAATTATTGGACAGCAGGGGCGACCATTGGCGGTGAAAAACGTGGTGAGGTATCTTGGCATCTGGCTCGACCAGTATCTGTATTTTGACAAACATATAGCTGCTTGTCTGGCTGGGGCTAAGAGGGCCTACGCTCTGACAAGGAGACTGTTTCGCAGCAGTCAACTTGACTCTAGGGTGAAGGTCATCTGCTACGTGGCCCTTATAAGGCCTATCATCGCTTATGGCTGTCCCATGTGGTTCAATATAGCGCCGTCCTATATGGAAAAGATTTGGGTGTTTGAGAGACAATATCTCAGGGCCTGTCTAGGGTTGTTTAGAACTCCTGAATCGCAGTACATAAAATACTATCCCAACAGGACCCTATACAATGGGGCTCGACTGAATAGGATTGACAATTTCCTTATTAAGGTGATTCGGAGGCACGTCGCAAGGGCGATGGCCAGTGATAATAACCTGATCTTAGGGGCTTACTACCCCAATTTAATGTACCACGAGAGTACGCTTCGGTCTGGCTTTATGCCGCCTGAGGCATTTCTTCATGCAGACATGAAAGGGTTAGTCCAGACAAAAGATGGTGTGCCGGTATTGTACCACAGCCACCGCGGCGCGAGGGATAAGCGGGTCATCCACGACGGGTATGCCGCCAATGCTCAAGAGCTCCTCCGTTTTAGCACCGCAATTGCGGAACGGGTCAGGGTCGATACGTTGAAGCAGTTCACCGAGTTTTGGTGGCTTGAAGAAGAGGTGAGGGCTGATACGCTCTCCCGGGCCAGTGCGCTACTATCGTAGCATCCTCCCTAGTTTTAAGGTAGTTATTAGTTTGTAGGTTTAGGCTTAGAGTAGGGGGTCTTTGGGAGGGGTCGGGCTAGCTAGCATGATAGTGCTGCCGAGACTCGAGCGGCGCTTATAGCCTCGCTCGAGTCTCGGAGGCACTGATGAACCCTTGTGGGCGGCTGTCAGGCGCCCATGGACGCGATCAGGATGGTGACCAATCGATGAGATTGCTCACCACCCTGATTATAGGTAGATTAGATTAAGTAGCTTAGGTAGTTTTAAGTAGTTATAAATAAAAAAATAATAAAAGAATTCAAGTTTTAGAAAGTTTCTTGGAAATAAAAAAAACAAACAAAAATAAATATTGATAGATTTAAGGCCGAAAGGCAATAATTTTAAGGATATAGTTAAGTTTAGAGTGCTCGCTAAGGGCCAGTAAGCTAGATTAAGATAAATGTTAGTTTTAAATTAGATTTAATCGTTTTTGTCTAGTATGTAAGTTAAAGAAGAAATTAATAAAAATGAATTTAAAATGTAAAATGTAAAAACGGTTTAGTAAATGGTCGCAGCCTCCCCTTAGGTAAATTACCCATGAGCGGTGGATTTGGAGCACAGCCTTTAAGTTTGCATTCTTGGCAGTTCCGCCGGATGGACTTAAGCAGGACGCGAAGTGTGGGGATGTTAAATCTTTGGCGCAGTTCGTTAACAACTGGCCTTTTTGTGCAAAAGGGGACTCTTGTTGCTGCGTCAATTCGTCCGCATACCCTCAGAACCGAATTGTCATCTAAATACGGCGAGAGCTTGTATAGGGGACTGTTTTTTTCTATTTTAGGTATTGGATCGACATTGTTATCAACATGATTGATAGTAGAGATCTCTTCCGCAAATACATCCCATTGACACATCCTATATAAATAATTTTCTGCATTTTTGAAGTCATCTTGTAGTAAACGTTTCACAACTGTTTCTCCACTCTTGTATTTCAGGTAAACCCGGAGGAATCGATACACCTGCGCCATACTCCGAAGAAGCTTCCTCCATTTGCTAAAACGATTTATATCGATAAGTTTATGGAATGGCCTTTCTTGGTGTAGATGAACGTGTCTTAGCTCCACGGATGTAGCTTCTGTATGTGGAATATCCTCGGGCCATTTTTCCCTTGGTTCATACAGGAAGTTTGGGCCGGTGTACCGACGGCTATTCGAGTTGAAGTCGGTTTTGAACTGCCATTTTGTGGCCTCGTCCGCGACGTTTTGTTTGCTCGAAATCCATCTCCAACTTTTTACATCCGTTTCTTCGAGGATTTCTCCGATTCGGAACGCTACAAATTGCTTATATTTACGGTGCTCGGAATTAATCCAGCTAAGCACGGTTTTAGAGTCCGACCAAAAGTATCTCTCGGAAATATTAATGGAGTGTCCGTCTGTAATGGTTTTCGCAAGTCTTGTTCCTAGTACCGCCGCCTCTAGCTCAAGTCTAGGTATTGAAATAACTTTCATTGGTGCTACCTTAGCTTTTGCTGCAATCAGACTGCAGACGGTAACGTTTCCATTAGTTGCTCGGAAGTACCCGACTGCCGAATAGGCAGCCTCACTCGCGTCAACAAAAATGTGTAGTCCTACGTGAGTGTTTTTATTGAAAGACAGTTGCTGTAGGTAAGTACGTTCTTGGAATGGAAATATTTTCGATAGCCGGAATAAGGCTTTTCCATTTTTTCCACTTTTCCAATTGCTGTGGGAGAATTTTTTTTTCATCCCACTCGACTGCCGAGCTCCAAACTTCTTGTAAAACGATTTTTAACAACACCATGTAATGAGCTATAAGTCCCAACGGGTCGAAAACCGACATGAGAACTTTAAGGATTTCTCTTTTTGTTGGACATTCCTCTCCAACCAGTACTTTGGATTTAAGGGTACTCGTTTTTATTAAAAATGAGAATGAGTCATCAGTCGGTGACCACCACATGCCCAGAACCTTTTCTGAACCAGAAAGAATGTGCCAATTAGTCCTACCCTTTTCATAGTTCGCCGATCTTCCCTCTAGATTTCTCACCACTATTTGAGAATTCGACATGAAGTTGCGAATGTTAAATCCGGCATGATTATGAATAGCAATTACCTCATTTGCCAGTTTTATTGCCTCCTCTTCTGTTTCAACGCTGTCGAGATAATCGTCCACGTAGTGATTTCTTATTATCGCTCTAACTGCCCTCGGAAACTGATGTTCGAATTTCTTTGAGTTTTCATTCTTTACGAATTGGGCACATCACCTGCATCACATATTCCTCCACCTTTCTATTTCCTTTACCAAACCACAAAAAACGTTGTGCACTTTGATCCGATCTCTTTATGCCTACTTGGTGGAACATCTCTTTGATATCCGCGCAAATAGCTATTCTCCTCTGCCTAAAACCGAACAAAACACAGAACAGTGAAGGAACAATGTCAGGACCCGATAACAACATAGAATTCAATGATATGCCCTCAACGGTTGCAGCAGCGTCCCATACAATTCTTACTTTATTTGGTTTATTATGATTAAGAACGGGAAATATTGGAAGGTACCAAACTGGTTGGCCTTGACTTTCTTGTTTTCTTTCAATTTCACTCAATTTTCTCGCATAACCCTTTTGCACATATTCTTCTATTTGCATGTGTAAGTTTTCGTTGAGTTTTGAGTCCTTTTTCATTCTGTTCTCCAAACACTTTAGTCGCCTCTCTGCCATCGTGCGGTTGTCGGGCATTTGTTTCGACTCAAACTTCCATAAAAGCGGAGCAATATATTTTTTATTTTCTATTATTGTGTTATTTTCCATCATTGTGATTACCAATGGATTCTAGAGCTATATATTCTTTTAATTGCGTATTAATATCGCTTTCTTCTCTTCGCTGACAGTCACAGGTGTGAAAGTTAAAACAATTCTGCTGGCGATCAGATGTTCCGTTTTGGGATATACAGGGACCATATACAGTCCACCCGAGTCGAGTTTTGGCTGCCACCGGTTGGTTCTCCTCCCCTTCTCGGGTCTGCAATGGAATGCTTAACTTCCAATGATCTAAGCCTAGCAGAATTCGTGGCTGTGCATTTGTATAAGATTCCATTGGAATACCCTGCAAATGGTGGTACTGATTGGATAGTTCGTTGGCGTTAATGGACTGTTTGGGTAGGGCGAGGGACTTCACGGTGCGAATGTTAGAGATGTTGTACTTCTTGTTAAGCGTTGGTGATGAAATTTGTATATTTATTTTTTTAGATGCTTGCTCCGTTCTGTGCGTGTTCGATGTCCACTTAAGGCATAAGGGCTGTGGTGTTCCTTCAACTCCTAATTCCAAAGCGAGTCTTTCGTCGACAAGGGATATCGATGGGCCGTCATCCAAAAAGGCAAAAGTGTTCACATATTCTTGTTCATGGTGTAATGTAACTGGTACTATTCTAAAAAGAATCCTCTCTGCATTTAGTATGTGATGATAGTTGGCGTATTGCGTACTTACGGTTCCTGTTGGGTTTACTAGTTCGCGTTGTTTGTGAAGTAGCGGATGGTGTTTAAAAGAACATCCTTCAACTCCACAAACCTTTTGGAGGTAACAACGATTTCTTCCATGTTGTCGGAGGCATGTGCGGCAAACTGTATGGCGCTTGACGACGTCCCATCGATCGTTCAGGTTCATATTCAGAAAGGCTTGGCACTGATCAACAGTCTTACAGTTGGATGGACAGAGTTGACATTTTCGAGCGCCTTGTTGTTATTGTGAGTCCTGATGCATATTAACTGCGCCTCTAGCCTTTTTTTTTCAGTTCTGGTGTTTGACGGATGCAGTTCAGGGAGTGGGTTTACGATCGACGCGGAGTGCGCAATTCCTTCCAACCATTGACTGTAGTCTGATAAGTTAACAACACTTAAGTTTTTTCTGTAATTTCCCCATTCAAGACGAATTGGCGGTGGTAATTTGTTCGTCAGTTCCCGTAGCAGAGATGGGTTCTCTAAATGTCCACGCAGCCCCGAGGCTTCCATTACACCGCAAATGTTCTGGACAGCTAAAGAAAATTTAATGATGGATTGTAACTTATCTTGTCGTGGAGGAGCTTCTTGTCGTATCCTTTCCACCAGGTTGTCGATGATTACTTCTGGTTGTCCAAAATTAATTTTAAGGGTCTTTAGAACGCCTGGAACTTGGTCTGGTATAAGAAGCCTGTTTCTGACGGCCTCGAATATTATCCGTGTTTGTAAATCCACACGATGTTGTTGTGCTGTTAAACCAGCTAATGAAAAGCGGCCATTCTTCCGGCCGTATCGACTCTGTTGATGTGTCGTTCGTGAACTCGTTTGCTGTTGGTGCGTTGTGGGTCGACGATTGGGGAGTTTGTGAATTGCCCTTTGCATTTTGTATTACTGTAGGATGTACTGCATTTTGCTGAAGGGGTGTTGAAATTTGTATCGTTGGGTCGATGGTAGGTTTTTTCCGAATTTGGTTGCTACTACTGTGAAACTCAATATTATCTTCAACGCTTTCAGGATCAGATTGGTCGGATGCCAGCTCTCTCAGTATTGCGTATTTCTTTTCGAGAAACTCCATATCTCTTCGCTCTTTCATTTCCCTTTCCTCTTGCAATTGTTGTACTCTTAGCTCCCGTAGCTTTGACTTCGATATTTTTTCTACCCGCTTTGCTAGGGAGACATTTGAATGCGTCGGGGAAAGATGAGGCGTATTTTTCGGTGATGGTGGATTGGTGGCTCGTTCTTCATGTTGATTCATTTGGCTGGTTTCGATGTGGTCATCTGCTTGCGTTTCTACTGTTTTATACCGGAAACAAATCCAGTCTTCATCTTGGATGCTCGCTGTGACTCCGACACATGCAAAGTGATACCACTCGTCGCAGGTATCGCATTGTACAATTTCATCCTTTTCTTCTAAGTCGCAAGCCTTGCAATTGACGGGCGATTGAGTAGGATTTGAAACCATTGCGCTTCGAGTTTATTTAGAGGGGATTTCTCTGGCGATGTACTATACTACGTGGTGACTTTATTGAGGTAAAGAGCTTGGGATTCGCAATGGGTTGGTGGATATGTTATAGGGGAACAATTGGAAAGGACTTACCCTACGTTCCTTTTCGTGTGATGATGGTGGTCGTCGTCACTGCGGCGTGGAGTGCCTAGCCGATGCGGTGGTACCTGCTGTGGCGTATTGCTCGTGATGGTGGTATGCGATGATGGGCCTGTGCGTTCGTACTTGCTGTGGCTGATTCCTCTTGATGGCGGTGTGCGGCGGCAATTAAAGAAATTAAAGTTTGTTGAAGCGGAAATCTTTAGCCTGGGTAGGGTTGTGGTTGAAGACAAGTAAAAGGCCTTTTTTCCTTTTTTACCAGAAGGGCTTTAATTTCCTGTAGATTTTTTATTTATTTAATTCAATAAAAAATGAGCTTGACAGCTCAAATCAGAAAAAGCGGAAAGAGCATAAAAGATGGTGGGGTTAACTTTCCTTTTGGCTGTCAGAACGATGAACCATCCATTGCTCACTCGTTACTTTGTGGCATTGCCAGCCCCGGCAACAATACATTTTTCAAAAATTGTTATTTCCAAATAAGTATACATTTAAAATGTAAAATGGTTGCCTATCCCAACACTTTAGTAGTGTTATACTAACTAATGGTTGCTAAATATCGTGCAACTTTGCAATATCAAAACTTTGGCAGAGTAGCTTTAGATATTACATCTTTTTCTCTGACCGGCCCTATTTTCAAGTCTTCAGAATTCTGAAACGGCCACTCGGTTTATTTTAAATTTGACTCTTCGAAATGTCAACTGAGTGTGCTGGTAGGATTTTCTTGACCAGAGATTGGCTTCCCCTCCATAAATGTCAACTGAAAAAGCTAATCACGTGATCATTCTAGGCCAATAAAAAATGATATACATCTGGTCGGACAACTGCCCGAGTTAATAAACTAGGAATCCGAACGTCGCCACCTTTCATTTGTTGAACGATCGCAAAAAGTAGAAGCATTCTTTCACGTTGGGATGGGAGATGAGACATCTGTATATTAATTTATCTATGGCAGAAGTATATGAGGATGACATTTCACTAGCAGTCCATATTTAGTATGTCTATGCTGGTCGTTATGTTACATTTATTCATTTTTGGATTAGAAGATGATGAACTCAAAAGTTGTACCTACGCGTACGACTATTAGTAGCAGTGCGTTCTGTTTCTCAACCATGGTTAATCCCGTTGTGTCCTCACCATAGCCCTCTGGACACTCAGAAAATATACGTCTGATTGTCAGACTCATATTAAAAACAACTCGGCGAAAACTTTATCATTATTTAGAGAAATATATTCGCAGAGCTATTAAACATAACTGTTCACTACCAGCTCAACTGTGTTTTTTTTTCAAGTTGGTCAATTTTCTTGTATACCTATCTTAACAAAATTGGGCTTCATATTATCTTTTTGTAATAATTATGCAATTCTTGTTAAATTTACCGTTATCAACCATTTTAATTTAGCGATATCTTTATTAGTTCAAAAGTTATGATATTTGCAACAAAATTGTAGTTTTGGACTACAGTGCGGTATTATCATCTATGCGGCAACAACGATATTGACCACCATAACTTGGAAGTCCAAGAGCCCTGGGAAGCAGTACAGCTTGTATCAGTATGAGCGCTAAAAACAAACGACCGACGACGTGAGCTGAGTGATAGGTACCTATTATGTTGGTTTATAAAGGGTTTTCCAATTAGAGGTGTTATTGTGAATGACCCGCTATTTCGGTAGCTGGCACTTTTGACATTTGACAAGTAGAAACTACGCCATTACTAAAAATGGAACGATACACGCTTCAACAACGCATTTAAATTATTAAAATTAACTATAAAAATGGTGAAAATCTTGCAGTCACAGTTCGGAATTGGATGGTATTGATCTGGACAACGTTTACTTTCAACAAGACGGAGCTACGTGCTACACAAGCAACGAAAGCATTGATCTTTTACGGGAAAAGTTTCCGGACCGTGTTATCTCTCGAAAAGGTGATCATAATTGGCAACCGACATCTTGTGATTAAACACCTTGCGACTTCTTCCTTTGGGGCCACGTGAAAGATAAGGCCTACGCCAACAGCCCATCTTTAATAATTATAATAATTATAATTATTTAATAGCAAACAGTAAACAAAAATAAATCTTCTAGCCTCCCCGACGGGGAATTGAACCCCGGTCTCCCGCGTGACAGGCGGGGATACTCATTTTCATTCATTTTAAATTCATTTTTATTTGTATTCTTAACTAAACTTATATACTAGACAAAAACGATTAAATCTAATTTAAAACAAATATTTATCTTAATCTAGCTTACTGGCTCCAAGCGAGCGCTCTAAACTAAACCATATACTTAAAATTATTGCCTTTCGGCCTTAGATCTATCTATATTTAATTTTGTTTGTTTTTTACTCTTCAAGAAACTTTGAAAAACTTGAATTCTTTATTAATTTAATTTTATTTAAAACTACTTAAAACTACCTAAGCTACTTAACCTAAATGACCTATAATCAGGGTGGTGAGCTATCAAATCGATTGGTCACCATCCTGATCGCGTCCATGGGCGCCTGACAGCCGCCCACAAGGGTTCATCAGTGCCTCCGAGACTCGAGCGAGGCTATAAGCGCCGCTCGAGTCTCGGCAGCACTATCATGCTGGCTAGCCCGGCACCTCCCAAAGACCCCCTACTCCAAGCCTAAACCTATAAACTAATAACTACCTTAAAACTAGGGAGGATGCTACGTTAGTAGCGCACCGGCCCGGGAGAGCGTATCAACCCTCACCTCTTCTTCAAGCCACCAAAATTCGGTGAACTGCTTTAACGTATCGACCCTGTCCCGATCCGCAATTGCGGTGCTAAAACGGAGGAGCTCCTGAGCATTGGCGGCGTACCCGTCGTGGATGAGCCGCTTATCCCTCGCGCCGCGGTGGCTGTGGTACAATACCGGCACACCATCTTTTTTCTGGACTAACCCTTTCATATCCACATGGAGAAATGCCTCCGGCGGGATAAAGCCAGACCGAAGCGTACTCTCGTGGCACATTAAATTGGGGTAGTAAGCCCATGAGATCAGGTTATTATCACTGGCCATCGCCCTTGCAACGTGCCTCCGAATCACCTTAATAAGGAAATTGTCAATCCTATTCAGTCGAGCCCCATTGTATAGGGTCCTGTTGGAATAATATTTTATGTACTCTGATTCAGGAGTTCTAAAAAACCCTAGACAGGCCCTGAGACATTGTCTCTCAAACACCCGAATCTTTTCCATATAGAACGGCGCTATATTGAACCACATAGGACAACCATAAGCGATGATAGGCCTTATAAGGGCCACGTAGCAAATGACCTTCACCCTAGAGTCAAGTTGACTGCTGCGAAACAGTCTCCTTGTCAGAGTATAGGCCCTCTTAGCCCCAGCGTACCAACTCCCAGTCAGACTGGGATCTATACAAAGCCGGACAACGGAAGTTCAAAACCGCTGTCACTAGTGCTAAACGTACGGCCTGGCATACTTTTTGCAACGAAATAGAAGGCACTAGGGAATCAGCCAGACTTAGGAAAATCCTTTCGAAAGAACCTACGGTTCCGGGCTATCTGAAAGACAATACTGGTAACTGGACGAAGTCCTCTGAAGAGACTCTTAGTCTGCTTCTATCTACACACTTCCCGGGTTGTATTCCCAATATAAGGGTCCAGTCTACACCGAACACCGCAACTACTATTGCATCAATACCAGAGGGTATAATAACTGAGGAAAGAATCAACTGGTCGATTGAGACTTTCTCTCCATTCAAGTCACCTGGGCTTGACGGGATTTTTCCAATCATGCTCCAGAAGGCCAGGCCAATTATTATACCAGTCCTGATGAGACTCTTCACACGCTGCCTAGAATGCGGCCACATTCCTAGGTCATGGCGAGAAGTAAAGGTCGCCTTCATTCCGAAGGCAGGCAAATCCAGCCATACGACTGCTAAGGACTTCAGGCCTATAAGTCTAACATCTTTTGTCCTGAAATCTTTCGAAAAACTACTGAACGTTTTCATTCGCAGTCGACTTGATGATAGTGTGATCTCGATGGCGCAACATGCCTATATTAAAGGCAAAGGGGTTGAGACCGCGCTGCATGAAGTCACCGGAACCATTGAGAAGTCCCTAAAGGACAAGGAATATACTCTAGCCGCGTTCCTAGACATTGAAGGCGCATTCAACAATGTTAAGACGTGCGCAGTGAAGAGAGCATTACTCAACTCCAACGTTGACCAATCGCTAACCAACGTGATTGAAAGCCTGCTCATTGAAAGGATCATTAACGCAGGACTAGGTGACACTGATCTCAGAGCGACAGCCTCGAGAGGTACACCACAAGGAGGAGTAATATCCCCCTTACTCTGGGTTCTTGTTATAAACGAAGTACTAACAAAACTCGAAAATAAAGGAGTCAAAGTAACTGCTTATGCAGACGACGTAGTAATACTTGCTACAGGTAAATTCCTACCTACCATTAGCGAACTACTACAAAACGCATTACGAACACTTAAGGTGTGGGCAGACCAATGCGGTCTTGGAGTCAATCCACAGAAAACTGAACTGGTATTGTTCAGTAACAGAAGAGTGATTCCAAACTTCGATCCTCCTACTATTGAGGGTATACCCCTTAGGGTAGCCGAGAGCGCCAAATATCTGGGAATAATCTTAGATAGGAAGCTCAATTGGAAATTAAACGTCAATGAACGAGTTAAAAAAGCTGCAAATGCTTTTTATGCATGCAACCGCATCTTCGGAAAAAGGTGGGGACCAAACCCCAAAATAATTCTATGGATGTATAAGGCTATTGTGCGTCCAATACTCACATACGGATGCTTAGTCTGGTGGCAAGCCACGAACAAAGCGTCGAATCTAAGACTACTGACCAAAATACAAAGACTAGCTTGTATAGGTACAACCAGCTCAATAAGGACAACACCTACTGCTGGCATGGAGGCAATCCTCGACCTGCTACCTCTAGACCTATACATGCAAGAATCTGCAGCCAAAAGCGCCCTCAGGATCAGTCAAACAAAGAGCTGGAGACCCTACAAATCGGGACATGCACAGATTCTGAATAAATACGTGGGAGATGCTGTCACATCTGACTACCTGTCTCCCCACCTTGACTTCGACATACCATTCTCTTGCTATTTTCCCAGCAGGGAGGAATGGAGCACAGATGAACCCACAAAAGTGACATCGATATCCATCTACACAGACGGATCTAAGATGGACTGTGGAACAGGTGCTGGAATTTTCTCTGAAGAGTTAAACATACACCACTCAATAAGACTACCCGATCACAGTAGTGTCTTTCAGGCGGAGGTTCTGGCAATCGCCGAAGCTGCCCATATGGTGTCAATTTTAGCAATACCAAACAATGATATTACCATATTTATTGACAGCCAGGCAGCTATAAAAGCAGTAGCTGCTATTGAAATAAAATCGAAGCTGGTTCGCCGCTGCCGCGAAGAGCTCAAGGTTCTCTGCTCGCAGCACATCACGCGTCTCTGCAGGGTCCCTGGACACAGGGACAAAACCGGCAATGAGATGGCTGACGAACTAGCAAGAAATGGTTCTGCTATGGATCAAAACCGGGCGATTGATTCAATCAAACCACCACTCTGCAATCTTAGAGCGAGAGTGGAAAACAAAACCCGGATGAAAGCCAACAACAGGTGGAAAGAATTAACTACCTGCGAAATATCACGGAAGCTATGGCCGGAATATAATCCAAGTCGGACTATCAAGCTTATGCGGTTTGATAGAACGTCTATGTATAAACTGGTAGGGGCCCTAACGGGTCACAACTTCCTAAGATACCACACACTGAAAATGAAACTCAAGAATGACGATATATGTAGGGGTTGCGGAGACGAGGAGGTACATGAGGACACACCTCACTTCCTCTGTCAATGCCCTAGTCTCTGTCACTTGAGGAATAGAACACTTGGAAGATATTACTTCCATGACATACAGGAACTCTCAGATGTATCTTTATCCAATCTTTACAGGTTCATAAATACATCAGGATGGCTGGACAAGGTCGAGTAACCGAGAGGGAACAACGCTAACGCCAACAACATCGGCCAACCCCAATTAAGGGCATCACAATGGGTCCACATGGACCTAAGTGGGGTGCGACAGGACTCGCTTTTGCCGTACCCACCCATTAACCTAACCTAACCTAGCCCCAGCAAGACAAGCATCTATATGTTTGTCAAAATACAGATACTGGTCGAGCCGGATATAGGCGGGGATACTGACCACTATACTATCGAGGACTTAGAACTAATAGTGAATTATGATATATATAAAAGGCAGCCCTTTTGAGCGAAGGCGAAAGCCGATTTCCCGCTACTTAGCCTACAAGCTATATTTTTACGTAGTGGCCACGATTTGGTGGGCTAGTATTGTTAAGCACTATTCACATGAGCGCGAATTGTTAATAGGCAATCTACAAAAAAACTGCGCCTCAATTAGTTTAAATGGCGAAACAGCTTACAGTTACAACAATTTTCCCGCGAATTGAAAATTCTTGCCACTAAAGGACCATTTACATGAGCGCGAACTTCGAATTGCGAACAAATAAATTTAGCTGTATTTATGAATTAAAAATTGCAATTTGTTTTACCACAAAAGCATTATATTGATTAAATCTAACAAATAATCAAAAAAAAAAAAATTAGTATTTGATTAAATTAGCGAAATTTACAATTACAGCAATTTTCCCGCGAATTGAAAATTCTTGCCACGAACTGTCACACTTTATTCAAATTCGTTGGAACTCAACCTTCAACAATGCAAATGATTCGCGGGTACCTGCGACTAAAAAAAGTTTTCATATAAAGAAATGTCAGAATCTACGAATATTCGCCAGTTCGCAATTCGCTTTTATGTGAATGGTCCTTAACTGTCACACTTTATCCACAATCCATAAAAACAGTCGCGATCCACAAACCCGCAAATCAAAAATTCGTTCGAACTCAACCTTCAACAATGAAACTGATTCGAGGGTACCTGCGACTTTTCATGTGAATGAAATGTCAGAAACAACGAATATTCGCCTGTTAGCAGTTCGCAACTCGCTCTCATGTGAAAAGTCCTTTACTGCGGTGTGGAATATAGCGTGGAACCTAAAATGTTAGTGTAAACATTTTGGAGTCTCGAATTTGTCAAATAATAGCTAATTACAGAACCAATCGGAACTAGCTAGAAACTTCTCGATAGATGTCGGAGCGGATAAAAAGGCAGGTTTGAGAACAGGAAGACACAGTTGATTTTTAAACAGTGATTGGTTAAGTTCTAAATAATAATCGGTTGTGAAGATAAATAAGGGTAAAGTAATACTGTGAATTGAGTGATTGGTTTGAATCGTTTAAAAATAGTTTTAAGTGATATTGTTTTGGTACTTAATAAGAAATAAAAGTTATTTTGTCAGAAAAGTTCAACAGAATGATGTTTTATCTTTTCGAATCCCAGCTGACTGAATGTTACATTCAATAGAAACTCGTAATTCCGGCTCAACAATACACTCTCAAAAAATATGAGCAACTTCCGCTGTGGGCGTTCATAGAATTTTATCCGTTAAATTTGAAATTATTCTTTACGTATGGATAGTTTTTTTTTAGGAATACACTTATTCTTTTGCTTAAAATATTTATGAAAAATCAACATTTTTGGATTGGTTGAAGGAAAATAAAAACATCTTAAAAACAATTTTCTTCAGTTATTTACTCATGAAATCGAAGTTAATCGTATTCAAAAGCGGAAAATACACAACAATGTTTGTCCTAAGATGTTTTTAGTATATAAAACATCTTATTTAAATAGTTTTATTAACCAAACAAATTATATTATTCGCCTTTTAAAAATATATAATAACTAACCAATAGCATTCAGTAATGTTAAAATGTGGTATTCCCGAACTCTATCACATTCCCCCACGGTTGGCAGCGATTGGCAGCATTTATAACGGGTGATTTTTTAAGAGGTTTAGAACTTTTTTAAAAAAAAAAAACACAAAAAATTCGAAAAAATGAATGAAATATTTATTTGAATCGATAGTTTGAACCTTGCAATTTAATGTTTAAAGATAATTTCATGCAAATGTTGACCGCGGCTGCGTCTCAGGTAGCCCATCCGCTGAGTCCAATTTTGGCATACTCTTTCACACATATCGGCCGGTATCTCACGAATGAATGCATGGATGTTGGCTTCCAGTGCGTCAATCGAAGCGGGCTTGTCCCTATACACATTAGCCTTGGCATACCCCCACAAAAAATAATCTAATGGTGTCAAATCGCACGATCTAGGCGGCCAATTGACCGGCCCGAAACGTGAAATTAACTGTTTACCAAACTCGCCTCGTAATTGCGCCATTGTTTCGCGTGCTGTGTGGCATGTGGCACCGTCTTGTTGAAACCACATATCATGCAAGTCAAGAACTTCCATTTCGGGCAAAAAAAAGTTTGTTATCATCGCTCGGTAGCGTTCACCATTGACAGTAACGCTGCGATTCGCATCATCTTTGAAGAAATATGGCCCAATAATGCCGCCGGCCCATAAACCGCACCAAACAGTGGCTTTTTCGGGATGCATTGGTAGCTGTTGCAATGCTTCTGGCTGATCTTCACTCCAAATGCGGCAATTTTGCTTATTTACGTACCCATTCAACCAAAAATGAGCCTCATCGCTGAACACAATTTTTCGATAAAAAAGCGGATCCTCGGCCAGCTTTCCAAGAGCCCATTCACCAAAAATTCGGCGTAGTTTGTTTCCACGTAGTGCTGTAACAAAGGCCTAACTGCTGGGAACGGCGCCGAATCGACATTTCGCGGTCTTCTGTCACACTAGCTGATACGGCCGCAATATTTTCTTCACTACGCACAGTACGTAAACGTGTTGGTGGTTTAATGTCCAACAAAGTAAATTTGGTGCGAAATTTGGTCACAATCTTCCGAATAGACTGCTCAGAAGGTCGAGAATGCCGATCATAAAATGGAAGCAGCGCGCGATGAACATTTCGAACCGAGCACGAATTTTGATAGTAAAATTCAATAATTTGCAAGCGTTGTTCATTTGTAAGACGATCCATGGTTACATTGCAAACCAAACTGAAGCTGTTTGACAGTGACACAAGGTACTAAACACACGTCAGCTGTCAAAACTAGTGTTGCCAAAACCAAACCAGCTAAAAAATCACCCTTATTAAAATTTTTGTGGGTTTTTGCATATCACGCGAATTAAGGTTTGCCAGCGGCAAGAGGATTGCGAGTTGGGTTGCGGGTCTCAGTATTTGCTCTGGTGACATGTTCTGTAATTATCGCATTGACATATTATCACAAAAACGATGCATATGAATTGAAACAAAATGTCATCATACATCATTTAGTGTTCTGTGACTGTGTAAAACCTTTGCAAATAGGTACCTATGTGATATATTCATGGTGAGTACGTTAAACATCGATAGTACTATCGATAGTATCGATAGTTACGAACTATCGAAAACCTCGATGTTTTTTTTATATCGATATTTTTTTTTTATGTATCTATATCTTCTAGCGAAATTTCATTTCAACTTTCAAATAAAATGGAAATGGAAAGTACCTGTTTTTGTCCTGTGTCCTATCCTATAGATACTTGGGGAATCCCCTTTAGTTGCAAAATAAAGGTAATGAACTAGCGTTACTATGGAAATCACATTTTTTTTTGTGCAAATATTCTGGTGACGGATTTGTTCATTACAGTTTTTAACTGTCGATGTAGGTAGGTGGTCGTGCCGTCGTGTTTGGTTCTCGGGTGCAGTGGATTTTGATATTAGTTTTAGTTATTTTTATTTATAAATTAAATTAAAATGAGCAAGAGATCGCGGGTGTGGGAGTTCTTTGAAAAGTGCTCCAATAAAAATTTTGCTAAATGCAATATTTTTACCAGGAATACTAAACGAGTGGAAATACTTCAAATTTGACTGACCATTTACAACGAAAGCATGTATACGAATGGCAACTATTTTCCGGTAATATTGTTCCTAGTCCTACGGAGTCTGATATTGATGATCCTCCAGGACCGGAGTGTAGTACCAATACCAGAAGCAGAAGGACAATAAAGCAATATTTTGACAGAACAAGGTATTATTTGGATGATTCCATCCGAAAGAAGTATTTAGACCAGCTTTTTGTCCGGATGATTGCCACAGACATAGAGCCTCTGCGAAAGGGTGAACATGAAGGATTTAGAGATTTTGTCGCCGGTCTAGATGAAAAATATTCAATCCCCACCACATCATCCCTTAAGTCCTCTCTTTTGCCAAAGTATTTTGAAAAATTAAAAATGCAACTTCAAAGTGCACTTAATTGAACTCATTACATACCAATAACTACTGACATGTGGACCAACATAAATAATGAAGGGATACTTGCCGTTACATCTCATTTTTGTATGGAAGCAAATTAATTTCTCCATTGCTAACGGCAGTGAAAATTGAAGGTAGGCACATAGCTGAAGCAATATTACAGGTGAGTTTTCTTTTTTCTATAAAATACAAGGTAATTTGATTATACCTACGAATTTTTTGTTTTCAATGCTCAAATAAACCAAACACTTGTTCCTTAGCTTTCGTTTTAGCATTTTACTCATGCTCCTTTTTTTCTATTTCAGGCCATAGATACCACACTAACACATTGGAAAATTCGTTCCAAGGTTGTTGCAGTCGTGACCGATAATGCAGAATCTATGACAAAAACTGAGCAGCTTCTTCAAATTCGTCACATTCCATGTTTTGCCCACAAATTGAATTTGATAATTTTTGACATTTTCGGTTTCCCAAATTTTCATACTATCCTCAAAAAGTGCAAAGATATTTCGGGTTATTTTCATTCAAGCTCAGTAGCTTCAGATAAAGTAAAAACTTTTCAGCGACAGCTTAACAAGCCCGAACTCAAGTTGATTGAACATTGCCCAACCCGTTGGAATAGCGTGCATTAGGCAAGAACTTACCTTAGCTATTTATAAATCAGTGTGAAAGGGCACCTGATGTCTTACTTGCTGAAGACTACAATGTGATGGAAGACATTATAATGCTTCTCGAACCATTTGATGTGGCAACTAGTACAATTTCGGGTGAAAATTATGTAACGCTCTCGTATATTCCCTTAATTCGAGGTTTAATGATTAAATTATCAAAGATGTCTGTTAAAACGGAAATAGGCAAAGAAATTCATAACTGCCTAAGAAAATCAATTGGAGAACGACTGAAGCCGTACGAGAGAAGAATTCCAACAATTTTAGCCACCATTTTAGATCCAAGGTTTAAGAAACATGGCTTTTAAACCGAGGAAGAAGGGAACAATGCGGCACATTGTTTGCAAAGGGAGTATGCAGCATTTTTAAAAGAAACCAAAACAGCGGATTATTTTAGTATCGATGAATGCACACCATCCAGTATTACAACAACGATTCAAAGGGAACAAAAAGCTGCGGAATATTGGGCGAGTTCCGATTTACATGCACTTAAGAAGTTAGCGGAAATCTATCTATGCATACCTACGACTTCCGTTCCAAGTGAACGGATATTTTCAAAGGCTGGGATCATACACAATGAAAAACGGAATCGTTTGAAAGCAAAAAATCTTAATATGCTTGTTTGTTTTATTTATAACGTTTCTCCATTTTTTTTTTTTTGGAATTTTGTAGACTATCAACACAATCGATAGTTTTTCACATTGCCACCAGCCATATTGCAAACATTCTGTACAATAAATTATAATTTTCTTATTTTTGATGTTGTTTTTAAAAAATAATTAGTGTTTCGGTTTTTCTTGGCATATTAAGGTGTATCCAGGCAAGCGAATGACTTTTTTTTTAACCATTTATGAAATGTTGTCGATTTGTTTCAGAAACATTTCAAAACATTTCTGTTCTTAGCGCTGTAGTTGATGATTTATTATTTATTAAATGTTTATGAAATTCTTTTTAGCGTCGGAAATTCACGGCCAGAGGCTCGAAAATCACAACACCGCTTCCGTAATATGGTGTGTTTTATTTCTAAAAGGAAATCAGTTTACAATCAGTTCGAAATGTAATGAAAATTTTACTGCTTGGATTGGAATTCTTAGAAAAAGTAAATGACAGCGGCTTAAACACGAAATTCCAGAAGAACAAACTGAAGTTAGTTAGTAATAAGATTTTTCTGTGATATTTTGTGATAAAAAAAGAAATGTTTTTCTCAATATTTGGTTATGAAAATAATTTAATTTTATGCAGCCTGCCATTTCATTCCATTTTGCATTATTCCAAGATTTTCTCGACATTTGTATTTTATATTATAAAATAAAAAAAAAATCTCATCCTTTGTGCTTTTAAAAAGCTTCTACATAAAGTCGCGGTAATGTCGTCCTACCTGCATAAAAGTGCTCCAGATTTGTTTCCTGCAGGCCTTATGCAGGTACTTTTCTGGGCAGTGTCGAGTTCGCTGTTAAAAACGGAATAGAAAATCACTTGAAGAATTTTGGGCTCGAAGCGAACAAGGAGATATTCGTCCGCCTTTGCTGAAAATGTGCCACTAAACATTATTTGTTGCTCCAATCTTGTGTGACTTTTAGTGAAAAATAGTTTTCTACATCACGAGTAATACAAAATGTAATTTATTGCTACTTCCGCACCAACATTAAAGTGGGGCTTCGCACTTTTGATGTAATTCTTGCGCTATATATCTAAGAATTTGGCTTAGTGGGAAACAGAAATATTTTCGTTTTGGGGTACCAATGCAGTGGCAAAACCCTCTAACTACTTACTCAACTGACCGTTATTTTTTTTTTTTGATTATTGCTAGTGACATTCTAGATGCAGAATTGCAGAATATAAAGGAACACTAAAAAGACAAAGTTAATTGCAAGAGAGCAAATGTGCATATTGTTTGTTCTTTATTTTATTAATCTAAAAATAAATAAATAAACCGAGTTCATTGAAATGCAAACGCAAACCACGTTCAGCCCAATTTGTCTGCACCAGATATTACTTTTCACTATACCATTCTACTCCTTTGAAACCCAGACTTAATTTTAAATCCAGTCAAACTTTACATTACCCAGTAGACACAATATCATCCACAGTAAATGCTATTGTCAAAGCCGCACAGCACTATAATGGTTTTCGACGTCGTTCGTTCGATAATTAACGATTTCCCGAAACATACACACACACAACATGTAGTGTAGATATCCGTTAAGGGACAAAAGTGTAATTAAGGTCACTTCAAGATTCGTGTTAATATCAGTTTTCAGTGTCCTGGCAGAACTTAAAGTGTAATTCGCTCCTAATGGTTTCCAGAATAATACCCAACCGAAACCTCATCTAATTGGGCATAACTCATCTCGAGATGTCCAATAATTAAAAATAGATTGGAATGTTCGTGTGGGGTCTTGCAATTTATATCTAAAGGGATGTACGCGGTGAAGTAAAGTTGAAAGTAGAAATGTTTCTCGCGCGAGAAAACCCTTTTTTAAATTTAATCACTAGAGCAAAAGCGAAGCAATACACCTCAATACTGCGAAAGCATTAAACATTTCCATACAAAGCCACATCAGGATCAATTTCAACACTTCAGCATCCTGCCGGTAGATACGGTGCCAAGTGAACCGCACTACCAGCAGCCGTAGCACTGTCGCGCAATCCAGCTAGAGAAATGCGCATCGATTCCTTTACGTATATTCTGTGGGCTAAAGGACGGGACACAGGAGTCAAGGATTACCTTACGATTTGCAAAAGGATAACTGCTTCGTTCTGGCGATAAATGAAAGAGTTTCAGTACCGGAATGCCTGGTTCGTAATTTTTCTCCCTTTGGGGGATTGGGGGATGTATCATAAGTTTAGATGGCTTCTGAGGGAATCATTTGAGCGACTCTTTTGTTCCATCACTGGAGCAAATGCGTCATGAACCCGCAACTTTAAATGGAACGGAATAAGCACTAAGTTATACGACACTATTACGGTGCGCGGATAGAATAGGTATTGGGTGGTAGAGTTCGAAAAGTGTAATAGAAGCATACCAATTTGCGATGAACTTGTTTTTTTTTTTCCTCTTGTTTCATTGGAGGTAGAAGGTTCCTATTATCAAGGTTGGTCAGGTTCAACTCATCCCCGAACAACTCGTCCCCAGTCAAATTTCCCACCTAGCGCCATCTACATCTCAACTCTGCAACTTGCAACCAATATTCGCATAACTCCCCTTTAGTGGGTTGTGTTAGCATTAAACGAATATTATGTTGAGTGTTCTGGTTAAAGTTTTTTTAAATAGATATATTTGTGAGATTTACGATGATATATTCGGGATAGATGTACCAACATAACATAATTGGAATGAAATAATGGATTTATAAGATTTCAAGGCTGTAAACATGGAATTGATTTAAATCTTAAGCTAAAACAAAAGCTAGAGAAAACATTCGCGTTGTTACTTTTATTTTCTTAAATTCTCTGAAGCTGAAAGTCAGTTTTTTTTTGTTAAAAAACTTATTGTTCGTGTGTGTTTTAAAGACTATCTCTTCCAGACATTTTTCAACCGCTGGCAGAATTGAAATTGGCCTATAGTTTGCCGTGTCTTTTTTTATCCCTCCTTTGTATATTGGCCGAATTAAAGATGTTTTCATCAGCTTTGGTACATGACACTGACACAAACTAAGGTTTATTATCTTTGTGATTACAGGGGTGAGATACTTTGCATTCAGTTTGAGATCGACTGGTCTTATGTTGTCTGCTCCAGGACTTTTTGTGCTGCTTAGTTGACACAATATCTCGTAAACTTCAGGTTTCGTTGCTTCCTCTATATAACGGGTGATTTTTTAAGAGGTTTAGAACTTTTTAAAAAAAAAAACACAAAAAATTCGAAAAAAATGAATGAAATATTTATTTGAATCGATAGTTTGAACCTTGCAATTTAATGTTTAAAGATAATTTCATGCAAATGTTGACCGCGGCTGCGTCTCAGGTAGCCCATCCGCTGAGTCCAATTTTGGCATACTCTTTCACACATATCGGCCGGTATCTCACGAATGAATGCATGGATGTTGGCTTCCAGTGCGTCAATCGAAGCGGGCTTGTCCCTATACACATTAGCCTTGGCATACCCCCACAATAAATAATCTAATGGTGTCAAATCGCACGATCTAGGCGGCCAATTGACCGGCCCGAAACGTGAAATTAACTGTTCACCAAACTCGCCTCGCAATTGCGCCATTGTTTCGCGTGTTGTGTGGCATGTGGCACCGTCTTGTTGAAACCACATATCATGCAAGTCAAGAACTTCCATTTCGGGCAAAAAAAAGTTTGTTATCATCGCTCGGTAGCGTTCACCATTGACAGTAACGCTGCGATTCGCATCATCTTTGAAGAAATATGGCCCAATAATGCCGCCGGCCCATAAACCGCACCAAACAGTGGCTTTTTCGGGATGCATTGGTAGCTGTTGCAATGCTTCTGGCTGATCTTCACTCCAAATGCGGCAATTTTGCTTATTTACGTACCCATTCAACCAAAAATGAGCCTCATCGCTGAACACAATTTTTCGATAAAAAAGCGGATCCTCGGCCAGCTTTCCAAGAGCCCATTCACCAAAAATTCGGCGTTGTGGTAGGTCGGCTGGCTTTAGTTCTTGCACCAGCTGTATCTTAAAGGGCTTTACGCTCAAATCCTTCCGCAAAATTTTCCACGTAGTGCTGTAACAAAGGCCTAACTGCTGGGAACGGCGCCGAATCGATATTTCGCGGTCTTCTGTCACACTAGCTGATACGGCCGCAATATTTTCTTCACTACGCACAGTACGTAAACGTGTTGGTGGTTTAATGTCCAACAAAGTAAATTTGGTGCGAAATTTGGTCACAATCTTCCGAATAGACTGCTCAGAAGGTCGAGAATGCCGATCATAAAATGGAAGCAGCGCGCGATGAACATTTCGAACCGAGCAAGAATTATGATAGTAAAATTCAATAATTTGCAAGCGTTGTTCATTTCTAAGACGATCCATGGTTAAATTGCAAACCAAACTGAAGCTGTTTGACAGTGACACAAGGTACTAAACACACGTCAGCTGTCAAAACCAGTGTTGCCAAAACCAAACCAGCTAAAAAATCACCCGTTAGATACTTTGTTGAAGTTCCAAGCTCTCATGGTTAGAGGTTTTAGTGTCACATGCATGCATAATACTCGCCGCTTGTTTCGAAAACCGCTCCGCGAATTCCTCCACAATGTCTTTTAAGCCCTTGGATTCGGATGCATTTGGAAAATTACTTTTGATAGTTTCATCTACTGAACGTTTCTTTCTTCCAAGCAGTTCGTTAACGACTCTCCACGTTTTCCTTGGGTCATTATTTGCATTTAAGAATTTTCGTTTGTAAAAATTGGCTTTTATCAATTGTATGTTCTTGTTAACTATGCTTCGAAGTTTCTTGTATTCACTCTCAAACGTCTTACATCTGGGGTTATTTTTCCACCTCCTGTATAACTCATCCCTCTGTTTGCACATTGGAATTATTTCTGGCGTGATCCATGGCTGTTCTTTTTGTTGTGGTCGTTTTGCATGCTTCAACGTATATTTTATTCATTTCTCGTACAAAATTGTTGTATAGTGCCTCGACGTCATTTTCTCGAAGTAGGTATTGCCAGTCTGTCAGTTCGATAACTTCATTAACTTTCTGCTGATTAATACGTTTGACTTCAATTTCACAAGAAGTTTCTGTTTTATTTAAATCTTCTGTAGCATATAAGACTGCGTAATGATCAGATAGATCGGTTTCTATAACTGCAGAGTGAATATTGAGTTTCGTAATGCTAGCATATAAGTGATCAATTAACGTCGCCGTATTTTTTGATACGTCAACACGTGTCGGTTGTTTGATGACACTTGTCAACCCTTTCGACGCCATCATCTCCATATATTTTAAAACAAGTGAGTTATTCTCGTCTTTAATATTGATATTGACATCTCCTGGACCCTATGCACGACGGTTTTGTAACCTCTATAATAAATGTGAGAGTTGGATTTGGCCCCAATCTGATTTCCTGCAACCTGACTAATAAACAGGACCAATTATGTTATGTTATCTGTATCTCATTTTTCTATTGAAATACTTCTAAGAATAACTGTGTCATACAACTTCTTCATTCAAAACAAAAACCGCAGCATTGGCACAAGAACAGTCAGCAGAAGTTTCAAAAACAGATAAACGAAGATGAAAGCTGAAACAGACACCAAATCTTCAACATAAGAGGAAGTCGAGGACAGACGAGGAGATGACGTCACAAGCAACCTCGTCAGCACAGAGGCAGACGGCGATGACTCTTATGAACTCAGCAACGCGTACGAGTCCGAAGGGGGCGTAGGCCGATACGTGTGCGAATAAAATTCCTTTCAAGAATTACTGGGCGCCTAAGAAGAGTAACAACAACAAAATGACGATGAAGAAG
Organism: Cheilosia grossa; assembly: GCA_963082955.1. Classification (NCBI taxonomy): domain Eukaryota; kingdom Metazoa; phylum Arthropoda; class Insecta; order Diptera; family Syrphidae; genus Cheilosia; species Cheilosia grossa. The sequence continues at coordinate 11,595,965 of OY720145.1, forward strand.
AGGAAGCCCAGCTACATCGGCTGTTCAAGAGCTTCTCGAAAAGAGGGAGAAATTGCGCCACCAAAAATTGCAACAGCAACGACAACAACAACAACAACAACAACAACAACAACAACAACAACAAAAACAACAACAACAACAACAAAAACAACAACAACAGCAACAACAACAATAACAACAACTACAGCAACATCAACAGCAACAACAAAAACAACAATAACAGCAACAACAACAACAGCAACAACAACAACAACAACAACAACAAAAACAACAACAACAACAGTAGCCATAGAAGTAGCAACAGCAACCGCAGCAGCAGCAGAGACAGCAACAACAACAGCAGCAACAGCAAGAACAACAGAAACAGACTTTTCGTTGCCTTCGATCCCTATATGTCTCCTCGGACCCAATTCAGTGTTACTTCATTTTTAGATGAACACTTATTGAGCTTGAGTACACATTCCAGTGCCAATGATGTTGTAATGTTTGCTTGTTCCATGCGTCTGATCACGGCCTGATTATTCAGTGTTATAAGGATATTTCTTCCCTCCACCTGGCTCTCAAGCAAGTAGCCCAACGCATGCACCAATGCAATCATGTCAGTGTCATGTGGAATACGGAAAAATCTTCCCATGTCAATAGATGGTACCACGATTGTGCCATTTCGCATCTCAATGCAAACGAAGTGCCTTCAGGGCCGCTGTTTTCTTAATAAATAATTCTAGCGGTAAGAGGCCTTCGTTCACCATACAACCGGGGCATAGATGATAATGGTTCTAGTTATCATCGTATACATCCACCTAAGCGATAGTCCCCACCTCTGTCCACATACACGTTCGCATTGATGTAAAGGGTGATTTTTTAGCTGGTTTGGTTTTGGCAACACTGGTTTTGACAGCTGACGTGTGTTTAGTACCTTGTGTCACCGTCAAACAGCTTCAGTTTGGTTTGCAATTTAACCATGGATCGTCTTACAAATGAACAACGCTTGCAAATTATTGAATTTTACTATCAAAATTCGTGCTCGGTTCGAAATGTTCATCGCGCGCTGCTTCCATTTTATGATCGGCATTCTCGACCTTCTGAGCAGTCTATTCGGAAGATTGTGACCAAATTTCGCACCAAATTTACTTTGTTGGACATTAAACCACCAACACGTTTACGTACTGTGCGTAGTGAAGAAAATATTGCGGCCGTATCAGCTAGTGTGACAGAAGACCGCGAAATGTCGATTCGGCGCCGTTCCCAGCAGTTAGGCCTTTGTTACAGCACTACGTGGAAAATTTTGCGGAAGGATTTCGGCGTAAAGCCTTTTAAGATACAGCTGGTGCAAGAACTAAAGCCAGCCGACCTACCACAACGCCGATTTTTTGGTGAATGGGCTCTTGGAAAGCTGGCCGAGGTTCCGCTTTTTTATCGAAAAATTGTGTTCAGCGATGAGGCTCATTTTTGGTTGAATGGGTACGTAAATAAGCAAAATTGCCGCATTTGGAGTGAAGATCAGCCAGAAGCATTGCAACAGCTACCAATGCATCCCGAAAAAGCCACTGTTTGGTGCGGTTAATGGGCCGGCGGCATTATTGGGCCATATTTCTTCAAAGATGATGCGAATCGCAGCGTAACTGTCAATGGTGAACGCTACCGAGCGATGATAACAAACTTTTTTTTGCCCGAAATGGAAGTTCTTGACTTGCATGATATGTGGTTTCAACAAGACGGTGCCACATGCCACACAGCACGCGAAACAATGGCGCAATTGCGAGGCGAGTTTGGTGAACAGTTAATTTCACGTTTCGGGCCGGTCAATTGGCCGCCTAGATCGTGCGATTTGACAACATTAGATTATTTTTTGTGGGGGTATGCCATGGCTAATGTGTATAGGGACAAGCCCGCTTCGATTGACGCACTGGAAGCCAACATCCATGCATTCATTCGTGAGATACCGGCCGATATGTGTGAAAGAGTATGCCAAAATTGGACTCAGCGGACGGGCTACCTGAGACGCAGCCGCGGTCAACATTTGCATGAAATTATCTTTAAACATTAAATTGCAAGGTTCAAACTATCGATTCAAATAAATATTTCATTCATTTTTTCGAATTTTTTGTGTTTTTTTTTTTTTAAAAAGTTCTAAACCTCTTAAAAAATCACCCTTTAGTACCCTTTTTGCCTTGGTTCAGATCCGAAAAGTGTTTAGGGCCGAAATTCCAGATTTTCGTCTTGCTAGTGAAGACTATTAGATCTGTTTTCCCCCCGCATTAATGGAGAACCCTTGTTCCAGACACCACCACTCTGAGTGCATTTCTCATGATGTCGTCCGCATATCCCACTGTGTGAATGCCAGTCGCCTCAAGTCTGTCGAGAAGAGAGTCCACAGTGATATTCCACAGTGTAGGTGAGAGAACACCTCCTCGTTGGCAGCTTCTGCTAACCCTTCCCCTGAGTTTTGAGGTCCCCGTCTGAATATTTACCGCCCTTGTATTAAACATATTGTCCGCCCATCTTATCACCAGTGGGTTAACCCTACGTTTTTCCAAGGCTTGTTTCAGACTTTCAAAGCATATCTTACCCAAGGCACCTTCTATGTCCATTATAGTGGACATCGCAATGCCTTGGAACTTAGCTCTTCCTGCGCAACGCGTATACTTGATGTAGCGCTGCTTCTGTAGACATGCCTGCCCTGAAGGCATGTTTTTTACTATTTAAAGGATATATCTTAAGCGCAGTACTCTCCATATAGTCCACCACCACCCTTTCCATTGTTTTTAACAGAAAGGATGTTAGACTTACTGGACTGAAGGACTTTGCCACATTTGTCTCCCTCCATGTGAACGGGATGTAGCCTATTGATAGGCATGCAACGTATATTTTCCTGAGCCTTGGTGCAATTACGTCTACTCCCCATTGCATTAGACCTGGAAATATACCATCCGGCCCCGTGGTCTTGTTTCTGTGGAGCCCATGGCTGATCTGACTTATAGCTTCCTGGAAAGTGTACCTCCATTAGGACCTCATTTGTGTGATCCAGTGTTTCCACCATCTCACCCGCTCTATTACGAATGAGTATCGGACTCGAACTTGGAAACTAATCTCTCGAGACAGTCTTTTGTAGTCTACTGACTTCAGACATACTCCTCATACTCGAGCAAAAGTCCCTCCATGGCTCCCTTTAACGTCATCGCAGAGTATTATTAAGCTCTTTCGTGTTTCGCCTTATACTCACCCCATGCTTCGGGTTCTCCCCTCCTCATGGCGTGATTGAACGCCTTCCTCACAGCCTTCTTTAGCCTTTCAAGTTCCCGGCACTACCAAGGCGCAGGATCTTGTTCTTCCACTAAAGTAAGGGTGAATCTATTTTTGTTAATTATTTATGTAAGAATAAATATTTTAAAATCAATCGGGACGTAAAGATAAGAAAAACAAAAAAAAAGCTTCATGCACTGAACCCCTTCCAAGCCCGGTCTAATTATACAAGATTTTATTTGTGATGAAATTGTTTCCCGTATTGCCAAAAATAAAAAAAAAAATAGCAGGCCTAATAGTATTAAATTGTTTGCAATTCTGAAGTGAGCATCAGAGTTGTCATTTAATTTTTTCAACTAAGAGTATTTATATATCAAAAAATTAAGTTTTGTATTGTTTACGAGTGAATATGGACAAGTTTCTCAAAAGACCGTTGCAGCCTTGCACATCCGGTACAAGTGGGAGCGGAGGAATCAACGAAAAAATTAAAAGAAAATAGACTTTATGACGAAAATTCTCTTAAATATGGTTTCACAGTTTTAAATAATAAGCCTCAATGTGTTATTTGTGGTGAAGTTTTATCTGCTGAAAGTATGAAACCATCGAAGCTTATGCGACATCTCTCAACTAAAAATTCCAAAAAATATACCTATGCTTTCTTTCATATTTGATCTATTTTGCTACATATATGTATTAGGTTTTTGATTTACTGTTTTGTTTGTTTGATATTTCATTTTTTGTTTTAACATTTGTTTTAGTTATCGACTGCCAACGAAAAAGCTTTGTTAGCTAGCTTTCAAGTAGCATACCGAGTCGCCAAAGCAGGGAAACCTCATATAATTGCTGAGAATCTTATTTTGCCTGCGGCCTTGGATATGGTTGAAATTATCTTGGTTAAACAGGAGGCAGATAAGCTTAAAAATATACCACTTTCTGACAATATAATTGAGCGGAGAATATGTGATATGGTCGTTGACATTCGAGAGCAATTAATCGAAAAATTAAAGAAGTGTCCACAGTTTGCCTTGCAACTGGGTGAATCAACTGATGTTTCAGACTGTGCACACTTTGTGGTATTTGTTCTTTTTGAAGCAGAGGAAAACATTAAAGAAGAAATTGTTTGTACGACATGTTTTTAGAAGGCTGTCGCGACTACGAGATTGATTTTACAAAATGTTTGGCTATTTGTAGTGATGGTGCTAAAGCTTTTACGGGAAACAAAAGTGGACTCATTTCCAATCATTGCCAAACTTTTCATGGACACACTGCTTTCTTCATTGACAAGTTCTGGCATCCAAGGTATAACCTTCTGAATTAAATGATGTGCTTAAAGATGTGATCAGAGTTGTGAACTCTATTAAAGGCAAGGTTTTGCAAAATCGACTGTTTAGGATCATAACTGATGAAATGGGTTTACTCCATCAAAATCTCCTTTATCACACAGAGGTCAGATGGCTGTCGAAAGGAAAGGTATTGACACGAGTTCTGGAATTGAAATATTGATGTTCTTACAAGATTCAAAATCGGGAAATTCGAATCATTTTTCTGATTCCATCTGGCAATTCCTCTGGAATTGAAATATTGATGTTCTTACAAGATTTAAAATCGGGAAATTCGAATCATTTTTCTGATTCCATCTGGCTTTCAAAATTATCATTTTTCGCTGATCTTTTTGACCACTTAAACATATTGAATAAGAGCCTCCAAGGGAGAGATGAAAGCATTATAAATGCAAAAGACAAAATGAGAGGATTCCTCGCAAAACTTCGATTGTGGTCAGAGTCTTGACAAACAAAAATTTTTGATTATTTTCCCTACGTTCAAAAGATCCTCGAAGAAATTTCATCAGATGAATCGATTTCAGTAAGCTCTCATATTCATCTGATGGTACAGAGTTTATATAATTTAGAGAAGAAATTATTGAGTTACTTTCCAGAACTGGATACTGAAAGTTGAAATGAACAAAGATGGATCTTAAATCCTTTTTTGGCTATGGCAGACAAACTCGCCGATCTACCATCGTTATAGATGAAAGAAAACCTTATAGATTTAGCTGCAGATGGCATGCTAAGAATGGAAATCAATTTAAAAACTATTGATAATTTTTGGATAAAGAGAAGAGGAGAGTTGGTAAACGATGCTTTGAGGTTGTTACTGCCATTCGCCACTTCATACCTTCAATGTTTGACATTAAAACTAAGAAGAGAAACAGGCTAAATTTGGAAAATGATTTAAAAATAAACAGGCATATATGTCGCACTAAAAAAAAATGTGTTTTATTTTATTTTCTTAGCAAAGGACTTTTGTTTATTACCTAATTTTTCCGGCTTTTAACCGAGACCCCCCTTGGAACTCTTGGCGACACCCTAGGGGGTCGCGACCCACTGTTTGAAAAAAACACTGCTACAGATCATATATTTCTTTAATTTTTAATAGCGTCTACCTGAAATGCATTGCATTTTCAATTTGCATGACATGTTTATAAGTAAAAAAAAGAAATTACTGCGAAATTGAGAATATTAGATAAATTCTATTCCATGAGCAATTTCAATAGTCCAAAATTGTGTTTAGTTCTCAATGGAATTATTGTGTTGGGACTTAAGAGGGAGTTTATAGACAGATTAATTTAAACGCGTAATGAAAATATGCATCCTTGAAAACATTTGGACTGATATCGCAAAGCTATCCTTTTTTCCCTACGGTCCTATATTTTTTTACAAAAAACCCTACATTTTCTGTACATGTAGCATCACAGCACGGGCAAAACCGGGTGGGTATAGTTATATAGTGTCCTATATAGTCCTAAGAACTATGTCCGTATGCACACTCAGTACTCGGGAAGGGATTGTTCGATTCTTACGTTTTTGGGCTTGGTGGATTCGTATTGGCCCAAGGAAGGACATACCAATGCTACTTTTTGTAGTGAAAACCAATCTAAGGGGATTAGATAAGCGATAGAAGTCGGTATGGAGAATCGCACATTGAACCAAATAGACTGGATAGAAAAACGGGTAGTGTCACATACACAACAAAAGTAAGGAGTCTGCTCAGTTATAATTTTGCTGCGCAACCTCAATGCTCCGAAAGTTTGCAATGTCAAAGTTTGAAGAATCTGAAATACAATAATATACAATTTGACTTAAGGCTAGGTAACAAAAGGTGGTGAATAATAAATATTTAAATGCGTTGGCTCAACAATAGGGGCCCAACTGTATACAATAATGTTTGTTTTCTTAAATCTATTTTATATAAACTGTGGCTGTCTTCTCGGATTCATACTCGTAGTATTCATCGTTGTCTGGTTTGACCTCAGGGTGTTCAAGTCCGGGTGTTGATGTTCTTGTGGTTTGGAGTGGTTGGTCATCTTGGTTTTATCCTCGATGGTGGGTTGTCTCGGTCGATACGTAGAAGGGCAGTTCTGTCTGTGTCGCTTGGGAATAACTTCTCGTTAATCAGAGCCAGTACATGAAGGTATCGATGCTCTGGGATGTGTGGCAAGTCCGCAATCTTTCGGACTAGTGGGTTTGGATGGCTTGAGGTTTTCCCGAGTATTTTCTTGAAAAGTGTGACCATATACTTTTCCAGCGGTAATATTTTAGCTTCTTCGTAGAGTATTGAACTTCTGACGTTTTTCATCCGGATTGGATCATAGTGCAGTCTTGGAGACGGTAAACCAGATGGGGAATCAGTAGTACTACCGGTCTAGTGAGTTGCTTGTATGGCAGCAGTTTTGTTTTTTTACTTAGTCCATTTTGCTTCTTCATCAGCGGGTAAACTCGGTGAAATGCAAGTGATGCCATCCTGTGAACAGCGTTCAGGTTTGGGTTGAATCTAAGTCGCTCGTTGAAGTTGATTCCAAGATACTTTGCGTTGCTTGTTGTTGTGAGTGATGATCCATCAGGCAGGTTTATTTTTATGTTGCGGCAGTTGGTTGCCGACCTAGCTCTGGTTCCTCTGACCAGTCTTCTTATACCATTTTGCTTCACTGAATGTGGTGCTGGCGGTTCTCTGCTGTACTGCGTTGCTGAACATGATGTTGGTGCAGTTAAGTTTGCTTGACACGGCCTGATAATCGCTGTTGACCGTATTCCATTCCCGTTTGCGAATATGGATATATACTGGGAGATGGCTATATCTGTCTCGTGATGTCCTTGGCTTCTTTTGTTTGTCGAGTGCGTTGTTGACAGCATTCTCGAAGCCTTTGACGCCTGTATCTATCTCGTTATTGGTGGGATTTCTGGTCGCTGGTGGCAGAGTGATGCTGTTTATGACTTCTCTTTGGAATAGGTTAACATCCAATTCCTGAAAATTAATAAAGTCAGCTTCTGGTTGTTCATTCGTGGAAATTCATTCGTTGATTGAGTTTAATGGTTAGTTGCACTGCTTCGTGGTCAGAGTCGCTGGTGAGAGTTTTGCAGTCATAGTTCTGGTTCTCATGGAGAACATTAACTAGGCTCGAGGTAGCCAGAAAGAAATCCAATATTGATGGTGTCCTGGGGAAGGTTGGCCTTGATTGGGATATTATCACGAGGGAGTGCACGTCGTTATTGCCTTCCATCCAGTTCACTATTGTCGAACCTTCAGTGCTATCAACCGTATCCCCCCACATCTGATGCTGGGGGTTAAAGTCCCCGCCAATTATACCATATGAGTGCTGGGTTAAGTGTCCGTTGAGTATCTGCATATCGTGTTGAATGTCCAAAGCATTGCACTTGTTGTATATACTGATGACTGCCAGAGTTTCGGATGGGGACATTCGGATTACTATTCCAGTAGCTTCGAATAATTTGAGCCCAGGAATGGCGAGTTGTCTTATCATTATATTATTTCTGACGAAGATGCCTGTTCCTCGTTTTCCTTCTACTTTGTCCGTCTTGAAGAAGTAGTAGTCCTTTAGTTCCATCTTGTTGCGGCTGGTCAGCATGGTTTCACTCATGGGTGCAATATCCGGCCTGTTGGACTTCATGAATAGATGTAAAACCGTCCTTTTGTGGAGGCTGTATAACGAGTTAACGTTATAAGCAACTACACGAAGTTTCCTTATGTACTGCATAATTGGAAGATAAAGGTGGCCAATGCCACGGACTTATTTTGTTCGCTCATGCTGGAATAGTTGGGGGGGACAACGTTACGAGCTGTCTTCATTATGGTGGCTAAGTCGGCTTCAAAAACTCGATGGACTTCTTTGCTGAGGTTTACTGGAAGGTACTTGCGAGCTGGATGTTGATTTGTAGCAGATTTATCTGCAAATTCCTGTTGAGCTTTCCTCTGTATGACCTGTTTCTCTTTGTCAGCAAGCTTTATTTTGTACTGTGGGCATCCTTTGTAGCTCGCTGGGTGACCTGTTGACTTGCAGTTTGCGCGAAGACTTCGGGATCTGAAGATTCCTTCCGCTTGCACTTCTTTCATCGACATCGGATTCATCGGTGCTGGAAGCTTAACTTCCTTCAGTATCCATTTATACTTCTTCTCCTTCTTCTGGCTGTTCCTCTTGGTCGCTAGGTACCTCTTCGGAGAATTGTTCGAGCATTTTGCGTACTCTACTTCCATAAATTGATCCCAGGTCCTTTTTTATTTGTTTTAAAAGAGACTCAAGGGCAGCCAGTGCTGGTTCTGGTGTCAGCGGTATACCTGCCATAGCGTCTCTTTTATTGATGTCCTTTTTTTCTGTACCATTATTATTTTTGGGTCACTAATCTAATTCACAGGTAATATTTTGTAAAAAACTTTCACTGTTCAGGTATCTAAATGTTGATATATTAAAGATATTAATGCGCGCACTTTAATTAATTAATGCTCATTCCGCGGATTCAACTTATTCAGAACGATTTGCCATTCGAATTTAAGAGTCTTTAATTTCCCGTGCGTCTCGCTTAACATACTTGGGCGGTACGAAGTAGCTAACTAGTATTGTATATTAATCAAGAACAAGATAAACAGTCATTTCATTACTAGATATATACACATTAAGAATCACATTGGTACAATTCATGATAAAAAAAACAACATATAATTCATTAAAATTTGGTATAACATTAAGCGCAAATAATCTCTATAATAAGGAAATATTCGATGGTAAATAAAGAATTAAAAAGGATGCTTTAACTAATAAGTCTTTAAAAGTAATAACACAAATTAATATTTTAAATTCATTAATATATATATTAATAAGACTTAACCTTCATATAAGTGTCTCCAGTAAATGCATTGGACTCACAAAATGATGACGGTGTGTACACTCTCCAAATGATATACATCAAGCTTTCACAATTCGAAGAAACAAATAAACTTTTTCTAGCTCAAAAGGATTTATTGGAGAACAGGCTAAATTGGCAACAACAATACAATCTCAACAACTGCATTGAAATTGTTGGATTGCCAAAAGTCACGAATGAAAATGCAAAAGACAAAGTCAAACAAATCTCTCAGAATGCTTTGCTCATTGATATTCCAGAATGCAAAATTGAAAAATGCACTGTGAAGAAATTGCGAAACAAAGGCGAAAATAGCGGCGCTTCACACAACGCCATCATCTGTGTTACATTGTCTGACCATTGTATCAAGAAACAAATAATGAGCGCAAAAATGAAGATGAGAAATACACTCAACTCAAATATTTTTGGAAGCGGGAGCGATAACAACAAGAGCGATGGCAGCAGCAGCGGCATCAGAAGCCAGTGGCGATTCCTGGTCTTAAGCATTGGGAAGCTACGGAAAAATAACAAAACAAAATTTATGATCTTATTATTTTTAGCGCTTTTGTATTACTTTCATATCACTTCTCACAAATAAAAAAAAAAAAAAAAACATATTCCAAAGCACCAAAAATATATTATTTACTTACATTAATAATAGGTAATAATATAAAAAAATTCGCACTAAACTGTTGACCAATAACACTACTCAATAAAATAACGACAGAACGACACTTACTACAATTTCCCTAGAAAGAGAAACATACGAAAGTACAAAAAAAAGAGAACGCACAAAAATTATATCTGCTTACAATCCACCCTCAAGTTTTATCGCATTTGTTCGCGCTAACCCTTCCGTTTATTTAACTGGGCTTTGCTTACGATGGTAGTCAAACATTCTCATATAAATTGTATGAAATTTGATAGCGCAAATTTTTACGCTAAAATGCTACAAGCGGGAGACTTTTTTTAAGAGAGTTTTGGATCGGGTGTGTTGTGTTTGTGTGCAGGCAGCGAATTTGGTATCGCAAATTTTAACGCTAAAGAATATTTCAAGATAAACTTTTTGTATGGGAGTATTGTCACATGCACATGCTAATACATGCTACAAGCGAGAGACTTTTCTTATGAGAGTTTTGGATCGTGTGCGTGGTGTACAGGCAGGGAATTTGATATCGCAAATTTTAACGCTTAAGAAAAAGAAACTTTTTGTATGGTAGGACTGTGTTATGTATTTGTATAGGAAAATTTGATTTGTAAAATAGGCATTTTTGTTATTTAGTATTTGATTGATTATTGCCATTAATAATCTTCATAATTACTTTAACCACTTCGTTTGTATTTCAAAGAATTTTTCTTGGTTTAGCGCCGCTAAACTAGCTAACTGAGAGGAATCGCCCCTGTCAGAAGCACTAGCAAGGGAACAAGCATTTTCATAAATGATGCTCTGACGAAGTACACACGTTCTCTCTTTATGCAAACGAAAGAAGTAAGAAAGCGGAAAAACTATAAATTTGCATGGTTCAAAGACAACCAGATTCTTGTTAGGAAAGTCGAAGGAAAGGTAGTTTCTATTAGATCATTCAATGATCTTGCACTCATTTCGTGCGGACGTATTTCATAAATTTGTATTGTTTATTTTTTTTTGTCTTAATGAATCTTAATGATGATATAATAGATGACCTTTCAATCCTTGAATTTAATAGTACAAGTTGTAATAGTGTGCTTACTGATAGTTCATACTGTAGTAATAAGCTTTTTGTTGTCCATCAATATGTCAGAAGCGTGCGAGAAAATTTTTCATCACTGGTTGCTCATCTTGATTCTTTTGCAAGCATCCCAGATGTGGTTATTTTATTTGAAATTTTGATTTATGAATTTGAGAAAAATGATTACCAGTTGCCTGGCTTTAAGTTTTTTGCGAACACAAATGAAAGTTATGCGGCTGGGGGTGTCGGATGTTTTGTAAAAAAATGATTATGTAATTAGGGATGTGAAAAGTATACATTTCCTTAGCGCTGATATTCTAAAAGTTTCAATTGAAATTAATCATCTTGAGTATGTTTTCTTATGTGTTTATAGATTGCATATGTGAAAGAATTTTCCAACCTGTTAGATTAACAAAAATCCGGTAATCTAATTATTTCAGGGGATTTTAATCTCAATTTATTGGATAGGAGTGATTTGATTTCTAACTACTTGGACATGTTGGCATCGCATGGTCTTGCAAGGTTTATTAGTGATCCAACTAGGATGGTATCGGGAAGGTGTTTGGATCATTTTTATGGTCGATTGACCAATATCTCTTTGAGCTCATGCGAAAGCGGCATTTTTAACTTTAATATTACTGATCACTGTATGACAGCTTTCTTGCTAAACACTGGCCTAGTTAAAGAAGCAAATGTCGGGGTAAGTGGCACTAGAAGTGTTAAAAAAATTGATTTTGTAAAACTTAAAAGTAATCTATTTTATGAGTTTTGGAATGAGGTTTATGCGGAAAGTTATATCTCTGTATCGTATACATTGTTTTTAAGCTCTCTTAGTAAACACATTGATGAATGTACTTCCATTGTGGCTCTAAGAAATCGAGAAAAAGACCTTGGATTACAAGCATCATTGTTAAAAAAATTCAGTCAATAAATAAGTTAAGAATCAAGTGCTTAAAGAACCCAAACAACTTAAGACTATGTAATAGATATAGGAAAATATGTTCTCGACTAAAAAAAGAAATTCGTACAAAAAATTCTTATAAAAATCTATTCTTTCTTGCAGAAGGTAATTTGAAGAGTGAATGGCGAGTTGTTAATAATAAGTTGTTCTTCGTATTGTGATGAGCGTTTGCAAATTAATAGCTTTTCTTTCGAGCCTATATCTGCTTTGGAGCTTGTGAAAGTCATTGGGTCCCTGAACAATTCGAATGCTAGTGGTTATGACGGTATAACCAATATAGTCCTAAAACGTATAGGATTTTTCTTGGTAGATGTACTAGCAGTTATTTTTAACCGAAGCATTTTTTCTGGTATTTTTCCTAGTGCTCTCAAATGTGCGGACGTAGTGCCTCTCTTTAAAAAAGGTTCAGCAGGAGATATGAGCAATTACAGGCCAATTTCACTTCTTCCCGCCTTTAGCAAAGTTTTTGAAAAAATAATTAAAATAAGATTATTGTCTTAATTAAACAAGAATAATTTTTTCAGCCCAGTGCAGTATGGTTTTCAGCAGGGAAAGTCAACTGATTATGCTTTACTGAATTTCTGTTCCTCTGTGTTCTCCAACCTTGACGACAAGAAGTGCACTGCAGGTTTGTTTGTAGATATCACGAAGGCCTTCGATATGGCTAACCACACTATCTTGCTGAGAAAGCTAGAAAATGCTGGTGTTCGTGGCTTTATGCTTGATTGGTTTGGATCGTATTTGTCAAATGGATCCCAAAGAGTTAAGATCGGTGAAATTAGGAGTGATGTTCAATTTTTGAATTTGGGAGTGCCTCAAGGCTCTGTATTGGGACCTATTTTGTTCCTTATATACATGAACTCTTTGAGCTGGATTTTAAGGGTACCCTTACTGCCTTCGCAGATGATATTGGATGTTCCTACGGTTCAGGTAGTGCTTTGGACTTGGTTTCTGATGTCAACTGGTATCTAAACTTATTGAGGATCTGGTTCGCCAAACAGAGATTGAAGATAAGCTCTAAAACTAAATTAATGTTTTTTAACCTATCGACTGCTTCCGACTGTAATGCTGAGTTTTACTTTCACTCTACGGATTGCCAAAAATTCATGCTGCTTGACTGTCATTGTATATCTACTCCATCTTTTCCCACTTTCAGTAACACACTTCATTGCAGCGATGAGTGCTTTTTAGTTGAGAATGTAAAAGAGTTTAAATACTGAGGGCTCAACATTGACTCTAACATGACCTTTGCGAACCATATACAGTCATTAAAAAATATTATCGTTGCACCCTCCGACATTTCTTTTATCTTAAAAATGTTTGTTCGGACAAACTATGAAAAAATTTTTTATTATGGAATTTTTCACTCCAAGCTTCAATACGGTATTGCATGCCGGGGCATATCGAAATAAAATGCAGCCCCCTTTAGTCCTACAAAAAAATGTTTTAAGAAAGTTTTGCCGAAAACACCGTAGACATCATACTTTTCCGTTGTTTAATGCAAATGTCCGTCATTTGTATTGTTGAAAACTTTTTATAACAGATCGGCAAGTCGGAATTTTAGATTAATTTCTGATTATAGCTTACGCAATAATTTTTCGTACATTGTTTACTTTTTCTAGCTCAAAAGGATTTATTGGAGAACAGGCTAAATTGGCAACAACAATACAATCTCAACAACTGCATTGAAATTGTTGGATTGCCAAAAGTCACGAATGAAAATGCAAAAGACAAAGTCAAACAAATCTCTCAGAATGCTTTGCTCATTGATATTCCAGAATGCAAAATTGAAAAATGCACTGTGAAGAAATTGCGAAACAAAGGCGAAAATAGCGGCGCTTCACACAACGCCATCATCTGTGTTACATTGTCTGACCATTGTATCAAGAAACAAATAATGAGCGCAAAAATGAAGATGAGAAATACACTCAACTCAAATATTTTTGGAAGCGGGAGCGATAACAACAAGAGCGATGGCAGCAGCAGCGGCATCAGAAGCCAGTGGCGATTCCTGGTCTTAAGCATTGGGAAGCTACGGAAAAATAACAAAACAAAATTTATGATCTTATTATTTTTAGCGCTTTTGTATTACTTTCATATCACTTCTCACAAATAAAAAAAAAAAAAAAAACATATTCCAAAGCACCAAAAATATATTATTTACTTACATTAATAATAGGTAATAATATAAAAAAATTCGCACTAAACTGTTGACCAATAACACTACTCAATAAAATAACGACAGAACGACACTTACTACAATTTCCCTAGAAAGAGAAACATACGAAAGTACAAAAAAAAGAGAACGCACAAAAATTATATCTGCTTACAATCCACCCTCAAGTTTTATCGCATTTGTTCGCGCTAACCCTTCCGTTTATTTAACTGGGCTTTGCTTACGATGGTAGTCAAACATTCTCATATAAATTGTATGAAATTTGATAGCGCAAATTTTTACGCTAAAATGCTACAAGCGGGAGACTTTTTTTAAGAGAGTTTTGGATCGGGTGTGTTGTGTTTGTGTGCAGGCAGCGAATTTGGTATCGCAAATTTTAACGCTAAAGAATATTTCAAGATAAACTTTTTGTATGGGAGTATTGTCACATGCACATGCTAATACATGCTACAAGCGAGAGACTTTTCTTATGAGAGTTTTGGATCGTGTGCGTGGTGTACAGGCAGGGAATTTGATATCGCAAATTTTAACGCTTAAGAAAAAGAAACTTTTTGTATGGTAGGACTGTGTTATGTATTTGTATAGGAAAATTTGATTTGTAAAATAGGCATTTTTGTTATTTAGTATTTGATTGATTATTGCCATTAATAATCTTCATAATTACTTTAACCACTTCGTTTGTATTTCAAAGAATTTTTCTTGGTTTAGCGCCGCTAAACTAGCTAACTGAGAGGAATCGCCCCTGTCAGAAGCACTAGCAAGGGAACAAGCATTTTCATAAATGATGCTCTGACGAAGTACACACGTTCTCTCTTTATGCAAACGAAAGAAGTAAGAAAGCGGAAAAACTATAAATTTGCATGGTTCAAAGACAACCAGATTCTTGTTAGGAAAGTCGAAGGAAAGGTAGTTTCTATTAGATCATTCAATGATCTTGCACTCATTTCGTGCGGACGTATTTCATAAATTTGTATTGTTTATTTTTTTTTGTCTTAATGAATCTTAATGATGATATAATAGATGACCTTTCAATCCTTGAATTTAATAGTACAAGTTGTAATAGTGTGCTTACTGATAGTTCATACTGTAGTAATAAGCTTTTTGTTGTCCATCAATATGTCAGAAGCGTGCGAGAAAATTTTTCATCACTGGTTGCTCATCTTGATTCTTTTGCAAGCATCCCAGATGTGGTTATTTTATTTGAAATTTTGATTTATGAATTTGAGAAAAATGATTACCAGTTGCCTGGCTTTAAGTTTTTTGCGAACACAAATGAAAGTTATGCGGCTGGGGGTGTCGGATGTTTTGTAAAAAAATGATTATGTAATTAGGGATGTGAAAAGTATACATTTCCTTAGCGCTGATATTCTAAAAGTTTCAATTGAAATTAATCATCTTGAGTATGTTTTCTTATGTGTTTATAGATTGCATATGTGAAAGAATTTTCCAACCTGTTAGATTAACAAAAATCCGGTAATCTAATTATTTCAGGGGATTTTAATCTCAATTTATTGGATAGGAGTGATTTGATTTCTAACTACTTGGACATGTTGGCATCGCATGGTCTTGCAAGGTTTATTAGTGATCCAACTAGGATGGTATCGGGAAGGTGTTTGGATCATTTTTATGGTCGATTGACCAATATCTCTTTGAGCTCATGCGAAAGCGGCATTTTTAACTTTAATATTACTGATCACTGTATGACAGCTTTCTTGCTAAACACTGGCCTAGTTAAAGAAGCAAATGTCGGGGTAAGTGGCACTAGAAGTGTTAAAAAAATTGATTTTGTAAAACTTAAAAGTAATCTATTTTATGAGTTTTGGAATGAGGTTTATGCGGAAAGTTATATCTCTGTATCGTATACATTGTTTTTAAGCTCTCTTAGTAAACACATTGATGAATGTACTTCCATTGTGGCTCTAAGAAATCGAGAAAAAGACCTTGGATTACAAGCATCATTGTTAAAAAAATTCAGTCAATAAATAAGTTAAGAATCAAGTGCTTAAAGAACCCAAACAACTTAAGACTATGTAATAGATATAGGAAAATATGTTCTCGACTAAAAAAAGAAATTCGTACAAAAAATTCTTATAAAAATCTATTCTTTCTTGCAGAAGGTAATTTGAAGAGTGAATGGCGAGTTGTTAATAATAAGTTGTTCTTCGTATTGTGATGAGCGTTTGCAAATTAATAGCTTTTCTTTCGAGCCTATATCTGCTTTGGAGCTTGTGAAAGTCATTGGGTCCCTGAACAATTCGAATGCTAGTGGTTATGACGGTATAACCAATATAGTCCTAAAACGTATAGGATTTTTCTTGGTAGATGTACTAGCAGTTATTTTTAACCGAAGCATTTTTTCTGGTATTTTTCCTAGTGCTCTCAAATGTGCGGACGTAGTGCCTCTCTTTAAAAAAGGTTCAGCAGGAGATATGAGCAATTACAGGCCAATTTCACTTCTTCCCGCCTTTAGCAAAGTTTTTGAAAAAATAATTAAAATAAGATTATTGTCTTAATTAAACAAGAATAATTTTTTCAGCCCAGTGCAGTATGGTTTTCAGCAGGGAAAGTCAACTGATTATGCTTTACTGAATTTCTGTTCCTCTGTGTTCTCCAACCTTGACGACAAGAAGTGCACTGCAGGTTTGTTTGTAGATATCACGAAGGCCTTCGATATGGCTAACCACACTATCTTGCTGAGAAAGCTAGAAAATGCTGGTGTTCGTGGCTTTATGCTTGATTGGTTTGGATCGTATTTGTCAAATGGATCCCAAAGAGTTAAGATCGGTGAAATTAGGAGTGATGTTCAATTTTTGAATTTGGGAGTGCCTCAAGGCTCTGTATTGGGACCTATTTTGTTCCTTATATACATGAACTCTTTGAGCTGGATTTTAAGGGTACCCTTACTGCCTTCGCAGATGATATTGGATGTTCCTACGGTTCAGGTAGTGCTTTGGACTTGGTTTCTGATGTCAACTGGTATCTAAACTTATTGAGGATCTGGTTCGCCAAACAGAGATTGAAGATAAGCTCTAAAACTAAATTAATGTTTTTTAACCTATCGACTGCTTCCGACTGTAATGCTGAGTTTTACTTTCACTCTACGGATTGCCAAAAATTCATGCTGCTTGACTGTCATTGTATATCTACTCCATCTTTTCCCACTTTCAGTAACACACTTCATTGCAGCGATGAGTGCTTTTTAGTTGAGAATGTAAAAGAGTTTAAATACTGAGGGCTCAACATTGACTCTAACATGACCTTTGCGAACCATATACAGTCATTAAAAAATATTATCGTTGCACCCTCCGACATTTCTTTTATCTTAAAAATGTTTGTTCGGACAAACTATGAAAAAATTTTTTATTATGGAATTTTTCACTCCAAGCTTCAATACGGTATTGCATGCCGGGGCATATCGAAATAAAATGCAGCCCCCTTTAGTCCTACAAAAAAATGTTTTAAGAAAGTTTTGCCGAAAACACCGTAGACATCATACTTTTCCGTTGTTTAATGCAAATGTCCGTCATTTGTATTGTTGAAAACTTTTTATAACAGATCGGCAAGTCGGAATTTTAGATTAATTTCTGATTATAGCTTACGCAATAATTTTTCGTACATTGTAAACGTTCCGTTTTCCCGTACCACCGCCTTTCGTAACTTTTATTTGGTTTCATCGTGTTGCATTTTTAATAAACTACCCATATCAATCAGATCAATAACCGTTCCTGGTAGGTTTCACAAATGTGTTAAACAATGTCTTTTTCAATTTGATTACAATCAATTCTCTGACATTCTGGTGTAAATTAAGTATTTTCTTTTATCTTTCTATAAAATTAAGCTTTATATGTAGGTAACTTGAATTGTACATTAATGGTTGTATTACCTTTCACATTTTAAATATGTATATTACCATTTAATTTTCACCCCACCATTAAACTATTGTTATTACCATTGAAGTGGCATTTGACACTATTTTTAATACTTAAAGTATAAAAAAATACAAAATGTCACCAAAAACTTTTTCTAAAATCAGAATTGAAATAATGTATATACTAATGATTTAAAATAAATTTTATCTATCTATCTAAATGTTTTTGTTCATTAATTTGTAATGGTCTTTAGATGGTTTGAAACTTCCACAAGTTAGATTTTGATTTTGAAATGAAGACCTGATGACGCTATTTGAATTCAAACAATCAATTCCTATCCTATTTCTTTTTTTAATTTTCACATCCGTTACTACAGAAAAAATTCGTTAGGATTTTGCATTAGAATGATGGGCAATATTTGACGACTTTCAATAAATCTGGTAAACATTTGGACCCATCATAATTTTGGAAATTTCTTTCTTTTAAATTTTGAAATGATACATCACTTGAAATCGATGCAACTATTTCCCGCCACTCTTTGTCAACTTCAAATTTGTAACAGTCATCTATTTTGTCGGCTAAATCAAATAAGCTTCTGCAGTTAATTCATTATGAAATATCTGTTGCTATAAGCGGGTCCAAGAATTCCAATCTAGATATCACATTATTACACATCGGAAGTCTTTTTAAAATATCGTCGACTTGTTCCCTCTCATTTTCATTTTAGGTTTGTATTTAAGAACAGAGTACATTCAGGGCTCAATATAATTGCCATGTTAAATACTTAAATCATGAAAACTGCTGGTTTTTGCTGTAAGCGCAGCTAGTTTCAAAATCACATTACAAAATATATTTCTCTTAATTAGTTCATTTGACAGGTGGTACAGTATTATAGAAAATTTGGTTAACGTAAAATACAGTAATATCAGAATGTTTACATTTTTAATTACAATAAATGCTTTTAAGGTTGCACTACATATTTTTTCAAATATTTTGAGCTTTTTTTTTTTGAAATAATTGAAAAATCTTAAAACGTATTTTAAAAAATAAAAATAGCACTTTATAATATTTTTGTTTAACAAATCATGAATAAACGTTGAATTTGTGAACACAGAATAAGATAGTAGAAATATGATATTAAATTGAAGTTTGATGGAATTTCTTTTGTAAGTTGACCAAATTTCCCACAAGATCTTACTGAAATCTTACTATTTCCCACTAGACGGTTTTTTTCCATCGAAATTCCCACGAAAAGGTAAATCTCCCACGAGTTACAAACACTGACTTAACCTGCACTTACATCCGATGCCTAGTAATACATATAAAATAATTCTCTTATACTTCATAAGTCATATATAACAGAAACCCTTAGGGTTGTATCGGTCATAAATGCATACCTCAACCATTGCCGGCTATCGATATGTAAATACTACCTATGCACACAAATTCACAAGCGACTGTCTATATTCTCACATTGGACGGAAGATAGAAGTGCCAACACCTTAACGGTAATCATTCACAAAGTTAGCTCATAAAAAATGTATTTGTAACGTTTAGCAACTGCACACGCTCTGATAGCACATGTTGCGTTAACTATAAATGCCCACCTACACCTAGTCAGTCAAACGTACGCAGAGGGAGCGGAACCAGATAAATGCTCTCCGAAAAATATTGATTACTTATTTCGAGCCAGCGATAAAAAACAATATGAAAACCAAAAAAAGGTAATCTTTTCACACATCAAATTGCACCATGACCCTGGGCAACTGGGCCCAAACCAACTACTGATACCCCGTTCCCTTCTGCCATGATTGGAATGGAATAGGTTAGCAATCAAAAATGTAAATTTCGGCTTTTACAGATCCCTTTGCATCGTGTTTCATTGCAAGTACAAGTAGAGAGAAACCTCCCTATAGTATTACTGCCAGTGGCAGTATAATGAGTTGAGTACGCGGTTATTACACGCAGTCGGGTAACGCTATTGTAAACATCTAAATAGCTTTTAGATTGTCCTCTGCTATTTGTTTAAAAATAAAGATAAAAATATGTATATGCATCCACAACCTATCCCTCTAAAGGGTTACTCAACCAAAAATCATTTTCAAATCTAGGATTCATATCTACCACTAGCAAGGCGAAGCTAATTTTCATTTCATTCAACCGAAAGCTAATAAAGCATAATTAGGTGGAGGAAGTTCGCATTCTCAATCGCAAACAAAGCGCGGGTCGAGCATCATCCGAAGTGAAATTAGATTAATTAGAACAAATTACGGGAAAGTGAACTGACATTACTTCCGCTCCTTGCAGGAATCATTAAGTTCGTTGAGATGAAAGAAGTAACGAACGCGTAAGGAAAGGAATTGAAACAGACCCGTAACCAGCGTGGATGAAATTAAATTTCCAATTGTAATTAATTTGAGTGTTATATAAGTTCCTTTGAAACTGTGCGGAGTGGCAATACAGATGGTTGTTTTGTGACAAATAATTTGACAGATAGATAGAGTGTGATTGATGGGTGCTAAAACAAAACAAAAACAAATAACAAACTTGATGACTGCTATCTGAGTGACCCTATCATTTATCAGTGGGAATATATGCGTCATATATAGTCAACTGTATTTGGAAATTATAAGAATTGTATTTGTCCAATGTTGCCGAAGCGCGTGTCTTTAATCCCACCATACTTGAAGTCAGAAAATATTTCAGAAAAAATTCTCACTATTCTATATAGAATATGACAAATTTATATTAAAATTGAGCCTTGAAATTGTGTTCGTATAACGAACATACGGAGCTGACGGTGCTTCTCTTCTTACAAATTCCGAACGCAATTTTCGCACACATTCTGTAACATTACCATGATTTTCAAAGTAATGTCGCAATATTTCCCAGCGTTGTTCAAGCGTATACACAACCATATTCGTTCAGCGGAAGGATAAAACTAACTATCTGTCAAATCAGACATGAGCTAAGTGTTACCATTCGCGAAATAAGCACTAGTTGAAAAAAAAAAAAAAAAAACAGTTGGATGGCGGACCCTTTACTTGGTTTTTGTGAAGTTTGGTTGAAATCGGTATACGTATGTTTTTGTGTGTTATGCGTGCGTGAAAAGGCACATGAATTTTAGTACATTTTTTCCCCACATTAACATTGCATATACTACAGCTCAGCGGCATGGACATTTCTCTTCAGTAAGGTTTGCCATTTAATGATGGAAAGATATACGGGCCAACAACGAGTCGAAATTATTAAAATTTACTACCGAAATTCGGAGTCAGTGGCCTCAACGTTAAGAGCGCTACGTCCAATTTATGGTCGTTATAATCGTCCTAGCAGATCAATTGACCGTCTAGTGGAAAAGTTTGAATCCACAGGCACAGTACAAAATGTTCCCGTGCCAGTGAGACAAAGAAGTGCCCGTAGTGTAGAGAATATTGCTGCCGCTGAGGCTTCAGTTGAAGAAAGCCCAAATGTGTCTCTCACACGTCGTTCTCAAGCGTCGGGCATCTCTGTGACGTCGTTGTGGCGAATTTTGCGAAAAGATCTTGGCCTACATTCTTACAAGATTTAATTGACGCAAGAACTGAAGCCACTTGACCCCCAGAAGCGTCGTGTGTTCGTGAATTGGGCTGAGCAACAACTTGAAAATTATTGGGATTTTCATCGAAAAATCATCTCCAGCGATGAGGCTCATTTCTGGCTGAATGGCTTCGTCAATAAACAAAATATGCGGTATTGGTCAGGCAGCAATCCACACGTACTCTATGAGTCATCATTGCATCCCGAAAAAATTACGGTTTGGTGTGGTTTATGGGCCGGCAGCGTCATTAGGCCGTACTTCTTCCGTGATGATCAAGACCGGCACGTTACTGTGAATGGGAATCGCTACCGTTACCGTTCAATGAATAACCGAATATTTTTGGCCCCAATTGGATGATATGGACTTGGAGGACATGTGGTTCCAACAGGACGGCGCCACAAGCCCCACAGCGAATGTCACAATCAATTTATTGGAAACCAAATTTGGAGAACGTGTTATCTCACGAAATGGTCCAGTCGCTTGGCCGCCTCGGTCATGCGATTTGACTCCGTTAGAATATTTCCTCTGCGGCTACGTCAAGTCTATGGTCTATGCCAACAAGCCAGCGACGATTGATGAACTTCGTACGAATATCGAACGTGAAATTGCAGCAGTATCGTCCGATTTATGTTTGAAAACCGTTGAAAATTGGGTTCAGCGTCTGGACTTCTGCAAGCGTGCCCGTGGTGGCCATGCAAAAGAAATCGAGTTCCATACATAATGGCATCGAACGTACTTTCACAGTCTTGTTGCGGTTCTGCAAGATGACAGGAATACCAGATAACATTTTCTAAGATATTAACAACGCATTGTACTTGGCATGCTTGCGGCAAGGCTCGGTCTAACTCGCCGGGTGTGGGGGGGATTTTAGTGCTGTTAATACCAAGAGCAACTTGAAGAACAAAATTCTCAGAAAAGAGTCATTCAATCATCAAAACGTATATGCACGGCGGATGATATGCCGCATTGGGTATACTTTTTACCCTCCCAAAATCACTCAATGTGACTCACCGTTGGCAACTAAAATACCCACAATTTGATTTTGCTGCCCCTAACTTGCACGAATAGTAACTAACAAACTATCAAGATAGTCAGCATGTTTCCAGCCCCAAATAAATTAAGTTTAGACCATCATATTAGTTTAATCTAACATATTACATAACATATTATTATATTCAAAGTTATTTTAAATGAATGGATGAATGACTGAATTTCATTTCAACAGAAAACTAATGCTAAATAGTTATCAGCTAGGTAATTATGTTTCGAACTCCATTAACAGGTATGGTAAATCGTAACGCTCGGTTTAAAGTGTCTATGTATGACAATTAATTCACTAAGTATCTAATCTATTATTCTTAATAAATGCTGCAAATGATTAATCAAAGGTAGAGAAAGATATCCATCACAAGAGTATGGATGTACTGGTGATTTTGAATTTAAATCTTTAGCAAAACTTTTAATGCGTTGTTAGAATTTAGGTATTTCGAGATTAATAAATTTTTATTGTTGCATGATATGTACGCGTATATGTAATGTAATAATTGGGTAACAAAAGACTTACTTATTTTGATCCTCTTTAAGGATATCGCTTGTTGACAAAACAACTACCTAGTTGATAATAATCAAACTTTAAACTGTCGAGACATACAAATCATAATTATTCTACAATACCAAAGCGGCCGAGGGCTAGTTCCTCGCTCAAGTACGGTTCACCTAGAACTTAGACGATGAGCCGTTCTACTACTGTTTGTTTTTGCTTCCTGGCTTGTTAATCGATGGAGACAGCCAAGAAAACTTGCAAGATCTGGTGGTGGTGGTACTGGCTGAGGGCTCGACTTCAAACCGCTTGAAAGTTGCGACTTGGCTTGGTGTCCCGT
Organism: Cheilosia grossa; assembly: GCA_963082955.1. Lineage (NCBI taxonomy): Eukaryota > Metazoa > Arthropoda > Insecta > Diptera > Syrphidae > Cheilosia > Cheilosia grossa. Next base: position 11,619,577 of record OY720145.1, read on the forward strand.
GTAGCATCTTTCAGCAGCTCGCTAGAGGTGAAATTTGATGACTGATGGCAATATGTATGTTGGGTTTCAATAACCGAACCTGGCTCCGCTGCGGCTGTGAAGAACGATTATTTTGTTGTTGTTTTTTTTTTTTTTTTTTGATTACGTGGGTGGTTATCGAGCAAGCAATTGTGTTCCACTAAAGAAGGTTTTGGTTGCTAATTTTGTTGGCGAGCTGGATGATGATGCTGGCCTTGAGAGTAGTGTGAGTTGAGCTCTCTCAATGCAATCACCAATGTGTGTCGGTATGACACATGGCCGCACTTATTCAGTGGCACTGGTCGATTAAATCCAGATTTTTGTCCAGAGGAGCAGTCTGTTTTTTATTTGTTGTATTTTCTTTCTATAGAGTGCAGCCTCCTCAGAGCCACATCAAACGAGTTTCCTAGTACGCATGGACTCTCCTTAAAGGGCAACCTTATATTATAACGACCAGTGTCTAATCGCGAGTAATAAGTGACGAAATGCGATTCACAATTTGTCACTCCTATAGTTAAAACCGGTTGCAGAGGCTCTAAACTCTCAATTTGCCAAAATGCCTTTTTAGTAATTCATCTGCGTCAGGTTGGAATGGAGCCTCTATAGCGAGTAGACTGTATGCACTTGAGTTATTCGAGTTTGTAATTCTTCCCGCAACTATCTACCCACCAAGCAAGGTATCTTGCTGGACTGCAAAATTCGGCAAATTGGATCTGGCCGACACATAGCAAGTTGTAAAACTAGTCTACTCCGAGTAGCAAATCTATACGTTGTGGCATATTAAATAGTGGATCAGAAACGTTAATATTTTTTGGTATATTCCAACATTTTGTGTCTATTTTCTTATCAGGTAAAAGTCCACGAAAAGTCGGCATGGTACCTTTTGTTGGAGTTTATTGCAAACATTCACCACCGCAGTTCCTAATATATTATTTTCAGCATGACTAGCATGAATGGAGTAGGTATGAGCAGGTGCATTGGCGGCAAAACTATTATAAACAGTAGTAGCAGGGATTGAATTGTAATTTCTTGTCATTGGGTGACTAATAGGACTAAGTGGGAATTATAGTACTGGAGTAGCAACTTCGTTTTCTACAAGATGAAAATGAGTATGATGCTTATTTCCACAATTACGGCAAGAACTTGATGGGCAATTAGCACTTGTATGATCAGTAGTTTTCAAACAATTTGGTGTGAGCCATGAAAGTTGTATGCCTTGGCATTTTTGTAGCATAATAGGCAAAATGCCATCCAGGCCCGGCGATTTGTATGGAGCGAAACTGTTTATAGTCCAGGAAACTTTTTCCTCTGTGATAATAGAAGCTGGGTCGCGAGCTTTGTGAGTTGTTACGCTCTGTGCTGTTATCATTGTACCCTGGAAAGTGGGTATTCCTTAAAAGCTCTTAAGATTCTGCAGTTGACTCAGTCCACGCTCCATTCGTCTTTCTCAGAAGAGCGGATAGAATTTTACTTAGCCTTGCAGAGTCCTTTAGAGTTTCGATGGATTGGCAATACTCTATCCATGACTGTTTCTTGGCCACTCTGATAGATTGTTTGTACAGTTCGAGGCAGTCTCGGTAAGGCTGCCAATGTTTGCACATATGGCATATATTGAACGTCTCTCTAGTCAATTGTCTAAGATTAGGGAGTTTCTTGTTCCACCACGGATGTAGGGTTTTTTAACTTTCATGAGTGTCACCTCTATTGTATATTGACACATTGTTTTCGATTATATAATCAAAATGAGACACCGCGTTCGATGGTTTCTGAGCTTCACCATAGCACGTGTCTTGCATTGGCAGAGCAGCCCATCAGCAGGTTGGACTTTGGTTACGACCTCATGTACTTTTTCTGGTGGTGCTATTCGGTCATGTGCCATGTAAACGGATGCGATTTGTAAGTCCGTGTCTCCCGCATTCTGTAGTCAGACGAGCTAAAATTCAGGTTTTTGGCTCACCATGACTGTTGTTACTTCGGTTGTAAAAAAAGTTATATAGGCTGTAGTTTAGGACCTTTATAGTGGAGACTTTTACCCATGGTTCTTGGACTAGGCTGATGTCGATGTCGTCCTCCTTAAGGAGAATCGTCAGGTTATCTGTTTCACATTTAGAGTGCTTCAGATTAACCTGTACGACTTTCAGAATTTGCGTTTACAGCGGTTGGGTTGTGGGTTGAATGGTCTCGATCAACATCATCTTTTGTAGTTCAACAGTTTTTGAGTTATGGGAACCGGAAATTAGAAGCCAGAATTTGGCTTGAATTTCATACAATTTCTATTTTATTAGATTCGTAAATAGAAAATTGTATCACTTGCTACGGTTTCAGAGATAGCACGGTTTTAAGGAATTGCGAAATTTTTTTCCAATGGTTCTATCTTTTTAACGGTTGAACCATATTGCCAGAAGGGGTGTGCCAAAGGTGATATATTCGGACAATGCTAAAACGTTCAAAAGAGCTTCAAAAGATTTGGCTTGTGTCGGCTTTTACGGTTTCCTTAGCAATCGATCAATTGTTTGGCGGTTTAGCGTGGAGCGAGCGCACTGGTGGGGCGGATTCTGGGCGGTAAACTCTCTTACCATGCTCTTCTGGAACCAACTCAGCAAATCCAGCGGCAATAAAATCATTTACGGATGCATCATATTCAAATCTTTGTAGGATCCATCGAAAGCCATTTAGCGAGTGTTCGTACTCGCTGTATTGCAATGTCCTTGTTATCTCCTATAAGTTGTTTGAAAGACCATGGTATAAGTGCTTCATATCTCTCTGGAGTCGTCTGTATGCATCGCTCTTTGTACTTTTCGGTGAGGGCGTTAATTTCAATTTTCTCCGGCTGAATTCCTATGGACTCCAAATCCCACACTTTTTCCACTGCAATATTGGAAAAGGCAGAAGCAAATTCTAACTCGGATCCAAAAATAGTGGAAACCGCAGTTGGCGAGGGGTATTTCCTGATTTTGTTTTCATGGACAACTGCCCAATAATAATCAGCTCCTATCATCAAACCAAGTCCAACTTCTTGGAAAAGCCCATTCGGATTTGAGTCAGCTAAATTCATATCGCTGTATTGAAATTCGTTGTATTCTGGTGCCGTTAAATAATCGAGACAAATTTCTGGCACAACTACCGCCCGTATTTTTATATTTCTATGCCCGAATTGGCTCTGAATTGTTAAATCCACTAAATTAAATTTCTTTGATGTGAGAAAGTCCGACTCGCCGAAAGGAATAATTGATAAATTTATATTACCAACACAATCTAAATTCAGTTTGTCCACCACACTCTACGTTACGTATGATCGTTGACTTCCGCCATCAATGATTATTCTAACAAAATGCCTTTTTATTATTCGATGGAGATGGCAGAAGAACACGCGCGGTATGCAAGTATATATTTAACGGATTTCGATCATTTGGTACAAATAAATTTACCACGTTATCACTTAGAGAATTATCGGTTTGCCCTTTAATCGTATTATTACACACAATGGTTGCATGATTTTTCTTGCAGAAGTTACACGAAATTTTGACCCGACAGAACTTTACCGTATGTCCCTTACGCGTACACCGAAAGCATCGACCTTCTTTTTTTTTCTCCTCTTTGGAGCGATCACAACTACATGCTTCCGTTGAATGTTGAGTTGATTGGCAGAAATACGCATGGAAGTATTGTAGTGAGCAGTCCAGCTCACTTGTGGTTTTGCCGTTTTTCCAACAGTGGATCGCTCAATCGACTCAACTTCTTGTTTGAGAAAAATTAATATGTTCTTTACCTGCTTGTCACCGTCGAATGAAAGAGTAGAATCACTGTCTGCTCCATGTTCACAGTCATCATCTCCTTTCGACTTTTATAAACGGTGGTACTGTATGCGCAATTCGTTTGGCATGCATCTGAGTAAAATTGACTTCAGCATTATGTAATAATGAGATGGTGGAATTCCCAAAGCTGTTAGTGAGCGGCTAGAAGAGATGACTATATTATAGAGCCGACGAAGAGCAACAGAATCGGTTTTATTATATACTGGTGAAAGAGTCATTAACTGTTGCATCAGGCGATCAACGAGTTTTTCGCTATCCCTCTTACTCTTCTTGCAGCAGGGATATGGCTCCTTCATAGCAGGCGTCGGAAGGGGTAAATCCCGCTATTGATTTTGCGGCTTCTCCTTTTAAAACCGATTGGAGATAATTAAATTTTTCGATGCCGCTTAACGAATTATTTTCATGTATCGTCGATTTAAAATTCTCCCAAAATGGTATCCATTCATGGAATCCTCCTGAAAATGTTTTAAGCTGCAATTTCGGCAATTTAAAATGATTTGACCTTATTGCATTATGGCTCAACTCATCCGGAATAGATTTGCAGCTAGGATTATTGCGCTCGGTTACTTTGGCCAATCTTACTTCCAGAGGAGTTATTGTTCCTACGGCCAAATCTTCATATTGCGCGATTTTTTCTTGATTTTTATCCTCCAATTCCTTTTCGAAAATGATTTTATTTACGGAACAGAGATTTACATGCGCGTTCCGTAATCGTTGTAAATAGGAGGATAATTCCTCCTTTAAAACTTCCATTTTAAGGGGATCTTGACTAATTCGCGAATCTGGTGAAAGGAAAAATTCGGTGGCTTCTTTCACAACTTTGGTTATTTGGCTGCGATAGCCTGCACGCACCTGTAATTCCATTTCTCAGCGATGATTGTTCCGGGTTTCGGCACCAATTTGAAAAATCCTTATCACAAGTCCGTCCGTACAAAATAAAACGCAACCAATTAAACGACAGAGAGGATTTTATTTGTCGAGGTCGACTTCTCGATTAGTACTGGCCAATATTTTCAACAAACTACAAACGAAAAAAATCACTACAAGTAACTACAAACGAATGTGTTTTGAACTGCAATTATTCACGTTTATCATTCTAGAAAAAGTGCGGGCTAACTTCACGTAGGTAAAAGAAATTAATAAAAATCGGTCGATCAGTAGGCACGAGCACGACTACAAACAATGTGCCACGAGATTTTTATATATTAGAAGATTTTCGTTAAGTTTATACCAAATTATCACTACAATAAAGCTTCCGTTTCTCGGTTTGTTAAGTACATCAAACAATTCGAGCATACTCGTGTTTTCTTTCGCTGCTGATAATTTGTCCGCTTAGTCGCATACCACGTTATTCTTCGTTATCTCGCAGTCTCTTTATTGAAAATTGAATCTATAAATCTTTTGATCGGTGTGGAATTTTCTACAAAACCGCAAAAGGTAAATTCACGAAACGGTCAGAAAGTCGCTGATTGTATACAACGTTTGTGCGGAGCAGACACCGGCTTTGCAAGAAAGTCCTACATTTTGTTGATGACCTTACTCCCTATGTGTCCTCGTACTCAGATCAGTGTTAGTCCATTTTTGGCTGAATACTTATTTAGCTTCAGTACTCATTTGTAGTTGCATAACATGTTATAATCTTTGAATAATCATTTCTTTTGTGTCCTCTTTCGCAATCTGCTGCTGCTTGTAGTTTTCCTAATATCGGTCGCTTCTTAAACGGATCACCAGCCAAGGCAGTCGCAGCGGCAGTAGATAATAAATAAGTATCACAATACCTAAATAAATCAATCTTTAAACTGACTACCGTTTCCAGCATTTCTCTGACATTCATTAAACCACGATACAGTACAATACAAAACACAGAGCAATAATCTTAGCCTGCTATACGGAGGAGTATTTCCCCAGGTTAACATAATGGGCTAGTTATAGTTCCTCTAAAAGGATAAATACTCATGCCTCTGAAAAAATCGCTATTGCACAAGTTTTTTTTCTGAAAGTTGTTACATTAATAATTGTAACATAGAGGTACATAGTTTGTATTTAATAAAAATTAAGAGGACAGGTCACACACATTTTTCATAAAATAAAAAAACCGTGTTGTACATCATTCCTTTTGAAAATTCGGTCAAAGTTAATTTTCACAGTTAAAAGAATTCAGAAGGAAACTAAATATGCTCTTGGCCGTATTCCAACAACTGCAAGTACTCAAAGACGAAATCGCTGGCTTTGAAAGATTGCAATTAGCTCTATGTAAGACATCGAGTGCAATTAAATCTGAGTATGGTGCTACTACTTGCTTTGCAACTACTTGCCTACCCAATTCAAAACCTAAAATAAAACTCGATTGATGCCATTGCAGCTCAAAGATACATACCTGCACTGGCATTCTCTTAATCGGCATGTATAACTGAAAACAAGAATTATTGTCTTCTCGAAGACAATTTCGAGAACATCATTAAGGGAAGTAAGAAGTCTCGTGTGTATCTTCTAAAAAGTTCACAACGGCAAACAACGTCTAATGCAGAAACACCTGTAACAATACATTTCATGTTTTGCGCTCCTTCACAGTTTCGCCAAGTTCGCTTCGTCTTTAGGGACTTGCAATCCAAATAATACAACTATTTGAAAATGTTGCATCTCCACACAGCTACCGCTACTGTTTTTGTGTTGTCGTCGTTTCCTTTTGCTTCGTTATGTCAATAGCTGAATAAAACTTTAAGTCCACACTTGAGAGATGGGACAGGAAAAGACGATTGTACCTCCAGAGTGAACACAGCTTTAGAGTTATGTGGGTTTGATGGTTCGTTGGTCCTCTATGGCAAATGAATGCCTCTTTGTCCTCTTTTATTGTGTTGTCCTGGACAACAAAGTGTAGACTGAGAATAGCACTTCTTCTTCTTTTGTCAACTTTGTTGTTGAAAGAGTGTTTTCTTGCTGACAATGATGTTTTTTGTTGTTGTGATTCACGAGTTAAGCCATGTACGAAGGACATGACCCATGCCAGGTGGTATAGTTGCTTAACTCACTCTCACAAAGTATTCCGTAGCACTGCAGCAGGAACCCCCAGCGATATGGAATAACATTAGCCAATTATAACCATAAAGTCAAATGTTTGTTAGCCTTAGAGGAGAAAATGTCAGTAATAGCTTCAGATGCCCACAAGGAAGCAATATCAGTTATCCGCATAGCCTTAAGGTGCTGCCCTGGATGACATATTAAATGCATAATGATGTAATGCATTAGCACAGATGTTACGAGTAAGTCCTCGTCTTGCTGATAACTAGACGACCACCTCGAGATACAATTTCATATTAATTTCAATTAATTGCGGAGACATATATTGATAAATTGAATTTTACATGGATACCAAAGTGTGTGGGCTACGGTGTAGGGATTCAATTCAAACTGGCATACAATCAATATTTGCGTTTCATTGCAATTATAGTCTTGAGCCGCTGTTGATATGTTAACCAATGAAATATGTGCGAGAATCTTGTATAAGTGGGAAGATATCGCTCATATGTCAAAGACATCTGTAGATATTATCCTATTAAGGATGCGTGGATTTATGGAAAAAAACTTATATAGGTATGAATGTGTGTATATTATGAAGGCAGCACTCCAATTTCAGAGTGACAATGCGTGTTGAATCTGGAGGTATGATAAGGGAGGCCTTAATTTTGTACCAATCCAGATGGATATGACATGGATATAAAGGTGGCATGACATCGTCAGCTGTGGCGTTATTTGTACAATAATTCAAGGAGAATAGAAATGTGATATATATATTTAAAGAGAGTGACATATTGGAATACATTTTTCCAAAAATTCAAACACAGAACCAGAAACGCCAGCTGCCGACATTAAAAATATGAAAAGTAAAAATGGCTATACCACCAAACTAATATTCCATATAGACCAATATTTTTAAATTTTTCCAATGTGGCAGGTAAATATATTGAGCATTATACTATAGCAATCTGCAACTTTTGCGGAAGTAAACAAGCATAGCTCTAATTAATTTTTTTTAAAACTTTCTGGCAAAAGTTTCAGGTATTTTTTTTAGCAACGCAATGCTTTCCCGCAGCTAATATAATTTGAATGAAATAACTTAACACCGGCGAACCACTTGCACGCGCAACGGAAATGCTGACCAAGCGTCTAGGCTCTAGGGCAATGAAACGAATTTCCAGTGAAATGCGTTGATCTTTTTTGACTTATGTAATCGTAACCACCAATATGTCCTTATGTCCTAATGAAAATAATTCCATATAGAATTAAAATGTTGGACAAGAATTTGGCCACGGGTCTGAATCCGCGTTGCCACTGAAGAATTTCAAAAAGGGGAATAAAAAGGGGCCCGAGCTAAAAAAACTTATACAGAAAAAAGTAACTTTTTCGTCCATCAAAAGTTTGGTTGAGTCAATTGGTAGACATGCAAAATGCTCAGAAGTAACCTTAAATAATCGTAAAATGAAAGAATGGGTAGTGTGAAATAAAATTCACTTTTAGGTTATTCATTCGATATGACAGTAGATTAGGCATCCCACATAATACACACTGCCGCAGCCGTAATGACGCAACGGAAAAAGAAACACTCACTCACTACCTTTGCGCCTGCCCAGCACTAGCTGTTCATAAAAATTATAAAAACCGTTCATTGAGTTATTTTTCATTGTCGCAATAAACTTTTTATTGTCACATTAAACTTTTATTGATTTCAGATTTCCGTAATCAATAAACTATTTATTGCGACAGTTAATTTGAGTTTATTGAACTCGAAATCCGAAAATTAATAAACTATTTACTGCCGCAATGAACTTATACATTATCGCAATAAACTATTTATTGATAATCCAAAATTCCATTTCAAAAAACAGTTTACTTTAAATAAACCATTTATTGTTGCAATAACCTGTTTATTGGTGCAAACAATTATTTATTGGAGCAAACAACTATTTATTACCGTAGCTAACCCAAACGCACAATTAGAATTGGGTGACTATTCAGTCTATTCCTGGTTCTAGTCGTGAGTAAACTTCCTCGAGTTTATTGATGAAGTTTTAATAAAGTGTAACAAAGTGTAACAAACTGTTAGAAAGTGTAACAAAGTGTTAAGAATAAAACAATAAAGATAATTAATAAATTTGAATCAATTCAAATTCAATAAATCGTGTGTGAGTTGTTAGTTTCAATTCTATGTTAGTAAGTATTTTGCTAATTATTGTCGTAGATATTTGAATTTTTTCTGGCCAGAAAATGGTTTATTAAGAATTTTTTAATATTAATTTTCCATTTTAAAATGATTCACAAAACAACACTTAACATTTAATAAACAATTAATTCGTACAATAAACCATTAATTGTCACAATAAACCATTAATTGCCGCAATAAACTGTTTATTGATCTAGATTTAGAGCCGATTTTTCACAAAATTATATATCCAAGTTTTCATTCTTATTTTCAGAGTGTCCGGATGCTGCTCTCTTGTGGACACTTCACGGATACTCAGTACCCACATTAAAGTTTGTGCGAAAGGATCGGAAGGGAATAAAAACTACAATGAAACCACCTATCAAGGACTCCCAAGAATTATCATCTTCCTGGCAGCATCAATCCAGACAGTTGAGGACCACATCCAGCACCTGCAACAAAAACAAGACAATGTTTGTCCAGCCTTTTTTTTTTGGTGGGTGAGGATATAATTCATTTTAAGAAAACATTTTTTATGTTTCGATGGGGTAAAGTTTCCCTTCATTAGCCTCATCCATGCAGTCGATATTTGTTTTAAGACTTTTTTTCATTTTAACTTAGACTTTCCTAATCCAAGTTCCAACTTTTGGAACTTCATGCAATCATTGTATTTTGAAAACAAAAAAATAAATTTTACAAAAGCACACGTCAAATCGCATATTGAGAACAACAGTTGCACTAAACAAAAAACCTAGTTTTGAGTTATTTGAGTATTAAGACGAGGATCTAACTCTCTAACTCGAAAGTGTAAATTTTTGTTGATGCCACTGTTGTTTTCAACGTGGGATTTGATTCAAGAGTTTTCCTTTAAGATTTCCTTTTCCAATTTTGTAATTTTTGCAATCATTATATGTATATAGTACAAACGAAAAGGAAATAAAGAATAGTTTGTATTCCTATGAATATATGTATGATAAGTTTAGTTGTAAATTTCAAAGTAATTTTAAATGATAAAATTCAATAAAATATCATATAACGTTTAACTAAAATGTTTCATTTTTTAACATAAAATTCTTACAAATTTCAGGAAAAGTTTGGGAAGAAAAAATAAAATGTAAGTTTATATAACATATACATATTGCCACAGTAAATTATTTATAGAAATTTTAAAAATATATTAAAAATTTTATTTATTTATGTATATTAACATAGACACATTATTACTAGATGGTGCATTTCATATAAAGGAAATGGTTATTCCGAAACACCCCAATATCTAGATGGCGCCACCGTGAAAATATACCTCAAACTCGGATACATGCTGCAAATCATTTTATTTGAGGTGTTCTGTTGAGAAACATTTCCGATCAACGTGAACCGTGGACCTCGTTGGCTTGGCAGTGAAGTCCATACCTGATTCTTCTTTATTTTCCTTTTTCGCAAAACAAACAAAATGTTCCTTGGTGCTTACGGCATCATGTATCTTAATGAGACTTGTGCTATTGCGTTGAGGAAATGTGCTTAAAGAAAACCAAAGAAACAAAACAAAAACTAACTACTCGTGTGCCTCTTTTCTTTCTTCATTCATTCTCGCCATCCCCAACCGTCGCGACGGTATAAAAAGTCTTTCTGATATGACAAACCAGGGTAGGGAACTGCTTTTGGTTTGGATTTTCTTATAGAAGAAGACAAAGGAAAGGAGATGCAATATTATTATTAAGTATCAATCAATAGCATGGAGAGGGAGGATGGTGCAAAGGATGATGCCTTCACACAGAGCTTTGGAGTACCTATTCGCGCCAAATTGTATATGAATGGGCATACATCTGGATACATTTCCTCAGATTTCATTTCTTGATTCTTTCGATATTGACACCTTAGTGAAAATATTATAGTTGACTTTTGATTTTAATTAAAACAATATTGTATAACAATAAGAGAAAAAAAGTTAAATGTGCTGTGTGCAGTGAAAATCAAAAGATTTTCCCGAGAGGCTATTTTTTCCGATCCCGAAAAAGGAAGGGAAGTAAGGAAGTTGTCAGCTTAAAAATTGCTTCAGTTGTTAGAAGAAAGAAGACCAAATAGCGAACGTTTTGCCTTCTGAAACTAAAAAAAATTTAACAAAAATCTTAAATTCGGTTCGTTGCATGCTCCCGTAGATTATGCGTATGAAACTTCCCTTATTTGGTTTTCAGAATTTCAAAATCTTTTTATTTTAAATTGCCATCAAAACGAAATTTTAAAGGTTTTAATGACAAGCTGCGTTTTAAAGATGTCCCATAAGATAAACAACAACAAGTCCCTGATATCGTTATTTGTGTTTTTGCTGTTTACCTAGTATATGCATGTGACTACGTATTTATTTTGTTAAAATTATAACAACTTGAAATTACATTCTACTGTGCTATATATACATATATTAGTAGTAAAAACTTCAATTATTTTCGTATTTTTATAGAACTAAGTATACGTTTTCTTTTGTGTACGATAATTTAAATAAATTCGTGTGTTTAAAACCATACATAGTTAACTGAATTATAATTATAATAGATTCCTAGAAATGTTCATTACACTCGTAAATACATATGATAATTGACATTTTAATTTCGACTTTCAAGCGAACTACATAGGTACCTATACTTATAAATTATTATTATTCCCTATTAAGTTATTTATTGCTATTCATGCAATCAAAGTTTCCAAAACGCCAATATGAAACCTGAAAATTTATCTCAATAAAAGTTCGAACATAAACGCAATATTTTTCTAGTGGCAATGCTATAAGTGGAATTTAAAAAAGAAGTGCTGTGTCAGTCAATCATTCAGCTGGTATCTTTAATTTTCTTCCATTCACTTCCCAGCATCAGCAATTTATCATAATCCTTAATCATGACCTTTGCCAATAAAATATCGGAATATGCACACCTAACTACCTATTTATTTAACATTTCCATACATAGACACATTCTTTCCACATTGTTGTCTTCATAAGATACTCCATCCCCATCGTCATCAGTATTGTCACGCTAAAAGTACGTTAGCCCTACCACACGCACCATACAACTAGCTATATGCTACATATATCAGGCAAAAAGAACTCGATCTCGATTTCCTCTTCGATTTCATTTGCTATTTTTCTTCCTCCTCTGCAACATGTTTGTGTATCTTGCAAACACCAATCGACACAAAAGAGGTTTATAAGTTCAACAACTGCATTGGGACGCCATCTATTAGGAGTAAAAGTGTGAGGTATACGCTGTTCCAGGTCGGGGTATGAAATGCACCATCTAGTAATAATGTGTCTATGATATTAATAATTTAATTATTTATTTACATTAATAAATAAAAATTTCGATATTTTACTAAAATTTTTATCAATACTTTATTTGTGGCAATAAACAATAAACGAATTTATTGCGCCATTAAACTCGTTTATTATTGAGTTTATACATAGACACATTATTACTAGATGGTGCATTCCATACCCCGACTTGGAACAGCGTATACCTCACACTTTTACTCCTAATAGATGGCGTCCCAATGCAGTTGGTCAACTTATAAACCTTTTTTGTGTCGATTGGTGTTTGCAAGATACACAAACATGTTGCAGAGGAGGAAGAAAAATAGCAAATGAAATCGATGAGGAAATCGAGATCGAGTTCTTTTTGCCTGATATATGTAGCATATAGCTAGTTGTATGGTGCGTGTGGTAGGGCTAACGTACTTTTAGCTTAGCGTGACAATACTGATGACGATGGGGATGGAGTATCTTATGAAGACAACAATGTGGAAAGAATGTGTCTATGTATGGAAATGTTAAATAAATAGGTAGTTAGGTGTGCATATTCCGATATTTTATTGGCAAAGGTCATGATTAAGGATTTTGATAAATTGCTGATGCTGGGAAGCGAATGGAAGAAAATTAAAGATACCAACTGAATGATTTTAATTCCACTTATAGCATTGCCACTAGAAAAATAATGCATTTATGTTCGAACTTTTATTGAGATAAATTTTCAGGTTTCCTATTGGCGTCTTTGAAACTTTGATTTATTAATAGCGCAAAATAACTACAGGGTCCGCGAAATAACTTTTTGAAAATGCTATAATAAAAAAGTATTGAATATTTTCTCAAATTTCTTTTTTTATTTGAAAGTACAATCCTTCCGGTTAAAAATGGAAAATAATTTCATTCAAATGGCGGCCTCGGCTGGCCATGCAGTAGCCAACACGATCGGTCCAATTTTTAAGCACATTATCGATTGTATGCAGCTGTATTTCACCAATGGCTTCACGAATATTGTCCTTTAAAGCGTCAATTGTCTCTGGCTTGTCGGCGTAACACTTATCTTTTACGGCACCCCACAAATAATAGTCCAACGGTGTCAAATCGCAGCTCCGAGGTGGCCAAACGACATCAGCTCTGCGGCTGATAATGCGATCTTCAAAAACAATCGATCGCAGGCCCACTTAGCGAAGCGAAAACGCATTGGATGGTCATTTGGCTTCAACTCCTGAACCAATTGGACTTTGTATGGCGTCATAAGAAAGGTCTTTATGCAAAATTCGTCTCAATGATGTCTCCAAAATGTTCAATTGTTGAGAACAACGGTGAATTGATGTTGATGGCGCTTCACGCACACTTTCTGTCACAGCAGCAATTTTCTCGGGTGTACGGCTTTTAACGCTTTGGTATATCGATGAGGATGCCAGTTTCTTTCACTTTTTTCATAAGATAACGAACATACGGAGCTGACGGCGCTTCTCTTCTTCCAAATTCCGTACGCAATTTTCGCACACATTCTGCAACATTACCATGATTTTCAAAGTAATGTCGCAATATTTCCCAGCGTTGTTCAAGCGAAATAAGCACTAGTTGCAAAAGTTAGATGGCGGACCCTTTACATAGGGAATAATAATTTATGGGTAGGTACCTACCTATGTTGTTCGCTTGAAAGTGGAAATTAAAATGTCAATTATCATATGTATTTACGAGTGTAATGCACATTTCTCGGAATCTACTATAATTATAATTCAGTTAACTATGTATAGTTTTAAACACACGAATTCATTTAAATTATCATACACAAAAGAAAACGCATATACAGGTAGTTACATATTATATTACATATATGTTTACTAGTTCTATAAAAATACGAAATGTAGCCAGGTTCATACCCATTCATATATAATTTGGCGCGAATACCACAAAGTTCTGTGTGAAGGCATCATCCCTTGCACCATCCTCCCTCACCATGCTATTGATTGATACTTAATCATAATATTGCATCTCCTTTCCTTTTTCCTCCTCTTCTATAAGAAAAACCAAACCAAAACCGGTTCCCTACCCTGGTTTGTCATATCAGAAATACCGACGGTTGGGGATGGCGAGAATGAATGAAGGAAGAAAAGAGGCACACGAGTAGTTAGTTTTTGTTTTGTTTCTTTGGTTTTCTTTAAGCACATTTCCTCAACGCAATATCAAAAGTCTCATAAAGATACATGATGCCGTAAGAACCAAGGAACATTTTGTTTGTTTTGCGAAAAAGGAAAATAAAGAAGAATCAGGTATAAACCTCACTGCGAAGCCAACGAGGTCCACGGTTCACGTTGATCGGAAATGTTTCTCAACAGAACACCTCAAGTAAAGTGATTTGCAGCATGTATCCGAGTTTGAGGTATATTTTCACGGTGGCGCCATCTAGATATTGGGGTGTTTCGGAATAACCATTTCCTTTATATGAAATGCACCATCTAGTAATAATGTGTCTATGGTTTATAGCGACAATAAACGGTTTATTGAGGCAATAAATGGTTAATTGCGCCAATAAACTGAGTTCATTGCGCCAATTGACGAGTTTATTGCGCCAATTAATGAGTTTATTGAGCCAATAAACTCTTTCAATGAACTGTTTATAAAATCAATAAACGTTTTATAAAATCAATAAACTATTTCAATAAACTTTTATAAGAATCAATTAACAGTTTATTAAAAAATTATGGGAAACTGAAATCAATAAACAGCCGTTCATTGTCGCAATAAACTTGTTAGTTGGACTTGAACTTTTTAATTGATATTATGTACCTTTTTGGTTCAGTGTGGGTAAACCCCTCTTCGACTCCCTTGAGGAGGTCTCGAAAAGTAGTGCTAGGGAATTGATAACCTTTTTGACAGGCTGGATCTAAACTCTCCTATTCGACAATCGTAAACAACCAGGTCAAATGAGTTGTGGTAACAAAACGGCACATAGTTTTTTTTTTGTTTTGTTTGGGGGTTCGCTGGAAGGAAAAATCATCGAAAGACATTGCAGAGCAAGTACGCGAGGGATGCTTCTGCAATAGTGAGGGACTCGAACAACCTCTTAAAAACCTCCCGGGAGGGACTGACTGTCGTCATCCCGAATGAGATTGCACCTAGTCGTTCGACTAATCGGCAATTTATTTTGAAATTATTTGCAAAAATTCAGAAGAAGAATCCGCCGGTTGTCGGATTTCGAAACTTTTTTGTTTGAAGATATTACCTAATCTCTTGGCCTTGGCTAACTCTTATAGATCAAGGGGTCTTACCCGCCTCAATCTTCTGATTACATTGTCAGTATTTAATAGTTCTGTAAGTTCTACGTTAACATGGTTGAGAAGCCTACTTCTGTGCCTTTGGGCAACTTTTTTAACTTCATCTTCAACCGTTTCAATATTTAGATCTCTATGTAGATCAGCGTTGCGTATGTACCAAGGTGCATTAACTACGTTCCTTAGTACTTTATTTTGGAAGACTTGAATTTTTTGTAAATTTGTTTGGCATGTGCATGCCCACAATTGGAGCCCGTAGGTCTATATTGGTTTCAAGACTTGCTTGTATAGCAGTAATTTATTGTAGTTGGACAGGGATGAGTATCTCCCAATAAGCTAATACATTTTACTGTGTCGCATGTTCAACTCATCTCTTTTTTTCCTTACATGCGCTTTCCAACGCAGTTTAGCGTCTAGGGTCATGCCCAGATATCTAGCTGTATTTGAGTACCTATTCCACTACATTGTTATTAATGTATACTGGAATGTGTGGTACGTATTTATATTTAAAATTAATATGGACTGACTTTAGGTCATTCAATCTAATCTGCCACTTTTTAGTCCATTCTGAAATACCGTTTATTACCATTTGGAGTTTTTTTGTTGCTATTTCGACGGTTGCTCCAACAGCAAGCACAGCAGTGTCATCTGCAAAAGTTGCTATAGTAGTTTCTTCATTTTCAGGAAAATCGCTAGTAAACAAAAGGTATAGCACTGGGCCTGGGACACTACCTTGTGCTTTAATTGCTCTTAATGTTGAGTATTCTGTCTCTTGTTTAATTCTGGAGAATCGATCTGTTATATATGACTCCAGAATTGTCGAATACTACTTCGGCAGTTGCCTTCGTAATTTATGGATCAGTCCCTTATGCCAGACTTTATCGAAAGCTTGTGCTATATCAAGAAATATTGTAGAGCACACATTTTTCTCTTCGAATGCTTTTTCGATTTTATCTGTGATTCTATGCACCTGATGATAAATTGTAGAGTGCTTGTTTCTAAACCCAAATTGGTGAATTGGAACTAGCGATTTTTCATCAATTATTTTTTGCAGACGTTTTGCCAGCATTTTTTCGAATAGCTTGGACAACATTGGTAGTAGCGATATTGGGCGATATGAGGTTTCTTCGATAGGGGTTTACCTGGTTTTGGTATCATTATTACCTCCGTGACCTTCCACATGCTTGGCACATATTTCAACTTAAATGCAGCATTTATAATCTGCGCTAGTTTTATGTTTATGCCTTCTTTGATTTCTTTGGCCAGTTCTTTAGCTGTCACCGGCCGAATAGGTCTGTCTTCTTCGCACCTTTCTTCGATTCCTTGATAATCTTTATCTTCATAAGGTTTGAAGACGTTCTCAAGGTACTCTGCAAAAGTATTTGCTTTTTCTTGACTGCGTTTTGCCCAGTTACCTTCTCTGGTTTTTACCGGCGGAATGTGAGCCTGTTCATTTTCTTTGCTGCCTTCCAGAGCGAGCAGTCGGTACTAGCATCATTTGTAAGACTGGTAAGATATGTTTTTAAAGACTCGTTATTAAATTCTCTTATAGATGTTCTGAGCTTATTATTTAAGTTGTTCAGTGTGGTTTTGTCGCTTGGCGCCCTTGTCTGTTGCCAACGTTTTCTAGCTTTCCTCTTTTCTGTAATAATTTCACATATTTCACGAGGATAAGAGTTTGGTTTAATCTTTTTTGTTCTTTTGGGAGTTGCAGCCCATGCAGCGTATATCCAGTGTAAATGTTTGCACTGCTTTTTTTAGTGGATCTTCTGTTTGAATAGCTTCCAACTTCTGCCTGAAGTGGTTCCAATCAGTCAGTCTATTAACTAGTTGAGGGCTATGTTCTTTTATTATTATTCTATCGCCAAGTGTAAGAAGTATTGAGGAATGATCTGATTGAAGATCAGGGCCTTCTTCTATATTTATTTTATTTGAAGATATATTTTTGGATATAAAGAAGTCGACAAGATCTGGTGTTTTATTCCTATCTGTAGGCCAGTAGGTAGGTTTACCCGTTGAGTGATATTTGGCGCCGACTTCTTTAATAGTTTCATATATTTCTCTGCCTCTAGTATTTGTTAATCTAGATCCCCAATATTTATTCATGGCATTAAAATCCCCTCCCGCGATTAGTCTATTGTGAAATATCCGGAAGAGACTTTTAATATCATTATTCTTTAGTCTGTAGCTAGGAGAGCAGTATACTGCTGCAACAGATATTTGTCCACTGCTCGTTTTTATACTTATGGAAATTGTTTAGATGGCGTATGATTGGAATTTTGCTTCTATATGGTGTTCAATCGTATTCTTTATTAACTCTGCAGCCCCACCTTTTGCACAATTATGAGGATGTGGGGAGTGATATAATTCATATCCCTGCAGTTTAAAGTCAGTAGTAAATTTAAAGTGTGTTTCAGAAATGAGACATATATCTACCTGGTTTATATCGAGAGTCACTTGTATCTCGTCTTTTCTATTCTCGATACCATTAGCATTCCATTCAAGAATTTGTATTCTATTCATTATGTTTGTCTTTTTGGCACAGCTTTTTTGTTGCTGTTCTGTCTCTCTAGTAACGATATTCTATCTAATATCGTTTTATTGCATTTTTCCATGGAACCAATCCTGTTTGGGATTTGTTTCATGAGGATTTCCATTGCAGTGTTTGGCTCTGCTTTCTGTTTAGCAGCTTTCTCTGCTGGTATTTCAATTGGTTTTGATGCTGGCTGAGCATACGTCATTTTGGGATCTTCTGGCTTTTGTCTTGGGCCCTTTTTAATGATCTCTTGGTCTTTGTTTTTTTCTTTTTGCGAGCTTTTTTGCAAGTCCTTTTTGACTTTTTGAGCTTCATTGTCTGACGTTTTAAGATATTTCTTTTGTTTTTTCTCTTTTGCAAGTTGTATTTCTTTTGCAACTGAACATCTTCTATAGTTAGCAGGATGGTTTTCATTGCAGTTTGCACATTTAGGGTGCTCAACTCTTTCCTTAATGCATTCTTTCGTGTGGTGACTTCCTGCACTCTTTACACATCTTGGGTTTGAGCTGCAGTATTTATGCGTATGCCCATACCTTTGACATTGGGGCACTAATTTCGACTTCCTTAAGGTGTGAATTTGAACTTTCATCCCAAGTATGTTCTTGATGCTATATATTTTTTCTTTATCTTGGTCATGTTCAAAACTGAGTATAAAACTTGTAACTTTGCTTTTATACTTAAGCATGTTTATGATATCCAATATTTTAAAATCTCTGTCTTTTAACTCTTTTTTTATGTTTTCTGGTGAGCATGAGTAATGCAGTTTTTTCACTACAACCTTTATCGGTCTGGTTTGCTTATTCTCATAAGAATACCATTGCATTTTTCTCTGGTTCTGTATTTTAGTGAGGTTTCTGTATCCCTCTTCTTCAACCACATTAATTTTAATGTCGTTTTTGTTAATTAGAGCTGTACTAGCTTTAATTTTATTTTCTTCCAGTATTGTGACTAGGCTTTCATACTTATTAACCTGCAATGCAATAATTGGCGGAGGCTTGGATGAGTTAAGTATTTTGTTTTCTTTATTTGAAGCATACACTGTGATTGTGCTGCTTTCTTTTGCGGATGAGATTTTTGGGGATGTACTTAAAGAATTCGGTAGTTCGTATAAAGAATTCAATCTTATTATACTTGTAATCTTACAATGCTAACTTAAATTTAGTTGAGAAAATTCGACTGGCTTCGTCTTCAGTGGGAGGTTAAGTGAGTGCACGAGGCCGCGGCACTGACAGGCGCTCAGGAGTTGACGACTGTAGAAAACTCCCACGATATAACGGAAGCAGTGTTGTTGTTTTCGAGCCTCTGGCCGTGAATTTCCGACAGTAAAAAGCATTTCATAAACATTTAATAAATCCTTAATCGGCGTCTACACCGGTAAAAACAGAAATGTTTGACAAATGTTTATGAAATGTTTCTGAAGCAAATCAAGAACATTTCATAAATGTTCAAAAAAATCATTCGTTCGCATGAATACACCGAAATACCGAAATACAACATCAAAATATTGTTTTTTTGTTGCATTTTTGAACATAGAATTTTAAATTCCTTTTTTTAAAAACAATATCCAAAAATAAATATTATTAATTTGATTCATATGGTAACACCCCCGACAGGTAAATGAAATCTCATGTCAATTGACATCATATTGTGACGTCACGTTGCACAGAATGTTTGCAATATGGCTGGTGGCAATATGAAGTTTGTCATTTTCATACATTATCCGTCGTGTTTTGAAAGCAACTGTTGCCACAACTCCAAAATTAAATTTTTCTATGATACGTATTGTTTTATTTTCGTGATCTGATTCGGATCAGATCGAACTGAAAACAAATCAAGGAACGGTCAGTTAACCTCATGTCAAATACTGCTGCTTGAAAATTGACTGTGTTGTTTCTATGCCAACGTTAGAAAATATGGTCTTAGCACGTACTGGTCATTTCAGTAACACGAGTTGGATCAGATAATAAAGAACAGAAACCAAAAGCAGATAGGGTAGACACAAAGTTATCAGCAGCGGAAGAGTCCGCTTAAATATCAATATTAAAATCACATAAAAAGTTAATGCTTCTTAAAAAATCATCTACAAAAACAGGGACACTACTTTTATGCAACCTTGGGTGGTTAAATTTTAAGGGCCGATGTTGAATGTGAAACACACCTAAACGTCAAGTTTTTTTCTGCATTTGATTTGACATTTCTCAATTTCAGACTAACCCAATATGAACCATGGGAAGATACACAATCTAGCAACGCGTTAAAGTTATTCAGGCTTATTATGAAAATGGGCGTTCAAATCAAAATGCATATCGTGCACTCCGTGATTTTTTCGGTCAATTTAATCAGCACATTTTCACCTCGGTTGATTCTTCAATAAGCAGAATTGCCGTATTTGGGCGAATGATAATCCAAGAGTGATTGTCGAAAAACCAATGCACCCACAAAGAGTGACTGTATGGTGCGGTTTATGGGCTGGCGGGATTATCGGGCCATATTTTTTCCAAAATGAGGCCGGTCAGGCAGTTACTGTGAATGGTTTTCGCTATCGTGAGATGATAACGAACTTTCTATGGCCCGCATTGGAAGATATGGATGTGGACAATATGTGGTTTCAACAGGACGGTGCCACTTGCCACACAGCTAACGAAACAATGGCTCTTTTGCAGGAGAAATTCAATGGCCGTGATATCTCACGTCGTGGCGATGTTAATTGGCCGCCACGATCATGTGATTTGACACCGTTGGACTTCTTTCTTTGGGGTTATTTGAAAGAAAAGGTGTACGTCGATAAGCCAGCAACAATTCAAGAGCTAAAGGATGACATAATTCGGCACATTAACGGCATAGAACCTCAATTATGCCTCAGCGTCATCGAAAATTTGGACCATCGAATGGAGATGTGCCGCCGAGGTCGCGGCGGCCTTTTGGCCGATATGTTGTTCCATACATAATTCAACCATGCCAATATTATCATAATAAAAAGAAATGACAGAAATTTCCTAAATAGTTTGTGTTTTATTCAAAATCAACATCGGCCCTTAAAACCTAACCACCCTTTATTTACACACACAAAAGAATATTGCATATTATTGATTTCAAGATCAATCCATATCTCCGATAAAAATATAATATGAGGAAGATGGGCGAGGAAGCCAGATGAGAGCAAAATGAATCAAAATTTTTCCTTAAACTACGAACACATTTTGATGTATAACAGTGAAGCCATGACAATTTACAACAGAGTGGTTAATACAAAAACAATAAAGCGCATTCGAATAATGTAAAGGGTTTTCCAGTAAGAGGTGTTATATTTGTATTCAAAGACAAAATTCCATTTTTTGAGATAAATGATCAGATGTTTATTTCATAATAAAGAGGAAGGTATGCCGTTAATAATGAAAAACAACATCAGCCAAATGCCCACCATGAGCACACATACAGGACCATATCCTTTTCATGAAATTTTCCATAACCAAATCGCAAAGTGGCTGACCTATGTCTTCGATAGCCTCACGAATTTTATCTTTGAGGTCTTGAATCGACGCTGGGCTGTTGGCGTGGACCTTATCTTTCACGTGGCCCCAAAGGAAGTCGCAAGGTGTTAAATCACAAGATCTCGGTGGCCAATTGTGATCACCTCTTCGATAGATAACACGGTCAGGAAACTTTTCCCGTAAAAGGTCAATGCTTTCGTTCCTTGTGTGGTACGTAGCGCCGTCTTGTTGAAAGTTAACGTTGTCCAGATCAATACCATCCAACTCCGACTATAAAAAATCATTAATCATCTCTCGATAGCGCAATCCATTCACCGTAACTGTTGATCCAACCTCATTTTCGAAAAAGTAAGGTCCAATGACCCCGCCGGACCATAAACCGCATCAAACAGTCACACGTTGACGATGGAAAGGCTTCTCAGCAATAACTCTTGGGTTTTCCGAGACCCAGATGCTACAATTTTGCTTGTTGACGTAGCCACCGAAGTGGAAATGGGCCTCATCAGTCAAGATGATTTTTCGATGGAATTCCGGATCATTTTCATGCATTTCAAGGACCCAATCAGCAAAGACACGACGTTGTTGAAGCTTGTATCGGTCCATTTTTAGTAAACAGCTACCGAAATAGCAGGTCATTCACAATAACACCTCTTACTGGAAAACCCTTTACTATCAGGCAAACTATGAGATAAATTTAAATTATTGGACTCCATTAGTGAGTTTATAAAAGATCATCACAGTTGCTGATTGATAGTACCTTATCTCCTTCCTTAATTCTCACAAGCACTGTGGAGTTACATATTTACACTTATTGTTAACCTTAAAATCCTTAGCCTGTTTGAATAACTAACGAGTTTAGCCTGTAAGGCATTCATTAATGAAGATTCAGCTCTTGGTGTTGTTGTTGCTTTTGTTGCTTTTGCTTTTGTTGTTATTGCCTCTGTTGGTGGTGGACAGACATTTTGGTTTTGTTGTAATACATAGTGCTCATAATTTTTTGTTTAACGGCAAGCGAAGAGAATTTAACACATGCGATGTTAGCTGCAAATGATCAATTATCAGCTTTCCGTTTAACGTAGCATGATTCAATATCATTTTCACTTATGTTTAATGTTTTCATTGTTTATATTCGGCAAACCAACGATGTCAACGGAGCGTTGCAATTGTATTTGTTCGATTGCATTGACCTTGCTTGCAATCTTCGACTAACTTCTCTCGCAAGCGGTTGTAGATTTTCTGAAAATGTCTAAGACTTGTGCTAAATGCAAGCTAATTATAAAACGTTCCCAAAAAGCTGAAATTATCGAGTGCGGTTATTATTGTGGTCGTCATTTTCATAACAATTGTGTCGATTTATCCGACAATGATTATAAATCATTATCCAATAGCAATTTATATTGGAAGTGCAACTCTTGTGCTAGTCTTAATTTTCCAACATTCTTAAACAGTTTGCATGAGCTCTCAAACAGTGTAAATGAGATTAAAACGGATCTTACTGCTCTTAAATCTCTACTAAATAACAATTCTCCTCCGCGTAAAACGGCTAAAACATTCTAAAAGTTCCACCAGAGTCACTGAAGCATTCTCTTCTAACTTGGTGAATCCTGTTAATTGTTCTCAGAAAAATGTTGTGCTGTCATCTGCTGCTTGCCACAACTTGGAAGACTCTCAACCAACCCGATCTGAAATCAATTCGCAACAAACCCGATCTGTTGACAATGCATATCCAACACAGTCTATAAATAATAGTTTTTCAATTCCTCTGACCAAAGTCAATACTGGATGGGAAACAGCTAGTGTTAAAAAGAAATCTTCAAGTTCAATCGGTTCTGATACTACGACTTCTCTTGTCGCATTGCCTGATTACAAGTGGCTTCATTTGTCTAAATTCAATAAGGAATTTAAACCTGATGACATAATAAATCATATTTCAATGAAAACCAACATCCCATCTAATCAATTTAAATTTTATACGTTAGTTTAAAAAGACTCAGATTTAAATAATTATAAATTTGTGACTTTCAAACTGAGTGTTCCATCTTCTAAAATATCTCTTGCTATGGATTCTTCTGTATGGCCTTGCTTTGTACAAATTAACAAATTTGTCTCACATCAAACTAAAAAAATCCCTAAACTTACGCCAACAAAACACTGGGGGACTTCGTACTAAATTAAAACAATCACTTCTCTTTTCTTCATCTTTGCAATATGATATAATTGCTCTTACAGAAAATTGGCTTAATGATAATCACCATGATGCTGAGATGTTTACTGATAATCAGTATGCTGTTTTTCGCAAAGATCGAAACTACAAATTACTTGAGAGAGAGGTGGTGGAGTGCCGTCTGCTGTGCGCACTACATTACGATGCACTAAAGTTGATTTGCCGTCATCGGTTGACGCTCTCGATGTCGACCAAGTAATATTAAACATCAAATTTGATTGTATTAACGAAATTTTTCTGATTGTCTCTTACATTCCACCAAGTAGTTCATTTGAATTGTATAAAGCTCACATTGATAATTGTTGTTTTATATTAAAAAGTCGTAATGATAATCAAAAAGTTATTATTGTAGGTGATTTTAATTTGCCAAATGTTAAACGGATTTATGACTCTGATGAAAAAGTTCTTGTTCCTTTTAATGTTATATTTAATTATGACCGGGAAGTTGTGGATTCCTTTGCACAATTCGATCTTAAACTATTAAATTATTTTCAAAATTCTTTTAATAATGTGCTTGATTTGGTTTTCGTTGATTCGGATCCGTGCGTGAATATTAACAACTCCATGGTTCCTCTTTTTTCTAACACAATTCATCATATCGCATTCAGTTCATATTCTGATTTCTACATGCATTTTTCACCTGCAACTACTGACTCTAATTTCACATATAATTTTGCAAAGACAAATTTCGAGTCAATCAATAATTATCTTAATGGAATAGATTGGCAACATTTATTTGTTAATGAAAACCTTGAAGAGTGCTATGGCTCATTTTTAAGAATTGTGCATAATGCAATTGCTTTTTTACACACCTAAAGTAAACATAATAATTGGTTCAAAACCTCTTTGGTTTAATAAAAGAATAATCAATCGCAATAATAAAAAAAATAAGGTATATAAGCAATTTCGCCGAGCTAATAATGATCGAGATCTATACAAGCAATATCGAATATTGCAAAAAAAATTTGATAATCTAAATAAATTATTATCAGCATTTATTATCTGGTGAATATGACTTTTAATCTAATAGTAAATGTTTTTGGAAATTTATTAATGCTAAAAAACAATCAAACTATTCCTAATCTAATGCGTCATGATGGCATATTATCAGCTGATCTCTTAGTTGTTTGTAACTTGTTTGCTAAACATTTGCAATCCGTTTATTTGGATGGCTCTTCCTACACACATCGTGTTAATCAATTTGATGACTCTGATAGCGGTTTGAGCATTGGTAGTTTAAATCTCTCAATTTCAGAAATTGAACAAGCTTTAATTAATATTAAGGCTGACTCACGAACAGATATGGATGGAATTGCTCCTATTATTTTACAGAGTTGTGCGAAAGTATTTGCTGTTCCTTTAACATTTTTTTTTTTTAATCGCTCCCTTGATAGTGGTGAGTTTCTTCGTGGTCGAAGACCCGCAGGAGAGGGTGAATTTGATGGGAGCTTTCTTTGAGACTGTGTATACGGTGAACAACCCTGTTCGCCGTAACCGCGACCTCGAGGAGAGGGCCTTTTTTAACCACTTTTACCTGCGGACCGAAATTCAAGATTGGCGATCCGAGAACAACGGTTTCACCGGGTTCAATGACGACAACCGTGCAAACGGCACAATCGCCGAAGCAAATACTCATCTGTTCGTGAGTAGAGATGAACTTCGGTGCATCTTTGAATCACTTAAAAACAAAAAGTCGGCGGGAGTGGACGGTGTCCCAAACGTCGTATTAAGACACCTGCCGCTAGAGGCGATAGATATCTTCGCCACACTGTTTAACAATGCGCTGAATAATGCATATTATCCGGAGCAGTGGAAAATAGCGGTGGTACACCCTATCCCGAAAAAGGATAAAGATAGGACGAACCCTGCTAATCTCCGGTCAATTAGTTTGCTTCCGAATGTTAGCAAGGTATTCGAGAAAGTCGTCAATAGATCTCTTTTGAAATGGGTTGAGGAAAATAAGATTATTCCGGACAACCAGTTTGGCTTCAGAGCGGGGCATGACACTATTCATGCCGCGTCGAAACTGGTTTCCGACATTCAGTGGAATAAAAGTAAGAAGCAATGCACAGGTGCCTGTCTGGTAGACTTTGAGAAGGCCTTCGATACCGTATGGTTTTAGGGGTTCTTTTATAAGCTGACCAGAATGGGCATTCAAAAACCTTTGCTGTATATGATTTATGACATGCTTATGGGAAAGAAGTTCGTTGTCAAAGCTGGCAACGTGACTTCGAGCAGGGTTTTCGAAATTAAAAACGGCTTACAACAGGGAGCAGTGAATTCTCCGGTCCTGTTTAATATTTACACAAGTGATCTGGTGGGTTCCCTCAGACATGCTATAGCGTACGCGGACGATTTAGTGGCGTACAGGTCAGGACCAAAAATCGAGGTCATTAACATCCTTCTGCAGCGTGACTTCGAGCAAATTAAGAGGTATTGCGATGATTGGAAGTTGAAAATCAATTTCCAAAAATCTGAAACAATCCTGTTCAGAACTCCATTGGCTAGGGCCTCTGGGGATACCAGAAAAAACTGGAGAAAATTAACAATTATTGGACAGCAGGGGCGGCCGTTGGCGGTGAAAAACGTGGTCCGGTATCTTGGCATCTGGCTCGACCAGTATCTGTATTTTGACAAACATATAGCTGCTTGTCTGGCTGGGGCTAAGAGGGCCTACGCTCTGACAAGGAGACTTTTTCGCAGCAGTCAACTTGACTCTAGGGTGAAGGTCATCTGCTACGTGGCCCTTATAAGGCCTATCATCGCTTATGGCTGTCCCATGTGGTTCAATATAGCGCCGTCCTACATGGACAAGATTCGGGTGTTTGAGAGACAATGTCTCAGGGCCTGTCTAGGGTTGTTTAGAACTCCTGACTCTCAGTACATAAAATACTATCCCAACAGGACCCTATACAATGGGGCTCGACTGAATAGGATTGACAATTTCCTTATTAAGGTGATTCGGAGGCACGTCGCAAGGGCGATGACCAGTGATAATAACCTGGTCTCAGGGGCTTACTACCCCAATTTAATGTACCACGAGAGTACGCTTCGGTCTGGCTTTATTCCGCCTGAGGCATTTCTTCATGTAGACATGAAAGGGTTAGTCCAGACAAAAGATGGTGTGCCGGTATTGTACCACAGCCACCGCGGCGCGAGGGATAAGCGGCTCATCCACGACGGGTACGCCGCCAATGCTCAGGAGCTCCTCCGTTTTAGTACCGCAATAGCGGAACGGGACAGGGTCGATACGGTCAAGCAGTTCACCGAATTTTGGTGGCTTGATGAACAGGTGAGGGTGGATACGCTCTCCCGGGCCGGTGCGCTACTTACGTAGCATCCTCCTTAGTTTTAAGCTAGATATTAAGTTTGTAGGTTTAGGTTTATAGTAGGGGGTCTTTGGGAGGTGCCGGGCTAGCCAACATGATAGTGCTGCCGAGACTCGAACGACGCTTATAGCCTCGCTCGAGTCTCGGTGACACTGATGAACCCTTGTGGGCGGCTATCAGGCGCCCATGGACGAGATCAGGATGGTGACCATTCTATTCGATTGCTCACCACCCTGATTATAGGTAATTTAGGTTAAGTAGCTTAGGTAGTCTTAAGTAGTTTTAAGTAAAACAAATAATAAAGAGTTCAAGTTTTCTAAAGTTTCTTGAAAATTAAAAAACAAAACAAATCATAGAAATAGATAGATTTAAGGCCGAAAGGCAATAATTTTAAGGATATTGATAAGTTTAGAGCGCTCGCTTGGAGCCAGTAAGCTAGAATAAGATAAATGTTAGTTTTAAATTAGATTTAATCGTTTTTGTCTAGTGTGTAAGCTTAAAGAAAGAAAAATAAAAAATGAATTTTTAAAGTTAAAATTTTTTAAAAAAAAGTGGTGAGTTTCTAAAGAAGTGGAAATGTTCCCTAATAACTCCAATTTATAAATCAGGAAGTAGACAGGAAGTTTCTAACTATCGGCCTATCTGTAAGATGACTACAATTCCTAAAATTTTTGAAAAACTGATTTATGTAAGATTAACTCAAATTCTTACAAGTACTATTTCTCCCTGTCAGCATGGTTTTGTTGCTGGTAGATCCACTAGCACAAACCTTACAATTTTTTCAAATTACATTTTGAATGGATTTGAGAAAGGGCATCAAATAGACGTAGTATATACAGACTTCTCCAAAGCATTTGATCGAGTTAATCATAATATATTACTTTTGAAGTTAAATAAAATAGGATTCCACTCTAACTTTTTAAATTGGATAAAAGCATACTTAAGAGGTCGTATTCAGTATGTTCGTATTAATAACATTCTCTCTTCACCTATTGATGTCACCTCGGGCGTGCCTCAAGGTAGCCATCTTGACCCCCTATTTTTTTTTTGTTATTTATAAATGATATACCCAACGTATTTCTGAATTCGAAGACCCTTATGTATGCGGATGATTTGAAAGTCTTTCGATGTATAAAAACTGAAAAAGATTGCATGTTATTACAAGAAGATCTTATCAGATTATCGAATTGGTGTTTAATTAATTCCTTACACCTAAATATTAATAAATGTCAAAGTTTAACGTTTTGCCGAAACCGTTAACTTCTCTTATAAAATAAACGATGCGTTACTTTCAATTGTAACCTTTAAAAAAGACCTTGGGGTGATTTTTGATAAAAAACTTGATTTCCTAAAACATATAGACTTTTTAGTCGCCAAGGGTAATTCAATGCTGGGATTTATCTTGCGCAATTCAAAGGAGTTCTGTAATCCTCACACTTTGAAATGTCTGTTTTTTGCGTTTGTTAGATCTACTCTTGAATATTATAGTACTATTTGGTGCCCGTTGTATGAAGTTCACTCATTTAGAATAGAGAGAATACAAAAACGTTTTAGGTTAGGTTAGGTTAGGTTAATGGGTGGGTACGGCAAAAGCGAGTCCTGTCGCACCCCACTTAGGTCCATGTGGACCCATTGTGATGCCCTTAATTTGGGGTTAGCCGATGTTGTTGGCGTTAGCGTTGTTCCCTCTCGGTTACTCGACCTTGTCCAGCCATCCTGATGTATTTATGAACCTGTAAAGATTGGATAAAGATACATCTGAGAGTTCTTGTATGTCATGGAAGTAATATCTGCCAAGTGTTCTATTCCTCAAGTGACAGAGACTAGGGCATTGACAGAGGAAGTGAGGTGTGTCCTCGTGTACCTCCTCGTCTCCGCAACCCCTACATATATCGTCATTCTTGAGTTTCATTTTCAAAGTGTGGTATCTTAGGAAGTTGTGACCCGTTAGAGCCCCTACCAGTTTAAACATAGACGTTCTATCAAACCGCATAAGCTTGATAGTCCGACTTGGATTATATTCCGGCCATAGCTTCCGTGATATTTCGCAGGTAGTTAATTCTTTCCACCTGTTGTTGGCTTTCATCCGGGTTTTGTTTTCCACTCTCGCTCTAAGATTGCAGAGTGGTGGTTTGATTGAATCAATCGCCCGGTTTTGATCCATAGCAGAACCATTTCTTGCCAGTTCGTCAGCCATCTCATTGCCGGTTTTGTCCCTGTGTCCAGGGACCCAACAGAGACGAGTGATGTGCTGCGAGCAGAGACCCTTGAGCTCTTCGCGGCAGCGGCGAACCAGCTTCGATTTTATTTCAATAGCAGCTACTGCTTTTATAGCTGTCAATAAATATGGTAATATCATTGTTTGGTATTGCTAAAATTGACACCATATGGGCAGCTTCGGCGATTGCCAGAACCTCCGCCTGAAAGACACTACTGTGATCGGGTAGTCTTATTGAGTGGTGTATGTTTAACTCTTCAGAGAAAATTCCAGCACCTGTTCCACAGTCCATCTTAGATCCGTCTGTGTAGATGGATATCGATGTCACTTTTGTGGGTTCATCTGTGCTCCATTCCTCCCTGCTGGGAAAATAGCAAGAGAATGGTATGTCGAAGTCAATGTGGGGAGACAAGTAGTCAGATGTGACAGCATCTCTCACGTATTTATTCAGAATCTGTGCGTGTCCCGGTTTGTAGGGTCTCCAGCTCTTTGGTTGACTGATCCTGAGGGCGGTTTTGGCTGCAGATTCTTGCATGTATAGGTCTAAAGGTAACAGGTCGAGGATTGCCTCCATGCCAGCAGTAGGTGTTGTCCTTATTGCGCTGTTTGTACCTACCTATATACAAGCTAGTCTTTGTATTTTGGTCAGTAGTGTTAGATTCGACGCTTTGTTCGTGGCTTGCCACCAGACTAGTCATCCGTATGTGAGTATTGGACGCACAATAGCCTTATACATCCATAGAATTATTTTGGGGTGGGGACCAACCTTTTTCCGAAGATGCGGTTGCATGCGTAAAAAGCATTTGCAGCTTTTTTAACTCGTTCATTGTCGTTTAATTTCCAATTGAGCTTTCTATCGAAGATTATTCCCAGATATTTGGCGCTCTCGGCTACCCTAAGGGGTATACCCTCAATAGTAGGAGGATCGAAGTTTGGAATCACTCTTCTGTTACTGAACAATACCAGTTCAGTTTTCTGTGGATTGATTCCAAGACCGCATTGGTTTGCCCACACCTTAAGTGTTCGTAATGCGTTTTGTAGTAGTTCGCTAATGGTAGGTAGGAATTTACCTGTAGCAAGTATTACTACGTCGTCTGCATAAGCAGTTACTTTGACCCCTTTATTTTCGAGTTTTATTAGTACTTCGTTTATAACAAGAACCCAGAGTAAGGGGGATATTACTCCTCCTTGTGGTGTACCTCTCGAGGCTGTCACTCTGAGATCAGTGTCACCTAGTCCTGCGTTAATGATCCTTTCAATGAGCAGGCTTTCAATCACGTTAGTTAGCGATTGGTCAACGTTGGAGTTGAGTAGTGCTCTCTTCACTGCGCACGTCTTAACATTGTTGAATGCGCCTTCAATGTCTAGGAAAGCGGCTAGAGTATATTCCTTGTCCTTTAGGGACTTCTTAATGGTTCCGGTGACTTCATGCAGCGCGGTCTCAACCCCTTTACCTTTAATATAGGCATGCTGCGCCATCGAGATCACACTATCATCAAGTCGACTGCGGATGAAACGTTCAGTAGTTTTTCGAAAGATTTCAGGACAAAAGATGTTAGGCTTATAGGCCTGAAGTCCTTAGCAGTCTTATGGCTGGATTTGCCTGCCTTCGGAATGAAGACGACCTTTACTTCTCGCCATGACCTAGGAATGTGGCCACATTCTAGGCAGCGTGTGAAGAGTCTCATCAGGACTGGTATAATAATTGGCCTGGCCTTCTGGAGCATGATTGGAAAAATCCCGTCAAGCCCAGGTGACTTGAATGGAGAGAAAGTCTCAATCGACCAGTTGATTCTTTCCTCAGTTATTATACCCTCTGGTATTGATGCAATAGTAGTTGCGATGTTCGGTGTAGACTGGACCCTTATATTGGGAATACAACCCGGGAAGTGTGTAGATAGAAGCAGACTAAGAGTCTCTTCAGAGGACTTCGTCCAGTTACCAGTATTGTCTTTCAGCTAGCCCGGAACCGTAGGTTCTTTCGATAGGATTTTCCTAAGTCTGGCTGATTCCCTAGTGTCTTCTATTTCGTTGCAAAAAGTATGCCAGGCTGTACGTTTAGCACTAGTGACAGCGGTTTTGAATTTCCGTTGTCCGGCTTTGTATAGATCCCAGTCTGACTGGGAGTTGGTACGCTTGGCCAGATTGAACAGAGATCTGGTTCTCCTTCTGATTTCTAGGAGGTCCTTAGAATACCAAGATGGAGAATTCCTTTTCTTATTTGTCCGTAGAGGACAGGCTTTATCATATGCCTTACCTAGAATCTTGTTTAAATTCTCTGTAAATGCATCGATTTCTTCTGGTGTCCCTATTTCCTGATCTATCAGATTTTGGCCATTCCTCACGATCTCTGAGGCAAAGGTGTCCCAGTTGGTGAGTCTTGGGTTTCTGAATTTACTTCTAGCTGCTGCCTGTTCATCTATTAAAAATTCTATAATCCTGTGATCTGAGAAGGATGGCTCAGAGGAGACCTTCCATTCCCTCACAGTTAGAGTTTGTGAGTTACTGTACAGAGTTATATCTAATACCTCACGTCTATTCCTAGTAACGAAGGTTGGCTCATTGCCAATATTTGCTATCAGGAGATTATTTTTGATTATAAATTCTAAGAGGGACTCACCTCGTACAAAAACGTTTTACTAGGGTATTAGTGAATAGGCTTCACGGGATATAGATATGCCTTCCTATGAAACAAGATGCAAATTATTCGGTATTTTGCCTCTTAACATTCGAAGAAAATTCTCCGAGGTCATGTTCATTCGTGATATATTGGCTAACCATATTGATTGTTCTGCCTTAATTAACTTTAATGTTCCTGCGAGGATGCTTAGAAACCGTTTGTTTTTTAATATTCCATATCATAAAACAAATTATGCTTCTAATGAACCATTATCCAGGTGCCTAAGAGAAACCAATACTGTTTGCGATATGATCGACTTTAGTCTAAGCAGATTTTCTTTTAAAAATAATTTGCTATTAATTTTAAGTAATGGTGGCAATGTTTAATGTATTTATTTTTTGTGTTTTATTATTGTCAAGTAATCACTAAGGTATTGTTACTTTGTTTGATGAAAATAAACTAAATTAAACTAAACTAAACTAAACCTTTTGGTCTAAAGAATCTACTTTCTTAGTAAGAGAATCATTTTTATTTTCTAAGAGATCAATTTTAGTAAGAGCTTGAGTGTTGAGATCATAAACTAAGTACCTATTAAATCATAAACTAAGTATCATAAACTAAGTATTAAATAGACCGTCAGCTCCCGTGCACCTACCCGATTCCCCCCGCAAATTTTGAAAAGAAAATTCTCTCTTAAATTTCGTATGCGTGAATACGTGTGAAGCAGCAAAAAAAAAATTCTTAATGGACCCCCTCCATTGGGTCTGAGCAGTCATCCAACATCGTGGTGTTTCTACCTTTTTGTAGAAATGTTGAAGTCCGAAAAATCTTCCGTGCAAAACAGAAATAAAGCATCAAAATTGTGGAAATATTAGGAATCTGACGAAAAAACCTTCGAACTACATTGCAACACACTTAATGTCCATAAAAAAGGGATTTAACTTTTAGTAAAATTTCTAGTTCCAAGAAATAATCATTATAATGTTAACAAACTGCGATTTTTATACTGAAGGATAATTAAATGTGAATTTCTATCCGAATTATACTAATTTTACTTTAAGAAGAAACATTTTTTCCTAAACAAATCGAGGGAATTCGCTGAAAAGGGAAAAATGCCCACGCATCGTGGGTAAAATAAAGAGAGAGTGATAAGCACAGTGACTGACAGTAGCGTATTTGGTAAGTTTCTATCAGCTGATGGATGCGAAAATAAAGGAATAAACTGAGAAATATTCATTCGTAGGAATAAAATAATACATTTTTGTACCTACAGTAATTCTTTTGTTTTCGTTCGTTGTTTTTGGCTAAAAATTATTTCGCCGGCGAATGTCGACAGAAAAAAGGAAACGAATTCCAATGGAAAAATTGATAAGGAGCATTAAAATTTAAAGTTCGTTGGGGTTCAGGGCGGAGATATGAACATTTCTGAGTGGGTAACAGTTTTGAGTTCAAATCTTTTCATGCTACAGAAAACAAAAAGGCAAAAATTAAATTTATTAAAAAATTTCAACAATTTAGTAAACAAAAGAATTTCAAACTAGCTTAATTAATGAAAACAATTGAGTCAGCCGAGAACAGCCATGAGTAATGTTTATTTAGAAAATAGCTTTTTTGTCATATCCATTGAATTCAGCTTGTTGATTTTTATACTATTCTGGTGCAGATTTCATTTGGAAATGCTATATTTCCAAACTATATACAACCTTCATAGCACTTAACAATTAATGGGTCAATTTTTAGAAATTCTGATGACCAATCTATAACGGAAAAAGTACTACGGCTGACAAAAAAAAATTCTTTCAACTTTTTAAAACTATTTTTTTTTTATTAATTTTCATTGCACTTTAAAAACAAAAATGTCTTATAGAAACAATCAACAAAAATTAATTCATTCTCTTTAAACTGTACGAGAAAGAACTGAAACTAAAATATATAGCTATCAGTAAAATTCCAAATAATTATTTGTAGATACTTATTTTTGCAGATGATCCCTATAGTTCATCGATTTCCATTTTTTACAACCACAATGTAAACATCCTGTACTGTATGCATTACCTAGGTTAAATAAAATAAGTCCTTGTAATATTCGTTTTAATGAAATATACATTTTTACTAAACTCACCACACCATACCCACCGTCTTCTAGACACGTCCCGATAACGGCCAATTATTTGAATTATTTGAATTTTTTCCAATGTCATCTGTCAGGTTGCTATGTGCGAAAGTATGTGTGCCATGCACATTAGACGCACGCATTTAATTTTTTTCATTTTTAAAACAGAAAAATGCCAAATGCTTTTTTAGCATTTTTTTTTGCAATATTTCTAGATTTTTGCTCTTTTTTACTGCTATTTTGGTCATTAGTGTATATTAAGCTGCAACGAAGGTTCAGGATGTTTCCCTCCACTTTCCCATACATCAGATGGAATTTGAAACGTGAGCGGGGAAGTGTGAGTGCGATGAATCTAGTCTACCGTGTACGGAGAGGTACATGCTCTAATACGGATATGGAAGTCGGTAATCGAAGGATTTGTAACTTATCTGAACAGAAAGCTGGTGTTTTTTGGAAGTGGCGTTTCCGTATTAACTTATCTGTGTTTTTTTTCTAAGAAGTTGTGTTTCGCCATATTGTGTGCAGTGATTTAACTTGTTGAAATGTTTATTGTTTATTTGGTTAAACATTGGTATTGAAATGTTAATATGATTTCTTTTAAAGGAAAGTTAGTGATTAAAATAAATGCAATAGGCAAAATTCATCGAATGAATTGTTACAAAGGCTGATATATTTAATAACGGCTTTTTGTTGTCTATGCAGTTTCATATTGAGTATAAAAAAAGAAAATTCAATTAAAATGTGTGAGAAATGAATTCATATGTGCCTTCTTTTTTGTTTATTAACTATAATAATTTAAAGAAGGCAATATCTTGTTATGTATTTTATAGAGTGAATTATGGTAGCAATGTACTTTTATTTTTGAGTAGGTACCATAGATATATGTATCAAAAATTGGTACTATTGATATTTTTTTGTTCTGTTTGCTCTCAAGACTAATACTATAATAATATAATATTCTTAATTGTTAATATTTTCTCAGTTATTTTAAGGCACGGAATTCCTTACTAAAGGGAGAGGTACACAGGCATTTAGATGATTGCGTTGTATTTAAAAAAAATTAATTATTATTATTATTTTTTGAAGCTGATGAAAACGAATTTTGTTTTGTCTAGCATTTTTTTTTCTTCATACATTCTAGATTTTTTTTTTTTTGCAGTCAAGCATTTTCCATTTTGAAAGTCCGGCAACACAGTAGAGCGTATTGTGGGAGATAGGGTATGAAATGTAATTGAGTTTAATAGGGAGTCACACTCACTCAATTGTGATTTAAAATGCACTATAGCTATATAGTTTTTAATGTGCATGCCACAAAAGATGCTTGTGTTTTGCACTTTTTTTTTCCAGTCCTAATTCGTACAATTGCGGCAGAAAAAACTCGGTTAACATGGCCCTATAGCGCGCACCGTCCACTGTTGTCGTTTGATCAGCGCCGTTCTCGAAAAAAAATGGCCCGATGACTCCTCCAGCGTGAACAGCGCACCATGCAGTAACTTTGAGCGGGTGTAATGGCTCCTCGTGCATTACTCGTGGATTTTCGGTGCCCCACAAGCAATAGTTTTGCTTGTTCACGTACCCGCTGAGGTGGTAATGAGCCTCATCGCTCATTATGATTTTGGTCGAAAAATCGACAACTTTGATTATTCCGCGTTCTTGGGGAGTGTATCGCTCCTTGGCTTGTTCACAAATGTCAAAACAGATTTGACATTGGCGGCCATTTGCAAAACTAAGAGCATCTTCCAATAGGATGATCTCTTTTGGCCCACCTTGTAGCAGCTAAACCGATATCAATGGTTCTTTTTCTATCAGAAAATTTCACAGAGTGGGTTAGTATAACGCTAATTATGCCATTTTAAATTTGAGAACTCTGGAGAGGCAAGACGAGCACGGGTCAGCTAGTTTTACATATATAAATTTTACTAATGTAGGCGGTTAGGAGAGAAAAACTCGATGACCTCTTGGGGTGAAGGAAGTTTATTGACTAAAAAAACTAGCCTAGGTTACATACAATTTATCGTAACTCTAAGTTAGTGCATGATGGTAAATAAACATCGGATGGATCATCCGATCATGCAGGCCAATCATCGTTTCTGCTTAGCTTATTTTATGTGTGGTAGAGTAGTTAATGATTCGCATACAAAGTGGGTGCCATAACTAAATGGCCTGGTTTAATTTATTTGCACTAAATGTTCCTTTTGGATAAAATTGTTTTGCCCCTTTAGAAAACGAATGTGTACAAAATTAATTTATGTTAGAAAAAAACGGTGTTTGCCATCAAGTTAGAAATAACCAACCACGCATATTACCTTTAAAACACGTTTTTGTTTAAATGATATATGTAATATATATATAAAAATGCCTCTGAACTTAGCCTACGAACTCTAAAAACGATGTTTGAAACTAGTCCGCCTAGCTGTAGGTAGACCTTAGAAGCCGACGGACGTACAGACTGAGGGACGGAATTGCGTTACATTACATAGAATTGAAAAACATCTCCAAATTTTGTACGAAAACGATATCTTTCTCCTACTCGTATACGAGAAGTTAAAAAATAAAATTGAGCCCAAAAAAATACAATCGCCACTAAGATTTAGTTACAATCCACATAGTTAATTTTTACAGCAGACATAAATTATAAGTTTGTAGTATGTGTGAAGATTGTTTGCAAAAAAAGCGCCAAAATATAATGGTCGCTTTCGGTGGTCACAATTTAGATTGTGCGCAGTCGATTCGCTAAGCTGTAAAGTGGTAATATTAAATAGCAACCTCACAGTTTTTGTGTGGTTTGAAAAGTTACTGTAAGGGACATTTGAAAAGTCAAATACTTACCATCTTATTGGAATGGAGTTTATCGACACTAAAGTGAGTCAAATATACCGTGTGGTGACTATAATTGAAAGAAAATTTGGATAATAGCCGCAAATTTCTACTTGGGCAGTTTTTTTTTGATAATTTCTAGCGTTTATATAACCGAGCACGATTATGCTTCCTCCGGATGAGTTAATTTGGCTCAGAATTACTCTAAACAGTGTTTAAAGCTACACTAGTAGTTCCATTGTGAACAAATAAGTTCGCTTTTCAATCATATTTCTAAATATCAGGATATTTTAAAAGTCTCTGTGATCGATTTCTGTTAATCATTTTAAATCGATTAACAGTATACTCGTACACTGGCATTTGAGGCAAAAAAACTATTATCTATTCACCCAACATTTAACCTTATAGGTATAGCAAAGTCCTTTGAGCTGTCTGCCCCCACTACTGAGCCATTATAGCTTCCATATAGGTAGGTATTCACTAAGCTAACACAGAAACCGTTCCCATCAAATTTACAATATCCTTTTGACGTCATCTTTCCGCCTTCATTATGGCTTTGGTTTATGGAATGACTTGCACCATCGTAGAGTGCAATACATACGTACAGCAGATATTCCCCGTGAGCACAGACTAGTACTAGGGATTGACCTTACACAGTAATCCCAGAGGAAATAACCTCTTCGCCGATGAAGATGATGAGGCGACGCCGATGTCAAGGAATTTAATAGAAAATTACATCCTTGTCGGAGTTGTAATTTACGGTGCTCACCGTGGCGATGGCGGTTATTCTGATCCTAACGATCCATTCCATAGATGGGTGCTAGTACTACCTGATGGTACTGCATTGTATGTAAAGTACCAGATATGGGATGATGATGGTTAGACAAGTCCAGACCGCATTTTTCATGATTTCAAAGGAATGATATTAGAGAAATTCAATTACGAAATTTTGATTCACTTTACGCTGCGGCTTGCAAAACCTAACCAAAGAGAAATGAATTTGCAAAAATTGCATTCCGCTTTCCCAGTAGAAGGAGATACGAATCTTTTAATATTTTAAATGGAGTTTCAATTTTAATACAGGTAAATGATTTTCGAGCGGAGTAATAGAAAATGAGTTCGTAATATGATAGGGTTTTGAAGGAATGATGTAGATAAAATAGTGGTTCACCAAGCGACCGCTTACCTTAACCTTACCATGTTACTTTTATGTGTTGTTTGAGTAAAGAACAACACTGGGACTTTTTTAGATCCCCTATCAAAGGCAGTGATGCTTCGGTCCCACCTCTCAGTTACAAGGACCTCTATTAGGTATACGATGAACTAGCAAACTTCATCCTGGCCTGCCTAAAAGACGACTGGTTTATAGCACGTATTCCATTGCATGAAATGGAGTCCGAATTGGAGACTTGTGTTTAACGTGACCAGAAAGTAGCTCTACTCTTCATTTGTACTTTTCAATATTCTGCTGTTCCTTGTACAATTCCTACGGATCACCACAGAAATACAGTAAAGGAATATCATTTCAGAAGCTGATTACATGCAGCGATATTTTTGATTTCGGTCGGTGTCAAAATAAGTGTTAGACCAAACACCAAATGAAATCAGGTAGTCTACTCTGACAGCAAGTTCGCTCTTTCTTTCTGATAACAGATGGAGCTAGTCGGCTAAAGAATGGCCCCACCATTGCTAATCAATCTAACAGAAAAATCGTAGGTCGAATCGCGTCGACCGTGAACGAGCATAACGTGACGGAATTTGTTTTGTGGCTGAATTCCAAAACGTCAAAAAAATGTGCATAACGACTGCATACTGCGATCATGATGCATTCAAATGAGGCTTTTTACTGCTTTATATCCGTGATGCTTTTAAATATTTGACGTTTTGGAATGGCATTTGATGAAAACACGCGTCAATTGATTCCTTCTTTTAAACAGCAAAAATTACAGATTACATTCATATCAGCTCTACATTACCACCACAAGTTGAAGATACCTCCAATTAAATTCTTGCAGTTCCGAGCAACGAAGCAAAATTGAAAAGGGAAGGGAATCTGATCCGAATCAGATCGCGAAAATAAAACAATACGGATCATAGAAAAATTTAATTTTGGAGTTGTGGCAACAGTTGCTTTCAAAACACGACGGATAATGTATGAAAATGACAAACTTCATATTGCCACCAGCCATATTGCAAACATTCTGTACAACGTGACGTCACAATATGATGCCAATTGACATGAGATTTCATTTGCTTGTCGGGGGTGTTACCATATGAATCAAATTAATAATATTTATTTTTGGATATTGTTTTTAAAAAAAGTACATAATTTAAAATTCTATGTTCAAAAATGCAACAAAACAACAATATTTTGCTGTTGTATTTCGGTATGTCGGTGTATTCATGCGAGCGAATGATTTTTTTAAACATTTATGAAATGTTCTTGATTTGCTTCAGAAACATTTCATAAACATGTGTCAAACATTTCTGTTTTTACCGGTGTAGACGCCGATTAAGGATTTATTAAATGTTTATGAAATGCTTTTTACTGTCGGAAATTCACGGCCAGAGGCTCGAAAACAACAACACCGCTCCCGTAATATGGTGTGTTTTGTTTCTAAATAAAAGGAAATGAGTTTACCTACAATTAGCTCAAAATGTAATGGAAATTTTACTGCAGTTTGCACCTCCGGTCTGTTCAGATTGGAATTCTTAGACAAAGTAAATGACAGCGGTTTAGGCATGAAATTCCAGAAGAAAAAAATTAAGTTAGAATTAGATTTTTCTGTGATACTTTGTGATAAGAAAGAAACGTGTTTCACAATAACTAGTTTTGAAAACAATTTAAATTTATGTAGGCTTTATTTATGTTTCGATTTTTCATTATTCCAAGATTTTCTGGACATTCTCTCACCTTACGGCAGGGAGACTTGTGAAACAAATTATTAACGAACTGCGAAACATTTCATAAACATTTTTTTGTTAAATGAAACATTTACTTAAATATTTACGAAATATTTCGCATACTTTTATGGAATGAAAAAGCAAAATCATCTCGAAGGACGGGAAATTTATTCCATGTGAAAAAAATGCTTTTTGATTTTTTGTGTTATGAAGGGTGTTGAAAATTTTAGTCTGGCAACGTGACTGTGTGGCTTGGCTATCGTTTACAGGCACACCAACATTGAAAAATGAAACAAGCCACCTAGTGCAGATCATGATTCGTGATCTCGATGAATAGCAGGAATAATATGCACAGACATTTGTACACATACCCTATGGTTCATTAGCGCTTCGATGTTGCTTTTGGCAAATTATTTTGTTGCACCTTTTGGTTACCTAACTCACGTTAATACGCGATAACGCGAAACGGTTCAAGTTGGCAAAGAGGCATCGCGCTGTTACGCAGATTAGAATCGCTTTTTTTTCGTCTAGCAACCATCAACCAAGCAACATCTCCGCTCACAAAGAACCATTGGGTAATTCTAATTAGTTTTATTTGTAAACGGAGAAATAAATTGAAAATTTTATAACGTTTTGGGAATCGCTGCGTTTTTTTCAGTTTTATAATTTTTCCATTACAAAACAGTATGGATCATGGCTGATAATAAAAAAGTGCTATTATGAAATAAATATCCGATCATTTATCTCAAAAAATGGCATTTTTCTTTGAATACCAAAATAACACCCTTTATTAAAAAGCTTAGTTTTGTGGTTTTCTCCGAGTCTAAGACTGGATTATCCTGCTCTGAGATATGCTCTGACATTTGAACTCTGGGATGAAGTTTATGATGCTATTGATGCATCAACTGCGTTTGATTTATTTCTACAAAAAGTTACAGGTTCATATTTCAAAATGCACTCGAATTGTGAATGCTAAATCTAATAAGTTTAAGCGCCTTAAACCATGGATGTCATTGCAGCTTTTAAATAAAATAAAAAAGAAAAACCGTCTTCATGTTTCAGTGGTTAAACACCCTTATAACATAAGGCTTAAAAACTATTATCTTCGTATATGTCATGAGTTGAGAACCGATATACCCAAATGCAGAGATGATTATTATACTCGTAATTTGGCATACAGCCTTGGGAATGTTAAAAAAGAATGGA
This sequence comes from Cheilosia grossa, assembly GCA_963082955.1. Taxonomy (NCBI): domain Eukaryota; kingdom Metazoa; phylum Arthropoda; class Insecta; order Diptera; family Syrphidae; genus Cheilosia; species Cheilosia grossa. Next base: position 11,660,635 of record OY720145.1, read on the forward strand.
GGCTCGTGAACGAAATCCTAAATCGAAACATGTCAGAAGTTGAGCCTAAAATTAAAAAAGACAAACAAATTATTTCTAGCCCGCTGGATAAAGCTAATACCTTTAATGAGTATTTGGCTTCAATTCCCTGTTCGCTCCAGGTTGATAATTCTCATCTGCATGATGACGTTATTTATCATGATGTTCTTAGTCCAGATAGTTTCTGTTTCTATGTTTTTTTCTGCCCTCGAAATTCACAAGTTAATTATATCACTTAAATCCACGAATTCTATGTCCCATGACCATATTTCAAGTCACTTGCTTGAAAATATCTCATTTTTAATTGCAGATGTCTTATGTTATATTTTTAACCTTAGTCTTAGAATGGTTGTGTTTCCGGATTTGTTGAAAACAGCTATAGTAATCCCTTTTCATAAAAAAGGAGATTCTATATATTTACTTAAGTAACTATAGACCTATTTCTCTTCTGTCCGGTTTTTCTAATCTTTTTGAAAGGGGTATGAAAATCAGAATAATGGCATTTCTAAATAGAACTGAGTTCTTTAGTAATTGACAGTTCGGTTTCAGAAATGGAAAATCGGCAGAAGATGGCTTATTGAAATTCTGTAGTGAAATTTATAATTCAATCAATTAATCCAATCTTCCGTCAGCTTTGTTCATTGATATAACAAAGGCTTTTGATATGGTTGACCATCACTTATATTTGAGAAAACTTTTTAAAGCGGGATTTAGGGGATTTGTTTATGTATCTAAAAACAGGAATAAACTCCCATACAAAAATGTCTACAAAGATAAAATTTAGCGAGACAATTTAGCAAAGCAGTTCTTAAATTAAATTAAATTCTTAACTTCATTTAGAAGGCCCGATGACAAGTCTCCACTCATTTAGCTCGCGAAATAAATGTCTGGTACATTAAATCGAAGATAAATTCTGACAGAATAAAAAAGAAGAAAAAGTTTGTGTTGTTGCTGCCGGGTGAATTTATGATCTCAAAATATTTTTTTATTTCTATTTTACAAGCTATGGATTTTTTGGAGGAAACCGCACAAAACATTAGCGCGGGTAAAAGAAAACGCAAAAAACAAAATACCATTTTCATGCGATGAAAAAAAAACTTGCGGGGCTTGTAGAGGAACGACCAGCAATATGGAACTTACAGGACAAATTCCGCTGCAATATTGAGGCAATCAACTTCGACTGGCGAAAAATTGCAAGGGAAATGGAGAAAACAGGTAAATTGATAAGTTGCATTATGTGTGGTATTGGGTAGCTCTATTAAATATTTTCAATTATCAATTCGTGAGTTTTTTTCTATTGTATTCATAAAGCATACATGCTTAAAAATGCATAAAGATTGCAGTAAACCTATGCCATCTGATAGAGCGATGAAAGGCAATCTCTGTAATATTAAATAAGTAGTGGTAGCTCATCTGGATTCCAAAGAGCAGACTCGAACGAATCTTCGTTTTCGTGATTTTGCCGATTTTATGTTGTGCTCATGAACAAACTGATCTGTTTCTGGAAAACCAGATAAACTACCACTGAGTTGTTAGTATTTATTTATTAGTCGCAGAACGCTCTCCAAGATAGTATATTTTGTGTTGAACTTATCTTTATATTTTCAAATTTTGTAGTACTATTGCATTATGATTTTTTTTTTAATCGAATCAAATCGTTATGCTCATATCAATAATCTTTTTTATCTTACATATGTAAGTCGTGGCAATCCCTGAAGGACAGCCGCAGGTATCACACTGCCAGCAAGAAAAATGCTAAGTCAGGGAGTGCTGCTGATGATATCCAAAGTGAAAGTGTCGATGACGATGTCTTGGAAGATGAAAGCCAAAGTAGTGTGAGCTGGGAGTTCTCCGAGTGCATGTCATTTCTTACCTCATTTGTATCACTAATAAACTAATGACTGTATTTATTACTTAATAGCACATTTTCAAGCAATATCAACTCCAACCCGGATAAATCGCCTGCATTATCACAGGATACTCCTTCTTCCAGCTATACATATTTTAGTATTAATGAAATATAACATGTTGATCTTAGTCAAAACGTATTTGATTTTAGGATAAACGAAGGCAGCGTAAGGATCCTATGCTGGAAAATGTGGCTTTGCTAACTAAAAGTGTCTCAGAGTTGGTGCAACTAAGGAAAGAGGAGAGCCTTGCTACGCAGCCTGTGCTAACGCACTTATCCCTTTTTGCAAACCTGGACAGGATCTTAAGACAACTTCCAGGTGACGTTGTTGAGGATTAAGGCCTAACATTTCACCAACAGGCACTGCATGAGCTGCGAAATTTAAAAAAAAACAAATAAAAAATAAACACAAAATTGAACACATAGTTTTTTGTTCAATAAATGCAGCTTCTTGCTGCCATGGAATAGACCCAAGAGGCGAGCTTACAAAATCTTTTATTTAATTACGAATATCTGTTCCGTCATTACTCTGTCTTCCTACATTTGATGAAAGTACGTTGTCACATAATGCAATTTCCGCAACTTTTTTCCTACATTCACCTTTGACCAAGCATCCAGTACAGTCATAATAATCGACACAATGTGGCGGACGATATGCAGCTTTACTAGTTCGTAACAAAAAATTGTGAAGATAACAGCAAGCGGTTACAATTTTGCTAGCCCTGTCTGGATTACAGAAAATTGTTCACCCTAAGCAGATGCATTTGGAACACAAGATTTCAAAGGCGTTTTCCACACAACGCCTGGCTCTGCTAATTCTGTAACTAGCGATGCGTTCACCATCCTCCAACTTTTTCGGTTTCCTGGGTGCAAACGGTTTTATAATCCTTTTCTTTAGAGGAAATGCATCATCTGCAACAAAGAAATATGGAAGCTTATGTGGCCAAACTTCCTGGTTATCGTCGCTGTCCCCTTTATAGTAACCTGCTCTGGGATCGTACGCCAGATGTTGTTCGATGATTCGCACGATCGGTCGTGACTATACCAGATGTTGCTTCGAGTTGGTCTGGTAGGTGTTAGATGATGCAGGGTGTTGTATCCTTTTACGATCGTTCGCCAGATATCTTACGATGGTTCGGCCGTTGTTCCCAAAATAATGTGGGAATTCGTTTCAACCCCCTGCATTCCTTGGTTAGGCGTCACTTTGATTGGAATAGCTCAGCGGGGAACTAGATTGTTAACTTGAATACACCTTATAATTGTAAAATTAAACAATTTGGCAAATTCCTTGTGACATTGAATTCGTTTGCGATTCTCACAAACTCGCTTACACTTCTGTGTTTAGTACCTACTTGGATTATGGCAGAGCAAACTTCGTCGATTATTCTTCCAAAATACTGCTTGCTAATTCTATAGACAGATGCCAAATGTCTTTGAATTGTTCCACTTGCGAGATATCTATAAACAATAAGAAAGGTATATTAAGTCTCTTCTCAAATAAGATATATATTTACACATACTCTATCACAATAGCGAATTTTTCCAGAGGACTTATGCTTTCATTTGGCCTCGAGTTTCTTTTGGGTAGTAATAAGTGTTCCACCATGGTAAAGAGATTTTGGAAACTCTCAGGACACATATGGAAGTTTTCCTTAAAATTTCTAGCAAATCCGAGAAATATAAATACATTAATGTTAATAGAAAATTCGGTTTATAAAGCTTCAAATAATCTTACATCTTTTGTGAATCGACCAATCTAAAATTCAATATAGAATTCGTTGTTGGGGTGGTACTCACTCCTCTAAAATAAATCAGCTACTCATTCGGCAGAAACACTCGATTCGCATTATTTCTAAAGTAAGTTTTGTCTTATTCCCTAACATCGACATTTTTCCTAAAGGGTCCGCCAAATAATATTTTAATATATGACACAGTACCTTTCGAATGATATCTATAAGTTTCATTCTCCTCATTTCATAAAAAAATACTTAAAAAGTGTACGGAAACTTTGGATGTTCACGTATTAATATAATGATTGTTAAAGGCCAAATAATTTTTATTTTCATACAACCAAAAAACATATGAGCAATGCCCTAAGCATGACGTTAAAATCGTTTTGGGTGATTTTAACGCCAAAATAGGAAAGGAGGACATCTTTGGTAGCACAATCGAAAAACACAGCCTACACGACACCACGTCTGGAAACGGACTTAGGCTGATTGATTTTGCGGCGGGACGTAATGTTAACATAGGTAGCTCACGGTTTCCTCACCTCAATATACACAAAGGAACATGGCGATCACCTGATCATCAAACCGTCAACCAAATTGATCACGTTGCGATCGACGCAAGGCACTCCTCCAGTATTCTAGATGTTCGAACTTTCCGAGCGGCCAACATAGACTCGGATCACTACCTTGTTGTAGCCAAGGTACGAATGCGGATATCCCAGACGCCACAACAACGAGAAAATACTGTGAGGAGATTTAACGTTGGACGACTACAAACGCAACAAACCGCCAGAACCTTTGCCGATCGCGTATCCCTCAACCTCTCGAGAAGTCCTATGCTGCCGGCATCAAGTGCCGAAGACCAGTGGCGCCGATGCCAAGAAGCCATCAAAAATGCCGCAACTGATGTGCTCGGTTTCACCAGCCCACCCCCCCGAAACCCCTGGTTTGACGAAGAGTGCCGGCAAGCACATGCAGCAAAACAAAGTGCCTACGAAGCGTCGCTGCATAGAAGGACGAGAGCAGCTCGTCAGCTCTACGAGCAAAAAAGGAGGGAAGAACATCGGCTTCTCCGGAGAAAAAAGAGAGAGCATGAGAAGCGCGCGATCGAGGATATAGAGAGGTGTTACTCCAGGAACAATGTTCGGAAGTTTTACCAAAAGGTAAAAAGAACGTGTCATGCCAACAAGACCCGAACGGAGACCTGTAGAGACGAACAAGGAAACCTGGTAGTAGAGTCACAGTCGGTGCTGAGGACATGGAAAAACCATTTCTGCAGATTGCTAAACGGCGAAGATGACACAAATTCCGCTGTCAGGCAGAACGAACCATTCAACCTGGACGGTGAAAGCCAAGATTACCGTCCACCTGACCAAAATGAAGTGAGGATAGCAATATCTAAGCTTAAATTCAACAAGGCTGCTGGACCGGACGGCTTAACTGCCGAGCTGTTTAAGGCAGCGGGAGATGACCTGGTAGAGAGCATACACCAACTCGTCTCCAAGATCTGGTCAGACGAAAGTATGCCTGATGAATGGAACCTCAGCATCGTTTGCCCGATCCACAAGAAAGGAGAATCTCTAAACTGCGCCAACTATAGAGGCATCAGTCTCCTGAACACTGCGTATAAGATCATGTCTGCTGTACTGTGTGAACGCCTGAAACCATTCGTCAACGATCTGATAGGTCCCTATCAGTGCGGTTTTAGGCCCGGCAAGTCCACGACCGACCAAATATTCACACTACGGCAGATCCTGGAGAAAACCCAAGAAGTCCAGATCGATACTCACCATCTTTTTTATCGATTTTAAGGCCGCATATGACAGCATTTATAGAGACGAGCTATACAGAGCCATGTCTAGTCTTGGCATCCCTGCCAAACTTGTCAGAATGTGCAGAATGACGATGGAGAACGCTCGCTGCTCCGTAAAGGTCGGAAACAATCTCACCGAGACCTTTGATGTCAAAAAAGGATTTAGACAAGGTGACGCGCTGTCATGTGACTTCTTCAACATCATTCTTGAGAAAATTGTGCGAAACTCACAAGCCAACACCAGAGGCACAATTTTCCAAAAGTCTGTGCAACTGCTTGCATACGCTGATGACATTGACATTGTTGGCAGAACACAGCGAGCTGTCACTGGTGCGTTTGCAAGTATTAGTACAGAAGCGGCAAAAATGGGTTTAGTGGTGAATGAGGGTAAAACAAAATATATGCTGTCAACAAGAAGGGACACACAACACCGACGAATCGGACAGAACGTCACGATAGACAGCTATAACTTTGAGGTAGTAAGGGACTTTGTCTACCTCGGCTCCGCTATAAACTCTGACAATGACATCACAACAGAAATCAAGCGAAGAATCACACTTGCCAACCGCTGTTTCTTTGGCCTAAGACGGCAATTGATTAGTAAGGCCTTGTCAAGAAGCACTAAGGAGATTCTATATAAGACCCTCATCATCCCTGTCCTGCTCTATGGCGCAGAAGCATGGACCCTAGCAAAGACGGATGAGGATCTTCTTAGTCGCTTCGAACGCAAAATTCTTCGAGTGATTTTTGGTCCCGTTTGCGTTGACGGGCTTTGGAGGAGAAGATTTAACAGCGAACTCTACGAGCTGTACAGCGACATCGACCTGGTCAGAAAAGTACGCATTAGTCGTCTAAGATGGCTAGGACATATAGAGCGAATGGACACCAACGCTCCGGCCCGAAGAGTCTTCGATTCCAACCCGGAGGGACAACGCAGTAGAGGAAGACCTCGCCTTAGGTGGCGCGCGCAAGTGGAAGGGGACCTCAACCAACTTGGAGTGCGCAACTGGAGGCAGTTAGCCAAAGATCGTGCTAACCCGAGAGGCGTGTTGGTTGAGGCCCAGGTCCACCCCGGACTGTAGCGCCACCTTAAGTAAGTAATTACAGAGTGGTGGTTTGATTGAATCAATCGCCAGATCTTTATCAATAGCGGAACCATTTCTTGCCAGTTCATCAACCATCTCACTGCCGGTTTTATCCCTGTGTCCAGGAACCCAGAAGAGACGCGTAATGTGCTGCGCGCAAAGAACCTAAACTCTTCGCGGCAGCGGCGAACCAGCTTCGATTTTATTTCAGTAGCAGATACTGCTATTATAACCGCCTGGCTGTTAATAAATTTGGTAATATCATACAGATATGCATGGACGCTAGCCAATCGTCATCCGTGATGTGTAGGTTGAGCACGAACATATATGCTTCTTCCATCGTCCTCCCCTCGTCCGCCGGTTGTCGACTTAAAGCGTCCACATAAGCTGCTTTTCCCTGGTTTATATACACAGTTTCGAATGTGAATTCCTGTAGCCTAAGCCACCACCCATACCCACTCACGGAATTACCTTCGGCTTGTTCTTTGTTGCAATGATTGCCTCGCAATCTGTTACTACCTTGAAATCTTTTCCTAGCAGGGAAAGTCGGACACGATTGAGACTGTCCACAATCGCCAGCATCTCCAATTCGTAGGAATGACACTTCCTTTCACCTTCCGAGAGCTTGCGACTGTAGAATAGAACCGGACGATAGACCGAGTCCTCCTTCGTCCTCTGAAACAAGATTACTGCCAAGCCCACTGCTGACGCATCTTGGGTCAAACGGCACTAGTACTGGCGGATTATTTAAGATCCCTTTCAGACGCTGGAATGCCTCCTCTTGTTGATTTGCCGATACGAGCTCTTGATCTTCTTTGATCAAATCAGTCAGAGGTACTGCCAGCTGTCGTAAGAACTGTCGCACCTCATGGACGTTGCGAGGTGCTTGGAACTCGGTGATCGCTGTTGTTTTCTTCTGGCTCGGCTTCAGCCCATCTTTATCCACCTCGTACCTAAGAAACTCAATCCTTGCTTTGAAGAACACGCACTTGCTGACGTCCAGAGTTAATTCGGACTCCTTTAGCGTCCTCAGGACCCTCCGCAGCTTATCCAAACCTTCTGCGACAGTTTTGTTGGCTATAATGTTGTCTTCTAGGTACACCGCTACATCGCCTTTCTGTAACCGTGATTTCATACAGGTTTGGAAATGCGCCGGTGCGTTTACGAAACATCCATCATCTGTCGTGAACGCGGTTTATTTCTTACTGCCTTCCTCCATACGAGTTTGATGATAGCCTATCGCCAAGTCCAGCATTTCCGCTCAGTGATGCCAGCTCTTCGTCTATGACGGACATCGGGAATTTCCGCTTCTGAGTAACCTTGTAGAGCGCGCGAAAGTCTATACAGAACTGATCTTCCCGCAGCTTCAAGTGTCTCCTTTACAGCTGCTCGTTTAACAAAAAAGGAGCCTATACGGTTGTACACAGACTGGATGCGCAGAATGCTTCGAAGCAGTCTTCATCAAAGATTCCCTGTGTGATATATTTCACCAGAGAAGTATTCTGAACGTGTTCTCTCGACGCAATCATTTTCATCTCGAATATGTAAACCTCAACGTCCTCACCAAGTTTCTGCCTACGCTCACGCAGGCGATCGTGGACGTCGTCATCGTGTACTGTTGGAAAGTTCTGACACAATTCACTGAAAAACTGCTCTAGTGATTCCATCTTCGTTCAACAGCTCCATACTTAGCCTTACCTACCAATTTTGCTGTTGCTGCCATCAGAACCAACTGCTCATCTAACCCATAGAGGCGTTGGATGTCCCCACTTTCCTTATCCAAGCTTTGGATGACATTCACGTTCGTCACCGAACCGTAGGCTCAACCAAAAAAGCAAATACACTCACTGATCGTTGCTATATACTGTGTATGTGTTTTTTTCGCTTTCCCGTCTCTTTACTAGAAATTCTCGGGGCAGTTAGGCAAAACCAATAGTGGTGCCGATTGGGCAAAAGTAAAAACACGACACCGTCATGTTTAGTTGCAATTTTATTCAAAGTCTTTGCTCTGCCATGGCTACAAATCAACTGCCCTACAGTCTCCACACTAGGACTATTTACTACACCTTCGCATTACGATGTAACAGTCGTATTTGTTTAACGAGTTCGTTTAAGTGGTCTCTCTCATGGATTTTTAGTTTGATTTAATTTACTTAACTTATCAAGCTGCAAGTGCACCTGCATCCAGGACAAATGGTGAGTTTATATGAATAATTAAATTCATAAACAAATTGAAAACGAATTCAATTAAATAAATTTTGGTATTTTTTTTTTCTCATCTATTAGCCTATAGATTTACTAGATAACTTATCTTTTTAATTTACATTTTTATTTGATCTACGACACTGGCAAGTTGTTGTTGTTAACAATTTTAAATATTTTTTTTGTTTAATTCTAAAATAAGTTTTGATCTTTTAATAAAAGTTTAATTTTTACATTAACTATACCTTTCTTTTGCTTTGGTTGATGCTGTTTAAATCCATCTTGTGTAGCATTATTTTAAGGATCCTTGCCTTGGTATGATGTGACGTGGAAGATGATGCAGACAACAGGAGTTGTTGCACGTTTTGAGTTAATATACGTAGGAGTTGTAACCAAAACGAGCGATCAACCCTTTCCCTATTTTCTTCCTATCCCTTCAATTCCCAATTTTAAAATATTCCCATCAGAATTTTCAGGCATGTTAAAGTGCGGTAGTCCTCATGAGAAGCAGATGATCTTGCAGTTCCGACTAGCTATAACCACTGGCTTGAACAATGGACACCCTTTCCGTAGAAGTCAAAATTGAGATTATTGCACCTCTAATGTGGAAGGGTAACTTGATAAATGTTTCTCTATAGCAAATAACTCTCCCTTAAAAACAACGAAGTCGTTTTTGACTTATCCTATTCAAAGAAAATTAAAATAATAAAATATTATCCATTGATTTTCAAAATCTTTGTACATATAAATAATTGAATATAGATGTTCTATACACTATATTTCATACCATTTACAAATCTAAGTATCATTTCGTTATTTATGGAAATGTTTGACAAAATAACTTAATACTTTTCAAGTTGATGATGTAGTTATTGTTATCTCCACTATTTTTGTTTTCACCGAGACATGGCTCTACAAAAATATTGAGAATGAGTTGTTCGACGTTTCCCTATTCTCAGTTTTTCGCTGTGACCGATTTGATGTGACAAAATGCTGTGGAGGTGGGGCACTGCTTGCTGTGAAGCGCTCACTCGAAGCTGTTGTAGTTGAAATTGATGTTGTCAGCGTTGTAAATCAATTGCATATAGATCATAATAACGTAAGCGGAGGTTTGCTGTTATTTCTAAGCTAAAGGGTCCGCCATCTAACTTCTTTTTTTTCAACTAGTGCTTTGTTGGAGCACTTCATTAACATTACTTACAAATAAAAATTAAATTTATTATCTTCTAAATACTTTGAATTGTATAAAGCCTTTATTTTTGAATTATTGAATTGTATTCAACTTTTAAATTTAGCGCTCTATTGTATGGCAAAAGCCATATTTAATTGAATATAGTTTCGTCAAGTTTATACCAATTACTCGCTATATATAGAGAAAATAAAGCTTCAGTGGGGGCTCTTTTTGTAAAAATATTGAACTAAACGGACATAATCGTCTTTTCTCTCGCTGCGTTTCGTTTTCTCGGTCACATAGGTCACATACCGCGTTGTTTGCCTCGCTTTGCCTAAAAAAGCCTTGAACCTACAAGTCCCTTCGTTGGTGGGGATTTTCCTACGGAAGTAAATTTTTTCACCAAACGGTCAGAAAATCGTTTGATCGTACATTTTTTGGCGCCCAACGTGGGGCTTTTTTCGGATAGTTGCCATAGTTAAAATCTTGCTTCTAATGCAAAATTGGCTAAAACGTGATAAATAGTTCAAAGAACATTAGAAATTAACATTCATACCAAAAGTGAGTTGTGTGTCGGTAAATTCGGTTGCGCGGAGGCGGGAAGGAAGGAGAAAGAACCTGGAGAGCGTTACCAGAATACCTCATCCCAAAGGAAGGAAGGAAGGAGAAACCAGCTACTTGAGAACATCTCAATCAAAAGTAACAGGGAAAGTTAAGTATTCCTCCCTGCAAAGGTACGTGATTATCACTCCAAAATAGGAGAATGTGCGTTGGTAAGAAACCAATTGAATAATTGTTTAAAAAGATAGTTAAAACCAAATCAAATCATCTTAAAATTGCTAAATAACGCACCTTCAACATATAAGGAGAAATACTGCATTTTAAAATACATTACGTTTATTCATAAATAGAAATAAACTTTTGCTGAAACAACATGTTATAAAAACTATATTGATGCCATACATAAATTGTCGACAAATGAGAAATAGAATCCACAATTAGTTTCACGATCCACACATTCTCTTTCATACGTCGCCTTTTTCAACTCCTTTGTAAAAAGGCGCTCACCCACTCGAATGCTTATATCATCTCCGATCCGATCTCATCACAATTGCAAAGCAGGTTCTTCCGCCCGCACTCGTTCGCTCGATCGTGTTTTCGGAAGAGAAATTATACGCACTCACTCAAACAATCGTCGTTGTGATCAGGTTTAACGACAAAAACAAAAAAAACTGGTCGTCATATTGTTCGCACAATAAATTATAATAATTTATCATTCATAATCATAAAGTTGATTTTCACAAACACTTCAATCTAATGGAGTGCAATCTGATATCATTATTTATCATCGTTGGATTTCAAACAATTGCATAAACTTAGTTGTCGTCGTTGGAATCTTATGTCGAGTATTCAATTGTGGAGTTCGAGTTCTTTTTATGCAGACCAGAATTGTTATTGGTTTTCTATCAATTGACATTAATAGTAAATAGAGGTTGCTGTCTCCATTACTGTTCACCTACATCTACATTCTACACATTGCGCCTTTTTTGGATGCTGTTAGTTAGTTGCAGCAAATTGCTACTTCGCTTTGGATTTAGATAGCATTTATCGGATTTGAAGGGAATCGTAGACGTATTTGGTTACATCACACTGCACACGTCGTATAAAAGAACTAGTATTACACAGCTGATTAGTTCTATCATCAAACATTTTCGTCGCTGTCATCAAAATCAACATTCGGTTGAAAGTTGTACATCATTCTCTCGGAGATTATAACTGTTCATCAAACTTTAATTGTTCCTAATCCGTTTGATTCATTTTATTTTAATCAACCTTCGGTCATCATGACTGAACATACGCTTGAAGAATTAAAACAAATGCGGTCCTCTTCAAAGGGAAGCATTACACGAATCAAAAACAACATTAAGAACGAGCTGTCGCCCACAGAACTGGAATGTCGCTTAGGTATAGTTGAGTCCTATTTTAAGCAAGTTTTGGCGTATCAAACACAAATAGAACGATTAGAACCTACAGATACGGGTAGAGGTGATATTGAAGACCTCTATATTTCTACAAAAACAAAAATATTATCTGCTTTAGGTCCAAGGAGAGGTAGTGTTTTAGAAACTACTTTTTCGGTTCCACAATCGGTGAACCATTTGCAAAAACTTAGGTTGCCCAAATTCAGTGGCAAATATTCAGAGTTCAAAAATTTCATCATCTCATATAAAAAACTCGTTGATGATGATCCTAGCCTATCAACAATAGAAAAATTTAATTACTTGCTCACTTGCTTAAGTGGACAAGCACTAGGCACAATAAAGGCATTTCAAGTGACAGAGGAAAACTATCCTAAGGCACTTACGAGACTTAAAGATCGCTACGACAATGATTGTCTCATCTTCTCGGAAAATATATCACAATTATTTGAACTGCCAACTATTACGAAGCCATCTGCGTTTCTTCTGCGGAGTCTAGTGGACAATGTCTCAGCTTTGTTTAGTTCATTAAAATCGCTCGGCTCACATGTTGATATATGCAATGCAGTGATAATTTATATAACTATGTCCAAGGTGGATGTTGAAACTCAAGTCAAATGGGATGAACAGTGTGAATACAAATCACTTCCAACTTGGGATAAGTGTGCTGAAGTCTTAAACAAACGTTGCCAGTACTTGGAGGCACGTGACAGCAAGCAGTTTCGTGCAGATAATAAGGAACTGCCAACAAAAGCCAACCGCATTCAAACATCGTTATCGCTAACGCAAAAGTCATGTATTTTCTGTAAAGAAACCAATCATTCAATCAGCAGTTGTGCTAGCTTCAGCAGGCTTTCAGTGCAAGATCGTTTTGCCAATGTTAAGAAGCTAGGTCTTTGCCTGAACTGTTTAGGTAAAGGTCACAATGTAGCTAGATGCCCATCATCATACCGATGTAAAACATGCAAACAGTCACACCATAGCTTATTGCATCGAACTCAACAACAGCAAGTTGTACCATGCGATAATATCCAACCAACTACAAGCTCTACAGCTGCAAACTCTGCATTGGAAAAGAAATTAGTTACAGGGCCATCGCAAGTAATTTTAGCTACAGCTTTGGTTTTGGTCAGAGATAGTTTTGGGTGCTTCCAACTCGGACGAGTGTTGCTAGATTCAGGCTCACAAGTCAATTTTATAAACGAACGATTTTCCAAGATCTTAAATTTGCAAAAGCAACGAAGGAATGTAGATATTGTCGGAATTGGATCAACCGAAACAAAGATTAACTTCTACACACAAACTACTATTCGATCAAGGTTCAACGATTTTGAACTTTCGCTAGAATTACTTGTCGCGCCAACCATCACAGGTTATCAACCCGACTCACAGCTAAACATTAGGAATTGGAATCTGCCTAACGATATTGAACTAGCAGATGAGCAATTCAATCAACCGTCGCAAATAGATTTGCTGCTGGGAGCAGAAGCATTTTTTGATTTACTTTTGGACGGTCGAATCAAATTGGGAGCAGAGCTACCAACATTGCAGCGGACACAATTAGGATGGATTGTGTCTGGTAGATATAAAAACCAGCTGAAGGCTGCCAAACAGACTTGCTGTCTCAACTCAACGGAGGATGCGCTCGATGCATTCGTGGAAAAATTTTGGGAGCTGGAAGCTGTGGATGGACGCAAGTCTAAGTGGACAGAAGAACAGGCTGAAGTCGAAGCACATTTTTGCCAAACAATTGAAGAGCTGCCTAGTGGAAGACTAATGGTTAAGCTTCCTTTCAAGAGCGATCCTGGATGTTTAGGAAAATCATTTGACATTGCATTTAGAAGATTTTTAGCACTTGAGCGCAGATTGTCCAAAAATCCTGCCCTCAAATCCGACTATGTCAAATTCCTTCAAGAATATAGAGTTCTCGGACACATGTCCTTATTAAAGAATCCTAACCTAGAGAAATGTCACTACTATCTCCCCCACCAGGCTGTTCTTAAGCCAGGTAGTGTTTCCACAAAGTTAAGAGTTGTTTTTGATGCCTCTTGCTGCACATCGACACAGGTGTCTCTCAACAGCATCCTAATGGCTGGACCCACTGTACAGGATGACCTTTTTTTGATTTTGCTTCGTTTTCGCCTGCACAGATACGTTCTGACTGCAGATATAGTCAAAATGTACAGGCAAGTACTTATTCATCCATCTGATCGTCGTTACCAATATATATTGTGGAGAGAAAACGAACAATCACCTATTCAAACTTTTCAACTGAACACAGTTACTTATGGCACTACTTCAGCGCCATTTTTAGCTATTCGGTCGCTCATATATCTCGCCGACAAATTTGCTGATAAATATCAATTAGGATCCAAGGTACTTCGCTCTGATTTCTATGTAGATGATATGCTCACTGGAGCCGACGACCTAGGCAAACTGCAAGAAATTCAGGACGAAGTAACAACAATATTGAGGACTGCAGGATTAGAGCTTTCGAAGTGGCATAGCAATTTTACAAACGCGTTCGACGCGTCAGAACAAAATCAACAGAGCAAAAATATTATTGTAGCCGACTCAAACCTAACGAGTACTCTTGGGATCACCTATGATCCCACAAACGACAACTTTTCGTTTTCATATCAAAATAGTCGTACGTACACACATTGTACGAAACGATCTATGTTGTCCATATCTTCTGCGTTGTTTGATCCAATGGGGTTACTTAGCCCAATCATCATAACAGCAAAAATCCTTCTCCAAAGAGTATGGATAGAAAAGCTGGATATGGATGCTGCGGTTCCTCAAACCATAACAAATAAGTGGCTTCAATTTATCACGGATTTGCAGTCGATGAAAAATCTTTCAGTACCACGATATGTCTTATCACCGGAGAAAAAGGATATACAAATTCATGGATTCTGCGACGCGTCATTGGATGCATACGGGTGTTGTATCTACATCAGAACCACAGATACTTCAGGTTCAATTTCTGTCCAACTGTTGGTGGCAAAATCTCGAGTATCACCAACGAAGAAGAAGCAACTGCCTCGACTAGAGCTTTGTGCAGCTCACCTCCTTTCGAAATTGTGGTCAAAAGTTGAACCAATCTTTAAAAAATCTTATTCGAAGATTCATTTTTGGACAGACTCTAGCATTACCTTGCATTGGATCGCTACGCATTCGTCCAAACTTACCACTTTTGTAGGAAATCGAATAGCGGAAATACAAGAGCATTCAGAGAATATCATTTGGGGGCATGTCCCTACCTCAAAAAACCCCGCTGATATAGTTTCTCGTGGATGTACGATTCAGGAGCTAAAACATTCGATATGGTTCTCTGGACCTCAATTTTTGATGGAAAGCCCAGGAAAGTGGCCTTTAAATCTGAATGTCCAGCTTTCCCCAGAGCTATTGACTTTGGAAAAGCGAAAAACTACACTGCTTAGCAAAAAACACTCTGAACATAGTCCATATTTGTTGAAAATCATAGACAAATACAGTTCATACAGAAAGGTAGTGCGTATCTTTGCGTATGTTCTACGATTCATACACAGACACAAATCGAAAGGCAAAGTTGACTTGTTTACGCCTACAGAACTTGACTCAGCTCTTCTTAAGATCATATGGATTATTCAGACCAAATATTTTGCAGAGGAAATCGATACTATCCGTAATGAAAGGCAGCTAAAAGGATCACTCAAATGGTTAAACCCGTTCTTGGATGAATCGCACGGCATGCGTCTATTGAAGGTCGGTGGTCGGCTAAAAAATGCGAACATCACAGAGGAGCAGAAACATCCAATTCTTCTTCCAAAAGATTCGTGTTTTGTATTCAGTATGATTAGGGATATACACATAGCTAATTTCCACGCTGGACCCAAAACTCTGGTTGCATTAATTAGACAACGGTTCTGGATCACCAATGCACGAGACGTTGCCAGGAAAGTTGTTAGGCAGTGCATACATTGTACAAGATATCATCCGAAGTTACTGCAACAAGTCATGGGTGATTTACCCCCTGAAAGAGTTATGTCATCTCGACCATTTTCTCGTTGTGGTGTGGATTTTTGTCGTCCAATTTATACTTTTTATAGGATTCGTGGCAAGGTTCCTTATAAGACGTACATTGCTGTTTTTGTCTGCCTCGCATCGAAAGCTGTACACCTCGAAGCCGTTTCCGACCTGTCTGCTGACGCATTCATAGCTTCACTTAAACGCATGATTGGTCGTAGAGGCATCCCATATGAAATCTTTTGCGACAACGCAACGAACTTCGTTGGAGCCAACTCAAAACTAGTAGAACTGCGTAACATGTTGTTTCAGAAGACATCACAAGACACTATAGTTAACTTTTGTACTAATGACAATATAAACTTTCGTTTCATCCCACCTAGGGCTCCACACTTTGGTGGAATCTGGGAGGCTGCAGTTAAGGTCGCGAAGGGTCACCTATACCGAAGTCTTCACAACGCTAAGCTCACGTTCGAGGAACTATCGACGGCATTGGTCGAAATCGAGGCCCTGATGAATTCCCGGCCTATATCTCCGCTATCCACAGATCCCAATGACTTAGATGCCTTGACTCCTGGACATCTACTTATCGGAGCACACCTGAAAGCCATTCCCGAAGCCCCAAACGACGTATCTGACATCAGCTATCTTCAACGATGGCGTCGCATCAACGCCGTCAAAACCCATTTTTGGAAGCGCTGGACCGATGAATACGTCAGCGAATTGCAACAACGATCGAAGTGGTCAACGTGTCAACCGAATCTGCTCATCGGTACAATGGTGATTGTGCATGAGGATAATCTCCCTCCCCAGAAGTGGTTGGTTGGTAGAGTCACCGAAACTTTTCCTGGTGAAGATGGAAAAGTGAGAGTTGCCGACATTCGAACGCCAAGGGGAATCATCAGACGTCCAATCCGCAAACTTGCTATTCTTCCTGTTTGAAAGCGAACTTTCAAAGGGGGCGGAATGTTGGAGCACTTCATTAACATTACTTACAAATAAAAATTAAATTCATTATCTTCTAAATACTTTGAATTGTATAAAGCCTTTATTTTTGAATTATTGAATTGTATTCAACTTTTAAATTTAGCGCTCTATTGTATCGCAAAAGCCATATTTAATTGAATATAGTTTCGTCAAGTTTATACCAATTACTCGCTATATATAGAGAAAATAAAGCTTCAGTGGGGGCTCTTTTTGTAAAAATATTGAACTAAACGGACATAATCGTCTTTTCTCTCGCCGCGTTTCGTTTTCTCGGTCACATAGGTCACATACCGCGTTGTTTGCCTCGCTTTGCCTAAAAAAGCCTTGAACCTACAAGTCCCTTCGTTGGTGGGGATTTTCCTACGGAAGTAAATTTTTTCACCAAACGGTCAGAAAATCGTTTGATCGTACATGCTTATTTCGCGAATGGTAACACTTAGCTCATGTCTGATTTGACAGATAATTAGTTGTATCCTTCCGCTGAACGAATATGGTTGTGCATACGCTTGAACAACGCTGAGAAATATTGCGACATTACTTTGAAAATAATGGTAATGTTACAGAAATGTGACTATTATTTGTGGGGTGCCGTAAAAGATAAGTGTTACGCCGACAAGCCAGACAATTGGCGCTTTAAAGGACAGTATTCGTGAAGCCATTGGTGAAATACAGCTGCACACAATCGATAATGTGCTTAAAAATTGGACCGATCATGTAGGCTACTGCATGGCCAGCCGAGGCAGCCATTTGAATGAAATTATTTTCCATTATTAACCGGAAGGATTGTACTTTCAAATAAAAAAAGAAATTTGAGAAAATATTCAGTAGTTTTTTTTTTTATATCATTTTCAACAAAAAAAAAAGTTAGTTGGCGGACCCCGTATATCCCACCTACATTTTTATTGCTAATATACAAGAAGCATTTAGAAAATATTGATAGAGTTATCGCTATGCCTGAATTTAATAATTCTGATATATGTGTACTAGGAGATTTCAATTGCGGTGACATTGTTTGGTCACCCACAACTGATAATAGATTATTGCCAATTTTGTTATGTTCTGAAATTGAAATTTCGTTAATTGATTCTTTATTGTCTATTAATTTAACTCAAATTAATTATGTAGCTAATTCGCTTAGTAGATAATTAGACTTAGTATTTATTTGTGATGATTTAAATGCATAATGTTTTCCTTAACTTAAAAATTCTATTCATCATACTGCAATTAATGTAAAAACTTACAATTATCATAATTTTTCAACTTTCAATTCTTCAAAGTTTGTATATAAAGTTGATCCCGATAACCTTTCTCGTATGAATAATTGCTTTGCTAATATTAACTGGTCTAATGAATTTCTGTGCAAAAACATATCCGAAACATTTCTTAAATTTAAGGTTATTTTAAAGAAAGTTTTAGAAGAGTGTGCACCCATTGTCCGCAAAAAAGTAAATTCTCAACCTGTTTGTTACAATATTAGACTAATAAAATAATAAAAATGCAAAGAATACTGTTCATAAAAAATTTAAACAATCTAATTCTGTGAGTGATTATGCTATTTTTTCTCGTCTAAGGAAAGAATTTAATTTTTTATCTTTATTCCTTTATAGTAATTAGATTCACTCGGTTGAAAGTAACCTTATAAGTTCTCCTTCAACTTTTTCGAAATTTATTAACACCAAACAAAAAAGTACTGGATTTCCACCAGTGATGAATTTTAATAGCAAACAAACCAGTGACCCCAAAAGTATTGCTGATATGTATGCTGAATATTTTCAAAGTATTTACAATTACACATCTTCAACTTCTATTGATTTTAACTCCCATCTGTTTTTGATTGCTCACGTTAGACGTCAGTGATGTTCAGATTGTCATAAGTAGTTTAAAACCACAAAGAAAGCCAGATATTTTGGGATTTTACCCTATCGTGTTACGTTTTTGTTCTAGCTCACTTTGTTTTCCGTTGTTGGATTTGTTTAATGAATCTCTTGTTATGGGAATCTTTTTAAATGAATGGAAAGTATCTACCACAGATCCAGTCTATAAGTCGGGTACTAGGTATCTTGTTTCTAACTACAGACCTATAACTAAACTCTCGGTTATTCGAAAATGGTAGGTAACCTTGTAAAAGATAAGCTTGCTTTTACAGTCAAGCAACAAGTCAGTAAATATCAACATGGTTTTTGGAAAGGCAGATCTACTGTTTCAAATTTAGTGGAATTCACAAATTTTTGTATAGCGTCTTTAGAAAGCCATAAACAAGTTCACGTGATTTACACTGACTTCGTGAAAGCATTTAGCAGAGTTAATTTAATGATTCTCTTAGAAAAATTAAGTGCATATGGATTTTATGGCCCCTTACTTCGATGGTTTAATTCCTACTTGCATGGCAGGACACAATATGTCGTTATAGGGGACTATTTTTCTAAGGAAATCTTAGTTACTTCAGGCGTCCCTGAAGGAAGCCATATAGGTCCGCTGTTATTTTTACTTTTTACTAACGATCTACCGGACTTAACAAAAAACTGATAAAAATTCTTTAAGACAATAGAATCAATTACCACTCTTTACTTCTACAAAAAGACTTGAACGTTTTCTCTGAGTGGTGCTGTTCAAACGATTTAATGTTAAACAGCGCAAATGATCTTGCATTAGTTTTAATATAACTTTTCATTCTATTTTCCACAATATTCTTAAAATGGTGATAGAATAAAAGTATTTGATGACTTCAAAGATCTTGGTGTAATCTTTGATGCCAAGTTAAGTTTTCATTTACACGTTAACTAAAGGGTTTTCCAATAAGAGGTGTTATTTTGGTATTCATAAAGGTGTTATTTTGAGATAAATGATCGGATGTTTATTACATAATAAAGAGGAAGGTATGCCGTTAATAATGAAAAACAACATCAGCCAAATGGCCACCACGAGCACGCATACAGGATCATATCCTTTTCATGAAATTTTCCATAACCAAATCGCAAAGTGACTGCCCTATGTCCTCGATAGCCTCACGAATTGTATCTTTGAGGTCTTGAATCGACGCTGGGCTGTTGGCGTAGACCTTAGCTTTCACGTGGCCCCAAGGGAAGAAGTCGCAAGGTGTTAAATCACAAGATCTCGGTGGCCAATTGCGATCACCTCTTCGAGAGACACGGTCCGGAAACTTTTCCCGTAAAAGATCATTACATTCGTTGCTTGTGTGGCACGTAGCGCCATCTTGTTGAAAGTATACGTTGTCCAGATCAAATCCATCCAACTCCGACCATAAAAAATGATTAATCATCTCTCGATAGCGCAATCCATTCACCGTAACTGTTAGTCCAACCTCATTTTCGAAAAAGTAAGGACCAATGACCCCGCCGGACCATAAACCGCACCAAACAGTCACATGTTGAGGATGGAGAGGCTTCTCAACAATAACTCTTGAGTTTTCTGAGTCCCAAATGCGACAATTTTGCTTGTTGACGTAGCCACCGAGGTGGAAATGGGCCTCATCAGTCAAGATGATTTTTCGATGTAATTCCGGATCATTTTCATGCATTTCAAGGACCCAATCAGCAAAGACACGACGTTGTTGAAGGGTGTATCGTTCCATTTTTAGCAATGGCGTAGTTTCTACTTGTCAAATGTCAAAGAATAAAAGCTTCAAAAGTGACAGCTACCGAAATAGCGGGTCATTCACAATAACACCTCTCATTGGAAAACCCTTCATGTAGTTTCCAGGGCGAATTCACTATAAGGGTTCATTAAAAGGAATGCTTCAGACTTCAGAGATCCTTACACTCTTAAGGCATTATTTTGCAGTATTGTGCGCCCTGTTTAGGAATATGGTTGCGTTGTCTGGGGCTCTACTACTGCTTTAAATGTACGCAGAGTTTAAAGCGTTCAAAAGAAATTTTTGAGATTTGCTCTACGGCACTTGTTTCGTAATAATGAGGTTGAGGTTCATCATTCTTACCGTTCAAAATGTATTTTACTTGGATTTCAAACTCTTGAATCCAGGAGAAAAATGTATAATATTTTGTTTATTCGTGCTATCTTATCTGTGAAGTATTGATTGTGACAATCTACTTATGTGTTTGAATTTGAATGCTCTTTCTAGATCTCTTAGATCAAAACCACTTTTGTTTGAAAGTAGCCACACTACATTGTACGGGCAACTTGAACCTATCTCAATTTGTATTAAATTGTTTAATCTGTTCTATTACTAGTTGGATATATTTTTGCCCAGAAATATTAATTTAATTCATATTTAACTTATTGATTGTATAATTGATTGTATTGTTTTTCGAAATCTGTGGGTTATAAATCGTGGATTGAATAAATAAATGAAATGAAATGAAAAGTGTGCAACGAGCTACACATAACTTTAAAAATTCCCTACACTTGTTCGTTCAATGGCCAAAATACTCGTAGTGTTATGTTGCACACGAATACATCTAATGCGCATGTTTATATCTTTACAGCGAATTAGCAGGTTCATCCGATTCATTTGTCAACATGTTCCGATTTCTACGAAAAAGCATCAAACATTACATGCTTGGATTCAATACAAAAAACCGAAATCGGTTTGAGTATAAAAGAATGTCAGAAAAGAGTTTTTGCATGAATCCCAAAATAGGTTTCCTTTTTTTCTTATTTTTGACGTTTCACATATCTGAAGTTTTACAGCACAGGTTTGCTGGTCTCTTTGAAATGCAAACTTCAAACTTTATAACAACTATTTCCCCTCAATGTAACGTCTTTGTTTATTAAGTTCCACATCCCAAACAGGAAAATGTTGGTAACACTTTTATAGCAAGAATTCATTCCATATTTTACCCCTTAAAAGAAGGATAGCAACCGCATAGGCATACCCCATTTTCGAAAGTTACCTATAAATTTATTCCAAAACGTCCTCTCTCAAATGAACAATTTGTCGAAAACTATTCCCCGTTTTATAAAATACATCACCAATATTCCGAGAGAGGTCTTTTTCAAGTGAGCTTATGCTCTAAATGTGATTCATTTCTCAGATGAATAATTCAAAGGTCAATTATTCATTAGACGAGCGATTGTTAAACTTGACATTTATTTTTGCTTCACCAGCGATTTCAACCAACAGAACAAATTAAGAAGAATTTTAAAAAAGCGAATGGGGTAATAAATGTGCCATTAGCATGCTCCGCAGCAGCGTACTTGAATGTTTGGTTGCATTGTTATTGACTTTTCAGGCGAAACTTTTGGCATGCGAAATTTACGAACGTAGGACAATCTTTTCAGTGTGCGGGTTAATTGCTTTTCGGGCGAAACTGTAAAAGTGGATATTGATGGCCTGGATATTATCTGAAGCCAGGGTTTTCACAATCGTTACATGCCGAATTGCTGACGGTTTTGAGGAAAGAACTTAATTTGATAAATTAACAGCCTCTTTTTTTTGTGTCTTCAAACATCCCATTAAACGTAATTGCCTAAAGGGAACCATTAATTTAATTGATTAAAGGTCGTATGCCAAGCTACCTTATGGCATGAGTTCCCATTAAGGAAAGATCGAAATTGTCGTTAAATAAATTAGCTAACGGTTTTTGGTTTGAAATCACATTATATGATTGTGTGATATGTACTGTGCCTATACATTGGTGTGTTTTTGTTATTTTGGGTATTATTGTACTTAGTAGAGGTCGGACAAATCAAAAATTATTGAATATTTTCAAAAAAGGTTCGTGGGGGACTCCGACATGCAATAAAATAGACAAAGTCATCAAAGCATTTAATTATCTTAATTTGCATTTTACTGCATCTTAGCACGGAGAAGGATTTCATTAAAAAATGGTGAACTAACTGAAAAAAATTGTCTTTGAGGAGATAATGTTACAAAAAAGTAACAGCGTGCAAACTTAGTTGTTCCGGTGAATGGCAAGAACTAGCTCGTTTACTCAGAATAGTGCTAGGTCCCAATGTATAGCAAAATACGTCCTGCTGATAAATTTTGTTCCTTGCCAGCGTGGATACACAATAGGCGTTTTTCTTTTTTAGTTCAGAGCTGAGGACTGAACTGAGCTCGCGCATTATGAGCGCGCTCTGAACCGAGCGTGCAAAGAGCTTTCTGATGTTTTTTGTTTTTCCTGCTACTTTTTTCTGTCAAATGTGACTGGAAGTGTGCTTGTACATGTGTAATCAGCTTTTTCTTCAGGCTGATCAGTCAATTTATTCTGAGCTCATAGAGCGCGCTCTGATCATGCTCTGAACGAAAAAAGAAACACAAATTTGAGCTCTGATGTGTTGTTGTGAGCCAGGGTCGAGCCACAGGGGCAGCTTCGGTACAGGTGAGGAGGGCGCGGCATGCTTGTGGTTGTACGGCTCAGCTCGTCGGACGGGGGTAGTTCTTGCCCCATCAACACATACCACCTGCTCAACAAACATTTTGTTTCATGCCAAGAGAAAGAAAAGAAAAAAAAGGAGGAAGAAAGCTACTCTACTTTGACGTCGGGCTGACGAACGGACAACTAAACTGAAAGATTGTGTAAGAAAAGAAAAAAAAAAAAATGTCCAAGGACCTCCGCCAATACCCCGAAGAAAGAACGGAAGAGACACCGCGAAACTAATCTATCTACCCTAATCTATATCTAGACTAACCTAAGAGGAATAACCTAGACCCTAAACTATACCTACTACAACTTAAACCTAACCTATCTACTCTTACCGTAAACGCAACTTGTCCTTCCGTAGTCTCTTGGTCTATTGAAAAAAAAAAAAAAAAAAATTAAAACCAAATAAAAAAAGAAAAGAAAAATTAAAAGACAACTAAAACTAAGGGAAGATTGTATCTTACGGATACAACTATAAAATCAAAACAAAGACCCTCTGCTCTTAATTCTACAAAAAAAACTAACAGCTAACTATAGATGAATTCAAAAATAAAATAAAGGGAAATTAAAATTACTCACGGTTTTTCACGTCCCCCGTTGCTCTGGCGCCAGCACAAGAAGGTCCGTCTCTGTTAATTTTTGGCTTAAAAATACCTTTTTTTCACTAATATAACGCGCACAAAACTAAAATACTAAAAGCAGGTTCCAACCAAAAAATGCAAAAAAAAAATTATAAGACAAAAGATAAAAACTACGTTAAAAAAAAATATCTAAAATTATACTGTGGCACTTCACAAAACAAATTCACTGCCGATGATTGCTGCTGCAGGTGCGCTGTAAGCGCAGTTGATTTTGGTGGGTTTTCAGCGGTGGCGGAGCACCCTGCTGTTGCCTTTGGTTGGCGTTGGTCGTTCGGGCGGGAAGAAACGCTCAATGGCTTTCTTGTGCCCCGGTGGCTAGCAGACCAACGGCAGACATATGGCTTTACGGTCCCACAGAAATTTTCGCTGGCACGGCTTAGGTCAGGCTTTACAGCGACCCAAGTTACCTTTTGCGTAGATGAATTACCTATACACAAATGTGGGATGTCAAATAAACCAAAAAATATTTATATATATTTTCATTTTGCCTACCAGTTAGAGCTCTCTGGTAAGGTTTGGATACCTTTTTTTTCAGTAAATATGGTCACTTGCACTATGAGGAATTAAAAATTTGAATTCCTATCGTGAAAGAAAATCTAATAATCTAACTCACACACTAATTATAATAAAAGGGATTGATTAACTTTTCTCGACACTGTCTGTACCACAAAGAGTTGTCCAGCTGTGAAGAGGGCATCTTCCGCTTGCTGTCATTTAACGATAACTATGAAGGCCGCTCGGCAAACCAATTTTGCATTTGCGGTGCATTTGTTTTACCCCTTCCTTTGTTTCCCAAAATCTCCGCAGACCTTGTCTTTCTTTTTCACGCGTATTTCCTATATCTTTCTTTTTTTCTTTTGTTATTCTATTTCTCCTTCGTTTTGTAAAATTTGTTTCCTTTTCTTGGAATGAGAGCGAGGGGTCTTTTAATTCCTAATCGTCAAGTCTTGTCTCTCTATTTCCTAATAACATACATACATAAAGTAACGATACCTAACATAGAGAAAATAACGTAACTAACAACAAAAAAAAATCTTCAACTACATCTTCACGATCACTAACTAACTTGGAACACAATGGAATGGAACGAAGGAAAACTTAACGACGGAAACGATTGACAAGACAAAACGTCAAAGTCAAATCAGGAAGTGCAATAGACGGACGTAAACATGGTAAGAGATTATTTTATTTAATTGTTTTCTTTGCAGGTACCCCAACTATCCCTGGTGAGTATTTAAAATATTTGAAATATAGCCTATCAAATTAATAATTCTTATGTCCATAGGTATGGCTCCGTAACAGTGTCTGAGCTTAAAAAGAAACACAAACTTTTTGTATAACAGTTCAGGTTCTGCTCTGAACTAAAAAAAGAAAAACGCCTAATGCAGTCATCTTCTTGAGTGTTATTACTTTTGGGTAGAACAGTTTTGTCTGATAGGTACTCAGAATACAGTGCGGCTGTTTGAATACAATTTGTAATATAACAGATTTTGAATTTTGAATGTAATAGGCGTTTTTATTTTTTAGGAAAAACAAAAAAAAAACAACAGAACGCTCTGAGCACACTCGGTTCAGAGCGCGCCCATAATGATCAAGCTCAGTTCAGTGCTCAGCTGAATTCGGTCATGTGACCCAAATGTTATTCTTGTTTTGTGGTAAATTGTTTTTAAAAGTTCGAACTACCGCTTTTTATGACAACACTGACAACTTGTGTGATCAGCTTAAAACTGGACGGTGTTGAGTTTTACAAAAATATACTTTTTGAGAAATAATTAAAAAATGGATTTATTCGATTTCATTCAAAAACTAAGTATGGAATCTTATTTAGAATACTCATTTAATCTTTAGTATGTATCTAGATCTAGATCAAAATCGTTAGAAGAGCGGTCTTTGTAAGATTTGGTAGATTAAATAGTAACAAATATTGCAATGTTTAGTTTGAGAAATGATATTGCTTAACTATTTACTTGAAAGCTGACTATTAGATACTGTTTGAAATGTAAGCACTACTACGTTTTCAATTTATGCATTTTTCTCAAAATCGTTATTGCCGTTTCCTATAATATAGACAAAAACAGAGTTAGCTATGAAGTTAGAAATGAACATTTTACCTTAGAAATGAATTTTTGTTTCAATCGTAAGGACCGTTTTTAAGATATGTCCAAATTTCAAAAGTACTGTTATTCGATTTTGTATCCAAAAACTGGGTATGCAGTCATGCTATCTACTTAAGCTCAAATATCAATGTTGGTTGAAATCGTAAGAGACGTTTTCGAACAAATCAAACTGGTATGAAAACTTTTCATGGGAAGTATCATTAATATTGAGGTTACCTTGCAAAAAAACTAATCGGCCCCGAACTGTAGGCCAACAAACTCCGAATCCGAAGTTTGAAGGAAATCTGGAAAGAATTTCTCTATCATCGTTATGTCAGAACTAATTAATGTCTCGAGTTCGAAATTATAATACAATACAAGCTAAAAATGATGACATAAAGTTGTGGGTTGGTATCGAGGGGAAAAACAGCCATACTTATTTGAATATACTTGCTGGCCCGGCGAACTTAAAATGATTAAATTATTAACATCACTTCCGAAAAACAAGCCTTCTATTGTAATGAAAATAAGTGAAACTTTTTTGGAATTAAATTTAACTCATTGCATAGTAGTTGCGAATTCATAGCAGAGAAGTAGTAGGGCTATATCTGTCCTGGACCAGGAAATGATAAGAAATGGTGATAAGAAAGCAGACCTGGACCAGGAAATGCGTCATCAAGGTCACAGATAAGAAATGGTGCGTGTGTGTGTGCCTGATAAGTTTCAAGGTCATAACACAGGGCCACTGATAAGTAATGGCGATAAGAAAGCAAGGTTGTTTCAAGGTTACTGATAAGAAATGGTGTGTGTGTTCGATAAGAAATAAAAAAACCGCCAAAACATTATTCAAGGTTATCCAAAAAAGAAATAAAAATGTGTCATCAAGGTCATTGTGCTTCTGATTGATAAGAAATCGTCCAGGTCCATTTAGCGGAAGATTTAAATAGAAATCATAAATGAAAGAGTAAAACTAAGTATTATTATGAAATTGAGATAAGAAATCAAGGTTGAATTTACTTTTTATAAATTATATAAAATGAGATAATTAAACGTTCCAAGGTTATGCAAAACTCAAAGAGTTGAATGTACTCTTAGAATCTTTAAATAATATACAACATAAGGAAATAATTCAATTTTGGAACAGCATACATTGAATAATGTTTTATGAGAGTAGATCTTAGAAATTGATTTTCAAATATTGGAAGTAAAAAAGGGCGATTCATCACGACGTTGGAAGAGTCATTTGAAAGAGTACAAAGTAAAGTTCAGGTTGAAGAGTGCTAAGGGAAGGCGAAAACCATAAACTAAGTATTAAATAGACCGTCAGCTCTTCCAACTTAAGAGAGTTTGCCTACAAGCTGTTTTCCGTGTTCCTATGTGCGAAAGTATGTGTGCCATGTTAAAGTCCATAAGACGCACGCATACATTTGCACATAGCAACCTGACAGATGACTGACAACTCATTCTGTGGTGACATTGGAAAAAATTCAAATAATTCAAATAATTGGCCGTTATAGGGATGTGTCTAGAAAACGGTGTGTATGGTGTGGTGAATTTAGTAAAAATTTCTATTTCATTAACACGAATATTATAGGACTTATTTTATTTTATCTAGATAATCTATACAGTACAGGATCTTTACATTGTGGTTGTAAACAATGGAAACCGATGAACTATAGGGATCATCGGCAAAAATAAAATAAAATCAGTATCTACAAATAATTATTTGGAATTTTACCGATAGTATGCCTATACATTTTATTCCCGTACAGTATAAAGAAATTAAATACGTTTTCGTTGATTGTATTTATAAGACATTTTTGTTATTAAAGTTCAATGAAAATTTAGAAAAAAAAATTATTTTAAAAAGTTGAAAGAATTTTTTTTCGTCAGCCAAAGTCATTTTTTCGTCATGAGAATTTCTAAAAATTTGTTTGTCATGTCCTATGAAAGTTGTACATCGTTTTGAAGGTAACATTTCGAAAAGAAATCTGCACCAAAATAGTATGAAAAATGGATAGGACAAAAAGTTATTTTCTAAATAAACATTATTCACGGCTGTTCTCGGCTGACTCAAGTGTTTTCATTAATTATTACGCTAGTTTGGAATTATTTTGTTTATTAAATTGTTGAAATTTTGTTATAATTTTTGTTGCCTTTTTGTTTTCTGAAAAATTCATGAACAAATTTTAACTCAAAACTGTTACCTACTCAGAAATGTTTATATCTCTGCCCTGTACCCCAACGAACTTTAAATTTGAATATCAATCAATTCTTCCATTTGAATTCGTCGACATTTGATTTGATTCTGTCGACATTCGCCGGCGAAATAATTTTTCGGCAAACACAACAAACGAAAACAAAAGAATTACTGTAGGTTCAAAAATGTATTATTTTATTCCTGCGAATAAATATTTCTCAGTTTATTTCTTTATTGATACGTTGATTACATTAGTTATTAACCATTTTGTAAAATAAATGTTTTCGTGGTGAAATAAAACAACAAATGTAAACTGTTGGAACGCATCCATCAGCTGATAGAAACTTACCAACTACCCTACTGGCAGTCACTGTGCCATGATCTGTCTCTTTATTTTTCCCACGAAGCGTGGGCATTTTTCCCTTTTCACCGAACTCAAATTCCCTCGATTTGTTTTTGAAAAAAATGTTTCTTCTTAAAGTAAAATTAGTATTATTCGGATAGAAACTCACATTGAATTAACCTTCAGTATAAGAATCGCAGTTTGTTAACATTATAATGATTATTTCTTGGTACTAGAAATTTTTACTAAAAGTTAAATCCCTTTTTTATGAACATTTAGTGTGTTGCAATGTAGTTCGATGGTTTTTGTCGTCAGATTCCTAATATTTCTACAATTTTGATGCTTTATTTTCGTTTTGCACGGAAGGTTTTTCGGACATCAACATTTCTACAAAAAGGTAGAAATACCACGATGTAGGATGACTGCTCAGTGTCATTATTTGATTATACCCCCTCCATTTAGAATTCTTTTTTTTTTTTAGCTTCACACGTATTCACGCATACGAGATTTAAGAGAGAATTTTCTTTTCAAAATTTTCGAGGGGAATCGGGTAGGTGCACGGGAGCTGGCGGTCTATTTAGTACTTAGTTTATGGCGAAAACCTATGTACTTGCAAAGCTGGTTGGACAGAGATAATTTTTCAGATGTAATCTTTCATAGAATGACTTGTGAACTTTATGTAACACTTGAAAATGGGAATAGCTGTTTAATCTTTCGTTTAAGAAATGGCGAATCTATAGCTTCTATTTCTAACTGTCGGATAAAACTTCAAGCATTTCAACACATCAGGTTGCATGTGGTGGGTGGTGAAATAACATTGTACGGAACGGTTTTGTCAAATTTAAGAGCTAAGGGGAAAACAAATCGATTTCCAATAGATTGCCCCTTTGGCGATGGAGTTGAAACAATAAAATTGATCTCAGTTGAGGGTCAAAGACCAAATGTTCGAAAACCCCGGGATGTAAAGGAAGAAGTAAATAAATAGGGGGGAGAAGGAAGAACAAAAATTATAGAACAGCCAAATACTTAGTTGATTGCTATAATTTTATGAATTAAAAATAGTAGTAAATTTTTCTTTGATTTATTTTAGAGCTTGTCTTCATCGAAGTAGGTCTTATAGAATATGAAAATGTTTTTCATGTATCAACTATCGATTTTGATAATTTTACCAATATTCCTTAATGGACTACCGCTAGAGTTTGACTTAACAAACAAAAATTATATGGAAAATATTACTTTCGCCTTGAGTTTACCCAATAACGATACTGTACAAATTGGATTATCATTCCGTTTGCTAACGATTTCATCAAATAATAACAACAACATCACTACTAGAAGTCCATCTCTGAATAATGATATTATAACTCCAACATCGCATCGCAGTCGATGCTGAGGATATGGAAGAACTACTTCTGCAGACTGTTTAACGGCGATGACGACTTAAATTCCGCTGTCAGGCAGAATGAACCGTTCAACCTGGACGATGAGGATCAACAATACCGTCCACCCGACCTGGACGAGGTTAAGATAGCTATATCTAAACTGAAGTCCAACAAAGCCGCTGGAGCAGATGGCCTAGCCGCCGAGCTGTTCAAAGCGGCAGGCGATGACTTGGCTAGGAGCATGCACCAACTCATCTGTAAAATATGGTCGGAGGAAAGCATGCCCGATGAATGGAACCTCAGCATTGTTTGCCCGATCCTCAAGAAAGGAGACCCTCTGAACTGCGCCAATTACAGAGGTATCAGTCTTCTAAACATTGCCTACAAGATCTTATCTGCCGTTTTGTGTGAACGCCTGAAGCCTTTCGTAAGACGAATTATATGCTGTCAGCTAAAAAGGACACCCAACACCGACGGCTCGGAGAGAACGTCACAATAGACAGATATAACTTTGAGGTGGTTAAGGACTTTGTCTACTTAGGCTCCGCTATGAACTCAGACAATGACACCAGCGCTGAGGTTAAACGTAGAATTACTCTTGCCAACCGCTGTTTCTTTGGGCTAAGAAGGCAATTGAGTAGCAAAGCCCTCTCTCGAACAACTAAAGTGACCCTTTATAAGACCCTTATCATCCCAGTCCTGCTATATGGCGCAGAGGCATGGACTCTATCAAAAGCGGATGAGGTTAGTCTTGGTTGCTTCGAGAGAAAAATTCTCCGTGTTATTTTTGGTCCCGTCTGCATTGACGGTGAATGGAGAAGGAGATTTAACGACGAACTGTACGGGCTGTACAGCGACATCGACCTAGTCAGAAGAGTGAAGGTCCAACGACTGAGGTGGCTGGGTCATGTAGAGCGAATGGACACGAATGCTCCGGCCCGGAAGATCTTCGAATCCATACCCGAGGGAAGGCGCAGTAGAGGAAGACCGCGACTCAGGTGGCGCACGCAAGTGGAAGGGGACCTTAACCAACTTAGCGTGCGAAACTGGAAACAGCTACCTAAAGATCGCGCTGGCTGGAGACGCTTGTTGGTTGAGGCCCAGGTCCACCCCGGACTGTAGCGCCACCTTAAGTAAGTAAGTAACTCCAACGCCGGAAAGAATTGAGAAGAAAAAGTTTGTAACTGTGCATGAAGCGATCGAAGGATTTAGGCAAGATTTGATTGAAAAAGAAATCGAAATATCTGGAATAATCGAGAGCAAAGATGTTTTTTATGGGTATTTTAAATTAGAATTTGATGATAATAAGGATTTAACTATTCGTTGTTCATTTGATAGCAACTAAACTCCGTTCTTTGAGTATTTCATGTCTCGAATACCATGAGTATGATCAGGAAAGAATTTTAAGTAATGGTGAAATTGAAGTCTTTACAAATCAAGAATTAAAGTATGAACCCAACGTGGAACTAGTGAACCTCAAATTCATGAAGCAAACCTATGCGATGAGCATTTCATAAATATGTATATATTTACATTTTAATAAAATAAAATAAAATCAAAGTGCGTTATATTATTGTTTTTTATTTATCCATGAATTGTGAGTGGGTGGGAAGCCCAACCATTTGACATAAACCTTATTGCCCCTTGTTGTTATTACCTTTTCCACCAGAAACGTATTGGGAAATTTGGTTTTTTGTAATTCTTCTTCATAGAAGCTTCCACTTATAGGTTGGCCTTGGTAGTCTTCAATTATATAAGTAACAGGATTTGTTAATTTTACTTTCCTTACCTTGAAAATTTAAGTTGTCCAATTGGGGGTGTAACCTTTCTCAAAAGCATGGTTGAACTTGCTTATCCGAACACTGTCATCAACTTTGAATTTTCCCTTAGCAGCAACTTTTATTCGATTATAAATTGTTGATAGTAGTTCGTTAGCATTATCTTTATTTATATCAACGGGGCGTCTTTTTATTGTTCTATGCATCGATTGATTATATGCATGCATCAAATCCTTATAAATGGGCAGCCATTTGTAATTACCATTGAAACTGAAATCTTTCCACATCTTTTCCTTGAGAGATCGATTAAAGCGTTCAACAACTGATGCTTTTAAAGTACTGTACGTTGAGTAGTGATTGATTTTATAGGTATTCATCAGATTTTGGAAAATTTTGGTGAAGAATTCTTTACCATCGTCGGTTTGTAGGTTTTTAGGTGCTTGATTTGAATTGGTAATAATTGTTCTCATAGCTTGTGTTGTAGCTTATGCAGTCTTATGTTTCAAAGGAACGACCCAAGCATACTTTGAAAAGGTATCAATTACGGTTAGTTAATAGTTGAAACCTTCATTCGCCACAGATCATCAAAACCCTTAATAATAACTCTTCGTCTGGTGAAATTCCTTCGGGCTGGCATGTGCAGCTCATCAACAACTTTTCTTTTACTCATCATAAAGACGAATGAATAGAAGCAAGCAAAGTTTGTATTTTATTAGATATTTTATTTGGTCAATCGTTGATAAAGTAACATCAAATTCTTAATTCTAAACAATCTTTTCTCTAACATATAACAAGCACAAGTATCTGGACCATCTTTACATAAATCCGAAGACCAGGAACAGTTCATAAAATGACAACTATGAATGGATTCAGTTGAAGGCACATTCTCAAACATTCTTAAGAAATTAATAAAACCAATGAGTTCACTGTAATGCTCGTCAATTATAATGTTCTGATGTAATTTCAGAAAATTTAAAAGCTGATCGAAAACTACAGAATTATTTAAACTAGACATGTCATCAGAAGCGCTGTCGAATGTTGACTAGATTGATTTTAATGATTTAAATAGATGGGCAACTGATTTGTTTTTTCTTATCAATAGGCTCATAGGTCTCTTTAAACTTTTGAAGAACATCAAGAAAATAGTTTCTAAACTTATCAAGCAATTCAAGTGCATTTAAATTAAGTTGGTGAGTGTACAATCTCAAAGATTCATCAGTTTTTTTCTAATTGCCCATCGATTGCTAAAAGACAGTTCTTAAAGGCATCATGAGTTACACTGTCAACATACTGTTTTGTTGCAGCAGCATCATCATCAGTTAGCGCTTTAATGTTTCTCAAATATTTGTGTTGAACATCAAAAGATCCATTCAAATTTTGCTTTAAAGTTTTCATACTTTCATCGTTTATGGGTTGCATAAGTGTATTATAATTGTCATCAACATATTTTTGTAGATTGAGTATAGTTTTGTCTTGAAAGTCTATATTGTTATCTACGTATTCCTTATTTGCTGCCTGGGTTGGGTTTACAGGTTTTCCAACATTGTTTAGGTATTTTCCCTCAATATCGAAATAACCAGTAGATGTTAGTTTAAATCCCTCTCCATTCTTTGTCCCTTCTTTTTCATTTTTTATAGATCATGTTTGGCAGTTTATAAATAAAAGAATTTTATATATTATATGATGCGCATTTTTTTTTATTTTTTTATTTGTTCAGCTGTTATTATCGAAGTCTGATGATGGAGTGAAATACTTTTTATTCTTTTTATTTGTTTTCAGATAAAAATAAATTTATCTATTAGATATATAAAAATAAGTCGGGTTTTCCTTCCTGACGCTATAACTCCAGAACGCACGAACCGATTGCCACGGTTTTGCATTCGTTGGAAAGGTCTCGGGCTCCGTTAGATTTCAACAGAAAAGTAGGAAAACAGGGAAAATCATTTTTCACATACAGCGCCATTTCTGATACATAGCATGAACTACAAACCATTATGGTTTTGCATGGTGGTGGAGGAGATGGCGCCAGTACGTGGTGTGTGAGTATCCCTCACGAAAATAAGTACGTTTCATTTTAAGTAGATGGCGCCGGTGCGTGATACATTGTTTGACAGCTAATCATTGTACTCTGCTCAGTTAATTTCATGTGACATTTATTATTCGCACGTTCTTTCAAACGCTAATTTAAAACCGGTATTGTGTTCACTGTGAAATTGTGAAATTGAGGTTAAAGTTATTCGTTTCCTAACAGTTCGATTGGAAACCATCAAATCAATCACGCGTATTGTGCAAATTTTTATTCAATTTCAACAGCAGGCATTTGTCCTTAAGCTGGTAAGTTGAACTGTGGATCGTGCATTTGAGGTTAAATTCACCAATCTGTTCATAGTCCAAAATGCCTAGAGGACTACGTGCGAACATCGGCCGCCGCACAAGACATGCAAGCCAGCAACAAGTGTATTCACAGAACTTAAGCGAAGAAAGACAAAATATAATAAGAGAAAATGCCCGATTGAGACAACGCGTGAGCACACGAAGATCATTGGCATCATACAATCGCTTGGCATTCCAATATGATCCCACTGCGAACCACAGTGATGATGACAATTTAGATATTGGACCAATGACGACTGTATGCCGATATTGCAATGCCTTAAAGTTCAAAAGAGAAACGGCTGGATTGTGCTGCGCAAGTGGAAAAGTCAAACTGGATCCATTACTTACACCACCACAGCCACTGAAACCATTGTGAAGTGATCCCGATTCCAACCATTTTCTTCAACGCATCCTTGAATACAATAACTGCTTTCGCATGACTTCCTTTGGAGCTAATATCATTCGAGAAGGCGGCTTCATGCCGAATTGCAAGGTAAAAGATACAACACACAAAACCAATCACTCACACCAATCTATCACACCAACACAATCAATTGCACACATAACAACTACACATACCATCAGCTTTGTTTGTGTTAACGTCAGACCAAAAAACAAAAAATGTGGTTTACCAAAGAGCACTTCAATTAAACGGATAATTTGCGGACACGTATAACGGTTCGATTCAGCATTTACTTTGGATTCACTTTAATTTTTTACTAAGAGAAGTTCAACTAAGTTACACTTCATTTTTGTAATAATAATGAAATAAAATTTTTCCTTTTCAAATATAAAAAAAAAAAAAATTATTTTTCTTCATCTTTTAATCCTCAAACGAAATGTTACAAAAAACGAAGCCATCTGGTGGCGAAACGGATTCTTCAACATTCACAATTTGAACATATTAGATAGAATATCATTGCTAGAGAGACAGAACAGCAACAAAAAAGCTGTACCAAAAAGACAAACATAATGAATAGAATACAAATTCTTGAATGGAATGCTAACGGTATCGAGAATCGAAAGGACGAGATACAAGTGACTCTCGATATAAACCAGATAGATATATGTCTCATTTCTGAAACACACTTTAAATTTACTACTGACTTTAAACTGCAGGGATATGAATTATATCACTCCCCACATCCTCATAATTGTGCAAAAGGTGGGGCTGCAGAGTTAATAAAGAATACGATTGAACACCATATAGAAGCAAAATTCCAATCATGCGCCATCTAAACAATTTCCATAAGTATAAAAACGAGCAGTGGACAAATATCTGTTGCAGCAGTATACTGCTCTCCTAGCTACAGACTAAAGAATAATGATATTAAAAGTCTCTTCCGGATATTTCACAATAGACTAATCGCGGGAGGGGATTTTAATGCCATGAATAAATATTGGGGATCTAGATTAACAAATACTAGAGGCAGAGAAATATATGAAACTATTAAAGAAGTCGGCGCCAAATATCACTCAACGGGTAAACCTACCTACTGGCCTACAGGTAGGAATAAAACCCCAGATCTTGTCGACTTCTTTATATCCAAAAATATATCTTCAAATAAAATAAATATAGAAGAAGGCCCTGATCTTCAATCAGATCATTCCTCAATACTTCTTACACTTGGCGATAGAATAATAATAAAAGAACATAGCCCTCAACTAGTTAATAGACTGACTGATTGGAACCACTTCAGGCAGAAGTTGGAAGAATGTACCTATTCAACTATCATCAGCTATTCAAACAGAAGATCCACTAAAAAAAGCAGCGCAAACATTTACACTGGATATACGCTGCATGGGCTGCAACTCCCAAAAGAACAAAAAAGATTAAACCAAACTCTTATCCTCGTGAAATATGTGAAATTATTACAGAAAAGAGGAAAGCTAGAAAACGTTGGCAACAGACAAGGGCGCCAAGCGACAAAACCACACTGAACAACTTAAATAATAAGCTCAGAACATCTATAAGAGAATTTAATAACGAGTCTTTAAAAACATATCTTACCAGTCTTACAAATGATGCTAGTACCGACTGCTCGCTCTGGAAGGCAGCAAAGAAAATGAACAGGCTCACATTCCGCCGGTAAAAACCAGAGAAGGTAACTGGGCAAAACGCAGTCAAGAAAAAGCAAATACTTTTGCAGAGTACCTTGAGAACGTCTTCAAACCTTATGAAGATAAAGATTATCAAGGAAACGAAGAAAGGTGCGAAGAAGACAGACCTATTCGGCCGGTGACAGCTAAAGAACTGGCCAAAGAAATCAAAGAAGGCATAAACATAAAAAAAGCGATTTAATCACAGGGGAAATTTTAAAACAATTTCCTCGAAAAGGTTTAAATAAACTAGCGCAGATTATAAATGCTGCATTTAAGTTGAGATATGTGCCAAGCATGTGGAAGGTCGCCGAGGTAATAATTATACCAAAACCAGGTAAACCCCCTATCGAAGTAACCTCATATAGCCCAATATCGATACTACCAATGTTGTCCAAGCTATTCGAAAAAATGCTGCCAAAACGTCTGCAAAAAATAATTGATGAAAAATCGCTAGTTCCAATTCACCAATTTGGGTTTAGAAACAAGCACTCTACAATTGATCAGGTGCATAGAATCACAGATAAAATCGAAAAAGCATTCGAAGAGAAAAATGTGTGCTCTACAATATTTCTTGATATAGCACAAGCTTTCGATAAAGTCTGGCATAAGGGACTGATCCATAAATTACGAAGGCAACTGCCGAAGCCGTATTCGACAATTCCGGAGTCATATATAACAGATCGATTCTTCAGAATTAAACAAGAGACAGAGTACTTTACACTTACTTACTTACTTACTTAAGGTGGCGCTACAGTCCGGGGTGGACCTGGGCCTCAACCAACATGCCTCTCCAGTTAGCACGATCTTTGGCTAACTGCCTCCAGTTGCGCACTCCAAGTTGGTTGAGGTCCCCTTCCACTTGCGCGCGCCACCTAAGGCGAGGTCTTCCTCTACTGCGTTGTCCCTCCGGGTTGGAATCGAAGACTCTTCGGGCCGGAGCGTTGGTGTCCATTCGCTCTATATGTCCTAGCCATCTTAGACGACTAATGCGTACTTTTCTGACCAGGTCGATGTCGCTGTACAGCTCGTAGAGTTCGCTGTTAAATCTTCTCCTCCAAAGCCCGTCAACGCAAACGGGACCAAAAATCACTCGAAGAATTTTGCGTTCGAAGCGACTAAGAAGATCCTCATCCGTCTTTGCTAGGGTCCATGCTTCTGCGCCATAGAGCAGGACAGGGATGATGAGGGTCTTATATAGAATCTCCTTAGTGCTTCTTGACAAGGCCTTACTAATCAATTGCCGTCTTAGGCCAAAGAAACAGCGGTTGGCAAGTGTGATTCTTCGCTTGATTTCTGTTGTGATGTCATTGTCAGAGTTTATAGCGGAGCCGAGGTAGACAAAGTCCCTTACTACCTCAAAGTTATAGCTGTCTATCGTGACGTTCTGTCCGATTCGTCGGTGTTGTGTGTCCCTTCTTGTTGACAGCATATATTTTGTTTTACCCTCATTCACCACTAAACCCATTTTTGCCGCTTCTGTACTAATACTTGCAAACGCACCAGTGACAGCTCGCTGTGTTCTGCCAACAATGTCAATGTCATCAGCGTATGCAAGCAGTTGCACAGACTTTTGGAAAATTGTGCCTCTGGTGTTGGCTTGTGAGTTTCGCACAATTTTCTCAAGAATGATGTTGAAGAAGTCACATGACAGCGCGTCACCTTGTCTAAATCCTTTTTTGACATCAAAGGTCTCGGTGAGATTGTTTCCGACCTTTACGGAGCAGCGAGCGTTCTCCATCGTCATTCTGCACAATCTGACAAGTTTGGCAGGGATGCCAAAACTAGACATGGCTCTGTATAGCTCGTCTCTATAAATGCTGTCATATGCGGCCTTAAAATCGATAAAAAGATGGTGAGTATCGATCTGGACGTCTTGGGTTTTCTCCAGGATCTGCCGTAGTGTGAATATTTGGTCGGTCGTGGACTTGCCGGGCCTGAAACCGCACTGATAGGGACCTATCAGATCGTTGACGAATGGTTTCAGGCGTTCACACAGTACAGCAGACATGATCTTATACGCAGTGTTCAGGAGACTGATGCCTCTATAGTTGGCGCAGTTTAGAGAGTCTCCTTTCTTGTGGATCGGGCAAACGATGCTGAGGTTCCATTCATCAGGCATACTTTCGTCTGACCAGATCTTGGAGACGAGTTGGTGTATGCTCTCTACCAGGTCATCTCCCGCTGCCTTAAACAGCTCGGCAGTTAAGCCGTCCGGTCCAGCAGCCTTGTTGAATTTAAGCTTAGATATTGCTATCCTCACTTCATTTTGGTCAGGTGGACGGTAATCTTGGCTTTCACCGTCCAGGTTGAATGGTTCGTTCTGCCTGACAGCGGAATTTGTGTCATCTTCGCCGTTTAGCAATCTGCAGAAATGGTTTTTCCATGTCCTCAGCACCGACTGTGACTCTACTACCAGGTTTCCTTGTTCGTCTCTACAGGTCTCCGTTCGGGTCTTGTTGGCATGACACGTTCTTTTTACCTTTTGGTAAAACTTCCGAACATTGTTCCTGGAGTAACACCTCTCTATATCCTCGATCGCGCGCTTCTCATGCTCTCTCTTTTTTCTCCGGAGAAGCCGATGTTCTTCCCTCCTTTTTTGCTCGTAGAGCTGACGAGCTGCTCTCGTCCTTCTATGCAGCGACGCTTCGTAGGCACTTTGTTTTGCTGCATGTGCTTGCCGGCACTCTTCGTCAAACCAGGGGTTTCGGGGGGGTGGGCTGGTGAAACCGAGCACATCAGTTGCGGCATTTTTGATGGCTTCTTGGCATCGGCGCCACTGGTCTTCGGCACTTGATGCCGGCAGCATAGGACTTCTCGAGAGGTTGAGGGATACGCGATCGGCAAAGGTTCTGGCGGTTTGTTGCGTTTGTAGTCGTCCAACGTTAAATCTCCTCACAGTATTTTCTCGTTGTTGTGGCGTCTGGGATATCCGCATTCGTACCTTGGCTACAACAAGGTAGTGATCCGAGTCTATGTTGGCCGCTCGGAAAGTTCGAACATCTATAATACTGGAGGAGTGCCTTGCGTCGATCGCAACGTGATCAATTTGGTTGACGGTTTGATGATCAGGTGATCGCCATGTTCCTTTGTGTATATTGAGGTGAGGAAACCGTGAGCTAGCTATGTTAACATTACGTCCCGCCGCAAAATCAATCAGCCTAAGTCCGTTTCCAGACGTGGTGTCGTGTAGGCTGTGTTTTCCGATTGTGCTACCAAAGATGTCCTCCTTTCCTATTTTGGCGTTAAAATCACCCAAGACGATTTTAACGTCATGCTTAGGACATTGCTCATATGTTTTGTCGAGGAGCTCGTAGAAACATTCTTTGGTAGCATCGTCTTTATCTTCTGTGGGGGCGTGAGCGCATATTAGGCTGATGTTGGCGAATTTAGCCTTGATGCGGATAGTTGTAAGGCGTTCACTAACGTGTCGAAAGTGCAGGACTTCTTGCCTAAGTCTGCCGCTTACAACAAATCCGCATCCAAATAGACGCTGCTTTTGCTCTCTGTAGCAGTCACTGTAGTAAATGTCACAGTTTTTCATCCTTTTTTTGCCCGGCCCATCCCACCGCACTTCCTGGATGGCGGTGATACCTGCTTTGTAGCAGTTAAGGGCCTCCGCTAGTTGTTCGGCTGCACGTGGTCTGTTCAGAGTTCGAACATTCCACGTGCAGATCCGAACGTCGTTGTCCTTTTTTCGTTTTGCAGGGTCGTCAACAGTGAATCCGTCCTTATCCGAGGCTATTGGTTGCTTCGCAACTGAGTTGTTTTTCCGTGGTAGGGTAGTTAACCCCACGCACAACCCCCAACCTGGAGGACCAGGCCCTTTCTGCGACCCCTTGGGCAATAGGAGCCGGAATATTCCGGAGTCAGTGACCCTCTGCGGGATGTGAGAGCTGCCGTTGACCCATTAAGGGCTCTTCCGCCACCATCTCTATTTCAACACCCTGACTAGTGTTGAAAATCCTCAATGACCTCAGCTCCAAATACGTCGAAGTAGCTCATTGAGGTATCTGCCATGTTGACTGTTGACGTCACCGTTGATTCAACCATGTGAATTCATCCGCCGTACGTCCTCTTTCTGAGGTGCTCATGTAAGACTACTGAGACTCGAGCAGACAGTCCACTCCAACAGAGCATTATAGTGTTGCTATTTTCTACGTGTTCAACACTCGCGCTTATAAGTTCAGCAAGTCAATTCCGGATGGACATAGACCAGTACCCGGTGGTGACCACTAGGAGGTAAAATAAGCACAATTGGTGTATCTGAACAGTTGCAACAACTGGGCATCGCCAAGTTGACGCCAATCAGTGTCTACCCTATTCATTCAACACCCAACCACCTTTACACTAAGAGCAATTAAAGCTGGTGTACCACAAGGTAGTGTGCTAGGTCCAGTGCTATACCTTCTGTTTACTATTTACCTGAAAGTGAAGAAACTACTATAGCAACTTTTGCAGATGACACTGCTGTGCTTGCTGTTGAAGCAACCGTCGAAATAGCAACAAAAAAACTCCAAATGGCAATAAACGGTATTTCAGAATGGACTAAAAAGTGGCAGATTAGATTGAATGACCTAAAGTCAGTCCATATTAATTTTACATATAAATACGTACCACAAATTCCAGTATACATTAATAACAATGTAGTGGAATACTCAAATACAGCTAAATATCTGGACATGACCGGGCATAACCCTAGACGCTAAACTGCGTTGGAAAGCGCATGTAAAGAAAAAAGAGATGAGTTGAACATGCGATACAGCAAAATGTATTGGCTTATTGGGAAATACTCATCCCTGTCCAACTACAATAAATTACTGCTATACAAGCAAGTCTTGAAACCAATATAGACCTACGGGCTCCAATTGTGGGCATGCACATGCCAAACAAATTTACAAAAAATTCAAGTCTTCCAAAATAAAGTACTAAGGAACGTAGTTAATGCACCTTGGTACATACACAACGCTGATCTACATAGAGATCTAAATATTGAAATGGTTGAAGAAGAAGTTAAAAAAGTTGCCCAAAGGCACAGAAGTAGGCTTCTCAACCATGTTAACGTAGAACTTACAGAACTATTAAATACTGACAATGTTATCATAAGATTGAGGCGGGTAAGACCCCTTGATCTATAAGAGTTAGCCAAGGCCAAGAGATTAGTTAATATCTTCAAACAAAAAAGTTTCGAAATCCGACAACCGGCGGATTCTTCTTCTGAATTTTTCAAATAATTTCAAAATAAATTGCCGATTAGTCGAACGACTAGGTGCAATCTCATTCGGGATGACGATAGTCAGTCCCTCCCGGGAGGTGTCTTAGAGGTTGTTCGAGTCCCTCACTATTGCAGAAGCATCCCTCGCGTACTTGCTCTGCAATGTCTTTCGATGATTTTTCCTTCCAGCGAACCCCCAAACAAAACAAAAAAAAAAAAAAATTTGAACATTTCCATTTTGCAGTAATTCGTTTATCCATTGAGTTTTTTCCACCCCTAAACAGCTGCATTTTGAATTTTTTCTCGGAGGTATTTTACAACTTCAAGAAATTCTGTAATCCCTCCACCCCAGACAAGTTTCAAAATATCATTTACATTACCCTCCTTCATCTTACGCTTT
This sequence comes from Cheilosia grossa, assembly GCA_963082955.1. Classification (NCBI taxonomy): domain Eukaryota; kingdom Metazoa; phylum Arthropoda; class Insecta; order Diptera; family Syrphidae; genus Cheilosia; species Cheilosia grossa. Next base: position 11,702,415 of record OY720145.1, read on the forward strand.
TTTGACTGTTGTTGTTCCTGTTCCTGCTGCTCTGTTTGTTGTTTTTTTTGGTGCTGTGCGTATATACAATGATCATATAAACTCTGATATGTCATTCAATCAACTCAAAGTATTGTGTGCTAATTGCTGGAAAAATGCATATGGGTTTTTAATTATTAATAAAGATTGTAGTGTAGATAAGGGGCGATACAATAGATCCTTTAAAGAAATAGCTGATCTATAAAGCTGTTCAGTTATTAAACAACTATTTACATGAACACATCTGCTCTAGAATAGTCGTGTATTAAACGCCTTGTTATTAAACACCCCTATTATTAAACTGGTCTATTTTCAACTGACCTATTTGAAACCTGTTTCATATACAATAATATGAATATCGATGAAAGTTTACTCAATGACCTCATAAAAAATAAAAAAGCTTTGAAGAGAAAATATGCCACTCTCAAAACTGAAAGAATCAAGAAGGAAACTGAATTTGAAAATAATTTTAAACCAATAATTGAACCTTTAAAGGAGATTGCGAACAATGTTGAAAACGGCAATACTGAATTAGTGGACGAAGCAGTAAAACCAAAAAGACGAAGATTAAAATTTCAAAGTCTGTCTGAGGAAAAGGAAAATTTTTAGTACCCATCATTGAAGGAATCAATTCTAGCGACAACATCATCCACTCCCATCACGGATAAAGATGTCTCGTTTAGAACACCTACACATTTTGAAACCAATACCGATAGTATTGATCAAAGTACACCATTCAACCGATCAACACCATCATCTGATGAAAATCGCGACAAAATCTATGGTCAATATTTCGATGCACAGTCAAATTCAATGAAATTAGGTAGATCAACATTTTCAATTAATAAACACAATGATTTCATTATTGATGATGAGATCGTTAATGGGACAGATGGGCTTTATGAGCTAATTATGCGAAAAAAAAACCTAGAAAAGCACACTATACCAATGAAGACTTACAGCAATATCGAAAAATACTACAAAAAACTAACTTGCACATGAGAAATCATGATAGCAGCTCTCAAATTAAGGGCAATAGAGGACAAAAGTATAAACACATTATTCATCCCCTAGTTCAAGAGCTATCGCAACAGAAAATTGGTAAATCATATTACGTACATTGGAATGATCCTAATGAACTCGTTGATAGACTTAGACTTTTAATTGCATCTCAAACTGCTGGCAATAATAATCATCACAATGAAATAAACTCAATTGTGGAAGAGCTGCGTGAATCAAATATCATATATTAAATACAGTTTTGACAACACACTTGACATAATTGGCAAAATGAGTGTTGACAAGTTCGGTCGAAGCTCCAAAAGATTTCAAAGACCCACTGTGGGGTTGCAGGGACCAGCTGGAGAGGGATTTAAACTAAAATCTACTGGTGGTTTCGATATTGAGGGAAAATACCTAAACAATAGCCGTATTTTCTGATTCGGATCAGATCACGCTAAATAAAACAATACGGATCATAGAAAAATTTAATTTTGAAGTTGTGGCAACAGTTGCTTTCAAAACACGACGGATAATGTATGAAAATGACAAACTTCATATTGCCACCAGCCATATTGCAAACATTCTGTGCAACGTGACGTCACAATATGATGTCAATTGACATGAGATTTCATTTGCTTGTCGGGGGTGTTACCATATGAATCAAATTGAGAATTTTTATTTTTGATTTGTTTTTTTAAAAACTAGTTTAATATGCAACAAATTTTTTTTTTTTTTTTTTTGTTATTGGAGGTGAAAATCTCGAAAGACACAATGGGGCTAGAAACCCAGAGTAGTGTGGGACTCTAACCGCACTAAAAACACCTCCTTAATCATGACCAATCAAAGAAAGATCGACAAATGATTTTACTTTCAACGTGCAGTTGCGTTTGAGAAGGTATTATAATTTAAATACGGGTTCTCATATTTTTTAGATTATAAGTTCGTGAGGCTTAGTTCTTCTTAATCTACGAATATTATATCGTACATTTAAGACGTCTATTATTTCAGGATTAATATGCATCTGCAGACGGTCATTGTGACGAATTGCGTACTTTTTAATTACTTCCGTTACAAGATCAATCTGCAAATCACGATGCAAGTCATTATTTCTAATATACCACGGGGCATTTACTATTCCCCGAAGGACTTTGTTTTGGAATGTTTGTATTATTTGTAAATTTGTTTTCTTTGTGCAACCCCATAATTGGATACCATACGTCCAAACAGGTTTTAGTATTTGATTATATATTAAGATTTTATTCTCAGTGGACATTTCAGATTTTTGTCCTAGCAACCAATACAGTTTTCTATACCTAATATTTAACTTATTTAACTCTTCTACTTTCTTTTTCACATGTTCCTTCCATTTCAGTTTAGCATCTAGATTCATGCCCAGATACTTAGCTGTGTTAGAGTAAGGAACTACTTGGTTATTAATAACCACAGGAGCGTTCGTTATTTTTTTATTTGTAAAATTGATATGAGTGGACTTTGACTCATTAAGTCTAATTCGCCATCGTTGAGCCCAATCACATATCTCGTTAACAGAATTCTGTAGCTTTTCTGTGGATTTAGTCACGCATCTATCAGTTGATAGAAGAGCAGTGTCATCTGCAAATGTAGCTATCATCACATCGTTTGTATGTGGTATATCACTAGTATACAATAAGTACAGGGTTGGTCCCAGAACACTTCCCTGTGGAACTCCTGCTTGCAGTTCTTTGAGTTCAGAATACGCTGAACCGTAGCGAACTCTAAAGAATCTATTTGAAATATAAGATTTAAGTATCTCATAGTATTGTCTTGGTAGATCCCTATGAAGTTTATACTCTAAGCCCTTATGCCAGACTTTATCAAAAGCCTGAGCAACGTCTAAAAATAGTGTAGAGCAAACTTGTTTTTTTTTCTTCTAATGATTTTTCTATAATATTTGTTATACGATGTACTTGATCTATTGTCGAGTGTTTATTTCTAAACCCAAACTGGTGGGTGGGAATAAGCCTTCTTTGTTCTATTATTCTGTCTAGTCTTTTAAGAAGCAGTTTCTCAAAAAGTTTTGATAATACAGGTAAAAGTGAGATTGGCCTGTATGAGGTGACTTCTGATGGAGGTTTACCTTGTTTAGGTATAACTATAATTTCTGCTATCTTCCAATGATATGGAACATATCTTAGCTTAAAACAAGCATTAATTGAAAGCTTAAGTTTAACCAATGCTATGAAGGGTAGTTCCTTCAGAATTTTGACAGTTATAAGATCATAACCTGGCGATTTTCTATTAGAGAGCTTATGAATACATGTGCTGATCTCTTTAAGTGAAACGTATGTGATTACGTCTTCATCTATCCTATCAAAGAATTCAAGGCGTTCGTTTGCCACACTAGGTGGAAAAGGTTTAAAAACATTTGTTAAATGTTCGGAAAATAGTTTGACCTTTTCTTTTGGGTCGCCGATCCATTTCCCATCAGATGTTTTTAACGGGGGATCTTGCGTTTGAGGTCTTTTTAAATATTTAGCAGCCTTCCAAAGGGAGTAGTCTGTGACTTTGTCAGCAGTTAAATTGCAAAGATATGTAGTAAGAGTTCTATTTTTAAACTCACTGATACTCTTTTTAAGTTTATTGTTAAGTCGATTGAATATAGTCTTATCGCCGGGATATCTTGTCATTTGCCATTTTCTCCGGGCTCTTCTCTTTTCTAATATTAGTTCCCTAATTTCTGTGGGGTATTTTACCGATGCTTGTTTACGTTGCTGAATATTTGGTGTACTATCTTCTGCCGCCTGTTGTATATCGGCAATGAATTGTTCCACATATGCAACAAATAAACAATATTTTGCTGCTAGTATTTCGGTGTATTCATGCGAGCGAATGATTTTTTTAAACATTTATGAAATGTTCTCGATTTGCTTCAGAAACATTTCATAAACATTTGTCAAACATTTCTGTTTTTGCCGGTTTATACGCCGAATAAGTATTTATTAAACGATTATGAAATACTTTTTACCGTCGGAAATTCACGAACAGAGGCTCGAAAACAACAACACGGCTTACGTTATATGGTGTGTTTTGTTTATAAAAGGAAATGAGTTTACCTACAATCAGTTCATAATGTAATAGAAATCTTAATGCAGTTTGCACCTCTGGTCCGCTCAGATTGGAATTCTTAGACAAAGTAAATGACAGCGGCTTAGGCACGAAATTCCAGAAGAACAAAATGAAGTTAGAATTAGATTTTTCTGTGATAAAAAAGAAACGTGTTTCCCAATAACTAGGTTCGAAAAAAATTTAAATTTATGCAGGTAGCTAGTTTCGATTTTTTATTATTCCAAGATTTTCTGGACATTTGTATTTTATGTTAAAAGAACAAAAACACACCTCTGAAACAAATTATTAACGAGACTGCGAAACATTTACTTAAATATTTACGAAATATTTCGCATACTTTTATGGAATGAAAAAGCAAAATCATCTCGAAGGACGGGAAATTTATTCCATGTGAAAAAAATGCTTTTTGATTTTTTGTGTTATGAAGGGTGTTGAAAATTTTAGTCTGGCAACGTGACTGTGTGGCTTGGCTATCGTTTACAGGCACACCAAAATTGAAAAATGAAATAAGCCACCTAGTACAATAAATTTTCAGATCATGGTTCGTGATCTCGATGAATAGCAGGATCATGTGCTGTTGTTGAAAGTGCATGTATTTCGATGATCTATATGGATAATGGCTGATAATAAAATAGGGCTAATGTTGGAAAACCTGTAAACCCAACCCAGGCAGCAAATAAGGAATACGTAGATAACAATATAGACTTTCAAGACAAAACTATACTCAATCTACAAAAATATGTTGATGACAATTATAATACACTTATGCAACCCATAAACGATGAAAGTATGAAAACTTTAAAGCTAAATTTGAATGGATCTTTTGATGTTCAACACAAATATTTGAGAAACATTAAAGCGCTAACTGATGATGATGCTGCTGCAACAAAACAGTATGTTGACAGTGTAACTCATGATGCCTTTAAGAACTGTCTTTTAGCAATCGATGGGCAATTAGAAAAAAACTGATGAATCTTTGAGATTGTACACTCACCAACTTAATTTAAATGCACTTGAATTGCTTGATAAGTTTAGAAACTATTTTCTTGATGTTCTTCAAAAGTTTAAAGAGACCTATGAGCCTATTGATAAGAAAAAACAAATCAGTTGCCCATCTATTTAAATCATTAAAATCAATCTAGTCAACATTCGACAGCGCTTCTGATGACATGTCTAGTTTAAATAATTCTGTAGTTTTCGATCAGCTTTTAGATTTTCTGAAATTACATCAGAACATTATAATTGACGAGCATTACAGTGAACTCATTGGTTTTATTAATTTCTTAAGAATGTTTGAGAATGTGCCTTCAACTGAATCCATTCATAGTTGTCATTTTATGAACTGTTCCTGGTCTTCGGATTTATGTAAAGATGGTCCAGATACTTGTGCTTGTTATATGTTAGAGAAAAGATTGTTTAGAATTAAGAATTTGATGTTACTTTATCAACGATTGACCAAATAAAATATCTAATAAAATACAAACTTTGCTTGCTTCTATTCATTCGTCTTTATGATGAGTATAAAAGAAAAGTTGTTGATGAGCTGCACATGCCAGCCCGAAGGAATTTCACCAGACGAAGAGTTATTATTAAGGGTTTTGATGATCTGTGGCGAATGAAGGTTTCAACTATTAACTAACCGTAATTGATACCTTTTCAAAGTATGCTTGGGTCGTTCCTTTGAAACATAAGACTGCATAAGCTACAACACAAGCTATGAGAACAATTATTACCAATTCAAATCAAGCACCTAAAAACCTACAAACCGACGATGGTAAAGAATTCTTCACCAAAATTTTCCAAAATCTGATGAATACCTATAAAATCAATCACTACTCAACGTACAGTACTTTAAAAGCATCAGTTGTTGAACGCTTTAATCGATCTCTCAAGGAAAAGATGTGGAAAGATTTCAGTTTCAATGGTAATTACAAATGGCTGCCCATTTATAAGGATTTGATGCATGCATATAATCAATCGATGCATAGAACAATAAAAAGACGCCCCGTTGATATAAATAAAGATAATGCTAACGAACTACTATCAACAATTTATAATCGAATAAAAGTTGCTGCTAAGGGAAAATTCAAAGTTGATGACAGTGTTCGGATAAGCAAGTTCAACCATGCTTTTGAGAAAGGTTACACCCCCAATTGGACAACTTAAATTTTCAAGGTAAGGAAAGTAAAATTAACAAATCCTGTTACTTATATAATTGAAGACTACCAAGGCCAACCTATAAGTGGAAGCTTCTATGAAGAAGAATTACAAAAAACCAAATTTCCCAATACGTTTCTGGTGGAAAAGGTAATAACAACAAGGGGCAATAAGGTTTATGTCAAATGGTTGGGCTTCCCACCCACTCACAATTCATGGATAAATAAAAAACAATTAATATAACGCACTTTGATTTTATTTTATTTTATTAAAATGTAAATATATACATATTTATGAAATGCTCATCGCATAGGTTTGCTTCATGAATTTGAGGTTCACTAGTTCCACGTTGGGTTCATACTTTAATTCTTGATTTGTAAAGACTTCAATTTCACCATTACTTAAAATTCTTTCCTGATCATACTCATGGTATTCGAGACATGAAATACTCAAAGAACGGAGTTTATAGTTGCTATCAAATGAACAACGAATAGTTAAATCCTTATTATCATCAAATTCTAATTTCAAATACCCATAAAAAACATCTTTGCTCTCGATTATTCCAGATATTTCGATTTCTTTTTTAATCAAATCTTGCCTAAATCCTTCGATCGCTTCATGCACAGTTACAAACTTTTTCTTCTCAATTCTTTCCGGCGTTGGAGTTATAATATCATTATTCAGAGATGGACTTCTAGTAGTGATGTTGTTGTTATTATTTGATGAAATCGTTAGCAAACGGAATGATAATCCAATTTGTACAGTATCGTTATTGGGTAAACTCAAGGCGAAAGTAATATTTTCCATATAATTTTTGTTTGTTAAGTCAAACTCTAGCGGTAGTCCATTAAGGAATATTGGTAAAATTATCAAAATCGATAGTTGATACATGAAAAACATTTTCATATTCTATAAGACCTACTTCGATGAAGACAAGCTCTAAAATAAATAAAAGAAAAATTAACTACTATTTTTAAATCATAAAATTATAGCAATCAACTAAGTATTTGGCTGTTGTATAATTTTTGTTCTTCCTTCTTGCCCCCTATTTATTTACTTCTTCCTTCGCAGTCTCGTTATTTACTCCTTCCTTCACATCCTTCCTTCGAACATTTGGTCTTTGACCCTCAACTGAGATCAATTTTAATGTTTCAACTCCATCGCCAAAGGGGCAATCTATTGGAAATCGATGTGTCACACGGATTCTAGATTGACATAACACCGAAGCGAAAACAAAATGGCGGATTTGGAAAAAAAAATTAAGGGGGCCAGGGCAAGAGGAGAACGAGTTGGGGGTCTCAGTATTTTCTCTGCTCAGTATGGTTTGTCTCTGGCAACGCACGACCTGGTATCATAGCAACTCATACCCGGACAACTCGTCCCCTGCACTTATCGTTCGAGTTGTAGTCTAAGGAGTTTAATGTCAGGAATAAGTGTAACCATATTACAAGTCAATTTAGGTTCGAAGTTTGGTAGTGGCTAGTTATTTTTGTAAACCGTTTTATGAAATGAAGTAGATGCTGCAAAGGCAGGTGAACAAAGAGAGCGACACTTAGATATCGAAATATACGGAAAAGATCTGCTCCATTGGAAACAGGTTCTAATCTAAGATGATTTATATTTGAGTACGTTACAATGGTAATATGGCGGCGACAAATTGAATGTCAACAAAATCCTTTCAATTAACTGTGCACATCTATGGCATACTACCTTTCAAATAACATAAGTTCCGTTCTCCTCATTTCAAAATAAATAGATACTTAAAAAGTGTGCGGATGGATGTTCACGTTTTAATACAATGATGTGCGACGAAATATCGCAAGTAGTAAGGACAAGACAAGTGGTCATTAGAAAATAAAAATACGGCTGGGTTAGCAGATATACAAAGAAGAGGACGCCAAAACTCTGCTCGAACTCACTTTAAGCTAGATTGCACTTCCGAATGACAGAGTTTTTGTCTTTGTATAACCTCGGTTGGCAGTATACCGAAAGCTAAGAATTGTATCCCAACATGTCATAATTAGCTGTCAACAGAAAATCAAACGAGCCCATGCATGAGAAATAGTAAACACCTATCAATCTTCAACTTTCCCACACAATGGATAATGCTCACTCAACTTCCACTTTCCTGAAAGCTTAATTACGGCGCAAATCTTATCCTATACACTTTGGCCTGACAGTCGCTGAAAAAATGAATGACAGCTCAAATTACATCCTTCCTACGCACGAATCGCGGTTAACAAACAACATCCGAAAGAAAACTTTCGCTTTATGGCCATACATCACCCCTCCAATGCTTATTGCTCCCACTGTGCATAAGCAGCTGGTGCGGCTTGAGTCAAATTATTTTAGCAGTTTGTGAGTGTTGCTTTAAAATAATTGAGCTACATGAGCCCAGTTTCATCTCACGCCCTCAGTAATTGTTCGGCTACATTAATTAATGTCTAGACTAATTTATGTAAAAATAAGTTTCAGCTGGATAAGGCTTTTGTTTCCTTTTCAAATGTCTCCTTTCACAGGACAACGGAACCGAAAAAGTATTTCAGAAGAAAAATTAACGCAATTTAAAGAAAAACTCCTGGGATGTCATGTCTGGAATTCGAGAGCGATGAAATGTGGGATTGTGAAAGTTACATCTACTCAATCTCAGACAGTTTATTTCCATTGAATAGTTGATGGGCTATAACTGGGAATGGAATGTGCAGCAGTCAGCTTGTAAAGTGATTTATCAAAAGGCGCAGAGATTCTACATCATCTAGCTGACATGACCGCACCGCTACTAAGATGACCGCACCAGTTGCCCATGTTCGTATTCTCTTTTTTCATTGGATTACTGCTTGTCCTGGTTGTCCCAATTGGTCTTTAAGGATTCTTTATGGCTACAGACAGATGGTGCTGATGCTGTTGCCTTTGTATTCTTGAACAGGAAATGAGGTCATCAACGATTTTCTTGGAATTTTATTTTGGGATGTGGTGGTAGGGATGGTGCCAAAGTGCCAGGCACTAGAGTTACAAATAATATTTTCAGAAATATATGAATTTATGTTTCTATACACTATCACACAATTGTGGTGTGGTCCTCTTTTTCTCTCAACCAATGTGGTTTGGGAGCTTTAAAATTCCAAGGGACATTAATACTTAAAGACTGTTGTTTAACATTTAATAAGAGTTTTGTTATTGGAATAATATACTTTTTTTCCTATTTTAGAAAATGGTGCACTACAAATATGTTGGGTGTCATCGCAACTCGTCAACGGACAATTCGTCCCCTGCACCCAGCGACATCTACATCTCAACTCTACAGCTGGACACTTACCTTCTTAATACTCATCCTTATCGTTCGAGTTGTAGTCTTTGGTATTTAATATAAGAAATAAGTGTTACCATATCACAAGTTGTGTTCGAAGTTTGGTGGTGGCTAAATGTTTTTTTAAACCATTTTGTGAAATGGAGTAGGTGCTACAAGGGCTAGTTATATGAATACGGCCACACATGGATGGATGAATACTTTTGCGAATATTTGTCTTTTATTTTCTCAGAATCACTAAACTTTAAACGATAAGAGTTTTCAGAAAAGAAATTTCTTTCAATTCTCTGAAGCTAAAAGTCAATTAGTTTTCTCAAAAGATTTTTTGTTTTAGGTTGATAGAAATAAATTAAATATTTACCGTCTTAAAATCTTATAACTCCATTTCAGGCACAACACACATAAAGAATTTCCCACCCTTACTTCTTCTCCATGCTCCATTAAACTGCAGCTAGATTATAGGTTTAAACCAGCTGACCTTGTGGGACATCTGAAAATACTCAACCTAATCCCTAACTTGGACATGTTCTGCTCAGTCCCAGACACTATGGTTAGGGAGTACAGTTTCGGAAAACTTTATGAGGTCGAAATACTTGAACGTGCAAGCTGGACCAATGGTATTCCGTCACTCAACCCAAAAAGCTTAGTATGGTACACCGACGGATCCAAAATGGGTTCCGGAGTTGGAGCTGGCGTCTTTGGGCCCAACACCAAAGTATCGGTACCCATGGGATTGTGTCCCACGGTCTTTCAAATGGAAATCCATGCTATCGAAATTTGTGCCGACCTTATATCCCATGAAAGGCGCAACCATTCAATTATTTTCAGACAGTCAGGCAGCTTTACAAGCTTTGGCGTCCAATACAATTGACTCCAAAACAGTTAAGTGCTGTCACGATGCCTTGCAAGCCCTAGCCAAACACAACAAGGTAAGGCTCGGCTGAGTGCCGGGTCATCAGGGTATTGCAGGCAACGAATATGCAGACAAACTAGCTAGGACTGGCTCCGAATCCTTTCTCTGTGGACCAGAACCCTATTGCTCGGTCAATTGGACACTGCACTAAGGCAAATTAACGATTGGGAAAAACAACTCCGTCTTGAACACTGGGAACATGTCCCGGGTCTAAGACAATCCAAACGATTAATTAAACCTTACTCCTATAAGGAAATACTTAAACTCAGTAAGGATAACATAAGTAAGCTAGCGGGCTTCCTCACAGGTCATTGCGGCCTTAAATATCACCTCAACAAAATGAATCTTTGTCCGGATACAGAATACAGATTCTGTCTGGAGGATATCGAATCCTCTGAACACATTCTCTGTGACTGTCCGGCTCTTCATTGGTTAAGAAAACGGGTCTTCAATAGGGAGAATCGTACACCAACAGAGATAGCGTACTCTGCTACTAAAGATTTACTGACCTTCATTAGGGAGGTCGAACGTCTCTTAGTTTAACCTCTCCCCATTGACACAATAGATCTTTCAGGTCGCAGTGTCAGCCATTTGGGCATGGGATAGATTTAAAAAAAAAAAAAAAAAAAAAATCTTCTACTTAGCATTACATCAATTTGGCACCTACCTCCTTCTCCCATATATCTTTCCAAATTCCACAAATATACATATAGGTATATTGAAAGAAACTATAACCAAACACTCATCACCATAATACTCATTTGATACTAACACAATCCACTAAAGGTGAGTGACGTGAATATTGGTTTTCAGTTGCAGAGTTGAGATGGAGATGGCGCTAGGTGGAAAATTTGGCTCGGGACGAATTGTCCGGGGATGAGTTGCACTCGACCCGTATGTAGGTTATTGGGTGAACCTGTTACAGTTGAAACAGATTACTTTAACTATTAGCATTAGTAGTTGCCAATGACAGACACAACGCTATAACGCAACGATTTAAATATTGAAATGGTTGAAGACTAACGGCCATATTATTCACTCTGGGTGTAAATCAGATTTAAGTTAATTCAATCCGTATTTTTTAAGCCCGACAATTTAAATCTATGTCTATTTATAATGTTTACTCAAAAGCATGCATTAAGCCCGCTGGATTAAAAATGGATTTTAATGTGTATTTAAAATAGTTTAATACCATGTTCCCACCAACCGAAATCGCGAGGTTTCGTAAAATGTTTCCAAATCTCCGAGGTTTCGCCATACATTTTTGACGTGTCGAAATCTCGGGATTTCAGCGAAATCTAGTCGAAATCCCTCTGAGTTCATCCACCCGTGAGAGGTTATCAAACCGAACAAGCCTACAGCATGAACTTTGGTTTATTTTGTGTTCATTTGTTCATTGTGTGCGTCAAAATAATAAACGCCAAAACAATAAAAAAAATAAAAAAAATCATAATAAACAAGTTTATACTTTATATAAAGTTTTTTGTACATTTAGCATTGTAATGAATTGACTTCTTTGTACTGCGAAATCACCTATAATTGCTGAAATTATTTCCTTAGTTTGATCAATTCCTCTTTCCAAAACTTTTATTTTGCGTCAATAAACAGCTGTTTGCCAGCCACTTCAAAATTGACAGCTTATGACTTTTGGAATCACTTCAACTCGGTGGGAACGACTTACGAGGTTTCAGTAAAATTGCATCGAAACCTCGCGATTTCAGTTTGGTGGGAACATGGTATAAACCGATTTTAACCCGTTTTAAACCTACGTAATGAGGGCGTTCAAGTATCTAGTTTAGTAAGTCTGACAGCTGTCTGACTAGATCTATCTCTGTTGTGATTGGTCCAGAGTGGTCACGTGGTTAGTTTAGGCAGTTGACGTTTATGTTGGGGTAGCTGACGAATCTAGTCAAGAAATTCGTGACTGAGTACTAAGTTGACATTTATTTTGTTGTCAACGTGAGCAAAGAGGCAGCCCTCTCTCGCGGGTTTTTTTTTCCTCTCTGTGAATATGTGTCAGGGGGAGTTTCAATAAAAAACTATTTTTAAATAAATTTATAAGATTAAATGTAAATGGAATAAATTTTGAGCATAGTTTTCTAGATAGCTGTACTTGTTCTCTATCCATCTAAAGCGCCAACAAATGTTCATCCATTCACATTTCAGGTTTTTTAGTTATCTTTACATGAAAAGTATTTTTGACAGCAAAATTAAATGCATCTACTTTTAGGAGTTGTTCAAAAAATAGGTAATTAGTAAGTTAAGCCCAAGTTTTCACTAGGGAAAAAGTGAATTCCTTAAAATATTCCCAAACATTGCATAAATTTCTATTACGCTCGGTGGGTGTAATCAACTTCGTTTTAAAGAACCGTATTTGTACAAAATCAAAATATGATCGGGAATTCTGTGGTTTAATAAGAGTGAACAGTGTTGATGTTACTTAGGAACAGCAAAAATGGAAATTTATGCATATTTAAAAAAAAAAAAATATTATTCTCGGAAAATAAATCCGTAAAAAGACTACATATATGATTAAACTCTTATAAAAAGACAGTATAAGGTGGTGTTTAATTGGATTCTGCCATTTGATCGGATTTCAGATTTTCGGTATTCAATCGCTCGTAAGAGTTAAAATTGTTTTGTTAATTTTCACTGTTCGCATATTCTATTTCGTTTTCTATAGATATATTCTTTTCAAATTATATAACATTGTATTTTGAAATGTCCACTGATATTTTTATAAGCCTCTCTAAATAAACCAGTGTACTTTATGTGTTTTTGAAACACAAAAAGTGATATTTGTCCAAGATAGGCTTGTTTTTCTTAGCTTCGAAGTCAGCAAAGCAAAGTAAAATAGGATTTTCAGTACGCAATTACAATAACTACTGCGAGTCCTCGAAGTGTCAAGTAGGGCGTAGTTGTTGTAATTGCGTGCTAAAAATACTACTTTACCACATAACGGAAGTATTTGTGGTATTGTATGCATTTTACGTACAATTTACAGATTAAAAATTATGCTAAAACAAAAATATCTTTTTCCCCACAACATAAAAATATTAAGGTATTTGGCATTGTGGCGAAATTATATCAAGAATCACATTTTCCAACAATTTCATAAACTATAAAAACTTTAAAACTGAACTGCGATGTGAACGCCGTGTAACTTATGGGCACCAAAAATGCCGAACACAGTCGCCCCCATTTATCCCAAGTCAAAAAGTGACGTTCCCGACCAATCTAGTTAGTTTTTGCGTTCAGGTTACATCTTGTCCAGACCAATCTAGTCGACTTAAGATGACTAGATTCCTGAATGCGGCTAAGTCAAATTTCATAAAAACATACATTATTGTTTTGTGTTGTTTGTCACCTGGAAATTTATTTGATTTGTTGAGAGGCCAGTTTCATTTTTCCTGTAGCTTCTTTTTCTCAGCCGGAAATATTTTCGTAAACCCACCACATTGAAATGGTCAATGCAAACCCGTTTGTGCATTCAATATATTCGACGAAGAGGATAAAAACAAACTAGTTAGTCCACTGAGAGCAGAAACAGTACATTTGCCTAAAAGCTTAGAAATTACAGAACTATTAAATACTGACAATTTTATCTTGTTCTATAAGAGTTAGCTTAGGCCAAGAAATTAGGTTATATTTTCAATCCAATAGGTAAAGAAATCCGACAAACGGCGGAACCAAACTAATTGTAGCGAACTCTGGACTATTAAAATTCCATAGAACCATCGAACAATTTCGAATTATGGAGGTTTCGAAGATAGATAATTTTTGAGCAAACATAATTTATCGACTTCCTTCATCTCTAAAAATTATAACTGAAGCGAGCGGGGTGCTTGCGGTGTGTGTGTGTGTGTGTGTGTGTGTTTGGAAACACGTCGAGCTCTCGGCGATGACGACGACCAGAGCCAGGCGACCAAAAAATTGTTCAACCCGTCTACTGATAAAAACGCAGAGTGGATCTTCCCGTTGGTGTAATCAGCGACGATGATAATCAGAGCCAGGCGACCAAGAAATTGTTCAGCCTGTCTACTTACTAAAAGCAATTTGCAAGAATAAGGAAAAAAGAGACTCCAACAGACTGCGACTTAGGCTAATTCGTGTGGGCTATATATACACAAAATAGTAACGGTCACTTGCGTATTGTTTTTATTCTCCCGTTGCGTTAGTTCTATTTTGTGTGTAAAGAACTACACGTTACATTTTTACTTTAATAAATAATTTTAACAGATTGATTTAAATTCATTTTTGTATTGTATTTTTAAGTTATATAATAGTGCAAATAAACAAAATTGTAGCATTTTCATAATAAAAATAGTTTCATTTATGATGACTGTTACATAACGTAATTTTAGAAGTGATAATTCAGCGACGTGAACCGAACCGAACTAGATATCTAGACACCTCCCTGATCAATAAATACACAGGACATCGTGCCCCAAGCATTAATTATGCATCACATGCATGAGTCATCACAATAATTTTTATTGACAGTTGGGATTGGGAGACGAAAACGGCTCTAAATGGGTTCGGTACTAATCCTTAAGTTGTCGTGGTAATATTTAGCCGCTTATGTAAGCGAAACAAAGGTTGCTGTAGTTATATATATATGTAGTTATGTAGGTACAACATAAAGCAACTAATAAATGTACTCAAAGAAAGGCTAGGCGTTAAACATTTCCTTTGCAAAGCCACAAAAATATAGGCATGCTTATCTAAACGACTGTAGAAAATACAACCCATTTAATGCACACACTCAATAAAAGTCAATTCCTGTTCACTACACTACAGCAAACGTGAAAATGAAAGACCATTACACACTTAAGCCTACCTAATCAACCAAAATGTGAACTCAAAACTTGTTATGTGGGTTGTATACAACAGTACCTACCAACATGTCCCGCCCACCCATTGACAATTCAAAAACAAATTTGGTATACCAAATGCTACACTTCCACCAGAACAAATTGAAAACAATTTGGCTTCCAAGCAATTGGCTTCCTAACACTGTTGTGCTGTTTCGTTGTTTGTACAATAGGAAGTCTTATAAAAAAAACAGCAGCAGGAGGAGGAGGACGAATATTGAAAATACTATTTCATCTGATTGCGGGCACCAATTCGATTTGCTGTTGGCTCTCGTGATGCTGAAGGCAAAACTTGACCAATTCAATTTCGGTCAATAGTTTCAAATTGATTTGCGTAAAATGCGACGGAAAGATGTTTGAAGGCTTCAGCATTTTATTGTTGGATTTTCCAATTCTACTTGGAAAATTGGCTGTTTGACCTTTTCAGGATAGCCACCCACTTTCTATCAATAGGATTGGGTAATTGGAATTGATTTAATAAATTTTGTATGCCTATTTTTTTTCCACAGCAGCACCATATTTCATTAAGGTTTATAAGGTTGTAGGCTAAATGCAAAGGTTCTTTTTTTGTTTAGGGAAATATCAAAAATAGAATAAGTCCCACTTGAATTAAGAATGAGCGTGGTTCATGATCATGAGTTTTATTTCCCACTATTTATTTACTGTATAGGTAAATGAAAATATGTAACTGAAAAGAAATGTGAATTTAATTTGTTTTCGCTTTTCTCCATTAATATTTAAAAGGCTACTGTTATTTAAGACTTGGAATATATGTGGGATTCGAAGCCAAATCAACCAAACAACACCCTACGAGATCCCATCAACAGAACGCAAGACAAACCGGTTAACTTATAATTGCAACAACAATTAATAGGGCAGACAGAATATACGGCGAAGTGCCAAGTACGGTAACGAACAACCGCTATTTTCCTGTTTTTTTGTAAACCGGCAAGTTTTTTGAGTCAGTACTCGAAATACTCGAAGAGTGTGGAACCCGTGTAAAAAAGGAAAGGGAGATATAAAGAAACTGAATTTAAATTAAATAATTGTGCCGTGTTTTATTTTCCTCGAAATGGAAATCCTACATATATAATTTTATTTACATTATATATCGTATGTTTACATTACCGTCTCGTTTGGTAAGGATGTTGTCGTATTGAATTATATGTAAAGTTGACCGTTACAATAACGGAGTCCCCACAATCAGACCGAAGTTTCGGTCGAAGTAATCTGGAACAAAAACAAAAAAACTTGCAACACATGTTATATTTAGCGGAGACCCACTGGATGTGAGAACAACTGATAAATAAAATATAAAAAGAACGGATATAAGAAAAACAAATTACTATACAAATATATAATTAACCGATGTACCAACAGAAAGGGTTTGGAAAAAATCATTTGTCAGACACACATAGTTCAGCTGAGTTTGCTATAAAACTCAAATCCAGTTCAGCAAAGAACAAATTCCATGTTTCTTATAGGCATGGTATTTTTTTTTACATTTTAAATTCATTTTTATTAATTTCTTTTTTAAGCTTACATACTAGACAAAAACGATTAAATCTAATTTAAAACTAACATTTATCTTATTCAAGCTTACTGGCTCCAAGCGAGGCTCCTTAAAATTATAGCCTTTCGGCCTTAAATCTATCATTTTCGGCCATTTCAATTTACCTCAACTGCATTGGGTTTTATCTTATTTCTCGACCAAAACCCCTCTCTACATCCCCCCATTGGTATAATCGAAGTTATGGTCAGCTTTCCTTCGAAACAGGTCTTTTTCTAACTATTCCAACTATTTCGGCTCCTACCTGCAATTCTCTCAGGCCTATAACTCGCTCTATCAATGATATATAAATGATGCCCAAGCGAATCTTATAAGCGACCCTAAATCTTTTTTCCGGTTTGTCAATTACAAGAAAAAATCCGACGGTTACCCTCCATCACTACCTTACGAAAATATAGCTTCAAGTGATCCACACTCCATTACTAATTTTTTTGCAAGCTTTTTTAAACAATCTTTTGCCGACAGCTCCTTTGTCCGGATCCTTAAGCTTTCAATGCAAATCTATCATTTCTCCTAACCAACACGGCTTTCTTAAAGGTAGATCGACTACAACTAACCTCGTTGAATTCGTGTCTTCTGCACTGTCGGCCTTAGAAAGTGGCAAAGAAGTTGATGTTATTGCAACTGATTTTAGTAAAGCTTTTGATAAGATATCGCATAATTTAATTATTTTCAAACTGTCTGCACTCGGCGTTGAACCAATACTGTTGAAATGGATTTCCTCGTATTTCCACCTCATTCATGGCGACCTCTGGTGTACCTCAAAGCAGTCCCTAGGTCCGCTACTCTTTATCTTAACTATAAACGATCTTGAAAGGGTCATTAAACACTCCGCTATTTCTCTCTATGCCGATGATACCAAATTCTTCAAACACATATCTTCATCGCAGGACTCCTGTTTACTGCAAATAGATCTAGATAGTTTTTCTATCTGGTGTCTCAAAAATTGCCTGGAGCTCAATATTTCTGAATGCCAATCTATCACCTTATCCCGGAAGATCAAAAAATCTCCTCCCCGTCTTTACCTACTTAATGACCAGCCTATACCCATCGTACAGTCTCTTCGTGACCTTGGCGTATTATACGACCATGAGCTTAATTTCCGTTCGCATATAGATGAAATAATTCGCAAGGCCAATTCATCCCTTGGATTCATTAAACGGTGGGCAAAGGAATTCTCCGACTCCGACTTTAGAAAACTTGAACTCTTTATTATTTGTTTTACTTAAAACTACTTAAAACAACCTAAGCTACTTAACCTAAATTACCTTTATTCAGGGTGGTGAGCAATCTCATCGATAGGTCACCATCCTGATCGCGCCCATGGGCGCCTGATAGCCGCCCACAAGGGTTCATCAGCGCCACCGAGACCCGAGCGAGGCTGTAAGCGTATATAGACATGGTATTTTCTTTTTAATGTGTAGCCTCCGTAAATGAGAGTTCCTTTCTGAGTCTGTTTAACTAAAAAACTAAAAAATTCAAGTATACTTTCCTATTTGGCTACCCATATTTCAGTTATTCTGAGTCTCCGATTGTCAATTAGTTAGCTAAACTTGAATATGTCTTGTTCACATCTTTTTTTTTTTTTTTTTACAGTCAGTCGGATTTTTTTTTTTTAAATTAAGTTTCTTTTTATAAAGACAAATTCTTAAATTAGCGTTACTTACAACCGTCATGGACGGTACTAAATACAACAAATTGATTGGCTATTATATATCGTTAAAGACTTTTAATTGGGTTTCTAATCCGAATAAAACTATCAACAGGAAACGTTATACAGATTTGTAACACACATATATGTATAAGGACAAACATGGTCACGTATTTTTTACTTTTCAATATCATTAAAACCTATAAGTTAATTCTTTTTCACCAAGTGATACAAAATTGCTCCAAATGTTTTTATTTCCTTACAACCATTCGACATTGTATATCTATATGTAAACAAATTAATTGCTGTGCGTTAGTCGGGTAAAAACTCAAGAACGACTCGACCGATTTGAATGATTTTTTGTTTTGTTGTGTTCGTCTTGAATCAGGGATGAGTTAGGAAAAACGAAAAGTCAGAAAATTCTCAACAGGTGGCGTTGTAGGCACAGATTTCGTTTTTCAGTTAAATTCAATTACCTTCTATACATATACAATAACAATAATGTATACTTCATTCATTCGGTGTGAAACTCGATGACTTTATAACTTGATAGCTGCTGGGCCAATATGCATGAATATTTTTTGTTTTGTTCGTATTACTGTAATTCAGGTTTAACAAGACTTAAAAGATAGGATACTTTTGGATGCAATAGGTAGCAATGTTTTCGATCTGCGAAACCACTCAACCGATTTCAATGGCATTTTACGGACTATGTGTATGGTTGAAAGATAGGCTACTACTTGGCACTTTACAATAACAAGGGGGACAAGAAAACGGGTTGTGGCGCCTATTATACAAAAAAAATTAAAGAAAATAAAGATGTATAATTAAAATTATTAGTAGAAATTGCCATAATACGGCAATTTGCTAAATGTGGCGGGACTTAATACGAAAGACACGGGTAAAAACAATCGGGTACAGCTACATATTAACGAGACTGACGGTCATTTTATGTGCACTCATAACTCGGGAACGGATCGTTTTTTACGGTGGATTCTTATTGGCCTAAGGAAGGACTATACTACTTTTTGTCGTTAAAACTTAAATTGGATGAGATTGGGGATAGAAGTTTGTATGGAGAAGCACACTTTGAACAAAATAGTGTGGATAGCAAAATTGTAGTGACATTTCAAATACAACAAAAATTATGTAGCTTACCGCTACACAATTTGAAATTAAAAGTCGGCTGTGAAGAATCTCATGTCAAATGTTATGCAAGCGACGATTTTGAGGGGAAAATTCAAAGGAAATATTCTCATTTGCCGGATTCCGCCCATTCAGAACTATTTGCCATTGCGTCTTAAGCGTTTTCAATTTCCCCTTAATTTCAAATTATAAGTCGCAAGGATAATCGCTGGATATTTGTCGCAGCATTCTTGAATTCCCGTGTTTCTCACATGGTCAATTGTAAAGGGTCCGCCAAATAACTTTTTTTTTTCTTGAAAATGCTATAAATGCTATACTGAATATTTTCTCAAATTTCTTTTTTTATTTGGAAGTACAATCCTTCCGGTTAATAATGGAAAATAATTCCATTCAAATGGCTGCCTCGGCTGGCCATGCAGTAGCCTACACGATCGGTCCAATTGTTAAGCACATTATCGATTGTGTGCAGCTGTATTTCACTAATGGCTTCACGAATATCGTCCTTTAAAGCGTCAATTGTCACTAGCTTGTCGGCGTAACACTTATCGTTTACGGCACCCCACAAATAATAGTCCAACGGTATCAAATCGCAGCTCCGAGGTGGCCAAACGACATCAGCTCTGCGGCTGATAATGCGATCTTCAAAAACAGGGCGCAAAACATCGAGTGTAGCTTCGGCTGTGTGGCATGTAGCGCCGTCCTGTTGAAACCAAATGTTGCCAATATCCTCCTCTTCAATTTTTGTGAACAAAAATTCGTTCAACATGGCCCGATAACGATCGCCATTGACGGCCACTCCTTGCTCATTTTCGAAGAAAAATGGCCCAATTATGCCTCTGGACCAAATTCCGCACCAAACAGTGACTCGTTTTGGGTATATCGGCTTTTCAATGTATGCGTGCGGGTTTTCTGTGCCCCAAATGCGACAATTTTGCTTGTTTACATACCCGCCAAGATGAAAATGAGCCTCATCTGAAAAGATGATCTTTTTTGGCAAAATCGGCATCTTCTCTAAGTCGATCGCAGGCCCACTTAGCGATGGATGGTCATTTCATCAAGCGTATACACAACCATATTCGTTCAGCGGAAGGATAAAACTAATTATCTGTCAAATCAGACATGAGCTAAGTGTTACCATTCGCGAAGCACTAGTTGAAAAAAAAAAGTTAGATGGCGGACCCTTTTAAGTACATATTTTGAACTAAAAACTGAGTTTGTTTACGTTTGGACATACACACACAATCACATAAAAAAATATTTTTTTGAATCGTTATATTAAATTCGAGATTACGTGTTTTGTTATGAATATTTGTTAAATATTTATTAATTTCAATAAAAAAGTTAAAGAATTTTCATTTTAGACTTTTTTTCATTACTTTCGGAGTTGATTTAAGGAATTATTAAAATCTCGAAAGCCGTTCTATTTTCTAGATTAAGACTTTCGAGATTTTTATACTTTCTAGATTTTGTCCCATTCGAAATTTTTTCATTCTAGATTTATGAAATTCACTTTCGAGATTTTTAACCATGTACATAATATATTTTAGTCGTTCCAGATAATGTCATGATCCCAAGCATATCACATTTCCAAGCATATCCCATTCTCCCATAAAAGAACTGGCGGGAGAGATAGAGCGCACCTACCCCAAATAATTGTTAAGATTTCGAGGTGAAGAAGTAGATATCCTCACTTAACACATTTGTGAAATCACATCATAGGGTACTTTTGTGTTTTGTTTTTTGTATTATTGTTGTTATTTACTTTAGCTATTAATGTTAATATTTATTTACTCATTCGTCTATTTATTTATTTATTTTTTGATTAATTAATTAATTTATTTATTAATTTACTTATTTATTTATTCGTTTTTTTTGCTTATTGATTCATTAACTTATTATTTATTTATTTGTTTATTTATTTACTTTTTTACTTATTTATTTATTTATTTATTTACTTATTTATGTATTTATTTATCTGTTTATGATTTTAAGTATATATTTATAGTTTTTTATTAATTTATTAATTTATATTATTTATTAATTTATCGGTTTTTACTTGATTTATTTAAATTAGCAAGTCATATTTTTTTTTTTATTTTTTTTTTTTTTGAATTGAAGGTTTTTTCGTATCTTCCTTCAGAACTTATATTTCTTAAAATTATTTTCCTTTCAGAAGAAATATACAAATTAACATACCTATCTCTGAATTGTAAAATGTGTGGTAGTAAAACCTACTGTAAATTTATATGCGAAATAAAACTATCTATATTTCAATTTATTGCCTTAATAAATAGCAATAAATCTTTAAGTTTTATGAAATTTACCAAAACCAAAAACAGGTGCGGATAAAGGGGTCTCGTTTTAAGTAAGAGGAAACGATGGGACTATTCCCAATTCAAAAGCCAGTCAACAGAGTTGGCAAAAATGCATAAAAATAAATCTCCTAAACAACAAATCTTTTGTATTATTTCTTAACAATTTTCTGCTTTCTGATATACATTGGTACTAACTAATCTTGCTAAAATAAGAGCCGAATGCCACAACAAAGCTTTTCTTAAGTCCCTTCACCAAATCCCATTAGTCACTTGCGCTGAGATGAGGTCAGGAATTGGGCAAATTACCAAATGAATCATCTGTACTCTATCTAAGGTCCAAATAGGACTATCGCGAACCTTATAATTATGTCCATACAAATGTTCTCATAAATATTCAATATCTCGGCTGGATTTCAGTTTTCCCTATCGCCTTCAACTTGATTAACCCCATTACAATCGAAAACAAAAACAAAACAAAAAAATATGTGCACTGCTGCCGCGCTATTCACCGCAGCCAAGTCGAGTGAACGGCCCTAAGAGGATTATCATTTTCACAGCAACATGAGCAAAAGCCGATTAGGAGCGAACAAGAACCGAAATGCTACTGGTTCACCACCACAACCATTAATTGAGTGCTTAACACCTCAGTAGAACATCTCCATTCAAGGCGGATAATATTGATATCCTTGGAGAAATGTGTCTTTTTATATACGGAAAACTTTTATTTCGGTTCCAATTTTAAACAGCAATATTTTGTATAGCCACATGCAAGCTATGACCTCGTTCTCTCTAATGTCTAATTCATCATTCAAATTAATAGGAATTGCTTTACCACAACAAGCATATAAGGGCTTGGGGATGCTCTGTGCATACGGAATGTCATTGCTGTTTTTTCCTTATTTTTGTTTTTTTGTTTATTAGTGTGTATTTGAATTTTAAATGGAATGATTCACTGTAATTTTTGACAAGCTAAATCGAGCAAAACCTGAGCCTCATTCCGTAGTGCTGCATCAGCCGTAGATACAACACACTGACGAGTACCTTGTACAATAAAAGTTTATTGCCGAGTTTGTGTGGAAACTGGAAACGTAGGCACCCAAACTGATGAATAATAAAATAATTTTATGTGAAAAGTTTTAATATATTAAGGGAATGTTGGAAATTTTTGTTCAGTTATTAAAAAGTTTAAAGTGTATGTACATACATAATAATATATTATGTACCTACCCAAGCTATCTGTCAGAGTATCCATTTTAATAGAATTTAATTGGATTATAATGCAGTACCTCTGTATTATTATATTATTTTATACATATTTACAGAAAGAACACACTTGCACAATTTTTCACCTTTCAAAGCCCAAGCCATTTGAACATTTCCTTTTTATTTATTTTTCTTTGCTAAATAAACAAATCTGTTTTTGGTTATCTGTGTTAGATGTTGTACCTACCTATAGCCCAAAAGTTTTGGTTTCCCAATAAGTATGGGAAATTAAAATTCTTAGTTGAATAGAATGAAAAATATCTTTTATTGGACCTAAAGCTCTTTCAAAGAATATCTGTGATTCATTGTCGGACTGCTTTAAGTTTTTCGTTGTATGTTATAGTTGGTCGAGAGAGGATGCTCACCAACAAATGCAATGCGTATTAAGAGTAAGGCCACTAACTTTAGCCGATTCATAGCTACTTGTCTACAGGCTGAACTTTAACTCGCACCACGAGCATGGTGTTCATACAATTGTATTAGTTGAGTTTGAAATTATTAGTTAAACATGGATAGATAGGTAGTATTTTGTTTTTATGAATAATTGTACATTTGCTTAAGTTATTTATGAAAAACTAGCTAACCGGGTGAACCTCGTTCCGTCCAAATTCGTTAATGTAATGAAAATAATAATTCCGAGCATGCACAATGTACTTTATTGAATTTGGTCAATTTAATTTCTTAATTCAAAAGTTACATTAAATACAATAGAAAAGACTTAAGTAAAGCAATGTCTATGTATTTCAATCAAACCGCAATGATTGATAAATGAGCACGAATTAAAACACTTGTTTCTTACTTTTAAAATTAAACAATATTTATTTGGAACTATGTCCTTTATTATTGAAATACTTTTTACTAATTCTAAAAGGAGCTTAAGGCTACTATGTAGTTACAATAAGACTGTTGATAAATTCATCATACAGTCGTATTTATATACTTTTCTTATCTATCTACAAGGAGACCCAAGCGTACAATCGTCTTGCTTGATAATGAAGAAGAGATAATATTCCAACATTGTATACAAACGATATTATCTCTTTTACATATGTTATCATTGTAGCGTTGTGTGCAAGACTGTACTAGAGACTAAAGATATCATTGAATACAAATAATGTTATCTTTTTTCTCAATATGTTTTGCTATGGATACTTAACTCCCCCCCTTGTTAAACGAAATCGTCCCGATTTTTCGACGCTATTTTTAACATTTCTCTTTCATAAGTTTTGTTATATGCGTCAATCTTTTTTTGTTTTTGACGATCTGTTATACATTGTATAGTTTTTATCATTACGTACGTAAATGCTAGAATAACAATCAGTGTTACAATTGTGTATATAGTTGATAATATCGGTTTTTCTTCAAAAGGAATAATTAGTTTTTTTAAAGTATCTATGTTATCGAATTTGTACATTGTATCTTCTTTAATTATTTGGTCGATGTAAGACTCTGAATTATGATTTCTTAATATAACTTCTTTAATTTGCTTATGCATGTTTTTGTATATTTTATCGTCTAGATTTATAGTATTTTCATAAGTAACTAAGTTTATACCATTAATTGTTTGATTATTTAACTTATGCTTACCGCTTAATAACATAACACCGGATTCAATTTCTAAGTCGTAATCGTATTCTTGTTTAATGTTGCATTTT
Source organism: Cheilosia grossa (assembly GCA_963082955.1). Taxonomy (NCBI): domain Eukaryota; kingdom Metazoa; phylum Arthropoda; class Insecta; order Diptera; family Syrphidae; genus Cheilosia; species Cheilosia grossa. The sequence continues at coordinate 11,727,391 of OY720145.1, forward strand.
GAAGTTATATTCTTTAAAAGTGGAATAAGACAATTTTCTTCTTCAAAGTTAATTTCACAAATGTTTTTACTTAGATGATTTTGACAATTTCTTGTTCTTAAATAAGTTTGGTTACATAAGGCAATTGTTTTATCTGTAATGATTTTTCCATGTTTTGAATTTAAAGGTGTTACTTTATACAATTTACATGATTTAATTAGAACTGGATATTTATATATTGTGATGAAGAATTCATCAGTTCTAGCTAATAATATTTTAGAGTACTCAAGTATATTTATTATGGGTACTTGAATTATTTCATGTTGAATAATATTTTTAATGTCATCTAAGTCTAGGCTTTCTGATAAATATTCATTATTTTTTGCTGCATTAATTGTTCTGGTCAATAATAATAATTGTTCGTACACTTGTTCTATTACTAAATGTTCTTTAAGGCTCTGACCTTCGAATTGTTGCAAAATTTGTTCAAATCTAGAATTTATAGTTTTTTGTTTATTATTGTTTTCTATGAGATTATTTATACTCGTTTCTATGTTAACTAAGTCATAATGGTCAGGATTACCAAACACATATTTGAAAGCTGTTCCTAAAAAGTTAATTGATCTAGTATGCCTAGTATGTTCTTGTAATTGGTCTGCTAAATTCTTAATTTTACTTAACCAAATTTTTTCTTCTTGTGTAGGTTGATATTTACTAGTTACGATATTTACGTAAGGTTGAAATATCGAAGTCAGGTTGGTGGCATGTAACAAATAAGTTTGTTCTTTGAATAAATACACGTCATCTGTTTGCGTAAGTATAAACTTCTTGTTTAGTAACTCAGTTATTTGAACGTTTCCTTGCCCTTCTTGACTCTGTACAATTCCTAGTAATGTTAGGAATATTAATATTTTCGTCATCTGAAAAATGATAATTCTTTATGTTATCCTTGTGAATTTTTATTCCTTCTTTAGAGATTACAGTGTCTCCTTTATCTTCTTCTACTATTCTTGTTATGTATCTGGCGTTAGATTTCTTTCTAAGACCTGTGATTCTTACCATTATCTTATCTCCTTTTTTATACTCTCTGTGTCGAGTTCCTTTATTTAGACGTTCGATCACTTTTTTGGATGCTGAGTTTAGTTTATTTATTATAATTTCACTATTGCTATATTTATTTTGATTAAAGAAAATGTCTCTAGGTTTCAAACCGGTAACTGAGTGTATAGAATTATTTAATTCACGCACTGTTCTAAATATTTCTTCGATAAGTCTTGTTTTATTCTGAATTGTGAATATTCTAGACAGTTCAGTTATTGTACCGTTTACACGTTCTACCTGACCGTTCGCTGTCGATCTGTATACTGGAGTTTCTACTTTAGTTATGTTGTATTTCAAACACATTTGGTTCACCATTTCTGTTTTGAATCCCTTCCCGTTATCTGTCATGAGTCGTTCACATTTTGGGAAATAATTAGATAAGACCTCTTCCATAACGTCGTACAGTCTGTTTCGAGTTTCGATTTCCCGAAGGATTGTATATTTAGAATACTTATCTACTGTTACAAGGAAAGTATACTTGTCGTTGAAGTATATGTCCATATGAATGTGTGTTCCCACATGTGTTGGTATTTCTGAATTATTCAGAGGTTCTCTGATAGGTTTTCTTTCATATTTTCCAAATAGACATGCTATGCATTTTCTGTTGAAACTCTTTGCTTGTTTATTTAGATCGGGCCAGTAATATTTCTCTGAGATTTCTTGTATATTGTTACGTAACCCTCGGTGTGCTCTTTCGTGAGTTACCCTTACAAGTTTTAGTTGTTCCTCCAAATTTGTCACGTCTTGAAGTTTTCTTGGTGTGAATATAAATCTTACTAGTGGGAATTCTTTTTTTATGTTTTCACCATATTTGTATATGTTTTCAAATTTCGTATGCAAAGCTACAATCTTTTGGGGTTGTATAACTTCTTTCATCTGCCTTAGTAAAGAGTCTTTGTCCTTAAACTTTATTATGAGTCTTATTTTGTTACTAAAATAGATTTGTGTTTCGATATTATTTGTTATATCTTCAATAAGTTCGAACTGTGCAGTGTATGCATTAAAAGGCTGATTCACAGTTTTTATTATATCATTAGAAGAACTTTCAGCTGAATGTGCTGTTTCTATGGTAGAAGTATTTATGCGTTGACGTGATAATGCGTCAGCTACAAGATTTAGGTTTCCTGGTTTATAAACTAATTTTGCTCCAAAGTCTTCAATGATTCCCTTCCAACGTTTCAGCTTTGTGTTGGGATTTTTTTCTGATACAGAATATATAAGGCTCTGGTGATCGGTATATATGGTTAAGTCTGCTATACCATATATGTAGTTTCTGAGTTTTTGTAAGGACCATATGATCGCTAATAGCTCTTTCTCGTTTGTGCTATAGTTCTCTTCTGTCTTACTCAGTGTTCTTGACAAGAAGTGTATAGGTTGCTTATTCTGACTTAGTACGGCTCCAATAGCTATGTTGGATGCATCAGTAGTAAGCTCGAATGGTTTACTATAATCCGGTTGAAAAAGTTCGACTTGTTCTTTCAAATAATTTTTTAAAATTCTAATCGCTTCTAATGCTGAATCATTCAGATTTAACTTAATATTTTTACTTTGTTTTTTGTTTACTTTACCGTTATCTCCTCGTAAATATAATGTCAGGGGCTTGGCTATGCTTGCGTATCCTTTTATAAACTTACGATAGTAACCTGTAAGACCTAAAAATCCTCTCAAATCCTTTACCGTTTGTGGGACTGGAAAATTTTCTATAGCTGCTATTTTCTCAGGGTTCGTAGTGATTCTACCATGTCTGATTATGTGACCTAAGTATTCTACTTCTTCTTGAAAAAACTTACTTTTCTCATCAGATATTTTTAATGTGGCTTTATTGAGTACGTCGAATACTTGACTTATGTGCTGTATATGTTCTTCCTCAGATGAAGAATATATCAATACGTCATCAATGTAAACGTGTACGAATTTACCTACAAAGTCTCTCAAAATGTCGTCCACGCATCTCTGAAATATGCTTGGTGCATTTTTGAGCCCGAAAGGCATTCGTTTAAAATGATATTTTGCGCCATTTATAGCAAAAGCTGTTTTTTCTTTATCATCTGTTTTGATTTTAATTTGGTGGAAACCTGACTCCAAATCTAATGTTGTAAAGTACTTGGCTTTACCTAAATTTTGAATTGTCATGTTGACATCCGGAATGGGGTATCTGTCTGTTACAGTGTGAGCGTTAAGTTTTTGGAAATCAACAACCATGCGCCGTTTTGGTTTTCCTTTTTCGTCCAAACCTTTTTTAGGTACTGTCCATATGGGACTGTTATAAGGACTATGGCTTTTTTCTATTATATCGTCATGTAAGAGTTTCTGTATTTCTTTGTTTACGAATTCGTTATCTGCTATGGGATATGGATATTGTTTAACATAAACCGGATTATCATTGGTCGTCCTAATGCTTGCTTCTATAGTATCTGTAAAGGGTAACGGTCCTATGCTGTTATTAATCTTCATCAGTCTATCTATGTCTGCTTTATAAATATTATTTTCCCCAATTATGTAATTAATTTTCTGAATAGATTCGACACTGCTTATGGTAGTTAGAGTCATATTACTGAAATTTATTTCCGCGTTTAGAACTTTAAGTCCTTCATATCCTAATATCATATCAAAAGACTGAATATCCTCTAATTCAAAAAATGTTATATTTTTCTTTAATATCCTAACTACTTTCTTTGTATCTACCATAGAATAACCATGCATTGTTTTTATTTTTATAGGTTTAATTTTAATTTTTTTGCTAGAGTCGCATTTTCTATTAATGTAATTATGGGTTGCACCAGTATCAATAAGAATTTTATAAATTTTCTTAGAAATAGTACTAGTTAAATTTAAGCAGGGCAACCCGTCTACTAGTTTAAATGATCTATTCTTATGTTATTATTTACCATACATTCCGTTTCATCTGCTTCTGCATATGTACTGCTGACATCGTCTCTGCGTTGTTGTCGGGAGTTATTTACTCTCTGCTGCTTGAAGTTCTGCTGATAAGATCGTTGCGGTCTGTTGTGTGTGTTGAAACTCCCGCTGTGTTCACGTTTCGCTGGTGGATTATATACATCGGGTTTGTATTGATTCCAATTTTGTCGCTGTGCATGTACAATTTGTCTCGAGTTTATCTCCGTCGGCTGTGGTCCTTGATTGTGTTGCTGCATATTATCGTATTGCTTCTGGGGTTGATAATTCGTTGTTTGGCTCGAATAATTTGGTCTTCTTTCGTTTCTGCGTTCATGTGGCATATTTTTGTGGTGCTTATCCTGAGTGAGATGTAAATGCCTGTGCACATTATCATGTTCTATTCTGCGAGCAATTGCGAATGCGTGTTCTAGATCATTTATTGTAGCTGAATATAATGATCCTCTTGTAAAGTTGTCACTCATACCATCAATGAATATACGAACTGCGTCGTCGTTAGCATTTTTAATTAGTCTGTCGATTATATTCGGCGGATCACCTGACATAGTGATTTTTGATATTATTAAATTGAGATTTTTATTTATCTCGTCGTGGTATTCAGACAGTGTGCTTCTTTTTTGCGTGATGGCTTTCATCATGTCTTGTAGCACGTATAGAGGTTCTTGATTAGAGTACGTATAATCTAATCTGTTACGTATCGCCTCAAAATTAAAAATTGTGTTATAATTAGTTAACACATTCGCGGCTGCACCCTGTATTTTACTTTTCACTATAGTCAATGCTGCTGCGTACTTACTGTGTGTTTTGAAGTTTTTAATGCTGTCCATTAATCTGGATGCTTCTTCGCGCCACGACCGATAATTTGATTGATCGCCGTTGAAAATAGGTAGGCTTTTAAATGCGTCTAACTGTATTTCACTACCATCTGTATATGTGGTTCTTATTTCCTCTAGCACAGGTATGTTTGGTACTATGCCTAATCCAGATTTTACTTCATTTAGTTTTGTTTCTAAATTAGTGTTTATTTGATTTTGGTTAGTTATTATTGCTGCTAACCTTGCATTCTCTGTGCGTGTGTGCTCTAGGGTTTGTGTTACTGTGTTGCTCCTGGTTTCTAAAGCTTCTAATCTTGCCATTAATACTGCGAGTTGTTCCATTTTGAACTCGTGTCTGTTGTCGTCGAATTTGTGTGTTTTTTTTCTCCACATATACACTTTCACTGAATTGCTTTGCTGCTTCGTACGAAGAAGCTATATTTGTACCTGCTATGCTAGGTAATTCTTGTAACCGGTAACGCGAGTGTTCTGTTTATACTAGATTTCACTACTTGTTCCCGAGGTCCGCTCGATTGAAGTTAAAAAGTATATTTAACCTCCTGGCAGGATCGCCAATTAAAACACTTGTTTCTTACTTTTAAAATTAAACAATATTTATTTGGAACTATGTCCTTTATTATTGAAATACTTTTTACTAATTCTAAAAGGAGCTTAAGGCTACTATGTAGTTACAATAAGACTGTTGATAAATTCATCATACAGTCGTATTTATATACTTTTCTTATCTATCTACAAGGAGACCCAAGCGTACAATCGTCTTGCTTGATAATGAAGAAGAGATAATATTCCAACATTGTATACAAACGATATTATCTCTTTTACATATGTTATCATTGTAGCGTTGTGTGCAAGACTGTACTAGAGACTAAAGATATCATTGAATACAAATAATGTTATCTTTTTTCTCAATATGTTTTGCTATGGATACTTAACTCACGCCACATACAATGTGAGAAACATGGGAGTTCAAAATGAATGCCACAAATATCCAGCGATTATCCTTGTTACTTATTTATTGCCTTAGTGAAAGCGAGACGCAAGGGAAATTGAAGACGCAATGGCAAATCGTTCTGAATAAGCGGAATTCGCGATATGAAAATGTTTGCCTTTGAATTTTCCCCCTAAAAAACGTCGCTTGCATGAAATTTCATTTGAGATTCTTCACAATAAAATCAAACGCGATCCGTTAGAAAGTTTCGGTGAATTAAAGTTGCGCAACAAAATTATAACCGAACCGATTTTAAATTTCAAATAATTGTGTAGAGGCAAGCCCGGAACATCCGAAGAATTACAAGATTAAAAATTGTAATTTAAATTTTTTAAGTGACACTACCCGTTTTTTCATCTAGTCTATTTTTTTCAAAGTGCGGTTCTATCATCAGGTTTGAAGACAAATCTTCGATCGTCTGAGTTAATTTTCTCCATAGCCGTTTTAAATATCATAGCTTTGCTTGCATTAAATAATTGTTGCAAAGTCGGCATGAAACCATCAGTTTCTTGATTAATTTTTTTTTTCGAACGAAGTCATACGGAAACAGTTGTTGTACTGTCGACTGTTCTCTAAAAAATCATCCGATTCAAACAACGATTCTAATGGCTCCCGGGGTACCATAGTTTACTGTTGGTTCATACCGAAGTGCCAGTCGGTCCTAACTATGTCGGCAACGATGGGCGTCTTGGCACTCCTCAATTTGAACTTGTTTGCTCTCTCCCAGCAGCAGTACGATTTGACACAGTTCTCAAATGACTTTCCTGTTGATCTGGTCTAATGCGATGTCCCATTCCGTTGACTTCTCTATGTGCTTTACGTTCTTCTTCAGTTGATATATTTGTTTTTGGCTTGCTTGTCTTGTTTGTCGCCAATATTAGCGCGCATTTGCCTTGGCATTTTAAAACATTAATTTTTTTGTCCGCGTTTAAACATTTTATATTTAATTTTTACCTTAAATCAACTGATAAAAGTGATGTAACTCTTGAAGCGATGCACAACATCGGAAACAAAACAGAACTATTGAAAATCGTATAATTCATTAATCTGAAATTCTACATTTTCTCAATTGACTTTTTTTAAACACACGTAGATTGCTAATTAATTTTTAACATACAAAAGTCAGAATAAATGTTTTATAGGATGAATCATGGGAGGTTAAATCAGTACCGCACGGCGATTTTCCGCAGTTTTCTTTCTGCCTAAACCTGAAATACAGAAACACGAACAAAACCAAAAAATTATCATGAAAATCGTCCCAAGGGTTATCGAGTTTCACCCCGAAAGAATTATATAACATATAGATTAAATAAATACAAATTTTCCCACGAATGTTATAAATATCTTCCTTCAAAATATCTCAAACTCCGTAGAGCTGAAAGTTGCCACCATCATGAAGTATAAGATAATTCCTGCTGAAATTATTTATTACCTTCACTGAAAAATGGTGGATAGTTACAACGAGCACCTGGGAGCGAATTAGATGAGGAATTACCTGCGTTCTTTGTCTTCGCGGTAAAATCTACTAGGAGTTGGTTAACAAGGCCAGGAACATCGCCGGAAAATTTCTGTATTTATTTGAAATTCTTCTTTGATGTCACATTAAAAGCGGCATAAAAGACGAGAGCAGAGTCATTTGTCTCCGTGGTGAAGATAAATATGCGGAAGTAATGTCTCTCTATGAAGTACTTAAGATATGCTTATGTCGACAATCAATTCCAGCATTCATTTAATTAATATGGAACGATGTTGCGCGAATCACGTTGGTATCTTATGTGACGTAAAAAGAATCATTCGAGAGTTTAAAATAAAATATTATAATTTCACTGCCTACAATTTGAACGTGTATGAAAGTTGTTCATTACATTTCGCAATTGGAGCAAGCACCATTCAATAGTTCAACCGAAAACATGAATGAGCTATACGCAATTGTGATAAATTTGGATGACAGAAAAAATAATTTGGTAAATCTTTGAGGTTGGATCCAGCTACGTGTGTGGAGCAGAAGCGCTCTGGTGGTAACCATCGGACTCGGAGTAAGAGTAACAACGACAACAGCCGCAGCAGAAACAACGACAACCGTAGCAGAGACAGCCGCAGTAGCAGGGGAAACAACAACGACAGCAGAGATTACTATAAAAGGCAGAGCAGCCTTAGATCTAGATCAGTCAGTCAGTCGCTAGAGCACCGCCTGGCGAAGAAATTCATACGAGTTATATAATAAGTATAATAAAGAAAGGAATTGAATTGAAAGCTAAAATTGTGCGTCTCCCTTCATTATCGGTTGTACATATTGTTTTCCCCGCACTTAGATTTCAGGATCCGGACATTACCGCTGACCAACCCCGGCTGGAAACCCAGGTTATAAATGGCACCCGAACAGGGACTTCTCTTCATTAAAGTAAAGTAAAGCAACGATACCAAGGAGAGTGCGAATGGGGAAATCGTGGATAGACAACCTGAACAAGGAAGAAATCCAATCGGTTCTACAAGAATTGCAGGAGAACTCAACGGGAAAGTTGGAGGAGCTGAGGAAGCGACTTTCGACGTATATCGACAGTGCCTAGGAAGGGGAAGAAAAACTTCAGCAACTGGAGGCCCGTTACCGCCACACACACTCAGGAGAGTTAACAGTGGACCGCAGTACCGAACGGGAAACTACCTTTCGAACTCCCAATTCACCACACCTAACGGAGCAGTGCGTCACCGGTAGAACGCTAACTTGGGAAGTACCAAGAGGATATTAATACATCGGTCAACCGAATCAGCAGAGATAGCGGTCGACTACCTTGCTGCACAACGAAGCCAGGCGATAGCAGAGAAGACACCAACAACCATGGACGAGACATACGGAGACAGAAACGAAAATCCAACGGGAAAAGTGAATGAAGAATCTCTGACAAAGAAGACAAACGAACGAGAAATCAGCGATGCAGAAGTTTGCGACAAGGTTCGAAAATGGGGAATCCGTTACGACGGAGGAAGGGATCCGCTTGGGTTCTTAGCACGGATCGAAGAACTGGCCACCTGCTACTGCCTTCCGAGTTTAAACAAGATTTCTACCTTTATTTCTTACCACCACGATATTTTGAGCGACTGGAAGATGACATCCGCCGCCGCGTCCAAAACTCTAGGAAAAAATTCAAGGAGTACGTCACAGCAATCCAGACCCTTATGCGGTTGGCAACGGGCATTGACAAGTAGCAAAAACTGGAGATGATCTACACTAATTGCCGGCCCGAGTACAAGCTCTACGTCAGACTGCCGGAACCCCCAAGTACTTTTTTGTTGGGACTGCGGAAGACCAGACCTGTGTACGAGAGATTGCTGTCGTTCTAGGGAGGGAAACGATGGGCGGGTTCCCGACAATCGGGGCAACCAGGAACTCGCATACGTCTTGCCCCCAACAACCCCAAACCGCTATTTGTAAACGACGACAACCGCATTTATGCCCACATCACAATCCGAGACGAAATTTTCGAAGCACTCATCGACACAGGAGCAACGCGATCCTTTATGGACGGTTATACTGCCAATAAACTTGCCACCAATGTTATACAAAGGCCTCACGATGTCCCATACACTTCAACTTCATTTCCAACATATACAGACAGGAATTTTTAATCATGCCACGGATGTTCAACACCATCATTTTAGGAACAGATTTCCTTACACGAGCGGACGTCCTCTTACGCCTCGACTCCAGCATTATCGAGATCCCGAAGCAGAGAAGCCACGAAGCAGCGTTCGTTGCCACCGCCGATACGGTAACAGATAACCTACAGCCGACCGGTATCCCAGCCAGAAGCCACACGGAACAGCTCCAGTGGAACCCCCCAACGACAATAAGAGGACAAAGTGAAGAGCAGGCGATCAGAGAATTTCTTGCACCGAGTTGCCGAGGTTCGATCAATTGCAAGGAGTTACCAACATCGCCGAACACAGCATAAGAATTAAAGACAACCGCCCCATTAAACAACGATATTTTCCACGGAACCCAGCTATGCAGGCCATCATCGACAAGGAGATAGACGAGCTTCTACGGGAGAACCGAATAGAACCATCTAAAAGCCCTCACAGTGCCCCGATAGTACTTGTTCAAAAAAAGCAAGGGGAGTGGAGACTGTGTGTCGACTACCGACAACTGAACGCCTATTCTATCCGTGATGCCTACCCTCTACCACAAATCCAGGCGATTTTTCAGCACCATCGATCTGCGCAACGGATACTGGCAAATACCCATGGACGCCGACAGCCGACAGCCGACTATTCACTGCCTTCACAGTACCCGGACGGGGCCTGTACCAGTGGAAAGTAATGCCATTCACCTTCGCTTACTTAGACGACATAGTGGTGATTGGTCGAACCCTCGACGAACACTTAAGAAAGTCAACGCCATAAGCCAACTGGCGCCACCCAAGAACATCAAGGAGCTTCGCCGTTTCCTAGGAGTTTGCTCATGGTATCGACGTTTCGTGGATGGATTTTCAACGCTAGTTGGACCCCTGACTCAGCTGCTAAGGAAAAGGAAAAAGTGGAACTGGAATAACGAGCAACAAACAGCATACGAGAACCTCAAGGCAAAACTCACGCAAGCTCCCATCCTTGCTTGTCCCGATTTCGACGTACAGTTTGTGCTGCTGACAGACGCAAGCGACTGTGGGCTAGGCGTTGTTCTCCTACAGGAACAAGAAGGGAGAGAACGCGTCATAGCTTACGCCAGCCGGACGTTGAATGTTGCCGAAGCCAACTACGCAGTGATGGAAAAGGAATGCCTTGCCGTCATTTGGGGTATACGCAAAATGAGACACTACCTGGAAGGATACCATTTTACCATCATCACGCGCACCAAACAATGCGTTGGCTCAACTCCATCGAATCACCGTCAGGCCGAATCGCACGATGGGCTTTGGAATTAATGCAGTACGACTACGAGGTGAAGTATCGACGAGGAAAACTCAATGTCCTAGCGGACGCGCTATCGAGGCAACCCCTCCAAGGATCGAACGAACTCTACACCGTCGATCTACCCCCGACAAGAGAAGACTGGTTCAGCAAAAAGAGAGCAGCCGTTGGCAAGGAACCATAAAGTTTTCCAGACTACCGAATTCAAGACGGGAACTTATACCGGCACATCCATGACAGCACTGCGTACCTCGATGAAGATCACATTCCGTGGAAACTCTGCATCGGCGAAGACCAACGAGAGCGTGTACTGAGAGAGTGCCATGATGAACCAACAGCGGGACACTTAGGTATAAATAAAACTATCGCCAGAATAGCCAAGTGCTACTATTGGCCGGGCATGTTTCGGGACGTTGCGAAATACGTGCGTCGCTGCATGTCCTGTCAACGGTACAAATCACACCAAAAGGCCGAAGCCGGAAAGATGCTCTCCACACCCGCGATAGAGCCATGGACAGTGGTGAGCTCAGACTTGGTAGGACCACTACCCCGATCCAAGCATGGAAATTCGTTCCTGATTGTATTACATAACAAGTTCACGAAATGGACCGAGTTCGTTCCAGCCCGCAGCGCCACAAGCAAGAATCAGATTAAAGCGTTCAGGGAACGGATAATAGCTAGATTCGGAGTGCCCCGGATACTGATTTTAGACAACGGTGCCCAGTATACAAGTCGAGACTTCAACAGGTTTTTTGTGGACAACGGAGTTCAACACCAATTCACCGCCCCCTACACTCCACAGGAGAATCCCACCGAAAGTTCGCTAGGGAGAATCACCACGAATGGGACGAGCTTCTTCCAGAACTCACATTAGGTATCAGCTCTAGCAAACAGGATTCGACCGGATATAGCTCCGCCTTCTTAGTACAAGGACGAGAACAATTGCCAAGAGCGCTCTACACAGAGGTGACCAGAGGCCAAGGAAAGGTACCACAATCCCCAGAACAGCGCATATCAAAACTCCAGGACATATTCAAGATCGTCCGAAGCAACCTAAACCGCGCATTTACCAAACAGGCAAAGTACTACAACCTGAGACGACGAGCTTGGGCGAAAAGCCCCGATGCCATTCGCCCATGCCCACGCGCACCAAGCCGCCCATACACAACCAGAAGAACAACTCACCACGCTTCATGACCACCGCCGATTAACACACCGTTGCCGAGACACACATACACACACATCTCAGCGACATAACTCATACGCAGCAATTCACCCTACCGCCCCACCGCAGCACTGCACCAACCTACCACATACGAGCACAGCCAGCAGATCAGTCGAGTGGTGCTGGTGGCCACCGGACCATACGCACGGAGGCTGGATCCAGCTACGTGTGTGGAGCAGAAGCTCTCTGGTGGTAACCATCGGACTCGGAGTAAGAGTAACAACGACAACAGCCGCAGCAGAAACAACGACAACAGTAGCAGAGACAACTACAGCCGCAATAACAGAGGAAACAACGACAGCAGAGATTACTATAAAAGGCCAGAGCACCGCCTAGCGAAGAAAGTCATAGGAGTTATATAATAAGTAAATATAATAAAGAAAGGAATTGAATTGAAAGTTAAAATTGTGCGTCTCTCTTCATTATCGGTTGTACATATTGTTTTCCCCGCATTTAGATTTCAGGATCCGGACATTCCCGCTGACCTACCCCGGCTGGAAACCAACGTTATACATTTGCTGCTTCCATTTTTTTTTTTAATTTATACGAATTCATTTCATTATTAATCAGACATATTATATTAGAAAGCGTGTTTTTTTTATTTTTGCTACAAAAAATGCTTTTGGTAGACATTTGAGGAATGAAAATAATGTCATTTCATGTGAACATGATTATTTATGTGAAAAGTGAAAAAATAATAATTCCAGCATGAGTGTAGAGAATAAGCACCAAAATATTTGTTGCAAAATGATGACAGCACATTTACACTGATTTTTTTTTTTGCATTTTTTCGTACACTTTTTTAAGTGAGTTTAAGTAGAGTTTGTCAGTTTTGTTTAATGTTGTTGTTAGTTGTTTAAAAAAAGGGAATGTGAAAGGAACATGCGAACAATAGCTCATCCTGTTTTGCAGGGTAACACTAGCACTATTTCGAATAAGTTGATCTTTTGGTGGCACGAATAGACCACTGACTCGTTAGATATTTGAAGTAAAGATTGAAAGTTAAATGATTTTATTAATTCTTTTGACTTCAAACGAAATTTATTCCTCCTGCAAGTTTACAGTTCAAAAAACCTTCGATTCAAGCAATCATAAAAATTGATGTGACAATGAATGCTTCATCCCTATATCATCGTATTCTGAGAATTTGTTTTATATGTTTGATAAGAAAAGAAAAAAAATTATATTGATAAACCTTTATACTTGAGATGCCTAAGCAATCAGCTGTCAATAAGTTTACGAAATTCTGCCAACGCATGTGCCAATTGAGTTACTGCCATCAACTTTAACAGCAACTTATGCTTTATCCAAGATACTTCCGAATTTAATTCAAAAATCCTCACCATAAACATTCGCACATTTAAAAGTATGTATATAAAAAATATACCTATTTCTTTCATCACCTGAAAGTGGATACAAAAAGAGAGCGAGAAAAATAGCACACATTCGTCTATATTCTCCTTAATAGCGGCTCCATTTCATGGCTCATTAAATGTCATGTCACCATCATTACTATTCTTTTTTTTCTTAACATTTCCTATCCGAAACTCAATGATGCATTCATTGCCTGAGCATCCATGCGTACACAAGCGGATGCCTGTATAGTAAGGTTATCTTTCCCGTCCTTTTAGCTCGGATTTTTAACTTTTCTTCGAATATTAAAGAAGGTAATTGCCTTGAGGTAAAGGCACATAGCAATAACAACAATAACACAACAACAGGGAAACCTGCACCCCCAGAAAAATGGATACGTTTTGTTAGCTAAGATGTGCGTGAGAAGTATCTTAAAACGAGCGTGTGTATGCTACTTATTCCCTTCATCTCACATCCTTAGGCCTTAAAAAATTCAATTATCTTTTCGAAGGATAACCCTGGAAAGCATTCCATTTCTTCCGTGTACTGCGTAGTGTATACTGTATACATAACGTATAGTACTTAATTACTTGGGTGGAGTAATAACAGAAATGAGTATTTATGTGCTTTACGAGTATATGTAAAGAAAATCGAACTTGTGCTTAAAAATAAGACCAAACCTAAGCCATTGAATGTAAAATTGTGGTGTTTGGTTAGTAATGTGAGGCTATGAAATGGAATTTATCACCGTTAACTGAATTGCTTGTTTGGAAATTACAGAGGTGGAAAATAAAATCTAAATTTAGTCCTCCGATTTGGATGGAGGCGAAAGCAAAACCAAAATATTATGCGGCTAAAACCTGAGCAGTCAAATTAAAATTAGACGCCTATGACACATTAAACCAGGAAAGTTTTTGAAGATATTTTAATCCGTCGTTATTTATTATTATTACTCTTAGCTGTGATCTATGTTATAAGGATTCCAATTTAGTGAAGGGATTAATAGTAATAGTTTAGTTTGAGGATGTAAATATTACGATCATATTATTATTGGCGAAAGCAAAGTCGTTGGAAATCTAAAAAAAGACCATAAACATTACCTGTGATTTTATTTCCTATTGGACGAAGCTAATTCCCCTACGGATTAATTGCGAAATTTGGAAAGTAAAGTAGATAAGAGTACCTACATATACATATTTGTATATATATTCGGAATTATGGTAACCTTTAGACAATGCGTAGATTACAGAGACAGTTCTTCACCAATTAGTATGCTTATTTTTGAATAAACAGCATGAGATCCAAGGACCCGACTTTGCTAAAATAGCAGCACTCTATTTGGTTGCTTAATATGGTATTCGATTTGAAAACTTATTTTATTTTTGTAAATTTTAACAGGTCACAATGTGCGACGTGGAGTTTTGGAGTAAAAATGTTGCAACCACCAGTCTCCTGCGTATGCGATATTTATTCCCAATAAAATACATAAAGAGTGTCTATCAATCCAAAGGAGAATGCTCGGTGCGTAATGAAAGATTTCGGGCTTACTAAACGAATCCAATCGAAGGAATCTGTAATAAGTATCGACGAGCTAGTAAATGATATTAACTCCCAAATACACGGTGCAATGTTTTGCTTTTGAATGTAATCAAACTGCTGCACAAATCATTTGCGAAACCTCGGTTTCCTATGTGTACAAGATCAGCTGTGGTCTTAAATGATAATTGCCCTTGACCTTGAAACTTTGTTTCTTGGTATTGGTTTTACATATGACAAACTCTACATTTTTAGTATACAAAACGATTAACAAATCACTAACACTCCTTAAATTATACCATTTATGTTCTTTCAATATGTGAGAGCGAGATGGCGATAGGATCAGGTGTAGACTCCTTCCACCCCGCGTGACTAGTCCCGATTAATAACTCATTTAGGAGCATTTTTCGTCCGTCGGTTCGGTTGTTTTACTTGCGGCTTCGTTTTTGTGCGGTTTTGTCCTGTTGGTATTGTGTTTTCCTTAAACTAATCGCGTTCAAAGACTAGCTTGCATCGGAGTCACTAGCGCGATGAGGTCAACTCCAACCGCCGGACTCGAGGCTATCCTCAATCTCCTTCCGCTAGATATCTTTGTTCAATCTATGGCAGCAGCGAGTGCCATGAGAATTAGCCAGTCAATAGACTGGAAAAACGATGAAGAGGGTCACTCAACGATCCTAAAGAAGTACTTTGGCAATGTACGTACTACGGACTACATCACGCCACATTTAGACTTCTCCCGACCCTTCTCGGCCGCCTACCCCAGTAGGGAAGTATGGAGAGATGGACTTATACCTAACCCGCAATCCGTACCCGTGTATACAGACGGATCAAAAATGGACGACGGGGTGGGGTCAGGCATCTACTCTGAACCACTGGGTATCTCAACATCCTTACGCCTATCAGACCATTGCAGTGTATTCCAAGCGGAAGTCATGGCAGTGACAAGAGCTGCCCGTGAGTCTGCGATAAAGGCAATACCTCTGGAGGGTATCACCTTCTTTATCGACAGCCAGGCAGCCATAAAAGCCTTAACTGCCCCAGGTATAAAATCGAAGCTTGTGAAGAGCTGTCGCGAAGAGCTCAAGGTTCTTGGAACACAGCACAAGGTATTGCTGTGCTGGGTCCCTGGACATGAAGGCATCCAAGGCAATGAGAAAGCGTATGAACTAGCACGACTAGGCTCGGCTAAAGCACCAGAACAACTATACCCCTCTGTGTATATCCCGCTCTGCACACTTAAGCTTGAAGCAGGGAAAAAGGCCACAGATGCGGCGAACGCCAGATGGATATCCATGGATACGTGCGCTAGCACAAGGAAACTATGGCCATCTTTCTGCGAAACCAGAACAGAGAGAATAATGCGGAACAACCGGAAATGTCTTTCTATGCTTGTGGGTATCCTGACGGGACACAACACCCTGCGATACCACATGAGGAAAATGCGACTGACCGAAGAGGAGCTTTGCAGAGGCTGTGGTGACGAGGGAGTCATAGAGGATACAACCCACTTCCTATGTCACTGTCCAGGTCTCCAGCACTCCAGGCACAAGTTCCTTGGAAAATTCTTCTTCCACGACCTGAACGAGCTATCTAGCACGCCAACGGACAAAATCATGAACTTCATCAAATCCTCAAAATCGTTTGAATGCAATGACACAACGCACTGAATAGGTTACTACGGGTAAGGGACAATCTCTTTCCCCCGAAGGGTATCACAATGGGTCAATTTTGACCTGAGTGTGGCGCGGAAAACTTCCCGCCAGCCCACAAACCTAACCTAACCTAAATGTCCTGTGTCTTGTTACCAGTGATTGAGAATATTGTTGTGACTTCGTCCTTGAAGTTAAATGATCATATTCCAATCACTGGTCTAATGTACGGACATTGATTGCATCCACATTTTATTTGGGGACCAACCAACACCTCTATGGTTGAGAGTCAAGAGACCGGAAAAGCGGCCTTCATTTTCCTATATCATATTTCTAACCTCCATTCTGTCATACCAACATTTCAGGGTAAAATAGATACAATTTTCATAATTCACAATAGTACCTATATAGGTAACGATAAGCCATAGTCCAAAATTTTATTTCTATAGTAAACCTCTGGGCTTATTATCTCCATCACCTCTCCAGGAATCCATTCAACAAAGTTATTACGAAAATGATTTAAACATAATATTCTCTCTCCAATTTTATTTATGTCGTTTTCATAATATTCTTCTTATTATCATAAGCACTTTTGTTAGTATGTAAGTCTGCTCTAAACTAAAAATCTTTGCAATTTTATTATTGATTAAGTCTAAAAAAGTCAATTCTGAGGAAGTTTTGTTTGCAGGCAAGGAAGGAATATTGTTTTGGTTAAAAATAAACTTGGAAACAGTATGCAAAATGTCCATATTTTTAAGGCTTTCGGCGAAGCCACCAGTGCTGAATCGTTCGGCACATTTACAGTAGCTTGGCATTGAGGACAGTGGGAGACAAAGTCTTCAATGTGCTTAACGATATTGGTCCACCATACGTAACAGCGAGCCAAACATTTAATTTTTACCATCTCTGCGTAATGTTGTTTAATATTCATAAGGGTCCATCAAGCTATCGCAATAAACATGTTTTTCTGTTGCACCATGTGTTTCCATATGCGGTGTGGTCTGCCCCATAAGCAGATGTCCATTATAACAATAATAATAATAATATTTTATTTCATATCAAAGCAGCATAAAATTAAATAAATGTACAAATTTTAAGGTTCAGGCTTTAAATCTTCTATATACACAATTTTTCGGGGTGATACTCGATGATGTATAAGTCGATAGCCCCTGGGACGATTTTCATGATTCTTTTTTGGTTTTGTTCGTTTGCTGTATTTTAGGTTTAGAAAGAAATAAAATTCGGAAAATCGCCGTCCGGTCCTGATTTGGCACTCAATGATTCCTCCTATTATAATTATTTATTTTGACTTTTCTATGTCAAGAATAAACTAGCAAACTACGTATGTGCGATATTATTTTGTTTTCAAAAAGGAAATTGAGAGAATCGAGAATTTCAGGTTTGTTTTTGATTTATTTGTGCATCGCTTTATAGTTTAATCGCTTTAATACAGTTGATTTGAGGTAAAAATTAAATATAAAAAGTTTAAACGCGGGCAAAATAGTTATTGAACAGTATGTTTCAGTGATTTTTTGAATATTCCAAAACCAATTCGTGCAAATATTGGCCGACGAACAAGGCAAGCAAGTCACTAACAAATATATCAACGAAGCCATACCGAAGAAGTACTTGAAGCACATAGCTTGACCGAATGGGACATCGCATAAGATCAGAAAAAATCAACAGGCAAGCAATTTGAGAGTGCATGTAATGAGAACTGCGCCAAATCCTACCTACTATTGCTGGGAGAGAGCAAACAAGTTCAAATCGAAGAGTTGCAAGACGCACATCATTGCCGACATTCCAGCGATTGAAATTTCGGTATGAACCACCAGAAAACCAGAAATTGTGATGCCATTTTCGACATTGGTGCGATGACTATTGTGAGCCTCTATTGCAACGCTCTGTGCGAGTGGCAAAGTGAAATTGGTTCCATAAGATGCACCCCCGGAGCCACATAAATCGAACGACTTGCTTGCCTTGTTCGTTTGAATCGGATGACTTTCTAAAGAACATAAGAATGTTAAAAAACTGAAAGGAAGATTTAAAACTTAGATATTCACTTTTTGATCATTTTCCAAAACCGTATGTTTTTCAAATTGTGTAAAAGATTATTTTCAAACAAACTTGAACCTCAGCTGGCGTTTTTGGACATTTGGATAAGCTCTGATTTTTGGTTGTGTTTAGAGTTAATTTTTTTTTTTTTAAATTGACTTCAACCGACTCATTATCAATTTCCATTCAAGCGTCATTAAAAATTTCTTTCGCGGTTAGTCTTCTCTTTAGCGGCTCATTTATGCAATTAACTTTCATCGAATTGATTAATTTAATTTATTTCGCGTATATTTCTTTATGCATATTTGTTTTTCTTCGGCATCGTATTTTAATCTGCTATTTCTTCTAAAACCGGTGATAAATTATATTTCACCTTCTATTATTACTACAATTCACTTTCACTTTCTTCGCTTACGATCAAACCCGGACTGAGTCATACAAGAGTCTAAGGTTAACATTTTTACCATATTTTCAACAACAAACATTATGGAAGGTCAACAATGAAGTGGTACTAATGCCAACCCTATATGAGAAATAACTCCGTATTTGTATTTAATTCCCATGAACAAGTGGAACTGATTATCACTTCTAGTGGGAAATAAGGACACTTTACCCATGTGGTTAAAAATCCCATGTGGAGTAAATTCGGGCGGATTTATTTCCCTGCACCGTTATTAATCAATCCTAGCCATTGAAATACACGAGCATCCAAACTCTACATGAGACAATCTGGTTGAGTTGTGGGAAACGTTTTATATATTCCACCGCAAATTGAAAATCAAGTTTCGGATGCTATGTTCCATATTCGATATTGAAACCCATCTTCAAGTTGCTAGTCTGATTTAGAGATAGGGTGATCATGATAGGTGTCTAGGCTATGTCCCCCACTATATCGGAGTGGAGTATGATGATATATAAGAAGGAAAAAATGGTGGCATCGGCCGGTGCATACCGCAACTTCATGTATCCCACGCTCGTATAAAAGCCTTCGGGAACCGTATTCTGACGCTTTTTAGTCTGGTTTGACTAACAGTGCCAGAGATCGGTAGTGTGCTGCAGGTTCTTTTATTTCATATGACAGTGACTGTACCTAGTAGTGGCGCGATTAATTTCCTAACCAGTGAATCTAAACACGGAATCAGTGCAAATGATAGTGTTTTAAGCACATATCTTATGATTACGTGAGTGCTTTAATAAGGAACCCCAGAATCAGCAAAGCTCTAAGGTAGCGCTTCGTCACACCAATGACCATCGAACAAAATATCTTGCCACATTCACGCGAAATCGAGTCCACTCACCAGCTCCGCCCGCCAGTACGTGCACCACGTCAAGTAACCAAGCACGACAAATCGACGCCACGATTGCCGAAGTTCCTCGCAGACACAATTCTGCAGAATTCACCACTCAGCTCTATCGATTTGCGAAAGCGCCTCTCGGCCTTAACCCATCGCATACATGCACCCACCAGCAATCCATTAGCGAAGCGATCAGGAATTAATCTGGACATATCCTCCTCGTCACTGAACAACATAAAATTATCTACGCTCGATAATCTACGAGTTTTATCATCCAGCAAACATAAGCGGCGATCGCCACCAACAACACAGTGCGAATAATTTCAACATTTCCGCTAGCCAACAACAGCAACATCATCAGCACCATCGACTTGACCCTACACAATCTGACAAAAATATGCGCAGCCTCCGACTGCCAATTAGTTATACTTGAAAGTGTCTTGTTTTAATATTTTTAAATATTTTTTACAGTCAGTCGGGTTTTTTAGTTTTTTAAATTAACCTTCTTATTGATTTCGTTTTTTTATAAGTTTATTTAATTTTAGGTTCCAAAAAGATAATTTGGATCAAGTTTCCAAGCATCATTTATTTTTCTGTTTAAGAATATTTTTGCTTAGGTAGAGTATTATTGAGGTTGATTTAATATTTTTTTCTGGAACGTAGATAGTGGCGATTATCTCGTAAATATCCCAAAAATATTTTGTACATATTTTACAACTACAATTTCGTACATTACTTTATAAAAACATAATGGCTGACCGCAGTGAAGTAGCTAATAAATCCGATTACGTTCATCGGAAAAAAAGGATAAAGTGAATATTTCCGTTATGCCAGTCGGCCCAAAACTGACTAAAAAGCTCAGTCAAAGAAAAACCGCTGTAGTGTCAGAGACCGACGTCGCAACAACATCAGCTATAGCTTCCATGGAAGCCATGAAAGAGAAACTCACTGCAGAAGCTCCCAGACTTTCGAATGAGATTGTATCTCAAGATGCACCTGTATCTGATGAGGAAGGAGATTCGAATGAGAGGGAACGACTTTCGAATTACGTTCAAGAAGTGGTAACTGCAATCATAAGCCTGAACAGGGCAGATAATTTGCGTATCATTCGGGAAGAATTATCGAAAAGTATTTGTATCCATGATGCGTGAACTTCTGAATGCCCAAACGCTGCATACGACTCATACGCAAGAACCAATTCAAGACGTAGGGAATGAACCTCCCATAAACCACGTAGAGTCCAGAACTAGAAATGCAGATAACTTTTTAGCTCAACTTAATAATTTGGGTTTGAATGCGAATCCACCCAGACTACTATAAAACTTGAATAGAAGGAGAGGGGTTATATACCGACGGTTCTAAGATTAATATCGGCACTGGCGCGGGCATCTTCAGCGAAGCACTAGACCTGCGAGAATCTTTCAGAATCAGCGATGGTTGCAGTTTCTTTCAAGCAGAGGTAGCCGCTATCACCCAAGCGGCGAAGGACCTTAAGCCGCGGCACAAATCGGTATTTACTCTGACAGCCAAGCGGCCATAAAAGCCATGGAATCAGTCGTGGTGCAGTCAGGGGCAGTAAGTTACTGTAAGAAATATCTGGACGAAATATCACAAGCCAACGCGGTGACCTTATGCTGGGTACCAGGGCATATGGATATTCCAGGTAAAGAACAGGCGGTTGAGCTTGCAAGAAATAAGTCGAAAATACATGCATCTATGGCCCTAAAATCAGTTAGAACTCCGCTAAGCACGCCCGCAAGGATGATGGACATTGAATCCTGGAGTAGAACTCTCACTACCTGCTGGCTTACAAAAGGATTAAGGCCAGAGGTGAGTAAAAAGAGATCTAAATACATGATCGGACTAAGGTGCGAAAGGCGTACATGCGGAACGGCTGGGGATACTGCTTAATGACTTTTGCAGAAGCAGTAGGGACGTTGAAGAAACACAATCTGTTCGCCATCTACTTTGCGAATGCCCAGCCCTTAAAAACAGCAGACAGAGGATTCTCAATAGTTACTTCTTCGATGACCTAGATGATTTGAAGAATGTCGATCTCAAAGTACTCTTGAGATTCATACTCAAATCTTGGTGGTTCTAGCAGATAAATAGACTTCATAGCTACTCGTAAGACAAACTAGAGGATTATGTTGCAACGGAGCTTCAAGGGCCC
Source organism: Cheilosia grossa (assembly GCA_963082955.1). NCBI lineage: Eukaryota > Metazoa > Arthropoda > Insecta > Diptera > Syrphidae > Cheilosia > Cheilosia grossa. The sequence goes on from OY720145.1 coordinate 11,749,405, forward strand.
ATAAGATTCATACTAATCTATGTGGCTCCAGAAAAGTGGTTCCCGTGGACCCAACAGATGGTCTAAATGAAGCTGTGGCAAAATTGCCACAAGAGCACTATTTACCTACCTATCTACTATCAAACGTGATTTCGAATTCGAACGGTCCATCATCATAGAGTGGGGGTATTAAATTGGACAATCGGAATATAACGATTGATTATTTCCTGTTTCGCTCAGATCGCATTAGGGAAGGGTGTGTTTTTGCAATTTTTTTCTTTTCGCAGTTCTCTACCTTAAGAGAGATCTCGGTTTAGTTTTTGGTTGTCCCTACGATTACCTAATCATTTATCTCGGCCAGCAGCCATTCCGTTTAAAATCATTTTTTGCTTGAGTAGCATAAATGCAACCCACAAATCCGTGTGCAATCGCTCATATATGCCGCGATCAGTAAATTTGTAATTTAATTTTTCCTTATATTCTTTGGATGTTACGGACGCATAATTAAATGCGACTAAAGAGTAAATAATATTATGAGATTTGCAATATTAAGATTTTATAATAGGAATTGAGTTAACGCTCTGTATTTTTCTTTATTGCTTTTTTTGAACAATTAAGTGAAGAGATACACTAACATCAGGTATTCAAGGTATTCTTTGATGGTATGGTGGTACATATTGAGATTACGCTCAGATTTCATCAGAGCTTGATGTTTATATTTTTTTTTTTTTTTTTAAGTATTTCCTTGTAAGATTTAGTTAAGGGACATACATTTAAATCGCTGAAATGTTATTTCTAGTATATTGACCCTGAATTAATGCTTAGAATGCTGAATATGATAAATTTAATCGACCGATCGCTGTCGATTCACCCAAACATATTTACGCTTTGCTCAGCCAACGAAAAACCCAAATCAAAAGTGTCCTTAAGACTACAAACCAGAGATCCTTCCACAATTTTCCATCGGGTAAGATCAAACAACTCTATTCACTGATCGAGCACCTCAGCACAATCCAAACTTTTTTTTACCACACCAGCCACTACCAACAATCATCATTTTGAGTGACTAAAGTGCGCTGCATTATTGAACTCGGACCGGCAACAACACCCACACCACTCATCCAGCAACGTGGTGAGCGCTAGTCATTGGTCCCGCACTTCTCCGTGCTCCCCACGTATCATCGGTAATCAAGCTCCATCAGAGACCCAGTCAACGGTCTCTATCTGTTAGTTAGTGGCTCGAAAACTTCTCGAGCGACAGCTCAAAGCTGAGCCATTGACTCAGCAATCCACGATCCGATACCCGAGACCACCCAAAATTCATACTGTGAAACCTGCGTCTGCGAGAGGGATGGAATAAAAACCATCCAGTGTCCAATTAAAAACCACACACACACCAAAAAGAAGGAAAAACGTGCAAATGTACGCAAAGTATGTACACAAGTATCGGTGAGTCCAACAAAATTGTTTTCTGTTGAACGATCTATTTATTTGAATATTTGTTTTTGCATAGGAATTCAGTGTTTTAAATTTTTTACGTGATCGTAATGTAAAGCGCATCCACATTGAAATTTTAATTTGATTCTTGTCTAGGCCAAGTGAGTGACTCTAAAGGTAGGCAATTGTAGTCCTTTTTTTCTGATAACATTTTTTTGTATGGCATATGACATTTGATTGAAAATAAATAGAGACCACTTTAGATCAAAACTAATGAAGTTAATTTGTATCATACCTGCTAGAAATGGAACTGAACATTTGAGATCGATTGCATTATAAAACTATGATATTTCCTTTCAATTGAGAGCCCTCTAATAACCACAATAGGGGAGAGTAAAGGTGAAAGGTGATGCACTTCGATGATGACTACTTGAGTGAGCTCTAGAGCTTTTTAAGTTCGTATTAGGGCCAAACGCATGATTTAGCGGCGCGTTAGCCAAGGTTCTACCTACTTCTAAGAAGATGGTAGATCGTGGGAGGGTTACGTTAGGGAAGCCAATTCCTTCTTACAAAATTACGTTTTTCAGCTCGATGCAGTTTGGATTTCAATTTCGCAATTGATCTCAAATGTGACAATATTGTCAGATCTGGCAATCGCCTAAACAGAGCTTAGCTCTCTTATTTCTCTTATCTTGTGGCATATTAGGTCTCCCATTGTTGAGACCAGTTTAGACTACTGTCGATAGATACTCGTAGCTTCTAAGTTTAAAAGGTTAACTTAATCATATACGATACCTAAATCATCAGCAAAAGCATTATACTTTTCCCACAAGTGGTTCCCTTGGGGAACGACAAGGTTGACAACCTTGGAGTTGTTTAGGCTTGTTCCGACTTTAACATTTTGCTTTCTGTCCTTCAAGTATGAAGCAAACCAATCGATCCACGAAAAACTACATTAAACAATTTTTTTAGGAGAATAATTCAAACGCAAATCCAAACTGCATCGAGCTGAAAAACGTAATTTTGTTGAAGTAGGTATCCAGCGAAGTTGGTCGATTATTATTTTTTTCCTTTTTTGCTTAATTTCTTATACAGAGGTAAGATAATCGCCGGATCTACAACATCCCATCATGACAACAACTACAGGAACTAAATAATAAGCTCACTTGGAAAACATATAACGTCCAACTGAAGATCATTAAACATGTTCGCAACTTCAATAGGATCAGAAATGCTAACATAACCATTTTTTTTCTATGGATTTCTTTTTATTACCAAGGTTACGTACGATTGACCATGCTGTTGAATACCTTCCATTCTTTTTCAAGATACCCCTGCGACAGTCTCATTTGGGTTTGGTAGATAATAATGGTTTTAACGAGTACGGATTTCTTTGTTTATCTTTTAGCGCATACTGTCATAATGGTTTCTTAAATAAGAATCAGCGCAGTGGCTTAGTGGTTAGTGTGTTGGACTACTAAGCGAGGGGTCCCAGGTTCGAATGCCGCAAAAACCCAAATTCCAACTTAGGGTTTTTTCCACTGCGCCGCCTCTCGCGAACGTCTGACAAACATCCGAGAGTATAATTGTCTTGAAAGAGCTTCTCAATTAGCCGTTTGGAATCGGCATAAAATTGTAGATCCCTTCCATTCGTTCCAAAAATGAAACACACAAAACGAATGGTTGTGAGAAGCTAGGCCTTGTGTCCCTACGGACCTGTTGCGCCAACTATACATAAAGGGTGATTTTTTATAAGAGGTTTAGAACTTTTTTTAAAAAAACAACACAAAAAATTCGAAAAAATGAATGTAATATTTATTTGAATCGATAGTTTGAACCTTGCAATTTAATGTTTAAAGATAATTTCATGCAAATGTTGACCGCGGCTGCGTCTCAGGTAGCCCATCCGCTGAGTCCAATTTTGGCATACTCTTTCACACATATCGGCCGGTATCTCACGAATGAATGCATGGATGTTGGCTTCCAGTGCGTCAATCGAAGCGGGCTTGTCCCTATACACATTAGCCTTGGCATACCCCCACAAAAAATAATCTAATGGTGTCAAATCGCACGATCTAGGCGGCCAATTGACCGGCCCGAAACGTGAAATTAACTGTTCACCAAACTCGCCTCGCAATTGCGCCATTGTTTCGCGTGCTGTGTGGCATGTGGCACCGTCTTGTTGAAACCACATATCATGCAAGTCAAGAACTTCCATTTCGGGCAAAAAAAAGTTTGTTATCATCGCTCGGTAGCGTTCACCATTGACAGTAACGCTGCGATTCGCATCATCTTTGAAGAAATATGGCCCAATAATGCCGCCGGCCCATAAACCGCACCAAACAGTGGCTTTTTCGGGATGCATTGGTAGCTGTTGCAATGCTTCTGGCTGATCTTCACTCCAAATGCGGCAATTTTGCTTATTTACGTACCCATTCAACCAAAAATGAGCCTCATCGCTGAACACAATTTTTCGATAAAAAAGCGGATCCTCGGCCAGCTTTCCAAGAGCCCATTCACCAAAAATTCGGCGTTGTGGTAGGTCGGCTGGCTTTAGTTCTTGCACCAGCTGTATCTTAAAGGGCTTTACGCTCAAATCCTTCCGCAAAATTTTCCACGTAGTGCTGTAACAAAGGCCTAACTGCTGGGAACGGCGCCGAATCGACATTTCGCGGTCTTCTGTCACACTAGCTGATACGGCCGCAATATTTTCTTCACTACGCACAGTACGTAAACGTGTTGGTGGTTTAATGTCCAACAAAGTAAATTTGGTGCGAAATTTGGTCACAATCTTCCGAATAGACTGCTCAGAAGGTCGAGAATGCCGATCATAAAATGGAAGCAGCGCGCGATGAACATTTCGAACCGAGCACGAATTTTGATAGTAAAATTCAATAATTTGCAAGCATTGTTCATTTGTAAGACGATCCATGGTTAAATTGCAAACCAAACTGAAGCTGTTTGACAGTGACACAAGGTACTAAACACACGTCAGCTGTCAAAACCAGTGTTGCCAAAACCAAACCAGCTAAAAAATCACCCGTTATATATAAGCGGGTGTTTCCTGCATTTCTTCATCAGTTTGAATTTTAGTTGTATTTGTTTGAGAAGAAACAGGCACATGCAAAAGCCTTTATCTATACAAGTGGCAAAACAGTTTTCTACGGTTTCCAGAAATATATTATATGCTTTAGTTACATTTTGCTTACATAAGACCATAAGCCCAATTAAAGAATCGCAAAACATGTTCAGTTGATTGAAGAATCATGCATTTCGCTATTATTGCCTTTCAAAGAGGTAAACATAATACCCTTCATGCGGTGATCGGAAATTTGGAGGAAGGCATTAAACCTGTACACAAAAACAAAGGTGAAACGTTCATTACACAAGGGACAAGAGAATTTAATTACGTAGAACTCGCCAAACTACAGAAAACAACATGACAACCATCATTTTTTTTTTAAATTATCCCATGCTCAAATGGCTGACACTGCGACCTGAAAGATCTATTGTGTCAATGGGGAGAGGTTAAGAGAGAAGTTCGACCTCCCTAATGAAGGTCAGTAAATCTTTAGTAGCAGAGTACGCTATCTCTGTTGGTGTACGATTCTCCCTATTGAAGACCCGTTTTCTTAACCAATGAAGAGCCGGACAGTCACAGAAGATGTGTTCAGAGGATTCGATATCCTCCAGACAGAATCTGCATTCTGTATCCGGACAAAGATTCATTTTGTTGAGGTGATATTTAAGGCCGCAATGACCTGTGAGGAAGCCCGCTAGCTTACTTATGTTATCCTTACTGAGTTTAAGTATTTCCTTATAGGAGTAAGGTTTAATTAATCGTTTGGATTGTCTTAGACCCGGGACATGTTCCCAGTGTTCAAGACGGAGTTGTTTTTCCCAATCGTTAATTTGCCTTAGTGCAGTGTCCAATTGACCGAGCAATAGGGTTCTGGTCCACAGAGAAAGGATTCGGAGCCAGTCCTAGCTAGTTTGTCTGCATATTGGTTGCCTGCAATACCCTGATGACCCGGCACTCAGCCGAGCCTTACCTTGTTGTGTTTGGCTAGGGCTTGCAAGGCATCGTGACAGCACTTAACTGTTTTGGAGTCAATTGTATTGGACGCCAAAGCTTCTAAAGCTGCCTGACTGTCTGAAAATAATTGAATGGTTGCGCCTTTCATTCCTTTTTGGGATATAAGATCGGCACAAATTTCGATAGCATGGATTTCCGCTTGAAAAACCGTGGGACACATTCCCATGGGTATCGATACTTTGGTGTTGGGCCCAAAGAAGCCAGCTCCAACTCCGGAATCCATTTTGGATCCGTCGGTGTACCATACTAAGCTTTTTGGGCTGAGTGACGGAATACCATTGTCCAACTTGCACGTTCAAGTATTTCAACATCATAAAGTTTTCCGAAACTGTACTCTCTAACCATAGTGTCTGGGACGGAGCAGAACATGTCCAAGTTTGGGATTAGCTTGAGTATTTTCAGTTGTCCCACAAGGTCAGCTGGTTTAAACCTATATTCTAGCTGCAGGCCCACATGGCTCTAGAGGCACGCTCTTTTGCGGACTTGATGTGTGACTTCCAGTTAAGTTTCTTATGAAGGATGATTCCGAGATATTTAACTTCGTTGGAGTAGTTTAATGTAGTTCATTTCAGGATAAGGGGCCCTAAGTTGACCAGTCTCTTCCTGGTGAAAGGAACTAGAATAGTTTTACTGGGATTTATAGATAAGCCTTCCGTAGTACACCATTCTAAAACATGTAGTAGAGCGCTCCTCATTCTACTATTAATGGTAGCGCAGTGCTTTCCACTAATGATAATTGCCAAATCGTCGGCATAACCGATGGCGTCATAACCTAGATTATGTAGACTGACTAGTAGGCTGTCTATGACGAGTGACCACAGCAAGGGGGAGAGCACACCTCCTTGGGGGCAGCCTTTGACTGCTTTCACCGACACAGCCACTCCTCCCGACGAGGACGTTATTACTCGACTTTCCAGCATGGCACGGATCCAACGGTTTGTCGAGTCTTCGATACCTTTACAACTGATTGCCCTAGTAATCGCGTCAATAACCCTCTGAAAGAGGGCTGGGAATATACCGTCACCAGGTGCTTTAAAAGGTTTGAAAGAACCAACTGCCCATCTAACCTTATCTGGACTAACAATTTTTCCGGTAGACTATTTACTCGTCCAGAAACAGAGATCCTTGGTTCAATGTCGTATGAGTATTCGTGTGATTCACGGATGGTCGAACCCGGAAAATGAACCTGAAGTAATGTTTTAATTGTTTCCGAACGGTCCGTCGTGTAGGTTCCATCTGTTTTTTTAAGTAGACCTACACAGTTGGAATGATCTTTTCTCAGAGCCTTGTGGATACGAGCTGCTACTGCCATATCTAATATGTCTTCACAGTATTTCCTCCAGGAGGCCCTTTTAGATCGTCTCAATTCTAAGTTGTATTCTGTGAGAGTGGATCTGTATTCGTCCCACATTTTGGTTATTTTGGCTCGATTAAAGAGTTTTCTAACCTTCCGTCTGAGTTTGGCTAGTTGGTCATTCCACCAGGGAACCTTATGTTTACTCAAACTGGTTTTGCTGACACAACTACCAAGGTAGAGGTTATCAACACGTTGCTGAGCTGGTGAGCAGCCTCATCAATGTCCCATATGGATTCAATTTGAGAGACAAACATATTTGTTTTTGAGATAACAAGTTCTCGATACATATTCCAGTCCGTCGACTTGGGATTGTATCTATTTTGTGCAGGTGTAGATTAACCAGGTATATCAAACCTTATATGCTGTTGGCCTGATAACGAGGCTTCGTCAGACACATGCCAGTTTATTACGAAATCAGACATAAATGGACTGGCAAGAGTGAGATCAAGTACCTCCTCGCACATTTTTGTAGGTAACGCGCCCTGAGGCTGCGTTACTTTTTAAGAATTCGGCCATACCGCCAATTTTACGGGCCATAATGCCCTTATCTTGCTGTTTATGGCGGTTAGTCAAAGCGCCGATCGCTGCCCTAGAACTGCACCCAGAACCACTAGGAGTGGCTTTCCCAATAGCAAGGATTCTTATCGGTGCTCTTAAGAATCAACTTAATCTGACCAAAGCGGTAAGAGACTTTCCCTTTCAGCTCAAGGAGTTTGGCCATGGAAGCGTCGTCAATTGCCAGCACAAGGTGAAGGAATGCACCATCCTTAACCCTCTTGACGACCCAGACCACATTTTGCTCTGATACTCTCAAAATTAGAGCGCATCCATCCGGCGGTAGCACCTTCTGTGCAAATGAACATTACCCACCCCGACTTTGGAACTGATCCAGAGAATTTGGGCCACACGCCACTGTTGGTCAGCTCAATCGAGGTGTCAATGACCGCCTCCTGTACAAGAGCCATTTGCTCAGAAGAGAGAGGTTGGTTTATCAAGTCGGTCGGAACGATACCTAACTTAACTAGATTCGCCACTAAAGGTGGGAACCTCAGGTAAAGGACCTTTCTGAACCTTCTTGGCGGCCGATGCCGGTGGGGTATTGCCCTCCGACCTAACACGTTTAGAGATCGGTCTGTCTTTGAGAGCGGCTTTGGCGAAGATGAGGGCACTTTTGAAGCGTCTTTTTTCGAAACCACAAAGTTTCACATATCCACTTTGTTGAACCTGTAGTCCAGCCAGACTCTTCCCAATAGAGGAGCATCCCGATTTCTCGGATACTACACTACAGGAGTCAACGATGGTGGAATCAGATGTCGACGATTCCCTGTGCTCGGATATGGCACAGCCCTGACTAGTAGATGGAGCCCTCATGACGTTGTCATCTATTTGCAGGAGGTTCGGTTGCCCAACAGCAGACCGAGAGGTTGGGTTCACACTTGGCTCTACAGCGCATGTGATATTCACCGTCGGGGTTACCCGATTTGTTTGGTTCTCTGGTTGCCCCGCAGCAACTACAGAGATTGATGGGGTTTCAGAGGCATCTGTCTGTAAATTTATAAAATTTGATTGAGAAATTTTGGTCCCACGAGAAACCGGGAAAGAAACATCGCCCATGCCGGAGCCCGGTACACCACGGGAAGGCTAATGATGAAACCGAAGGTCACCAGGGATTCGGAGTTCGCATACTTACGACTAATCTATCTTATAGCCATGCATCCCTCGGCGTATGCTGTTCCGCCTTGGATTAGAGATTTGATTAATGAGGTTTACTCCTCATGGGTAGTACTTAGTTAGTTGCTCCTCTAGCAGCCTTTCTGTCATGGGTGACCCTTCAGACGACTACCGCCTCCGACAGCATAGCCCGCTGAGTCTTTGCAACGTTAAGCCTCCGCACCAGCGCACACGTCAAGGTGCCTATCATCGCGGAGGTACAACCATCATACAAATATCGAACTAGCACCTACTCCACCTGCACTATACTAATCGTTTGTATTAGGTAAAAAAAAATATAACCAGTATTGTAATAATTTTTTTCGAATGAATAAATTAAAATTTCGGATACAAAAATTATTTCTGTAACTACTCACGAGCTTCAAGATTACCGACAAATAAATCGAAATTATTCGTAAAAATTATAATCGCAGCTCTAGAAAGAGCCGCCATTAAATGTTTTCATTTTACAATAACTGATACATAAAAATAAGATTGTTATAGCACTTGGAATTTAAATCGTTATTTGCTTCTTCAAACATTATTACCAAAATATAATGAAGTGGGTAATTGGTTGCGAGCATTTTGTTGGTCACAAAAAAATATATTTATTGCACTAAATTTTTCTCTGTCAACATGCTTACCATTCATTATAATGATTGCTCAAGGACATTTCCCTCATTACGTATCATCATTCTCCATTCTTCATTTCCAATTTAATAACATATTAATGTGCCGTAAAAAAAATTGTGTGGTTCATTTCTGTTCTGTGCAAACAAAATGTAGGGAGGTGAGGTACATTTATTTACTTCTTGGAGTTTACAAATCAGTGTAAGAACAATCTTTCGAAATAAGTCCCCTGCAAATTCGGCAGAACATACAACATATGTGACACATTGATATATCTAGCATGTGTCGAAGGAGAACCTTTCTTTCTATTCAATTGAAGACGAAGATGACTGATAAAAATCAAATAAGGGAATGGAGTCACCCAGTCCTTGCTATTGTATAAATGGACAAAGAATGTATTTTTTTTTTGTGATGTGTCCTCAATAATGATGATAAATTGATAACATATTTTATATGGCCATAAATGATAAATTTCGCTCTTAAATCTAGGACATTAAGGTAATTAGTATCCATATGGAAACAATACTGGTTCATCCTTCATTTTTGAAATGCATTGTCCTTGGATTGACATGTGTTTGGATATTCTAGATTTTTGTGGAAAAACTTACTAAAATAAGGTGTTTATTTAAGCAGTGTAACTAAATTGTTGTAATGTTAAGAGACTTCTTTAATGTTTTTAAAATACTGTTTTCAAGATTTAAACCTGATTTATTTTCTAATTGTACATACTATGAAAGTTCGGAAAATGCTTGATTTTTGAAAACCGAAACTGATTTAGGTGAGAAAGCCTCCTAAATCATTGTTAAGTACATAAGACTTGTTATCAAAAAATTCGAAAGTGGCCATATTCTTCTGTTCGAAACATACGATAGAGCAACACAATAAACTACGTCCAGAAAAAGTTCTATTAAAACCCAACGGTAAGCTCGAGTGGCGCGACAATCAACGACATTCGACCATACACACCACTAACGGCGGGGTCAAGACCAAAGAAGAAACCAAAAACTCAACGGGATCCTTGCACTGGGCGCCATTTTTAGCTCGAGAACTAGTGCAGCAACAACGCATGCGTTTTCCTCCGTTTCTACTCACATCGAATGCAGTGTCGACGATGACGGGCATCGGTCATTGTTGAATTTTCTGTCAGCGCGAACGGACTTTGTATTTGAAAGAAGAACAAAAAAATAAAAATAAATTCTAATAAAATAAATAATAAAAGCAAATAATAGCTTCACATATTCCGTTTTCATACAGCTTCTCATTACTATCCATTTTACAATAGCCGTTAAATCTATAATGTATATTCTATATAGATGCACTCAGAGTGGTTGAGCGGTGGTGTCTGGAACAAGGGTCATGGAGGGCGAAAAGGGTACTACATCAGTGCAAACGTGTGTGTGGACAGAGGTGGGGACTCTCGCCAAGGTCAGCATACTGGATGAATACGATGATAACTAGACCCATTATCACCTATGCCTCGGTTGTATGGTGGGCGAAAGCCTCCCAGAAAACTATGAGAAAGCACCTTCATAGGGTCATACGCTTGGCATGCATGGGAGTTACAGGTGCAATACGGACAACACCAACATGCGCATTGGAAGTGATGCTGGGGATATTACCGCTAGACTTATTTATTAAGAAAACAGCAGCCCTAACGGCACTTCGTTTGCATCGAGATGCGAAATGGCACAATCGTGGTAACATCTATGAACACAGGAAGAGATCCTGGAACTTGTCAAAACGAGATTATAGAGCTGAACATGCCTATGGATGGCATTACAAGAGTGCGTATTATGGAAAGTAGACAATCACAAAACTCGTATTGAGAACGGATTACTACCAGAAAAAAGGAGTGGTGAAATAGTGATTTTCACAAATGGATAGATGGATAGACGGCGGAGCGGGTGCCGGTATCTATTCAGAAGAGCTGGAACTAGCCCGTCACGTTAGCCTCGGGAGACACACTTCAGTATACAAGGCTGAGATGATTGTACTGCTGCATGCGTTGGACTACTTGCTTGAGAGCCAGGTGGAGGGAAGAAATATCCTTATAGCACTGGACAATCAGCCCGTTATCAGACGCATGGAACAAGCAAACATTACAACATCATTGGCACTGGAATTTGTACTCAAGCTCAATAAGTGTTCATCTAAAAATGAAGTAACACTGACTTGGATACGAGAACATAAAGGGATCGAAGGCAACGAAAAGGCGGGCTCCCTTGCAAAACAGGGGTCAACTGAAAAGTTGCTGGCAGAGGAATGGTTGAACAGCTGATTCACAAATGGATCACGGCAGAACACTTGGGAAGGTGGTCTTTTGGTCAACCGTGGAGCAATGTAGACAGGCTAAAATGGCAAATAAGTGGCCTACTCCACTCAAAGAAGGGTTCTAAGCATCAGTCGAGGAACATTGAAATCGGTGGTGGCTTTGTCTTGTTGCATTCACCTGCGGAAATTATAATTAATATTATACAATGTTATAAGTGGTTTAAACGAACTCACCCTGTCCCTTTCACCTGTGATGTCCCGCGGTTAATTTCTGTGATCGAATTGAAAACCAAAACAAGAAATAGGTAGAACAAAAACAAATTCATTTCACTTACCTTTTATCACATTTCACCGCAGCTCTTTGATTTTTATTCTTTGTCCCTGTGTCGTTACCTATAATATAATAAAATGAAAACAATATAATCCCTAGCCAAATATAAATAAAGAAATATTACTTAACCCTGCAAATGATATCCATGCCTAAATTTCGTTGTAAAGTTTCATTTGTTGACACTGAAGTGTCAAAATTAGTATGCTGAACCGGTAGAGTTCAGGGATGCAATGTTGTTCGAATGTTGTTTGGATACATGTTGGCAAAGTTCAGATGCAATGTTGGTTGAGTGGATTTGAAAATTCGAAGAGCAGGACGCTGCGTTGAGATGAAGTAAGTAGCACGATCTTTAACGGCTACTCCAGAAACGAAAGGTTGGACAAGTATTTTTGGCAACGTTATGTATGGGGCGTTGTTGGCTGTAGAAGCCGAAGAGCTGTTTCCTAGCTGGAATCATTTGTCTTCCGAACGAAGTTAAGTGTAGAACTACCCGTAAATGGCCAAAGTGCCGATTAAGTTTTTTTTTTTTGCTCTCGCAACATAGTTTTTTTTGACTCTCAGTCATTAATATTTTTTTTTCTGTTCCGAAAAGTGATTAACGGCGGGGTTTAGTGGACTCCAAGAATTATTTCCACGCCCCATACCCCACCACGGAAAATAAAACCACGAAACAATCTTAAAGGAAAATTAGAATCCTAAGTAACGTCACAAACAGTAATAACAACAAATACAGTACCTGGATAGGAGTATCTTGATTTTCATCGTTTCCTTTTTTTTTGTAATTGTTTTGAGTGGCATGAGTTAGGTTTTAAGTATTTTTTTGTGATTTTTTTACAGTTTTCGTTTTTCCACCCCTCCCAAACTGAGCTCACTCTGGGTAGTTGACTAGCAGGGAAACAGGTAGTTTTTTGACCATGACCGGCGGGAATTTAATTAAAGAGATTTTTTTTTAGTTAAATCATAAATTCACTCTACTCTGTAATATTTTATTTATTGGTTGATCTTTTTGTCTCTCTTGCCAATCTTAATAACATTAATGGTAATTTTAATTCTTAAAATTAATATAAAGATAAATAAATGTGCTCATCCACGCCCAAAATGAGAGCCAACACTTTCATTCAAGCTCCCAGACGCTTGATGGGTCTTTAAGTGAATATTAAGGTGGTGCCTAGGGCGGTGTCAGATAAACTTTGGCGATGATGGAATAACCGATGACAGAAAGATTTTACTTTGGGGAAATCCAAAATGGCCACCGGATTTCCATGGTGGGGAGGGAAAGGGCCATCGCTGAACAACACCGCAGCGCCCTCAGTGTGGTAAGACCATTCCGTCCGTTATATCTAGAGAATGATTCTTCTTTTTTTTTTACTCGGCATGTTATATGTTTTGTGGTAGGGTTCGTCGCGTAGCGGGGACAAGAACCACCCCATTCGGCGTGCTCAGCCGTGCTTTGCCAGCATGCCATGCTCCTCGCTCTCGACCCCCATTCCCTTTCTGTTCCGATCCCATCCTAAAATCCCATCCCCACTCCGGCTTCCTATCTTATATCGCTCCCAGCGCCCTCTACTCTCCACCATTAGGCCTATAACAGTCTACAGGACATGGTAATTTCGGGTATTACTTAAGGAAGATGGGCCTTAGAGAGCATGATACCTGCAAACTATACCTGGAGGAATCTGAGACGGCGGCACGTATACTGTGTCATTGTCCAGCGTTGGCTGGCAGAAGAATGAGGATCTTGGGACATCATTGCGTGGGTACCCAGTGGATAAAACAGATCTCACATTAACAGATGCTAGCGTTAACACTAGGAATCGAACACAGGGAAGAACTCTGGAGAAATCCAGAGAGTCTATCTGGGTAGGATTTATAGTGGCAGAGAGACGAAAAGAGAACCGTCAATGGTGGTCTGATTTGAATTTCTCTCAAAATGTAATATATAATATATATTTATGCTAATTGTATGTCCAAAAAAATCGTATATCTACTATTTACATCATTTTTCTCAATATTTGCAGGACCTAGGCTTCTTTCGTTTAAAAAATACTGCATGCGAAAATAAGTTTGTTAGCAAGAGCTGATTTTGTATTCACTTAATAAGACGTATGCTAACTATTCAGAGAGTGATTAGTCACAAAATGCATACCAATTCTCCACCTGGGCAAGGTATTTTTAAATCGCCTTTAAAAAAATATGTTCTTGGGACTTACTACTTTTCTGAAATACATAGTTCAAATAAGATTTCCAATTGCATTGCTTTAAACATCCATACCTTGCTACAAACGCCCTTAAACATTATTTAAATAAATATAATATAACGATAACTGTATGATAGAGCATCCCTTAGTAATCAACCCAATCGCACTTACAATTAAAAAGGCAATAAACATATCGACAATCTTTGTATATGCTTCCCATACACACCGGATTTGCAAAGTAATTAAAAATTCAATATTCGAAACTTTCACAAAGCAAAATATGCTGCGATTGCTCGCAGTTGCCGTTGCAACTATTCAATATTTCCCAGCTTGATTGTTAACAAATCGTGAAATTTGCTTTCGCTTAAAGCGATTTCATGGTACGCTGTATATATTAGTTTTGTAAAATAACATGGAAACGGATACAGACCCACGCATAGTGCATTGTACGAAACTCATCGAAATGGCATTTAATTTCAACGACTCCTGGGGTGTTGCACAATGAAAATTAACATTATTCTCAGAGACAAGAGATGTTTACTCGCAGATACAGATATACTGTTGCTTTTGTCTGTTGAACTGTGTGTGCAAGTGCAAACATTTATATTAACTGCCAGCGAAATTAGTTAAAGGGTAATGTGCGTAATTTACTCCAAATTCATTTCGAAGTTGTAAATTATGGGTTCAAGGATCTTAGAGTTCGCATTCGAAGCGAATGAATTGGATAACTGAAAACGTTGTCTTTCTGTTGGACAATAAATTTCAGTTTACAATTCATTTAACAATTTAGCAATTGTTAAAGATACGAAATTATTCCAAAAATCGTTACCCGGGTATACACTGAAAATAAAATACCAGGTAATAGTTTTTTTTGAACTAAAGTTTTATCAATTTGAACAATATTTTTTCAAACGGATAAAACATTTACTACACAACTACTTTGTCAGAATAACAAAACAGTATCATTTTCAGTTCAATAAATCGATATAGTGTGAATTGAATAATTTTATAGTTGAATTAACAAAGTTTTTGTTATGTCCATAAAATCAGAACCAAAAATGTAAATGTTTGTAAAATGGACAAAACTTATGCAAAATGTTTGTTAGCCGAACAAATTACAGATTATCAATTTTAAAAACATTTTGTTGAAATGAAAAAGAAGTTTGTATATAGGTATTACAGAAATTTCGTTGATCTGATAACAAACGTGTTGAATCGACGAAAATACATTTTAAGCATGCAATTCTTTAAATGCAATGCTATTGATGTACGAAGCAGAAAGTTAGTTCATGCGCATAGAGTTAACCGGTGAAAGTGAATTAAAAAAACCCTCTTAAGACTAAATTAATGGATGAAGACCTAATTACCGAACTAAACCTTTCATCAATAAAAGAAAGCCTCATATGAAAATATTTCAAAGGTAAGTGAAAGAAGTTAGTGCGATAGTGTAAAGGTTAATAATGTATATTGAAGACAAAACAGCTGCTTAGTAATAATAATAGTTGGCGCAACAGGTCCGTAGGGACCCAAGGCCTAGCTTCTCACAACCATTCGTTTTGTGTGAGTTTCATTTTTGGAACGAATGGAAGGGATCTACAATTTTATGCCGATTCCAAACGGCTAATTGAGATGCTATAGAGACAGTTATACTCTCGGATGTTTGTCAGACGTTCGCGAGAGGTGGCGCAGTGGAAAAACCCTCAGTTGGAATTTGGGTTTTTGATGCGGGATTCGAACCTGGGACCCCTCGATTAGTAGTCCAACACACTAACCACTAAGCCAAAGCTGCTTAAATAGATAAAAATTGGCTTCAAGACTATGCTCCCGGATTCTGCAGATTTCGAGATGGTATGTGCTGCAAAATACGATTGAGTCCTGGAAATGCTTCAGTCCAAACTAAAAGATGCATCAAACATAGCGACATTAAAGGAGATGAATAAACCTGTATCTGTATCAGAAAGTAAGTATGATATCACCTTATTAAATAGTTAAAAATTGATAGCTGATTCATCGACCAAACCTTTGTTATATGCTCGTATGTATATTACACCAAACGCTTTTTTTTCCTTTTCTAAATTGCCAACGTGTTTTATTTGCTGCATGCAGTTTTTATATCGACGAGCAAGTCATCCCATGTCTCATCGAGAAAATCGGAGCAGTTTATCCTCGGAATGGTGACCGAAACAGTCTTACCTTCGCCTGTAATCCTCGGACAACTCAAAAGAAGAGAGGAGAATGAGGATAACTAATGGACTAGATGTCTTCGGATATACGACAGGTGACCGAAACAGTGTCCCCATCGCTTAAGATCCTTCGACATTTCGTCAAATTGACGCAAACTAGCTTGCACCAGAATAGGTGATTAGTATAGATCGGCTCTTTTGTTGCGTAGATTGCTTACGGTTTGATGTAGCTGGTTAAGAGATAGACGGGTGGCGACCTAAAGGTCGGACCCCCGCCTGTATTCTCTGGCAACTTATCAAATAGGGCGGATAGTGCAAAAGCGTTGGTTGTGGTAGTGGTGATTAGAGCAATCGACTTCATTACTACGCCTATTGCGAGGTGTTTCAACATGGTCAAAAGGTGAGTTTAACTGAGTGACGGTTTATTTCGGATATACGAGGGGTGACCAAAACAGTCTACCCCTCGATTTTAAAGTACAAACAGCTCGTCTAAGAGATGCGGGTGATGCGGGCAGTAAACGATGGGACGAACTGTTAACGCTGAATATATTTTTGAAGTACATTAAATCAATTTGGTTGTGCGAGGCAGGTCACTGAGGTCCTCGAAGAAATATTCTCCTAAGATGGTTTTACGCAAATTTGCAAGAGCTGGGCAGGTACAAAGAAGATGTGGAATGGTGTTTTGTTCCTCCTCATCCATGCAGCTTCTGCAAAAATCATTGTAGGGTGTTCCCAATCTGCGAGCGTGCCTACCTATCAAACAGTGTCCTGTTTATGCTCCCACTACAGAGCTGATTCTGTTTTTGTAACGGAGGAGGTCCATCACGGCATATATATTATTTTTCTTTTCCCCTGTCAAGTACAACTGACAGGTGTAGAACCTGCGACATAAAATATTACACAGCTCTACTTTCGTCTATGCCTCATCTCTCAACGCCTTGTACCGTTCCAAAATTCACGCCACTGCGAGATCTCGACAATGCATGAACACCAAGAATACTAGAACATAATACCTTTCACGCCATTCGGTTTTTTTGTCATATTTTCCCTCAGCTACCCTTCTTCCTAATCGCCACGTGTGCAGTTAACATTACCAGTCAATTCGCTATCGGGAGTTTTTTTTTTTTTTAACATTAATCTTAACAATGAGATTTGAATTAACCCCGTGCACTTGTGAATCCGCCATATAAAATGTTCGGCGTAGACCATAAACGTGAATTAACATTCTGTGTTACAGTGATCAAGTGAACTCACTTAACCCCGTTACGCAGACACCCTTGTGACTGCACAATCAGTTAAAATCACCCCAAGAACCCTGATCAAAAACCAGACACAAAAACAAACAAAAATAACGAAAAGCATAAATCAACGAAAAATAGTGCCATTTTTTTTTTTTCACGTGTTGACCAAAAGCCACCCCGATCCGCCCCTCGATAAGGCATATCCAAAAGCATGATTAAACACCCGCAGCATGAGTCTTCGCACCAGGCGAACCGCAACATAATCGCCGTTTTTTTTTTGGACGATCGTCGAACGACGTAACTTGGCCCACCTCATCAAAATCGCTCGCCAAACAATTTCCACCGGTCGAATCGACACCCTCACCCACACCGAACTCCAGCGCTATCAGCAAGCCGCGCGCCGGACAAGGAAGCGGTTAAGACCGCCCCCCCCCCCCCCCCCCCCCCCCATCACCGGTCAACCAGTCCTCACCTCAGCAGCATCTTCACCTACACAGCCAGCCCCTGTATCTAGCGAAGAAGTTTTTTTGTAATAGTTTATTGACCCCCCTTTTTTTGGCAATTTATTTCCTCTATAATGTCATTATAATTAATATCGTTATTAAAACCACAACAAATGTTTTCGTAAAGCGGTTGTTACATAGAGAGTGCGTTTTGGTACCGATTTTGTAAGGTAGAGAGCAAAAGCAAAAGGGATTAGATTGCAGTATCATATCATCACTTTGTTTACAGTAAGAGAGTGGGTGAGCTTTTGTGTCGGTCGCATAGTGGACATTTCCATTTTACAGGTACACCAAGGAATCCTCATCGCCAGGCCTAACGATGCGGAAACCACTGTAAGCGAAACATTTCATTATATATTACATAATAATTAAAGGAATTGATTATATTTTAAAAGGCAACTTGTGCCATGAAAAAAGAAGAGATGGCAACCCTCTGTCGCATTTTCGATGAATAATTTTGTGAATTATTTCAAGATATTGTAAAATTAAATCGTAGAAAGCCAACCTGTTTTCCAAAACTAAAAGAATTTTTAAAATAAAACTAAACTTAAATAAAGAGAATAATTCTGTGGAAACAAGGAAAAACAACATAAGTCATTTTTCGCCACTTTTCAGGAGCGCAGTATAAAGGATAAAGTTTGCCTGCAAATGTGGGAAGACGACGTTTTTTCCTGACCCATAACACAGCAACCGTAAGAGATATTTCAATGAAACAAATATGACATATAGAGCAGGATACAGTGCATCTGATAGTAACATTAACTCAATTTTGACATAAGTGGACTTATGCTGTTTTTCCTTGTTGCCACAGAATTATTGAAGAAAAAATTTGGGTCCTTAGGTTAGTATAGGGGCGAAAGGTTAGTAAATACAATGATATTATGCTGGTACAGTTAAGGATAATTTTGATCGCGGCTCTATCGATTTATATGACGTACTTTTCATCGTTTGCTGGCTTTTAACGTATTTATTTTTAGCGTAGATCTTAAGACTTCATTACTTACCTTTTTTTGTCTTTACATTTTCATTTCCCTATTATCTTGGTTATCTATCTTAATTCATTTTCAATGAATAACATTTTGAGTTATTACCCTGTTAGATTCATAGTTTTAAGTTTAGGCTAGTAAAATTATAATGTGTTATTAATTGAACCCATTCGTGTCTCATTTCGATGATTGAGTTTGCTGGTTCTTTGCAATGAAAGCATAGGGTTTTTTCTTGGGTGCAAGTTCAGCTTTCAGCGGACACCTGCACATGGCTGGCAGGGTAAAGACCCGCTTAGAGGAAGACCATTCGTTCCTCCGGTGGTAGTGGTAGGTTTTCACCGCTTCAGTTTTTTCCATATTTAGAGATCTCTCCACAGATACTTAAGTATCTCATCGTAACAAAACAACGCATGCATTTTTTTTGTGTAGTGGTGCCTTTTCGGTTTCTCGGATGCAAGATCCCACCTATGTAAAAAATGCTGTCAATTGCTGAAACGTATGACGCATTAATGATGACCCGAGTCAAAATGCTTGGAAGTATAATAGTTAACTATAATTCAGGTTATACTTCAATCAATCAAAGATCTGTTAGTTAGACGGAATTTATAGTCTAATTTCTTAACTGTTTAAGAGCTTTCTGCTAAGTACATAATTCATGCAGTTAAATTATATGATGTGTTACTAGGCAGACGTGCGTGACAGAGGGGTCAGTTTAAGTTGAGTTTAAAGTAGTTTTTTTTTAATGTTCCAAGGCTTCCGTACCTTATATAAAGACAATAACACCTCTTCCTCCCTCGCGAAATTTAATATTTCGAAATTAATTAATCGAAATCAGTTTAAAAGCTAAATGATATAATATTAAAATCGCACTCAAATACTTGTTTCCGTCCTGCTCATTATATTAGCACACTTGCATCGAAAGCAATTTCCCCTACCACGCATACACATAGACGATTTTAATGGCTTCATTACGGAACAGATTACGGTCCTCAGACTCGCCTTCCCCCAGCCCGCAGCTAAAGCCAACATCACTAGCACTACCACCATCACAATCACCGGCGGGAAAGGTTAACATAAAAAAAACTCTCCTGAAGACATTTCATGCATAATGGAAATGTTTGCAAAATTTGAAAAATCGATTGACACACAAACTGAGGTAATTTCGTCACGAATTTCGTCACAAATTGCAGAATCTGAAAAAAATATCACTGAAAAAATTGACACTGAAATAGCAGCATTAAGTTTTTCCATCGAGGGTATTAATGCACGGTTGTCTTCGTTAGAAGAAAAGCAATTAGATTTCGAAACTCTGAAAGAAGAAAATCGCGAGCTTAAGCAGCAAATACTACTGCACGATGAGAAAATTAAAAATATTTGTACACGCATGGAGGAAAATGAAGAGAAGCAGCGACTCAAGGAAACGATGTGTGATGTGCTTCTACACGGAGTTCCCCTTTTCCCGATGGAAAACCTACGTTTCACTTTCAATCAACTCTGCGCTAATCTCCACTTCAAACCGCCAACAATTTTTCGACTTAAATCAAAATCTGATAACCTTTCTCCACCGATAATTATAAAAATTTTTTCACCGCACGACAAGTTAATTGTTTTGCGATCAGTTGCCAACTACCGGAAATCAACAAAACAACCTCTTCACCTTCATGATCTTGGTTTATGCGCTGATAATGATGCAACGGGAAAATCAAGTGTTTACGTTCACGAGTGTTTAACGCTGAAGAATCGCTCTATTCTGCAGTACGCACTGAAAATGAAACGCGACAAAAAACTGTTCTCGGTGTTTACTATTCGTGGCCTTGTTTATGTTAAGAAGTGCAAAGATGAGAAGGCAATATTAATTGAGACTACGGACGACATAGCTGATTCTACCATAATGACGCAGACAACAACAACAACAACAACTACATCTCTAGCTGAAGATGACGAGTGTATTAAAGATGATTGTTCGAACTAAATGTAAACATATTTTCTTTAAGTTTTTTTTCATTTATTTACTCATATTTGTTTTATTTGTTTTTTTTTCTTTACCTGAATTATTGTTCTCTACATTTTCATGAATTATATGTTTTCTTTCCATGGCTTAAATATCTAATCATCATCATCCTTGTGTTGTGGTTTGTTTCGTTTTATAGAACGGGTCTTGCAATGTTATCTCTCTTTAATCAGGGTGCAACTTATTGGGCACTTCCCATTTTTAATTATTAATGGTTGGTCCCTATGAGCAGAACAAACAGGGAGTCTGAAGCCGCTGTCACTAAGGATACTACGCGGTTAATGCTAAAGATAATATGCAGTCAGCATACCGGGCTACAGATCTTAATGCTCAGAGTCTGAGATCAAAAGCAAAGCTAGACGAGTTTAGATATTTGTTTGTTGGTTCAAAAGTTGATGTTGTATGCGTTTCTGAGTCTTGGTTCTTGAGTGATGTTAAGGATGTGGCTTATGATCTGAGAGGTTATCAGCTTTTTAGATCTGATAGGGACGATCGTGTTGGTGGAGGAGTGGCTGTTTATATTCGTGAAAGTCTAGACTATAAATTTATCCTAAAAGCTCCGTTTGGAAGTGAAATGCAATATCTATTTATAAAGATAACTTGCAAGACTAACAAAATATTGTTAGGGTCAGTCTACCGACCCAATGCAAATATTGATACATCACCGCTGATCTCTATCTTGGATGATTTGTCCTATATATCACCTTTTGTTGTTCTGTGTGGAGACTTCAATAGCAACATTCTCAAAGAAGCATCTGTTGTTAATAATATTAGTGTACTTAATCTAACGCCAGTAAATAAAAATGTTCCCATGTTCATTTTACCAAGGATAACAGCACTCTTCTTGATGTTTTCTTTGCAAGTCATCCACATAAAGTTCTTCATTTTAGTCAACTCTCGGCTTCTTGTTTTTCTCGTCATGATCTGATTCATTTAACATTTCAATGTAAACCTGTAAAATCCGAAAACACCTATAGTTTCCGTGATTTAAACAAAATTAACTTGAATCAATTACAGGAGGACGTAATTGCGATTGAATGGTACAGGATTTATGGAATGCCCTCGGTCAACAGTCAAGTTGCATTTATTCAAGACAATATCAGAAATCTCTTTAATATTCATGTTCCTCTTATAACCAAGACTGTCAGATCAGTAGAATACCTCGACTTGGTCCTTCCCAAGCCAAGCAAAAACTTTGGAAAAACCTTAGGGATGTAGGAGTGGGCAAACAAATTAATCTTTGTCTCAATAATGTTGATTGTAATGAGTTAAATAAGAGTTTCGTTTCCGTTTCATCCCCCAATGTCGATTATACCCCAAGCAACCTTAACCTTCCCAACAGTAACGACTCGTCGAAAATTCTTCCCGTCGAGAACAGTGTTGATAATTCCACTCCACTGAGTTTTAATTTTCCTGCTGTCAATGACGCTGATGTTTTAGAAAAGGCGTTTTTCTTTTTTAGTTCAGAGCTTAGCACTGAACTGAGCTCGATCATTATGAGCGCGCTCTGAACCGAGTGTGCTCAGAGTATTCTGATATTTTTTTTTTCCTGTTTTTTTTTTTCTGTCAAATGCGGCTGGAAGTGTGCTTGTACATATTATGTAATCATCTTTTTCCTCAGGCTGCTCAGTCACTTTATTCTGAGTTCATAGAGCGCGCTCTGATCATGCTCTGAGCGAAAAAAGAAGCACAAATTTGAGCTCTGATGTATCTGAGCTACAAAAGAAACACAAAATTTTTGTATAACAGTTCAGGTTCTGCTCTGAACTAAAAAAGAACAACGGCTAAAGTGTTTTATCCATAAAATCTAACTTGGTTGGGTTCGACGAGATAAGTCCAGTTTTTGTTAAAATCATTCTTCCGCATATATTAAAATATTTAACGTACTTATTTAATAACGTATTTATGACCGGTGTTTATCCTCACATTTGCAAACAAGTGAAAATAGTTCCGGTCCCGAAAACCAACAACGAATTCAGACCGATTGCGATATTATCGTTCCTTTCCAAAGTTCTTGAAAGGTTAATAAACTCCCATACACGAAAATTTCTTTTAAATAAAAATCTACTATGCCCTTATCAGTCTGGTTTTCGCCCAAAACAAAGTTGTACTACTGCTTTAATTAATGTAACAGAGGGCATCAGACAAGCGGTAGATAATGATGAAGCAACTTTTCTTATACTACTTGATTTCTCTAAGGCATTCGATACGGTTAACCACAATATTCTCCGCAGAAAGCTTAGGAATAAATTTCATTTCAGTTCCGTCTGCAAAATTGATAGCCTCTTATTTAAATCATAGATTTCAGGCAGTTGTAGTGAATAACTCATCGTCAGACTTCCTTCCACTTAGTTCAGGTATTCCGCAAGGATCGATACTGGGCCCACTTCTTTTCTCAATGTATGTAAATGATCATCCTGAGTGCTTATTAAATTCCTCTGTTGATATGTATGCAGATGATGTGTAAGTGCGGAAAAGTTTTCCTGTGGGTCTTGTGGAAAATGCTGCATGTGATATAAATGAAGACATGAACCGGATCTCACGCTGGTCTCAGGCAAATGGCCTCCACCTAACCCATCTAAATCAAAATGTCTTGTTATCTCTAAGAAGCCGATTGATACCTCCTATTTTCCAAATATTTATCTGGATAGTAACCCTATTGAATTTGTTGAGTCTGCAAAAAATTTCGGTTTAACTTTCAACAAAACGCTAACTTGGAATAACCACATCAGAATTACTCTAGGTAGGGTATATGGAGGCCTTCGTATGCTTTGGGCTACGCAGAAAGTCACGCCTTTAAAGACAAGAGTAATTCTTTCTAAAACGCTGCTCATTCCTACAGGGTCCGCCAAATAACATTTTTTTTTGAAAATGCTATAAAAAAAAACTCAAATTTCTTTTTTTTATTTGAAAGTACAATCCTTCCGGTTAATAATGGAAAAAAATTTCATTCAAATGGCTGCCTCGGCTGGCCATGCAGTAGCCTACACGATCGGTCCAATTTTTAAGCACATTATCGATTGTGTGCAGCTGTATTTCACCAATGGCTTCACGAATATTCTACTTTAAAGCGTCAATTGTCTCTGGTTTGTCGGCGTAACACTTATCCTTTACGGCACCCCAAAAATAATAGTCCAACGGTGTGAAATCGCAGCTCCGAGGTGGCCAAACGACATCAGCTCTGCGGCTGATAATGCGATCTTCAAAAACAGGGCGCAAAACATCGACTGTAGCTTCGGCTGTGTGGCACGTAGCGCCGTTTTACGAAGAAAAATGGCCCAATTATGCCTCACGCACACTTTCTGCCACGGCAGCAATTTTCTCGGGTCTACGCACTGTTTTTGGCTTTTCACGCTTTGGTTTATCGATGACTTTTTTCACAAGATAACGAACATACGGAGCTGACGGTGCTTCTCTTCTTCCAAATTCCGCACGCAATTTTCGCACACATTCTGCAACATTACCATGTTTTTCAAAGTAATGTCGCAATATTCACAATATACCCCAGACAGGCCAACCACCTTACCTTTATAACAGATTGCGTTTTACGCGTTCGAGTAGAACTTTTGATCTTATACCAATTCGTTCCCGTTTCTTGATTTCCGAACGTCAATTTTTTATCTTTGCGATTCGGCTATGGAACTCCCTTCCTCGACCCTTAAGATTGATAAATTCCAAAACGCTGTTCAAGGCAAAACTGAAACAATACTTTGAAACACCTTGATGATGATGATTGCTTATTTAAGTCCTCTTCTTCTATTTTCTTTTCTTTTGTTATTTTCTTATATTACTATTTACTATTACTCCCTATAATTTAATTTATTAGCAATTAGTAATTAAGTGAATAATTATTTTAATTGAAATTTATTTAACTTTATTTTTATTTTTATAT
Organism: Cheilosia grossa; assembly: GCA_963082955.1. Taxonomy (NCBI): domain Eukaryota; kingdom Metazoa; phylum Arthropoda; class Insecta; order Diptera; family Syrphidae; genus Cheilosia; species Cheilosia grossa. Next base: position 11,774,230 of record OY720145.1, read on the forward strand.
TGGTGTACTCGCATTTGATTTTGTAAATGATACAATTCCTACTTGTCTTCCTGCAACACTTAAAATTTAGTACATATCAGTGGCGTGGCGTCCATATAACTCGATTCCTACCGAGTTACCTTTTGAAATCTCCACCAGGCAACACTATCTATCTACCAAAAAGCGAATATACATGAAACGCTACCAAATGAATTTGAATACTCACCAAATGGTACACACACAAAAGCACTCATATAAAAATCGTGTGTGTATCCATTTTCATACAACTTCGTCATCGTCTCGTGGCGACAAAGCGAAGGTAACCCAAAATAAGTCGGGTTATTAAAGTTCTCACTTTATAGTTCATTTTGAGAGAAAATTTGCTTGTTATCTCTTTTTTTCTTCCCTGAGTACTTTGTGTGAGTCTGATACCTCTTTGTTCAACACCCATTGTAGAAAATAACCCGCTTTTCTTCGAGTTATTCGCGGTTCTCAAAAAGTTCATTTTGACTGCCGAATACGGAGTGAACATTTGTTTGTATCTCTTTTTTTCTTCCCAGAGCCGAGTACTGGTACTGGCCAGGCCATGGCCACTGGGTTGTGTTTTGGGTATGTCGTATGTGTTTGTTTGGTTATGAAATGAACAAAATAACACGCTTTTCTTCGAGTTATTCGATTTATACTACTTCTGCTTGTCTGATTGTGAGGATAATTGCAGGTAGTATGTTGAGGTAGGTGTAAGTGTTTTGGTTTACAGATTCAGTTGGCAGATTGCAGTGCATGACTTAAGTGAGTTTAGTAATGTGAACCCAATTTGCAAATGTACAATGAATGATTTTCTTTCAAGGTACACAGGTGTAAGGTTTCTTATATTTATATGTGATTAATTTTGTTTCGACTTCCCATTTTAAAACATTCACGCCACGCCACTGGTACATATAGCACTTTGCTGAAGCATGCACTATTAAATAAGATATTTTATCTTACTGTGTGTGACTATTGAATAAAGATTTGAAAAAAAAAATCTCTTTGAAGTTAGTTACCAAATATTTTAACGTTAAGGTATGAACTCTACTCCTATCACTACGATCCACACTCAGCTATACGATGGACATCGTTTTGTGTCAATGTACATCATCGCAGACTCTTTCAAATACATGCTATATGCTCAAGTTGTCAAAGGACACGTAACAGGAAATCCACCCAACACACAAAATGAGGTATGCGACTAATTATATCACTTAGTCCAGCTGTATAAAATAACAACGGTGACTCCAATCAGAAAAACATCATCAGTGAATGATTGACCTTCTTGTAACGATTCACCCATCCTAACCAATGATAAGTGGACATGTAAGAACTTCCAATTGAATTGATTCAACCGAGGAAATAACTACCTACTCCTATGCAACCAGTTCAGTCGCTTTTAACCTCCAATTTGGACGCTTCTACTCTACCGAAGGGCTCCATAGTTTGCAGAAATAATTACTCCTGAGAGTGATGTTGCTTGAATAGCGACGAACATATACAGACAAGGGTCATATACGTAACTTTGAAATGAACGATGGTATTTGGTATTTTTTTTCCGAATGGATATAACGACGGTTGAATTCCCACGTCCCTAAGAGAACATCCGCAGACTGCTGCTTCCAGCACACGGATGCAAACGAAACTAAACAACTACCGAATGAAATCGTATCCATGCGACTGTATTTTTTTGTTTGATGCACACATCTGATAGCCTTATGCCGAATTCACAATGTCGCGTTGAACGCGTGCGTGCGTCGGTGCGCTTTGACACGCTTTATCGAAATTTTACGATTTTAAGTGCCAAAGCGCGCGAGCAACAATTTTGTAAAACGAAATGCTGCTTTGAAGCGAATGCGCGTTGAGAGAGCAGAGTATGACACATTAAAAGTTCGGTTTGTTTCTTGGCTAAAAAACACAAATTCAGAGCAGAATTAAAATTTCAAGTGTACTCCTTTTTTTCTTCTATCTGCAATTTTTATGCACGAATTGAAAAAGGATTCTCCAAAATACAAGAAAATCATATTTAACATTATATGTATCAAATCAAAAAGCAACCATAATTGGTTAACATTTTTTCTCCAAAAAAATCTAAAGAAATCAGTAGTTGCTCTACAAGAAAAAATGTTATTCGTCATTTCCACACACTGCATTAATTAATTTGCATTGAAAGAACGTCATATAGCTCTTTAAAAGTTGTGTGTGATAAACATTAGTGGATCTGTGCCACTCCAACTATGAACGGCACATTCTATGCCTTCAAATCGAACAAGTTGAAATTTTCAAGTTGTCAAACGCGCGTGATAGTAGAAAGTAGCTCTACTCAGGCGTCGCGTTGAACTTTACGATATTTACGATCTAAAGTCGACTCAACGCCTGAAGCTGTATTTTGTGTGGCAGCATATGAACGCTTTGTTTCTACATAATCTGTCAACGCACGCGCGCATCAACGCGACATTGTGAATTCGGCATTAAGCAGGCCATAGACAGCGGAAATGTGTGCTGTGTGTGGGCAGGTGTGCACACCGATTTTTGGTGTCAGACACGGTGCGAGTAAAAATCAAAAGTTTTTGATTTTTGGTTTCGGTGTCTCGATCGGTGTGATGTGTGTGGGGATGCACGCGCACTTTCAGTTCTCAGTTGCATCCGAAACGTAGTTGTGTGGAGAGCATCGGCATTCTGCCGTTTTTTTGAAATGATGTTAAATGGCAATTCGTGATTGCGAATTTTGACGATCATTTTTAAAACCATTCCTTGGACCAAATTCTTTTTTTTTTCTTTTTTTATTTTTATCTTTATTTAGGCACGAAGCTATTGCAATTAATGCACAAACCTCATCGCCCCCATCACTCGCACTCATGGTTTGGTCGTTCCTCGTTGAGGTTGAGACCACTTGCATAACTAAAGTGTGTAGGATTTGGTGTGGCGTGTGTGGCGGAATGCCACACCGGTGGTCCGTACACCGGTGTAGACACAAGTGTGCGGTCTATAGGCTGCTTAAGTCTAAGGCGAATAGCATACACTTTTGTCCCATTCATATAACCGTCATAAGAGAAAAGGGTGTATATGAGCAGTTTCCATTTTTATTTTGATAACCAAAGACCTCGCTACGTTTTCGGTGGTCTTCCCTGTTGTATTCATTCTGTTTGCTCAATGTGGACAGACAGCCCTCCGAGGATAAGCCAATTTATGATGGATGGTCAATATTTCCACAGAATTTTGTTCTGCCGCATTTATCCCTCCTCCCATGTTCCCAACCTTTGCCTATTTTCATATCCTGTCACTTCCCGAAAGACGAAAAGTAGCAACCATAACCACTGTCCTATCGCTGACCTTGCTCCAGCCAAGAATATGAAGCAAAAATTAGTAAATAATTGTTTTGTGATGAAACTACGAACTGGAAATTATAAATTCATATAAGGGGTAGGGGAGGTCACAGCCCCCGAAAAAGAAGACTTGCTTGTCATGGGGAATTAAGTTATAATACATACTTATTAGCATTTTATGAAATTTTTGCTCCGCTAAAAAGGAACCACCACGTAATTTGTTTTCCATGAAAATCTCTCGGGCTCGGTCCAATCCAGTACAGTTTTTTTTTTCTCTGTCTTATTTATATATTTAAGTGATTAATGATCCTTTTAAGACCGGAGAAATCATGTGACAGCTCGTTTGTATGCTAATTATAGTGGTCGAGAATAAATTATGCTAAACAGAATCGAGTTTATCTTTATTTCCGTCGCAGGGATATTTTTTCCAGCTTGAAATACCGGAGAGACAGCAACCCTTTTGTTTGCTAGGCTTGTGCGCACGGACATAATGAGATTATTTTAGAATATTATACACAAGTTGCAATACCTCAAGAAGTGAGGGTGACATGACACTGTGTCTTCAACAATTGATTTGAAAACAACGATAAAAAATAGTCGGGAACAAAAGAAAGCCGCAGCTACTTCAATTCTGTCACATAAATCTGCTTTCTTGTTAGGAATATCTTTATTAAATGCACGACTAAGTTGGGAAGATGTATTGAACCTGGTTTCTCATTCTGAAATATATACTCTCTGCTTGGATATAATATTAGTTCGTTGCTGTTGGAACTAGGAAATAAATTATATCTTTTAACCTTTATATACACAGTAAAAACAAATTGTACAGTTTTATTGTAGAAAGTGATTGTCTTGCTTAATTTGTAGGCTTTGACATTGGTTCTAGTACCCGGAAAGAGTAAAGGGCAAAAATCAGAGATATCGTTATGGAATATTAGCCCAGCCATTGGAAAAGTGCTGAGAATTAAACTCAAATCTCAAAGAGCAGAAAATAATAGGATACTGTTGGCACGAGCAGAAACCAAAAGTTTCTATGCTAGTTTTGTAATAACTACGAGACAAAAGATTTTGTTGTGTCCTGATGGTTGTACATAGTACAAGCTTTCGAACTGAACGGGGCCGTGGTGTGCAAATCCTTATCTAGCTTTAGGTGTTTTGCTAAATAAATAATTACTCCTTTGCATCAGTTCCCAAAGGTATACAGATAAGTATTCATGGTTACAACGTCAAAGGCCATATCTTAGAATCTTTGGTGATCAGGCTATAGACGCCCACAAAATATAAAAGCTAAAGTTAACAATGGTGGTTGGGTGTTGAATGAATAGGGTAGACACTGATTGGCGTCAACTTGGCGATGCCCAGTTGTTGCAACTGTTCAGATACACCAATTGTGCTTATTTTACCTCCTAGTGGTCACCACCGGGTACTGGTCCATCCGGAATTGACTTGCTGAACTTATAAGCGCGAGTGTTGAACACGTAGAAAATAGCAACACTATAATGCTCTGTTGGAGTGGACTGTCTGCTCGAGTCTCAGTAGTCTTACATGAGCACCTCAGAAAGAGGACGTACGGCGGATGAATTCACATGGTTGAATCAACGGTGACGTCAACAGTCAACATGGCAGATACCTCAATGAGCTACTTCGACGTATTTGGAGCTGAGGTCATTGAGGATTTTTCAACACTAGTCAGGGTGTTGAAATAGAGATGGTGGCGGAAGAGCCCTTAATGGGTCAACGGCAGCTCTCACATCCCCGCAGAGGGTCACTGACTCCGGAATATTCCGGCTCCTATTGCCCAAGGGGTCGCAGAAAGGGCCTGGTCCTCCAGGTTGGGGGTTGTGCGTGGGGTTAACTACCCTACCACGGAAAAACAACTCAGTTGCGAAGCAACCAATAGCCTCGGATAAGGACGGATTCACTGTTGACGACCCTGCAAAACGAAAAAAGGACAACGACGTTCGGATCTGCACGTGGAATGTTCGAACTCTGAACAGACCACGTGCAGCCGAACAACTAGCGGAGGCCCTTAACTGCTACAAAGCAGGTATCACCGCCATCCAGAAAGTGCGGTGGGATGGGCCGGGCAAAAGAAGGATGAAAAACTGTGACATTTACTACAGTGACTGCTACAGAGAGCAAAAGCAGCGTCTATTTGGATGCGGATTTGTTGTAAGCGGCAGACTTAGGCAAGAAGTCCTGCACTTTCGACACGTTAGTGAACGCCTTACAACTATCCGCATCAAGGCTAAATTCGCCAACATCAGCCTAATATGCGCTCACGCCCCCACAGAAGATAAAGACGATGCTACCAAAGAATGTTTCTACGAGCTCCTCGACAAAACATATGAGCAATGTCCTAAGCATGACGTTAAAATCGTCTTGGGTGATTTTAACGCCAAAATAGGAAAGGAGGACATCTTTGGTAGCACAATCGGAAAACACAGCCTACACGACACCACGTCTGGAAACGGACTTAGGCTGATTGATTTTGCGGCGGGACGTAATGTTAACATAGCTAGCTCACGGTTTCCTCACCTCAATATACACAAAGGAACATGGCGATCACCTGATCATCAAACCGTCAACCAAATTGATCACGTTGCGATCGACGCAAGGCACTCCTCCAGTATTATAGATGTTCGAACTTTCCGAGCGGCCAACATAGACTCGGATCACTACCTTGTTGTAGCCAAGGTACGAATGCGGATATCCGTGACGCCACAACAACGAGAAAATACTGTGAGGAGATTTAACGTTGGACGACTACAAACGCAACAAACCGCCAGGACCTTTGCCGATCGCGTATCCCTCAACCTCTCGAGAAGTCCTATGCTGCCGGCATCAAGTGCCGAAGACCAGTGGCACCGATGCCAAGAAGCCATCAAAAATGCCGCAACTGATGTGCTCGGTTTCACCAGCCCACCCCCCCGAAACCCCTGGTTTGACGAAGAGTGCCGGCAAGCACATGCAGCAAAACAAAGTGCCTACGAAGCGTCGCTGCATAGAAGGACGAGAGCAGCTCGTCAGCTCTACGAGCAAAAAAGGAGGGAAGAACATCGGCTTCTCCGGAGAAAAAAGAGAGAGCATGAGAAGCGCGCGATCGAGGATATAGAGAGGGATGTTACTCCAGGAACAATGTTCGGAAGTTTTACCAAAAGGTAAAAAGAACGTGTCATGCCAACAAGACCCGAACGGAGACCTGTAGAGACGAACAAGGAAACCTGGTAGTAGAGTCACAGTCGGTGCTGAGGACATGGAAAAACCATTTCTGCAGATTGCTAAACGGCGAAGATGACACAAATTCCGCTGTCAGGCAGAACGAACCATTCAACCTGGACGGTGAAAGCCAAGATTACCGTCCACCTGACCAAAATGAAGTGAGGATAGCAATATCCAAGCTTAAATTCAACAAGGCTGCTGGACCGGACGGCTTAACTGCCGAGCTGTTTAAGGCAGCGGGAGATGACCTGGTAGAGAGCATACACCAACTCGTCTCCAAGATCTGGTCAGACGAAAGTATGCCTGATGAATGGAACCTCAGCATCGTTTGCCCGATCCACAAGAAAGGAGACTCTCTAAACTGCGCCAACTATAGAGGCATCAGTCTCCTGAGCACTGCGTATAAGATCATGTCTGCTGTACTGTGTGAACGCCTGAAACCATTCGTCAACGATCTGATAGGTCCCTATCAGTGCGGTTTTAGGCCCGGCAAGTCCACGACCGACCAAATATTCACACTACGGCAGATCCTGGAGAAAACCCAAGAAGTCCAGATCTTTTTATCGATTTTAAGGCCGCATATGACAGCATTTATAGAGACGAGCTATACAGAGGCATGTCTAGTTTTGGCATCCCTGCCAAACTTGTCAGATTGTGCAGAATGACGATGGAGAACGCTCGCTGCTCCGTAAAGGTCGGAAACATTCTCACCGAGACCTTTGATGTCAAAAAAGGATTTAGACAAGGTGACGCGCTGTCATGTGACTTCTTCAACATCATTCTTGAGAAAATTGTGCGAAACTCACAAGCCAACACCAGAGGCACAATTTTCCAAAAGTCTGTGCAACTGCTTGCATACGCTGATGACATTGACATTGTTGGCAGAACACAGCGAGCTGTCACTGGTGCGTTTGCAAGTATTAGTACAGAAGCGGCAAAAATGGGTTTGGTGGTGAATGAGGGTAAAACAAAATATATGCTGTCAACAAGAAGGGACACACAACACCGACGAATCGGACAGAACGTCACGATAGACAGCTAGAACTTTGAGGTAGTTAGGGACTTTGTCTACCTCGGCTCCGCTATAAACTCTGACAATGACATCACAACAGAAATCAAGCGAAGAATCACACTTGCCAACCGTTGTTTCTTTGGCCTAAGACGGCAATTGATTAGTAAGGCCTTGTCAAGAAGCACTAAGGAGATTCTATATAAGACACTCATCATCCCTGTCCTGCTCTATGGCGCAGAAGCATGAACCCTAGCAAAGACGGATGAGGATCTTCTTAGTCGCTTCGAACGCAAAATTCTTGGAGTGATTTTTGGTCCCGTTTGCGTTGACGGACTCTGGAGGAGAAGATTTAACAGCGAACTCTACGAGCTGTACAGCGACATCGACCTGGTCAGAAAAGTGCGCATTAGTCGTCTAAGATGGTTAGGACATGTAGAGCGAATAGACACCAACGCTCCGGCCCGAAGAGTCTTCGATTCCAACCCGGAGGGACAACGCAGTAGAGGAAGACCTCGCCTTAGGTGGCGCGCGCAAGTGGAAGGGGACCTCAACCAACTTGGAGTGCGCAACTGGAGGCAGTTAGCCAAAGATCGTGCTAACTGGAGAGGCGTGTTGGTTGAGGCCCAGGTCCACCCCGGACTGTAGCGCCACCTTAAGTAAGTAAATAAAGTTAACAATAAACAATCAAACCGTGAGCACAGTGGCTCTATGATTGATGCGCTGAACTACTAAGAAAGGGTCTCAGGTTAAATACCCGGAAAAAATAAATGCAGCAAATGTTGTTTTTGAAATCTTTGAAAATATTTTAAAGTTACCTAGTATTTAAATTGTGTGTAAGTATTTAAAAAAAAAAACATTTAACCAAATAAAAAAAGAAACTTTCTCGTTCATCAAATCCAAAAGTTTAGTTGAGTTAATTGGTAGGATGGTGAAAAGTTCAGAAGCAACCGTACGTAAAATCTAAGAATAGGAAACGTTAAATAAAATTCGCGATTAGGTTATTCATTGAATGTGGCAGTAGGTAGATATCAACTGACAATGTATGAGTTTTAAAGGTAAGCTCTCAATAACAGGCAGTTTTCGCAAGGTCTGGTTAGAGAGCGCCTATAGTGGAATACCCAAATACAGCCAAATATCTAGGCATGACTCTAGACGCTAAACTGCGTTGGGAAGCGCATGTAAAGAAAAAAAAAATAGATGAGTTGAGCATGCGATACAGTAAAATGTATTGGCTTATTGGGAGATTTTCTCTCCTGTCTAACTATAATAAGTTATGGCTATGCAAGCAAATTCCTCAAACCAACATGGGCTCCAATTGTGGGCATGCTGATTCCAAACAAATTTACAAAAAATGTAGTACTTAGGAAAATAATCAATGCAACTTGGTAGGTAGGTATATAAATGCATAACGCTGATCTACATAGAGATCTAAATATTGAAATGGTTGAAGACGAAGTTAAAAAGTATAAGCTTCTCAACCACGTTAGTTTAAAATTAACCGTATTATTAAATACAGATAATGTTATCAGGAGATTAAGGCGAATAAAACCGCTTGATCTATAAAAATTAGTTAAGAATAGAAATAAGGTCATTGTATCGAATCGCATGAGTATTTGTGACTCTATATTCGATGTGGAAAGAAGGGAACACATATTCATACGTAGTTAACGAAAGACAGTTTTTCGCAAGTTCTGGTTAGAGAGCGGCTACTGTACTCTTTAATAAGCTCTTACACTTTACAAGATTTTTGAGTACGAGGAGAAGCGTCGTAGGAGTTTCTGTTTTTTGATCTGTTAAGGCATGATTTTATTTTTGACTGGAATAGATTAATGACGCTGGTTTAAGTTGTCAATGATTGACAGCAGTGTTCGTGATAGATTGATATGTTTATATATATGAGTATTTATATTTAATAATTCAGGCATTAAGTTTTGAACTTGCATTAGTAGTTATAGACTGAATAACCCGATGGTCGTGTGTGAAAATGAACTGTGATTTTCTGATTGCGTAAGCCCCCACGTGGGTGGCATTATTTTTAAGTGCTTACTCAAATATTGTTGAAAAAGAAGAAGTGGGTTACATTTTCTCAAAAGAAGTGTAGCTGTAATGTAATTGCATTTTGATTGGGAATACGGTATTGAGTTTGACAAAAATATACGAAGCCAGGTCGGGATTTCGGTAGTCATATTTGAAAAATAATTAAAAAACGTATTTATTCGAATTTTTTGAGAAAAACTAAACTAACTGTTTGATATATTTGTTCGTATTTACTATTTTTTATTTTACATGTTAAATTTATACTAGTTTATTGCATTTATTTAACCATTAGTATTGTTCTGTTTACTTTAACGCAAACATTGTATAATTTTCCCTATTTCTTGCACAAGTTTCAAATTGTTATACATCAGTTTAAGTATTGAATAAGGAACTTGAATTGACCGAATTAAATGAAGCAGCATGTGCTATGTCCGTCCATGCTCGGAATTATTATATTCAGCACAGTTTGGGCGAAGTTCGCCGGGTCAGCTAGTATGTATTATATAAATTATTTTTATTTATAAAAGATCACAATATAAATGACATTCTAATGCAAAGAAAGAATAAGGCTTATCAAATTTCAAATTGTTCAATTGTGTCTCCATTACCTATTCCAAAGTTTGGAGTACAGTATAGTATAGAACCATCAAATTCTTGCAGCACTAGAAAGCAATTTATGTACATATTCGTTTGTTCCTTCGTAGTCTGTATGGAAGATGTTTAAATGACTGGTTAGCCTATATATGGAGTGGGAAAACTTGTGTTACTTGTGCTTGTGGCTAATTCGCTTTTATTGAATAAATTATAGAAGCTTCCGATTCATGCAGTTTTTCACACATTTATAAAAATTATTTATTTAATAAATAAATTACCAAAGTCGACGTCAAACAAATACTTTGTTCGACAGCGTGAAGGTGAAGTCGGATTTGAGGGAGTCGGCAGTTTGAATTCGATTTCGATTTCTCTACTTAAAGTCAACAAAATATATTCTTCGACTGGTTAAATAAAAACGCTACCCGATGGTGATTCCTTTCTTAGGTTATTAATATTTTATACCTATTCTCGAACATAATAAAAAAAAAATTTTTTTAATTTTCGGCAAATTTAACGACTTCAATTAACTTATTTACAATTAGCTCAGTCTTTTCCATTTCAAAATTTCCTTCGTTAGAATTGAATCCGTTAGAGTTTTCTGATTCCGCACAGGGAATACTTTTATCGCTTTCATCCGATAAATCTAATTTAAATCTGCGCATCCTTTTAGAAAGGGTTTTTTTTTGTTTTTTCTTTTTCACTTTTATTTGGATGCTTAAAAAAGTTCTTTTGGCTTCTTATGCTATTTTTTCGCTTCGCATTCTTTTACTCCAATTTGTTCAATCGAAATCGTCAGAATTCGAGAAACTCCACTTCGACGAGTTTTGTTTGGAGTGCAAAGTCGCGATATAGGTCGTATAGCTTCAGGCGCAAGGGCTTGTCCTAAATTCTTTGTACTTGTACCTAGGTGTATTTTGTAGTGTATCATCAGTGTTACTTAAAATGTCTAGAATAGGTTGGACTTAATTTTCTTCTTCTCGCAAACTGCCCACCAAAAATTGTTCTTCTCCAAAAATCTGGGAGTTGAACTGATTTATACCAGCTTGGAAGCTTACCGTTTATTTCTTATATTTTCATCAATATTGCTTCGATTTATCTTATTTTTGTACTTCCGAACCATATCTTTAAGAATATAAGAACACAATATAGAATAATTGTTTGTATAAAACAATGTAGTAGTATGGGATACTTTTAATAATACTGTCAAATGTACCACACATGTTACCAAAACTATATTCTTATTTTTTTAATTTATATTGTTTTATTTTCACACGACTCATTTTTATTTTGGTGAAACTTAAGATGAGTGCTAACAAATTTGTATAATCATTTGAAGAAAATAGTTACATTTAGTTCGAAAAACAGTTATACGTACAACTGCGATCTCGAATCCACAAAATCACGTGTTGCTCTGAAAAGAGCTGTAGTATGACTTTCTTTCTTTAAAAGAAATAACCTACGCATCTTCCTGCAATCTCAATTTTACCCTACCTGTATAATTTAGTAACAGGCGAATGAATAAAAAACTCGTGTATTTTTTACTTAGAATTTAGCTACCAATAGTTTTATTTGCGTCCGCACAGGTTGACGATCGAAAGTAGCGAGAGACATACAATTTGTTATACAAAAATGACAAACTGTTACCACTGAGACTAAACTGACCAATAGACGAATATGAAACACAAAGAAAAGAACAAAAGAGAGCATTTTTACGTTAGGAAACTACAGTTTACAGTGTCTGTCTATTGGAAAGCAATATAGCAAAGTATTATTGAGTAGAAATATATGTAGGTGCGTTACATTAAATAAGGTAAGCTAGGATGGTTTGGCAATGCACAAAATTAACAATAAGAAGTAAACAAACCAAAATAAGTAAAATTTTATGAGTAGTTAACACTACCGTTTCACAAATGCTGTATCTACATTTTTACTAAATCTAACTAATTGTCGACATTAGTGCTAGATTATAGGTAAGGCCGTGCGTCTTTTCTGTCCACATAACTGTTTTGTCTCAAACAGTGTGGAAAAGTGCACAAGTCGAACGGTGCACGATAGAAGTAAAACTCCCCGTTGTTAAATAATTTTATTTCCAGGAAAAACGGATAAAATTAAAAAACGGCAGAAAATTTTCTTCAACGTTACAAAGCGGGTTTTATTTGATAATTGTCTTATTTATAGAAAAAAGGTTGACATTTATACCTTTGTTTATTTACAAAAGTGTGGAGACTTTTTAATGACAAACGTCAATTGTAGCTTAAGTCTTTATATGCGATACTATTATATTTACTTTACAATTTTACTTTGTGTTTTAATTTTGAATGATAATAATATATATCCTCAACAATAACTATTAGTTAAAAGAAACGAGACATTTATGGTTAGGGTAAATTGTGAAGCGTATTTTTAAGAGTTGCTTTGATGCAATTTAATATCAGCGATATCGCGATGAGTCCTAAGAGTCTGTAAATTGAGCTACTTTAGGCGATTCTCATACGTAAATTGTGAGGGTCATTCCAGTCAAGCCCACGTAAGGCAAAACGAATGAATCTACGCTGGCCGAATTCGATTGAAAAAGTATGCACTTCATGGTAAGGAGACCAGACTTGGATGGCAAATTCAAGAAGTGGTCAAACAAAAGTCGTATAAAGGGATTTAGTGACATAGGGGTTAGAGAACTCGACCAAAGTTTAACAAAGCCGAGTGCAGAGTTAGCTCTGCTAATAATGTTGTCAATATGAGTACGAAAGTTAAGTTGGGCGGCGCAAATAATGCCCAGATCACGAATGAAGTAAACCGCGGTGGAAAACCGATCGATTTAGTTTGAAGAGTATGACTCCAACACAATGGGCACAAATTCCTAGGGAGACACTTCTTCCACGAGCTTTCCAGCACATCAGTAGACAAGATAATGAGCTTCATCAAATCCACAGGATGGTTTGTATGCAACAGCACAGTGAGTACTTAATCCCCCCAATGGGAATCACAATGGGTCAATATTGACCTAAGTGTGGCACGGAGTACTCCACGCCACTGGTAGAGCTGAATGTGAATTGAAAAACCAAGATCCAATCCGATCAATCGATCAACCCTTAAACCCCAAGATGACTGGTCTGCAATGTCGATAGGTATTGGGGATCTCTACCTATTCGGTCTGTTTGATTCTCCCCTACTCGTGGGTACAGTTAAAGGATTTATCCTTGTGAAGACTAAAAAATAAATTTTCTGGGAACCTCCCACTTGTCCCGCAATAAAACACACGTTCAATCCTTAGAGGGGTCGACCCTTCTTTATTCGCAGTCTACTTAAAACTGAATTCACAAAATAATCATATAACCTAGCCGATACATAACTGACAAACATATTCATACTTCATAATTGCTGATCTGCAGTTCCCATGCAGATCACATATACATATCTTCATATTATTCGCCCGGACGTGGTGTGCCGGTGGGAATGGTGCCAATCGGATGCGCGTGTGTCGTGTCAGGTAACGGGAATGAACTTGCAAGCGAATGTGATTCGCTTGCACTTTTGTTACTGCAGGTGAATGCCTGATCGTGATAACTGCCGCCCCTTCAAATATCTGCGTCCCGCAGATCGCCTGACGGACAGGGGAATGAACCTGGGTTTCTGCTGGGGTTGTTGACTTCTTGGGCAGGTCGTGGTACGGGGCGCGGAACTGTTCCTCGTCGCCAGGATAGGCGGAGCTCCGGGATGTTCACCCTTCCATAGATCTTTCTCCAGAATAGACAGATGGCAGTAATGGCTACTATGATAATGAAAATCTCTGTAAGAATAGAAGAGATAAGATTTCTATTTAAGATATTTATGAGCTCAATATTCTTCGTGTTAAGGTCATGCACGTATTCCAGGTTAGGTTTAACTCTGTTGCTTGTCACATTGGCCAGGACCGGGGGCAGTGCCTGTGGGTTGAAAATCGTTCTGCTGTTCACAAGAGTTCACTTCTTTATATTCGCGAAGGCGAGGATTTACTTTTTCACTTGTGATTTTATTTTAATACTTTTCCTTTAATTATTAATTTTTGCAGACTGTGGGGGGTCCCTGCTGGGGCGCCAGTTAAAGGATTTATCCTTGTGAAGACTAAAAAATAAATTTTCTGGGAACCTCCCACTTGTCCCGCAATAAAACACACGTTCAATCCTTAGAGGGGTCGACCCTTCTTTATTCCCAGTCTACTTAAAACTGAATTCACAAAATAATCATATAACCTAGCCGATACATAACTGACAAACATATTCATACTTCATAATTGCTGATCTGCAGTTCCCATGCAGATCACATATACATATCTTCATATTATTCGCCCGGACGTGGTGTGCCGGTGGGAATGGTGCCAATCGGATGCGCGTGTGTCGTGTCAGGTAACGGGAATGAACTTGCAAGCGAATGTGATTCGCTTGCACTTTTGTTACTGCAGGTGAATGCCTGATCGTGATAACTGGTACACATACGAGTATGAACCAAATAAATAAAAAAAAAAAAACAAAAATAAAAATAACGTGCCTTTAGAAAACGAGGTGGAAGGCCTAGAAGGGGTCGAGAATGCGTTAGAAGACACTGGAATGAACCCGAATACGCTCGATGGGTCAGTGGACTCTAATGGGAAACCAAAAGATATAGCAGATCAATCGTCAGTGGAGGTGGACAATGCGGTGCAGAAATGCGCCAAGAGGTCAGCTGAAACTGCGGAAGCCGGATTGGGTGAGGAAGGAAGTCTCGACCCCGAAGATGGGCCTTAGAGACGATGATACCTGCAAACTATGCCTGGAGGAATCTGAGACGGCGGCACATATACTGTGTCAATGTCCATGCGTTGGCTGGCAGAAGAATGAGGATCTTGGGACATCATTGCGTGGATACTCAGTCGATGAAACAAATCTCACATTAACAGATGCTAGCGTTAACACTATGAATCGAACCCAGGGAATAACTCTGGAGAAATCCAGAGAGTCTATCTGGGTAAGATTAATAGTGGCAGAGAGACGAAAAGATATAATATAGCTATAGAGAAGGGAATTGACTTACAATGGAAGAACATTGAATCGTAAACTATATGCTCTCAAAAAGTTTAGGTATAGAAGAGAGCTTAGCGATGTTTCTATATTTAAAGATATCACTCTTGTACCCCTTTTTGTGGATGGGAATGATAAATGAGTCCTTCCACAGTTTAGGGCAAATACCTTGTGTAATTGAAAGCTGGAAAAGAGCATAAAGGAGCAGTGCTAGTTTGTGAACACATTTCTTTAAAACTATGACAGGGAGATCATCTGGACCGGAGGAGAAGTCGTCCTTAAGAAGAATAGGGAATTCAGATGCGTCGTAACAGGTACGAAGAGCCAAAAGCACACCACGACCAGGGGTGTTCGCATTTGAAAGGTTATAGGCATAACGTAACACATTGAAGTCGGATGAAAAAAGTTTATTATTCATAATGTTTGGGGTTAGATTTGTTTCAGTCTGTGGATGTTTTAGTTCGAAGACCCCTAACATTTTGATAGTAAAGGGACATGTAATTAAGGTTAGCTCTGTCAGAGCAAGAGGGTTGAGACATGTTATTAGAGATTTAATTAGGGGTGGAATGATTGAGGACGAAAAAAGTTATTATTGTCCACTCGACTTGTTTGGCGGTATGAGAACCATTGGAGGTTTATAAGTGCCGTATAAGAGGACAAATGTTAAAATATTCGTGATATTTTAAGAACAGCCGTGTAAGGGCTAAAAATATAGTTTGGAGTCCCACTTCAGAAATTAGGCGTACGACATGAATATTGGTTATCCCATCAATGGAGACCGATTCCGGTTTGTCGTGTAAAAACCATAAACTAAGTATTAAATAGATTGCCAGCTGCCGCGCACCTACCCGATTCCCCTCGCAAATTTTGAAAAGAAAATTCCCTCTCTCTTAAATTTCGTATTCGTGAATACGTGTGAAGTAGTAAAAAAAAAGAATTCTAAATTCAAATAATGACACTGAGCAGTCATCCAACATCGTGGTATTACTACCTTTTTGTAGAAATATTGATATCCGTACCAAACAGAAAGAAAGCATCAACACTGTGGAAGTATTAGGAATCTGACGAAAAAACCTTCGAACTACATTGCAACACAATAAAAGTCCATAAAAAGGGATTTAACTTTTAGTAAAAATGTCTAGTACCAAGAAATAATCATTATAATGTTAACAAACTGCGATTTTTATACTGAAGGTTAATTCAATGTGAATTGCTATCCGAATAATACTAATTTTACTTTAAGAAGAAACATTTTTTCTAAACAAATAGAGGGAATTTGAGTTCGGTCAAAAGGGAAAAAATCCCACGCTTCATGGGAAAAACAGTGTAAGTTTCTATCAGCTGATGGATGCGTTCCAACAGTTTGAATTTGTTGTTATATTTCACCACGAAAGCATTTATTTTACAAAATGGTTAATAACTAATGTAATCAACGTTTAATTAAAGGAATAAACTGAGAAATATTCATTCGTAGGAAAAAAATAATACATTTTTGTACCTACAATTATTGTTTTTGTTTTCGTTTGTTGTTTTTGGCGAAAAATTATTCTGCTGGCGAATGTCGACAAAAAAAAGGCAACGAATTCAAATGGAAGAATTGATAAGGAATATTAAAATTTAAAGTTCCTTGGGGTTCAGGGCAGAGATATGAACATTTCTGAGTGGGTAACAGTTTTGAGTTTTGAGTTAAAATCGTTTCTTTCCAGAAAACAAAAAGGCAAAAAAAATATTACAAAATTTCAACAATTTAATAAACAAAAGAATTTCAAACAAGCGTAATAAATGAAAACAATTGAATCAGCCGAGAACAGCCATGAATAATGTTTATTTAGAAAATAACTTTTTGTCATATCCATTGAATTCAGCTTGTTGGTTTTTATACTATTCTGGTGCAGATTTCATTTCGAAATGCTATAAATTTCAAACCTTCGTAGCACTTAACAATTAATGGGTGATGACAAACAAATTTTTAGAAATCTATAACGGAAAAATAAAAATTCTTTCAACTTTTTTAGAATATTTATTTTTTTTTTTTTTCTAAATTTTCATTGCACTAATAAAAAAAATGTCTTATTAGATACAATCGACGAAAATTAATTTATTCTCTTTAAACTGTACGAGAAAGAACTGAAACTTAAATATATAGCTTTCAGTAAAATTCCAAATACTTATTTGCAGATACTGATTTTATTTTATCTAGGTAAAATAAAATAAGTCCTTGTAATATTCGTTTTAATGAAACATAAATTTTTACTAAACTCACCACACCAACTAATTATTTGAATTATTTGAATTTTTTCCAATGTCACCACAGAATGAGTTGTCAGTCATCTGTCAGGTTGCTAACATGGCACACATAATTTCGCACATAGAAACAGGGAAAACAGCTTGTAGGCAAACTCTCTTAAGTTGGAAGAGCTGGCGGTCTATTTAATACTTAGTTTATGGTAAAAACGCTAGGAAAAGGCGAAGCGGGAGAGGACAAATTGACCAACAACATCAGGATGGTCAATGGGATGCAGCATTGGATCTATGGAAGACACTTTGTTACGGGAAAGTGAGTTAGAGATGGTATTCTGATAGATATTATGAAATTAGGATTTTAGACTCGATCTAGACTTAGTTTGTGAGCTTAAATCACCATCCCATTCCCGAGGAAAATAACCAAGCGTATTTACTGGCTAAGTTGATTTTGAAGCTTCCGTTTAAAAGGGTCTACCTGTTGGCAGTCAAGACTGGCGATGGAGTGTTTGCGACTAAATAAATTCTGCACCCAGGGAGCATTGAAATGTTTCGGAGCGCCCTTTAGGAGTAAAGTAGCAACGTCTGTTTTGGCTGGAGTACTGTCGTTCATGCTGGCAGACTTGTTTAATGCATCAAGTTTACTTATTGGCAAGTCAGCAGAAGTTGGTGCGGTAAATGCAGACGAAGGTTTCTTGTGAATAGAGGGTGGAGCGGCTGTTAACGACGGCGAGGTTACATCAACCTCAGGACCAGAATTCAGCACTTCATGATGTTATATCACAACCCTGGGACATAGTAACGAGTGTTCACTAATTAACTCAGTCTTTTAGGGTTGAATATAACTGTGTCGGAGTTGGATTAAGAAATTTATTTTAAAAACCAAAAGTTTTATAATTTATGATTTATAATCTTAAGTATTCAGTTTTCATAACGCATTTTGTTTGCATTTTATTTGCATGTGGTTACGACGTAGATTTAATGTAATCAACTGATTCAGTAATTTAGTGTCTGTGTAACACCTGGTTTATGAATTTTGCA
Source organism: Cheilosia grossa (assembly GCA_963082955.1). NCBI lineage: Eukaryota > Metazoa > Arthropoda > Insecta > Diptera > Syrphidae > Cheilosia > Cheilosia grossa. Next base: position 11,792,742 of record OY720145.1, read on the forward strand.
GTCTCAGGTTCAATTCCTTCCGTTGACTCACCATATCACAATTTCCGAACCACATTCACGAGTTTACACCCCAGTTCCAGAGGGCCCATAGAAGTATTCACTTCAAAAATTAAGTTGAAAGTATAAAAAAAATACACAGAAACTTTCATTGAAATCGGTTGAGGGGTTGAAGAGATCGACAACACCGTAATACACCCTATACGCACAAATACACGTGTTTACTATGCCGCTTTAACTCAATACACATACCGCTATAACCAATTCACATACAAACATCGTGTATTTAGTGAAACTTTGGCATTGAAGTCACCTTTCATGGAAAATTTACAGAAACAAAATGGGTTCACTCATTACAGGGAACATCAATTTTAAACACAACACAACTTATTTTTATTGTATACATAAATAGAAGATTGAATATACATAGATAAAAAGACTACAGCCTGTGTTAAGAGAAGAAATATCCAAGAGAACAGCTGTCCTCAGAGTTTCTTAATTCAGCAGTTCGGGTTGGGCATGAAGTTGTAGTACCATTTCTTTCAAAAATAAGATCATAAAAAAACCAAAGCTTTAGGCCCAGGGTTCTCTAATTCCTTTATGAGGTCGCGTGCTAACTCAGCGTGAAGGACATGCATTTTGCTTTGATTCCAAACTCGCATGCAATGATTATCCGTGGGTTAAATGAAGCCACTATATGGCGTCTGTCAGCATTGCAATACATGAAGTTCTCAACGCGAACACTTGGGCTGTGCTTTGCATGAGGAAAAGTTGCCGCGGGTTGACAATTCCCACAGCAAGACCGAGGCATATACATATACAAATATGCGCAGGACGCAATTACACACACAAATCGACTTATTCAGCATATTTACCTGCGATCCGAAATGGCCTGAAACTCTGCAGCTCTTACTTCAATGGCGAATTTCTACCGACCGACACGTATTATCCGATTTCATGAAATTTTGTGGTTAGGTATGTTTATATTTGGTTCCAGCTTTAAAGATAGGATAGTTTTGGATCTGATGGGTGTCGCTGTTGTTAAAATAAAAGAAATTTTAATTCTTTCAACTGAATTTTGAAGTGAATGGGCACACTGAATATGGGGAGTTGACTGGTGAATGTGTTACGAATATTAGGATCTGGCGGGACAACGGAATTATAGTCAATCTGATGTTAATTCTTAAAACTAAAAAAATTGTACACACTTTAAACATTAGACTATTGAATCGGTTGATTAAACTAGATCGAAATTGCAACCACTTGAAAACAAAACGCAAACCAAAACTCTTAAAAGAAATTATTGAAAAATATATTTTATGAGTTAAAAAAGAGATGTGTAGATATTCATTGCAAAGTGAATTTTTATGGTCTAAAGGTCGGTGAATAACAAACACAGTACAATATGGATAGGTATTAGAAACACTCATACAAGAATTTTTTTTTTGATTTTACAGGTTTCTTATATCCGTGGTGGAGTGTATAATTATGTAAATTCGACAAAAATTGATAACACATTTATTATTCGTTTCAAGACTCTGTCACGAAGACAGTTTGATCGTCGTAATAACTCCGCACTAATTAATCCAGCTTGTTCATCAAATATCAAATTGTGCAAGTTAAACAATTCGTTGCCTTAAAAACATGATTGCTTTTCGATAGCCATAGCCCAATGCTCGACTTTTTGTACATGCAGATTTATGTCCCAATGCAGTGTATCTGCAACTGCAGCGCGAACTCAGAATTAAAAAAAAACCTCGAAGCCCATCAATTTGCATCCCTAGGGGAGAGTTTCATTTCCATAGGACAGGATGTTGCTGAATTTTGCCATTCAACACAAAATACAATTCCACCATAAAACGTGATATTGATTTTCAGAAAATTTATTTGTTTATCAATGTTACGAGTGAACTTTGAACTCGTAACGGATGCATGTCCTCAATTCCGAACAATAATGCATGCCTTTTTTTCCTGCAGATATTTAAAATGCAATTTGAAAGCAATTTTAAAGTTCGATTTTTGTCAGGTCCCTTAAAAATAGCATTTATCTGGAGGACGGAAAATTTGATTTTTTTTATGGCCGTTATTTTTAATTTTATGAATAACTAGCTGACTGACGTTGTCCTGTCTTAACTATTAATATTAAAATAGATTTTGAATAATTAATAATAAAAAATATTTATACCACGTATATTATTTATGTATTCTAATGCTTTATGATGCGCAATACATATTCTTAGTTTTATTTTCTGGCACGTAGCTATCTAAATAGTTGATGCCACAAACACTTAGCGACTCTCCTTGTGATTTATTTATCGCCATTGCAAATGTTACCCGTACTGGATATTGTAGCCATTTAAAGTTGAGTGGCATGTCGGTCGGAATCAAAGGAATCCGTGGGAACAAAACGTCCTCGCCTTTGTACTTCCCTTTCACAATTGTTGATTCGAAGACGTTGTTCATTAATTTCTTCACCTCAGATCGGGTGCCATTACAAAGACGTGGCTGGTTAATATTCAGTAACATAATCATTACAGACACGATTTTTAATTGCAGATTATGAGATGGTAATCCGGAATATTCCACCGAATTTAAGAATTCCGTTGGATAGTTGACAACACCATCTTGATTAGTGACGGAATCAATCGATTTGTATGTCATCAATTCAGGAGCTATATTATTTTGAATTCAAAAATTTATTTCATTGGCATCGAGGTTTTTAGCAGACAATGTAACTCGTTCCCTCAACAAAATATGATTTTTGTAATTTTGATCAATGTTTGGGAAAACCTTCTCGATTAGTTCGTTCTTTGATTTAGTAAAATGACAAAAATTGGTAGGGGAAATAGCCACCCAAATGGAAAATGAAATAACCCTCCAAAATTTGTATGGAGGTGGGCATTTATTTCACTGTTTTTTGGGTACTTATTTCGTACTTCAAATTGGGCGCAACCGAATCGCTTCCATTGTATTATGAAATATATAGGGGTGGGCATGCTGGCGTTGATCGTGGTATTAGGTACTGGTAATGTTTAGCGAAAATCACCTGCTAATAAAATCAATGCACCACCAAACCGTTTTTGGTTTTGGAGTTGTTCCACAATTTTTCTTTTTGTTGTTTACACAACGCTAATCAACCCGTGTTGCTGAATCGTCAATAAAATAAATTTGCAAAACGAACTTAGTGCCCAACCGGCGTTGCCAATAATGAGCCTGTTAGATAATATATTTGACCTTGAAAATGCTATAAAAAAAAACTACTGAATATTTTCTCAAATTTCTTTTTTTATTTGAAAGTACAATCCTTCCGGCTGCCTCGGCTGGCCATGCAGTAGCCTACACGATCGGTCCAATTTTTAAGCACATTATCGATTGTGTGCAGCTGTATTTCACCAATGGCTTCACGAATATTGTCCTTTAAAGCGTCAATTGTCTCTGGCTTGTCGGCGTAACACTTATCTTTTACGGCACCCCACAAATAATAGTCCAACGGTGTCAAATCGCAGCTCCGAGGTGGCCAAACGACTCTGCTCCGCGACTGATAATGCGATCTTCAAAAACAGGGCGCAAAACATCGAGTGTAGCCCACTTAGCGAAGCGAAAACGCATTGGATGATCATTTGGCTTTAACTCCTGAACCAATTGGACTTTGTATGGCGTCAAAGCAAGTTCTTTATGCAAAATTCGTCTCAATGATGTCTCCGAAATGTTCAATTGTTAAGAACAACGATATTTCCATGTTGTGGAATTCGATGCCGTTTCATACTATTCAGCGTTTCGCGTTGCTCCTCAGTTTAACTTGCTCTTGTATATCTTTGACTTCTACCATTGCGAGTTCTGTTCTTGAATTTCCTAATTTTCCACGAAATTTTCTTGATTTTTTTTTCATAAGAACCTGCATTTTGCGTGGTTTCGGTGGGTGGGTTAACCAGTAAACGAACCACCACATATGTCTAGATCAAGACTAGACTTTACTGATGTTTACCGACACTTACCGAACAATAATCTCAATGTGAATGTGAGCCATAAGCCTAATACGAGTCTTTTTTCACAGACTAGTCCTATGTATTGATATACGATTATGACATATAACTTCATCTACGTCTCTCTATAATTTGCAACTAGAAGAAAAAATAAATAAATAAATAAATCTTGCGTAGTAAATCAAACCCCACAATAGGTGTATGTAACGAGCCTACTGGAAGCAGACTACTGGATTGTTTTGTTAGCTATCGTTTACTTATTATCATAAAGAAAAATGTTCCAAACTCATTTAAAGGTATAACAAATGAATGAGGACAGGGCGGCACTAGGTAAGGAAAACCAATTCAACTGGTAACTAAAAGAGAAAACAAACTTTGACATTACGTCCATTACAGTATTGTTAATTATTAGGATATTCACTATACCATATATGTATATACACACCTACACTTGAATGAGGATATAAAGGATATGAAAGAAAAGTTTCCAACAAGTTTCACAAATTGGAAAAAAATCATTGCGACGGAAAATATTATTCCTCATAAAAAGTTATGCGAAAAAGTTAGACAAGTGTTGGGTTATGGGATGGTCTCTTTGAATTCCTCTTTCATATTCTGTTTAATAAAACTCGTTTGCCAGTTCTAATTAAATACAATTGAAACTGGAGTGCCAACATCAGCAAAAATGAATTGAATCCTAAAACATAGAATGTTTTGAGCGCAGTTGCTATTTTATTTATTTTTCATATGTGAAACAATTTTTAATTTGAAAATTGTTACAAGTTTTAATAAAGACATTGATTATACATTTGCGGGTATGAAAATATCACGAGAAAATTGAGAAACGAAGAAGAGAAAACTTACTTGAATAGAGCAATGGCAATCTTAACTGGGCAGAGTCTTTCTATAAAGCATTCCGAGAGTGTTGCAAAAATTTCAAAATGCTAGATTAAAATCAAAAATGATGAAATGCACAAAACTGAACAAAAAAATTATAAAGAAGATTTCCATAACCCTTTCAAAAAAAAAAACTGATCACAAAATACCTTAAAATCAAGATTGTGCAATATTGTTGAAATGAAGATTAACTGGTTTGATCTTACTTGATACTGAAAAAGCTTTTGATTCTGTGTATAGCACAATGGACTTTAATACAAAATGACAAACCCATATTTTCTCACGTTCCTCTGTTAAATCATATAAAGTTTTGTAACAAATCGTCGTTCTTTTTCAATGTGAAGCGGCAATATATGTCAATGACACTGCAATAATTTCATCGCTTGAGCTCAGTCTCAATATCGAGACGAATCTTAAAAATGCAAAATTAATCACATACAAATATAAAAAAAAACCTTACACCTGTGTACCTCGAAACAAAATCATTCATTGTACATTTGCAAATTGGGTTCACAACATACTAAATTCAACTGAATTTGTAAAGCAAAACACTTACTTACACTATCTACATCAATACCTGCAATTATCCACACAATCAGAAAAGGAGAAGTAGAAGTAAATTGAATAACTCGAAGAAAAACGTGTTATTTTGTTCATATCATAACCAAGTGGTTACTATCATTAATAATAACAATTTAATAACCCGACACAGTTTAGGTTACCTTCGCTTTGTCGTGACGAGACGATGACGATGTTGTATAGAAATGGATACGGATACACACACAATATTTATTTGATGGCTTATGTGTGTATACCATTTTGTGAGTATTCAAATTCATTTGGTAGTGTTTCAAGTACATTTGGCTTTTGGTAGATAGTGTTGACTGGGGGAAAATTAAAAAGGGAAGTCGGTAGGAATTTGGTAATATGAACGCCACGCTACTGGTGTATATCTTGATTCAAAACTGACATTTACAGAACATACTAGGCAAATACTTAATAAAACAAATATTGGCATTGCAAATTGTCACATTAAAAGATAGGATCCAAAACTACCCTATCTTTTAAACTGGAACCAACCGCATATACATCCACAAAATTTCATGGAAATCGGTTGAGCTGTTTTGCAGATCGAAAAAAGAGTCACCTATCGGGTCCTGTAAGGTATCATATCTTTCAAGCGAGAACCAGCCATACACAACCACAAAATTTCATTGAAATCGGTAGAGTGGTTTCGGAGATCAAGAACAGCCCCCGCTTATCGCGTCCGAAAGTATCCTATCTCTTATGACTGCCTTAACCTGAAATACAGAAACACGTACAAAACAAACAAAGAATCGTACAAATTGGCACAGCGGTTATCGAGTTATAACGTCATCGAGTTTCACCCCGAAGATAATAAAATGTAATAAATTTTTCATTTGAAATAATTTTTTTTTTTTACTTACAAAAGGATTATATTTTTTTTTTTGTATATGAAGTGTCACTCCTCGATTACTATCCTGTTTATTTTTTTCGAATTGTATTTCCCCATACAAAGTTCTTTCATCCATTCGAAGTTTTGTTTTCGCGACAAAAATTAGCCTGTGTCCTTCCTTGGCCCAAAACGAAACCGTCAAGCCTAAAATCATTAAAATGGAACAATCCGTTCTCGAGTTTTTCGCACACACACGATCTTCGTACCGCATAGTCAATCAATCAATCACTGGCTTCATGGTGCTCATGATGCTTTGCAAAATGTTCATTAATGCAACTATTGGCATCAATTTCAACGTCAAGTGTTCCTCATTGCAAAGTTGATCAACCTGATGCGCAAACATAACAAACAAAGCATCACAGAAATACCTGCTGCGCTGTTGATTCGAAGAGAAAAGAAGTAGGAAAAATGTCGGAAGAGAATTTATGGAATTCTTTATTTCGCGTACATACCCCAAGCTATCTCAAAGATCTGGTCAAATGAAAGTATGCCTGATGAATGGAACCGCAGCATTGTTTGCCTGATCCACAAAAAAGTAAACCCTCTAGATTGCCCCAACTATAGAGAAATTAGTCTTCTAAACATCGCTACACAAAGTAATGTCTGGTTTCGGCAAACTGTAAGAAATGCACAAGTCAACTGCAGTGGCACAATTTATAGACACAAACATTGTTGGCAAAATGCAGCTACCTGTTACTGGTCCGTTTGCTAGTATTAAAGCTGAAGCTGCCAAAATGGGATCGTAAGTTCATGAGCCAAAAATCAAGTATCTGCTGTCGATAAAAATATACACACAACATCGACGTATTCGACAAAACGTCACAATAGACAGCTACAACTATGGGACAGTCGGGGACTTTATCTACCTCGGTCCCACTATACGATCCGACAGCAAAATCTCCTCAGAAATTAAACGAGGAATAGCTCTTGCCAACTGCTATAGTAAGGCCCTCTCCCGAAACACCAAGCTAACCATATACAAGAACCTACTCATCCCAGTCCTGCTGTACGGCGCTGGGGCATGGACTTTATTTCGAGAAAATATTCGGCCCTGTTTGCGTTAATGGGTTTTGGAGAAAGAGATTCAATGACGAACTTTATGAGCTGTACAACGACATCGACCATCGGCATTGAGCGCCTACGATGGCTTGGAAATGTATAGAGCGAATGGACAACAACGCTCTGACCGCAGAGTCTTCCACTTCACCCCAGGGGGACGACGCAGTCAAGGGAGAATACGACTTAAATCAACTTGGCATGTTGATGGATACCCACGTTCACCCCGAACTGTAGCGGCACCTATGTATAGATTTCGAGAGATATTCGACCACCATTACCTGGTCTCTTTTCGTCTCTCTACATTTATAAATCTTACCTAGAGAGTCTCTCTGGATTTCTCCAGAGTTCCTCCCTGGGCTTGATTCCAACTGTTAGCGCTAGCATCTGTTTATGGGAGATCTGTTTCATCGATTGGGTCTCGACCCAATGATGTACCAAACTCCTCACATCCTTCTGCCAGCCAACGCCGGACATTGACACAGTATATGTGACGCTGTCTCAGATTCCTCCAGGCATAGCTTACAGGTATCATCCTCTCTAAGGCCCATCTTCCTTAAGAGATACCCGAAATTACCATGTCCTGTAGTCAAAGCCACCACCCATTTCAATGTTCCTCGACTCATGCTGCTGCAAAATTATTTATTCCAATTAATAACCGCAATCAAACTAATAATTAATAATTTAATTGGCGAGACAAACTAAAAGGAAAACAAAAATGCAGTCGCCACTGCCCGAGAGGAAAAGTCGAAAAAGTTTGACACTTGCCAGAGATCGGCAACGAGAGATCGCGAACTTTTGCAACCACAGCCAGTGAGAGGGGATGTGTTCGGTTTGCTCAGCGAAAGGGGTGGGTTTGGGGACGTTGAGCGCAGAGTTCCAAAATCACCTGAGATAAGTTTTCTATTGAAGAAAAAAATAATGGTCGCCACGTAATTTAGGTTAAATTACGAAACCTGAAATCAAAAAAATAACTAAAACAGAAAAAGGAAACAAATGTCTTACAACGTTATAAAGGCTCCGGTGGAGCGCGGTCTTTTATTGACTGGGTAAAAGCCGAGAAGAGAAAATGTCGTGACGACACAACAACAATCTACTTGTGTGTAGTATATATATTTGTGGAAAAGTTCGGACCGTTGGCGTGGTCCGCTATCGCGTTGTCTCGAAACAAAGAAAATTACAGAATTACTAACTGGGTAGCGTGTCCCGCTTTTTTCGGGAATTTACCGAAACGAAAGTCTACCGAACTAACAATTATTCAACAACCTAAACCATACGATTTTCACTCTACTTATCTTTGTGTCTGGATTCCTTGTCCTATCTCAGTTTAGTGTTTTCTGTAGGCTGTCCGCCACACCCTTTGAATAGACAAGGTTATTTGTCTTATATCCCTAGGCGGAGTGTTGGCTAAGGGGATCGTCATCTCCCCACTCTTTTCGTCTCTGCCGACACATCGTCGCTTCTAATCGACGGTTGCGAGTCTCCCTTCCGTCCAAAGGGCTGCACAACCGGAACTTCCGTCCTCGGCACTCGGCACCCGCCCGTTTGATGGCGTGTGACCGGCCTGTCACTATTGAATACCTATTCGGTTGTACCCTTAAGGCCCCAAGGAGGTGGTCCGAAGGCTGATGGGAGCCTCGGATGCCCGTCCACATCCCAGGATCTCGAGTACCGAACCCAAGAAAAGAGGGACCATGGGTAGGAAGAGAGGGAATTTGAGAGCAGATCTTGTTGCGGTCAAATTTAACGCAACAATGCTTAGAACCCGTTCTATGAGTGGAGCAGGTCGCCCACATAATTGCCAATTTAGCCTGTTGTTTACATTGTTCCACGGTACACGACGAATCAGTTGCCTTAGCATTCCTCTGCAAATTGAAGAGAATGGTTCGGTCCAAGCAACTTTTCAGTTGACCCGTGTTTGCAAGGGAGTCCGCCTTTCCATTGCCTTCATTGCTGGTAAACGGAAGTGTGTTTCCCGAGGCTAACGTGACGAGCTAGTTCCATCTCTCCTGAATAGACACCGGCACCTGCTCCCGCTCCGCCATTCGTCATGGATCCATCTGTGAAAATCACTATTTCACCACTCCTTTTTTCTGGAAGTAATCCGTTCTAAATACGAGTTTTGTGATTACCTACTTTCCATAATACGCACCTTTGTTATTCCATCCATAGGCATGTTCAGCTCCCTAATCTCATTTTCGACAAGTTCCAGGATCTTCCTATGTCCATAGATGGTACCACGATTGTGCCATTTCGCATCTCGATGCAAACGAAGTGCCGTTAGGGCCGCTGTTTTCTTAATAAATTAGACTAGAGGTAAGATCCCCAGGATCACTTCGCACGTTGGGGTTGTACGTATTGCACCTGCAGCGCCACCTATAAGTAAGTAGTATACTTACATATAAATATTCCGAAAAGCAAGTGTTTCGGTAGGTTTTTAGAAAAAGAAGAGGGAATAAAATAATAATTTTTGAGCTACAACTCAATAATGAGTAAGTTACTTCTAATACAAATATTATGTACAGTAAAATAATGAATATAGGAAAAGTTTGCTGACAAAAAGCACATTCATAGGGTATATTCTAACAAAAATTAAGTAAAACTATGAAATAATTTGGTATGCATAACTTTCATTTATTTCCTGCACTTATATAGAGACTCAAGTTCTGTCGACAACGACCACTCGAGGAGTGAAGAGTGTGGAAATCCATTGCTCGCACGACTCGCCGGTAAAGTTAGACTCTTTCCTGTTCTTATGCCTATACGTAATCAAATTATTATTACTTGAATCTATTATTGTGAATAAAAATAAAATTGGGATCGCTATCTTAATTTGAAATGCTTATATTGTGCCAGATATTAGATTCCATTAAAATTAGTAAGTAGGTAAGTAATTCATACATGCGCATGCGCATTTTTCAAATATCTGCACCAGTTTTTGACAAACGGCCTTACTAATGTCGACAAATAGTTGGCTGACCTCCACATTTACTAGTGCGACAACTTTCTTAGAATCTATTTCATTTGTTGTCATTGCAGAATTCAAATTTCGGCTGACAATGCAAATCAAAACAATTGCATCGTTAGTTAGTACATATTTTTGAAAATAGCCGGTCCATTCATTTCAGAATAAATTAAAATCTCACGTAGGAAGCGTGTTAAGAACTTATCGCTTCCAGTTTTGAAAATAAATACAAATTGACCTATTAAAAATTGTATGGATTATATATTACTTAATTCGGAAAACTTAGAAACCGATAAAAGTTTAACCCTAATCCTACCAAGGTGTCCTCGGAGGCACATTCCATTCTAAAAGTGCTATATTTCTGTAGATACCAATTTAATCGAACTGTGTATTCTAAGCAATTGCTTTTTGACACATAAAACAACTAAAATAAATTTTAATATACTAACAGAATTTTAGATATCGTGATAAACATACTATACTCCTCTGTAACCTTACAGTATGTGTTGTGTATTCGGAGAAAACATTTAATTGCAGAAACTGGGTACTTTAAATATTTTATGTATTGACGTATGTTCGATAAAAGTTAAAATGAATAAAATGTATTTAACATTTTGTCCATACATGTGTTTCATAATTAAGTGTAGTTAGCTATTTAATCAGATACAATGTGCCTGAGAGGCTCACCTTGGTATGGCATCTAACGAAAATTCCTTGGTAGGATTAGAGTTAAATTGTCGCTGACAATGAAATCATACATATTCTTGTACTACCTGTTATTAATCCAGAAGTTGATAAATTTGTTATTTCTTGTGTATTTTGCTGAGTAATAGAGTTATCACGGTTACCACTTGAAAATAAAGTTTGTGTCGAAAATTGGAAACAAAAATCACCAACTGTAGCTAAAAATGACCAAAATAATTTAAGTCCGAAACATTTGTAAACACAGAACAATCAGACGCAAAGAAAGCGATTTAGATTGCATAAAAGGTAAAGTGGAGTTTCGTTTTCATTTCTAAAAAAAATTACCAAATGTAGTAAAAAATGACAATTTGACCAATTTTGGTTACAAATGACCAATGTGACCAATGACCAACCGTGAGAGTAATATGTAATTCTATTCTTATATCTGTATTTTCCGCGAAGTGAATATTTTCACACCAACCATTGTTTCATTAGAGATCCTCATTCTCGGTAAACAAACGCCTTTTGCAGAGTTTGATAAGGGTTTGGTTGCATCCAAATAAGAGGTGTTATTGTGAATGACCTGCTATTTCGGTAGCTGTCACTTTGGAAGCTTTTATTCTTTGACATTTGACAAGTAGAGACTACGCCATCACTAAAAATTGAACGATACACGCTTCAACAACGCAATGAAATTATTAAAATTCACTACAAAAACGGTGAAAATCTTGGAGTCACAGTTCGTGAAGCACCTTGTCGGACCGCAATACAGAAATTGGTGGAAAAATTCGAGCTGTTGGGACAAGTTAGTGATGTGAAGAATAAAACCCGTGCACGTCGCTCAAGAACAACTGAGAATATTGCTGCTGTAGCCCAAAGTGTTGTAGAAAACCCAGGTTTGTTCATTCCTCGTCGTTCTTTGGAATTGGGCATTCCACAAACGCCATTACACCGTATTTTGCTTACAGACTTGGGTCTTAAGGCTTATAAAGTTCAGTTAACACAAGAACTCAAGCCGGCCGATCATCAACAACGTCGTGTCTTTGCTGATTGGGTCCTTGAAATGCATGAAAATGATCCGGAATTCCATCGAAAAATCATCTTGACTGATGAGGCCCATTTCCACCTCGGTAGCTACGTCAACAAGCAAAATTGTCGCACCTGGCTGGGGCTCGGAAAACCCAAGAGTTATTGTTGAGAAGCCTCTCCATCCTCAACGTGTGACTGTTTGGTGCTGTTTATGGTCGGGCGGGGTCATTGGTCCTTACTCTTTCGAAAATGAGGTTGGATCAACAAGTACGGTGAATGGATTGCGCTATCGAGAGATAATTAATGTTTTTTTATGGTCGAAGTTGGATGGTATTGATCTGGACAACGTATACTTTGAACAAGACGGCGCTACGTGCCACACAAGCAACGAAAGCATTGATCTTTTACGGGAAAAGTGTCCGGACCATGTTATCTCTCGAAGAGGTGAACACAATTGGCCACCGAGATCTTGTGATTTAACACCTTGCGACTTCTTCCTTTGGGGCCACGTGAAAGATAAGGTCTACGCCAACAGCTCAGCGTCGATTCAAGACCTGAAAGATAAAATTCGTGAGGCTATCGAGGACATAGGGCAGACACTTTGCGATTTGGTTATGGAAAATTTCATGAAAAGGATATGGTCCTGTATGCGTGCTCGTGGTGGCCATTTGGCTGATTCATTATGAACGGCATACCTTCCTCTTTTTTATGAAATAAACATCCGATCATTTATCTCAAAAAATGGTATTTTTTCTTTGAATACCAAAATAACACCTCTTATTGTTCAAAATGTTGAATGCTGATTTATCCAAAATTGGGAACAATGAGACTAAATTATTTGCTTGTAGTATTTTCTGCCCTAGTAATTCTTAATCGAACACTTAAAACAAGATTGATTTATGCCTTGCTTTTGAGAAAATGGAAAGTTTGGCTCAATAACATTGGATAAACTTTTGATTAGGAAGCCACTGATCAGTACAACAACAATTTAAACATAGTGTGTCCCAAAAACGATATTTAAAGACTAAAAATCTTTACATCGGGTGCTCATCGGTGTAATTACCGAAAACAGTCATTGGAAAAATATCGAAAAGTAAGCCCCTTTGAAAATAAATTTTACTCATTTTGAAAATTTTGAGAAAAACTTTATGTCGAAAAATATTTTTCTTAAGGTTCGAAAAGGAAATAGAATTTGTGGAGCATTTTTGATACAAATTTTGCTTCAGATTTAACAGATCCGAATGGATGCGTTAGTTTCTACCACGTAAGTTCTATAAAAACGTAATAACAAAATCTTACAGTTTGCAGTAATCGTAATCTTGTAGAACCCAGAACCTTTTGTTCTAGGCCAGGCTTTGAGCTGGCTAGGTAAATTAATCCACCTGCCAGTGCTGCCAGCTTTTATAAGAGGCATGGAGCCAAAATTTTTGAGCCAAAAATAGCCAAACTCAAATATGAACACATTTTTTTGATAATTTTTTAAACAAATTGTTTTTAAAGACGACAATGTTAAATTAAATACAAAAAAGTCGTCATTCAGAAACTTTTCTTGTTTCTATTTTCCAATGTTAACAAAAAAATTACATAAACTTGGACAGTGTGTTTTCATATTCATGCATTACCTGTGAGAAGGTTTTAGTGGTGAGATGTGAAAGTCTGATCAAAATGGAGTTGCCTCATTCACAATTAATTGTTAAGATACCTAGTTTTAGTTATATGAAATGGGTATGTTCGCAATAGAAGTATGTATTGTTTTTTTTTTTTAATTCCTAAGGAGTCTAAAAATCGCGTATGTGAGTGATATGGAATCAACTGAAAAAAATATACAATTGCGCAGTGTCCTCCAATTATTCTAGTTATAACACGAATAATAGGACCTATTTAGATTGCAAGATTTTTGGCATAATGTGAACATTCCTAGAATTTTGTCGACTGTAGGAAGCCAAATCAGTGTTAAGAATTACACTCCTTGTGTCTTGAAGCTTTCCTCGCAGCAGGTCTTTAAACACAATTGCAGTTAGCGCACCTCTATAATAAGTGAATATACCTTAACTTTCATAAAACTATACCAAAGAAATTATATGTTTTCTTTTTTAAATTTTTTAAAAGACAAAAACTTTGGTTGACCGTTCAATGCGAAGTAATGCAATTGAACTGCGTTTGATCCAAAGTACATTTAATTATTACCGTTGCATGTTGATTACAGAGGGATCCAGGGTTCCGCAACTTATACCGACTGACAACGTTTTACGAAACTTATCAATCAAATCAACCAGTTCAATCGATAAGTACATGTAAATCAACTGGTTTCTACGTGCTTGGCATAGTCGGTGAAAATGTATCCAACTAACAAGCTCAGTAATATGTGTCTGCTGTACTGCTTGGCTCCAACTTCATAACTTAGGATACTCATTGCGAGAAATAAATAAGTACTTCGAGCATGACTTTTGCAAAAGTGTTCCACAACCACTTATTTATAAAGTGTCTTATATCAAAATGTATTGGCACATTGTATTTTCTTTCTCTGCTTTACCAATACTTTGTTGTACTCGGAACTAAATGGCGCTGCCATTTATCAACTTCAATACCGTTTGACCAATCACACTTAACGTTGTGTTTCAATTGAATTGAAAATTTCTGATGCGGCTGCAGCTACAAATCCATTGAAAAGGAAGAGGCTGCTAATTATGAAGTAGAATTTCTGAATTCATTGGAGCCTGAAAGTTGGCTCACCAATTCTGTTCCCTACGAATATCAGTACGACAAAGTTTTACAACGGAACCATCAGATTTTCGGTGAAAAAACTTCTAAACTTTCCTTCTATCCGTCGCAAATGCAAAAACTTATGTAACCGAAAGGTTATGAGAAGCTATTCCTACATGCTAGTGACCTGTTGCATCAATCATTTTTTTTATATGAGGAAGTCGCAGTCTACATAAAACACATTTTTGGCAAACCCTTCGCACTGCGCAATGCGTTGGGTACTAAAAAAGACAACAACAAATGGTTTCAGTAGTCGAAATCACCGTAACCATCCCACATAAAAAAATCGCGGTACGGTGCAGTACAAGTATTTGGAATAAGTTTAAAGTTGATTGCTATACGCAAAAACAAGGGCATATAGAGTGAAAAGTGTATAAAGGCAAAAGAAGCTGAAGGACCTGTGTAGCAAGAAGAGGACATGCCACTCTGTCAAGGAAGATGATTACTGTCGAAAAAATAACTCTGGAAGTTTAATGAGAAAACGAAGGGACTGCTGGCTTTACAACTAAAGCACATGTTATTTAAAATGATGTGGAAAATGAAACCACCGAAGCGCAGTAAATAGTCGATGCCTTTAAGCAGCTTTCCATCAGCTGCTAAATCGGCTTTCAAGAAAGAGTGAAAAAGCAAGAGAGCAGGAAAGAACCCAACAGTTCCACCGCAGACAAAAAAATTTAATTAACTCATTCTGATAGTTTAAGTTTAGTCGGCAAAATGGGTTTCAGGTATATTATATACATTCTTTAAGAAAAGCCAAAGAAGGAAATTATTATTGCAGCCATAAAAACGATTAAACAAATGCCGAAAGGTTGTGTAGACATAATTATAGCTCGAGCTCAATGCAATTTTTGATGGAGGTTGACAAAAAACAATGAAACTATTGGTAAGTGCACAAATAAAGCTCTTTCACTATAGTAGTGGAGCCACCCACTTTGAACTCGGTAATTATGTGCTAGTGTAATATAAAACATAAATGTTACTATAGTCAAACTGATTAATTACAAGACAGGGAACTGGTGATCGGATTAACTCGAATTTCATTAAACAGGCAGAGCAAAATCCCATTCAATTAATTAGGTTCTATCATCCTGTCAGTGCTCATATAAATATTTCAGTTGGCTTTGATCCGACAGTATGTTCTTCTTCTTGTCAAGAAAGTAAGGGACGTGTAGCTTTTTTGCTGTGCTAATTGATTTGCGATTGCCTTTGAAATGGATTACCTGCCATGGATGCCGTTATGATGATTAAACTTGAATAAATCTTAATTTCTTTCTTATAATTATGTAAAGTCGACGCATATGGCCTTATTGCATTGAATTCCAGAGTTGAACATTTAAACTGTGAATGAGGCAATGACAAATATCGTATGAAGGGTTGTTTTGAAGAAATTTTGGAGTTGGGCCATTTTCCGAGCCATTCCACACAAGTTTGAGCCATATTAGTTAAATTAAAATGAAAAGGCGAGTTTTTTGTAATATCGTAAAAAAAATAAATACAAAATGTATGGATGCTTGGTGAATCTTTTAACCATCTTTGCTCAACTCCCTTGTATTTAATTTATTTATTTTTCTTGTATCTTATATTTTGCGAGCACAGTGGCTCAGTGATTTGTGTGGTCGGCTGGACTACTGAGCCAAAAAGGTCTAACGGATCGATTCCTGTAAAAGCATAAATTAAATCCTAACTTTTTTTCCAATGCACATCCTTTTGCAAGCGTCTGACAAACTTCACTTTAAACACAAATTTTATTACAATTTTCCGATGTTTATTAGTGTTGTCCTTGTAATTTTCTGTCAAAGGGGTGATACATTTGGTTTGGTTTTGGTTCCTGTCTGTCTGTTCTGAAAAGTTTAGCCGAATTCGTGAAAGAATTATTACAAACGCGATGAAAATATACTTTGAAGTAGGTACCTGATCAAGAATGTGAATAAAGATTGCTAGGCAAAATTATATGATATTTTTTTCCAAAAAGATCTGAACAATAAAGATTTGCAAACATTTTTTTTTTAAACATCTTTTACACATGCACACGCCTGCAGTACGGTAGAGTGCCTCAGCCTCTGCAACGTGTAAGTAGGGAAGCGGAGCGGCGCACATACGAAATTACCTCGTTCTCTCGTCAAATGCCGCGACTCTTACAATATGGAATTAAATGTATCATTAAAACTATGATTTGTAAATCTAGTTCCCTTTTCGTGAATCAACTTCACTTTTTGTGTGAAATCTACTTCGATTTTCGTTTGTTATAGTTCTTTGAAAGCTACTTGTTCTCGCCGTTGCTGCCATTTTGGTGTCTACTGTCTTTAAAGCCTCTGTAAGCCAGGGGCGATTCCTCTCAGTTAGCTAGTTAAGCGGCGCTAAACCAAGAAAAATTCTTTGAAATACAAACGTTAAGGTTAAAGTAATTATGAAGATTATAAATTGCAATAATCAATCACATACTAAATAACAAAACTACCTATTTACAAATCATATTTCCCTACACAAACACATAACGCAATCCTACCATACAAAAAGTTTCCTTTTCTTAAGCTTAGTACGCTGCTCGAGCTAAGGTAAATTTTATCTGGTCTCCAACTTTTCTCTCCAAACATCAGCTAAAGTCCTAGCTAAATTTTGACATAGAGAGCGCTGTGGATAAATGTGACAAAAAGCAGCTGTTCTTGGAAAATAATTTGCTTCAAAAATTCAACTCTCTCTGATTTCATCCATTTCCAGTTCTATGTACTCCTCGTCGAGGTATTTATTCAAAAAACTCACCTTTGCTTACTTCTCCCATTCTTCGCAATACAAAAACGCAAAAAAAAGAGAGCACAACAATCTGCCAACATTAAGCTTGAGAAAATGCCCCAACCCATTAAATGGGCGCGCTAAATCTTGACAGATACATGAAGTACATTTTGAAACAAAAGTTTGATAATAAAGCTCGAGCTGTGTACCACTCAGCTAAATGGGTTCGTTTAAATTTAGCTCAGCTAAATTTTGGAGAGAATTTTGTATGGGGGCGAAAATTTAATTCGAGCAGCGTACTAAGCTTTAAGCGTTAAAATTTGCGATACCAAATTCCCTGCCTGTACACCACACACACGATCCAAAACTCTCATAAGAAAAGTCTCCCGCTTGTAGCAAGTAGCATGTGACAATCCAATTTTTTTAATTTTTTTTTATTTGTGATATGAAAGTAATGCAAAACCGCTAAAAATAATTTTATACAGATCATACATTTTTTTTTGTTTTAAACTTTTCGTAGCTAACCCAATGCTTAAGACCAGGAATCGCCCCTGCTGTAAGCTTTGAAATTTCTGTGTTCCGACAGTTTAAAATTAAGCTGTTTGTGTTTACTCAATAAACCCATAGAAATTTTACCTATTGTATTATTCCGATTTAGCCTTTATCTGCCCATTATATATGTTACCAAATATAGTGTGCATGTGCATGACTGATTTATACAAATAAATTTTCCTGTGTACTGTCGTTGCTGTCTGTTGGAAAACAATGTTTCAATGCCAATTAATTAGGCCAACTAATTAAACCGATGGGGTGGCGTTTGGTTTTCCCTTCAACGATGACCATGGTCATTATGCAAACTAATCACAAAATAAACTAATCACGTCTCTGCTGACCTGAGGAGGAAGTAAATAGAAGGCATGTTGCTTTGACAACTAACATTGTCTGTTATTGGTGAGTTTGTTTGTGTTCCAATGGTGGTAGATTGCTAGGCTCTTACTATAGCGATTTACTCATTGATTTTTATTATTCAGGGCGAGATTGTACCGTTTGTTGATGGAGTTTTTGTTTTCTATACCTTTGATAATGAATCAGGCTCAACCAGTTTTATTTTCATGAGACCAACAATGCGGAAACGGTTTTTGTTTTGCTTCTTGTTCATGACTTTTTGGTCCGAGCTGTGTTTTTAATACATATTAAAAGCATTATAGAAAAATTGCTTGGTGAACATTTCTGTCAAAAATTGTTCGTAAACACTGAAATATTTAATATTTGCAGTCTGCCTGTACATCCAACTCCTTGTCAAGCATCAAACGAAGTTGGCCTATGGCATATCATATTTTTATAGAAATTCAGTAATAGGTAGAATTCCAATGAAAAAAATAAATAGCTTGCAGGTTGAAGTTAGAAATTACTTACTTTCTATAACTGTTACTATTACTTACAAAATAAAACTGCTTTTGATTCATTGACAAGTGGAAAATGCACACTTTTTACAAATGTATAAGTTGGCCTGCGATATCTGGTGGCAGGGAAAGAACCCTATCAGACATAAAGAAATCTGTCATCGGTGGCAGTATGTGCTTTTTGTAAAGGTAATTTATTTATTTTATAAATGACAAACTATTTTAATTGATATAAATGCCTTGTCGGTCTAAAATTCAAGTATTGTTTATGAAAAATAAAAAAACCCCGGATCCATAAAATATGTTTGAATCGTTTAAAAGTGGAATGAAAAATTCGTCTTGGTTTCGTTAAAACAATTTTGTTTTTTTTGGATTAAACTCTTCTCTAACTGTTTAAAGTTCTTTAAATTGTTGTTCATGTTCTATTTATTATGGCGGACCCAACTAACCGAGATGTATCCCAGACTTACTCGATAACCGTATGCGAAATTGCAAAATATTTTAGCGGAATAAAACGCTCTATTCGCGAAAGGGAAGAGCTCGTCGAGGCTGGTTGGGTCCATGTTATTGGTGTGATACCAGATTCAGCAAACATTTATGTTAGTGGTCTGGTTATTAATGCATTCTCGATGCAAAACACCACGAAATAAAACAAAGATGTCTTACAAAGTCTTAGAAATTATGGATTTGTACTTGCTCGTGCAAAGCTGGTGAAGGAAGAATGCAAGCACATCGCAGCATGTCTCATACAAATTAAAAGGATCGATTTGTAATTAACTCCACAAATATTGAATTCAACATTTCTCTATTGCGCTATTTTCGGAGATGAATGATCAGATGTTTATTTCATAATAAAGAGGAAGCTATGCCGTTAATAATGAAAAACAACATCAGCCAAATGGCCACTACGAGCAAGCATACAGGACCATATCCTTTTCATGAAATTTGCTCGTGCAAAGCTGGTGAAGGAAGAATGCAAGCACATCGCAGCATGTCTCATACAAATTAAAAGGATCGATTTGTAATTAACTCCACAAATATTGAATTCAACATTTCTCTATTGCGCTATTTTTGGAGATGAATGATCAGATGTTTATTTCATAATAAAGAGGAAGCTATGCCGTTAATAATGAAAAACAACATCAGCCAAATGGCCACTACGAGCAAGCATACAGGACCATATCCTTTTCATGAAATTTTCCATAACCAAGTCGCTGCCCCATGTCCTCGATAGCCTCACGAATTTTATCTTTGAGGTCTTGAATCGACGCTGGGCTGTTAGCGTAGACCCAAAGGAAGAAGTCGCAAGGTGTTAAATCACAAGATCTCGGTGGCCAATTGTGATCACCTCTTCGAGAGATAACATGGTCCGGAAACTTTTCCCGTAAAAGATCAATGCTTTCGTTGCTTGTGTGGCACGTAGCGCCGTCTTGTTGAAAGTATACGTTGTCCAGATCAATACCATCCAACTTCGAACATAAAAAAACATTAATCATATCTCGATAGCGCAATCCATTCACCTTAACTGTTGATCCAACCTCATTTTCGAAAAAGTAGGGACCAATGACCCCGCTGGACCATAAACCTCACCAAACAGTCACACATTGAGGATGGAGAGGCTTCTCAACAGTAACTCTTGAGTTTTCCGAGCCCCAGATGCGACAATTTTGCTTGTTGACGTAGCCACCGAGGTGGAAATGGGCCTCATCAGTCAAGATGATTTTTCGATGGAATTCCGGATCATTTTCATGCATTTCAAGGACCCAATCAGCAAAGACACGACGTTGTTGATGATCGACCGGCTTGAGTTCTTGTGTTAACTGAACTTTATAAGCCTTAAGACCCAAGTCTTTATGCAAAATACGGTGTAATGGCGTTTGTGGGATGCCCAATTCCAAAGAACGACGAGGAATGGACAAACCTGGGTTTTCTACAACACTTTGGGCTACAGCAGCAATATTCTCAGTTAGCGATGTGCACGGATTTTATTCTTCACATCACTAACTTGTCCCAACAGCTCGAATTTTTCTACCAATTTCTGTATTGCGGTCCGACAAGGTGCTTCACGACGACCAAAAAATGCTTTTGTTTTGCGAACTGTAACTCCAAGATTTTCACCATTTGTGAATTTTAATAATTTCAATGCGTTGTTGAAGCGTGTATCGTTCCATTTTTACTTGTCAAATGTCAAAGAATTAAAGCTTGAAAAGTGACAGCTACCGAAATAGCAGGTCATTCACAATAACACTTCTTATTGGAAAACCCTTTATAAGCTGCACGAAGGTCACACAAAAGTGGGGCAACGCTGGAAAAGCCTTTTTTGAACAGTACAACGCTGTTAATGCATCAGACTTGTGCCATAGCCGGCTGAAAGTTAATATCAAGACAGATGTCGTGACCAAGAAACAAGAAAATAATATTTTGAAGAGTTCTTGTCAGGTGCACTGTGTACAATATTCTATTTTAATTGCCCCCCCTAATAAATAAATAGTATAAACTTTCCACTTTTATATGTCTTTACAATTTCAGCTAAACCTAATTGAGAATCTAACAGATTCTTCATTGGTGTTCGATCATCCGGAGAAGTGTGTCGAGCGGCTGGAGAGAGGAAATAAAAGGAGGACAACGTGTTTTTTAAGTTCATTGTTGATTCCGATGGACTAAATACCTTTATCCCGATTATTAACTCCTACATTTCTTCATCCAATGCTTCACTGGTTCAAAGGATTTCGAAAACCAAAGAAGAAGCTGCAAACAAAGCACCGAATTGGAGAAAGAAGCTATCGACCATTTACGATGGAAATTTTAGGGAAATGAGGCAACAAGGTATGGGCACCATGCTGAAAAGTTCGCAAAACAAAAATACGGCAACAGGTATTTGCTGTTTAATATCGGCTTGGTGATCTCCACAAGTCTTCCATTTCTGGCAGTAAGTCCTGATGGAGTTGCATATCACGGCGACGGCGGCTCCTTGAAATTAAGTCACCAACTAAGGGAAAGGTGGTTCCAGCCAAGCAACTTCTTTAAGGACTAGATTACCTGGTAATTTCTGGAAACGTATTTAAATTAATATAACAAAACATGCCTTTTACGGCCAAGTGCAATTAGGCCTGGCTATTTTAAACCTAGAAACTTGCGACTTTGTGATTTATAGCTCCTCTCATAATTCAATATGTACAATAAAAGAAAAAAAAAGATGAACAAAATTGTTTTTTTTTTTTGAAAGACTGAGTTGGATATACTTTGAACATGTGGTACCTTATATTTTAAGCAACTGAATGTGACTTTTTTCCTATGAAGTAATTTTTTTTTTTTTTTTATACGCTAAGACATATTTGTCATGTTTCTTATTATTTTTGTTTATGTTACTGTTCATTTACCTAATGAAATGTGCTTTTTTTTCATAAACACTTTCCATTCGCTAGAAAAATTACAAAAAAATAACTTAAATTGATGAAGTTTTTATCAGTCAGTATAGGGGAACTCAACTCCTAAATCTCAGTACATAAAATACTATCCCAACGGGACCCTATACAATGGGGCTCGACTGAATAGGATTGACAATTTTCTTATTAAGGTGATTCGGAGGCACGTCGCAAGGGCGATGGCCAGTGATAATAACCTGATCTGAGGGGCTTACTTACTTACTTACTTACTTAAGGTGGCGCTACAGTCCGGGGTGGACCTGGGCCTCAACCAACACGCCTCTCCAGTTAGAACGATCTTTGGCTAACTGCCTCCAGTTGCGCACTCCAAGTTGGTTGAGGTCCCCTTCCACTTGCGCGCGCCACCTAAGGCGAGGTCTTCCTCTACTGCGTTGTCCCTCCGGGTTGGAATCGAAGACTCTTCGGGCCGGAGCGTTGGTGTCCATTCGCTCTATATGTCCTAGCCATCTTAGACGACTAATGCGTACTTTTCTGACCAGGTCGATGTCGCTGTACAGCTCGTAG
This sequence comes from Cheilosia grossa, assembly GCA_963082955.1. NCBI lineage: Eukaryota > Metazoa > Arthropoda > Insecta > Diptera > Syrphidae > Cheilosia > Cheilosia grossa. The sequence continues at coordinate 11,815,676 of OY720145.1, forward strand.
AGTTCGCTGTTAAATCTTCTCCTCCAAAGCCCGTCAACGCAAACGGGACCAAAAATCACTCGAAGAATTTTGCGTTCGAAGCGACTAAGAAGATCCTCATCCGTCTTTGCTAGGGTCCATGCTTCTGCGCCATAGAGCAGGACAGGGATGATGAGGGTCTTATATAGAATCTCCTTAGTGCTTCTTGACAAGGCCTTACTAATCAATTGCCGTCTTAGGCCAAAGAAACAGCGGTTGGCAAGTGTGATTCTTCGCTTGATTTCTGTTGTGATGTCATTGTCAGAGTTTATAGCGGAGCCGAGGTAGACAAAGTCCCTTACTACCTCAAAGTTATAGCTGTCTATCGTGACGTTCTGTCCGATTCGTCGGTGTTGTGTGTCCCTTCTTGTTGACAGCATATATTTTGTTTTACCCTCATTCACCACTAAACCCATTTTTGCCCTTCTGTACTAATACTTGCAAACGCACCAGTGACAGCTCGCTGTGTTCTGCCAACAATGTCAATGTCATCAGCGTATGCAAGCAGTTGCACAGACTTTTGGAAAATTGTGCCTCTGGTGTTGGCTTGTGAGTTTCGCACAATTTTCTCAAGAATGATGTTGAAGAAGTCACATGATAGCGCGTCACCTTGTCTAAATCCTTTTTTGACATCAAAGGTCTCGGTGAGATTGTTTCCGACCTTTACGGAGCAGCGAGCGTTCTCCATCGTCATTCTGCACAATCTGACAAGTTTGGCAGGGATGCCAAGACTAGACATGGCTCTGTATAGCTCGTCTCTATAAATGCTGTCATATGCGGGCTTAAAATCGATAAAAAGATGGTGAGTATCGATCTGGACTTCTTGGGTTTTCTCCAGGATCTGCCGTAGTGTGAATATTTGGTCGGTCGTGGACTTGCCGGGCCTAAAACCGCACTGATAGGGACCTATCAGATCGTTGACGAATGGTTTCAGGCGTTCACACAGTACAGCAGACATGATCTTATACGCAGTGTTCAGGAGACTGATGCCTCTATAGTTGGCGCAGTTTAGAGAGTCTCCTTTCTTGTGGATCGGGCAAACGATGCTGAGGTTCCATTCATCAGGCATACTTTCGTCTGACCAGATCTTGGAGACGAGTTGGTGTATGCTCTCTACCAGGTCATCTCCCGCTGCCTTAAACAGCTCGGCAGTTAAGCCGTCCGGTCCAGCAGCCTTGTTGAATTTAAGCTTAGATATTGCTATCCTCACTTCATTTTGGTCAGGTGGACGGTAATCTTGGCTTTCACCGTCCAGGTTGAATGGTTCGTTCTGCCTGACAGCGGAATTTGTGTCATCTTCGCCGTTTAGCAATCTGCAGAAATGGTTTTTCCATGTCCTCAGCACCGACTGTGACTCTACTACCAGGTTTCCTTGTTCGTCTCTACAGGTCTCCGTTCGGGTCTTGTTGGCATGACACGTTCTTTTTACCTTTTGGTAAAACTTCCGAACATTGTTCCTGGAGTAACACCTCTCTATATCCTCGATCGCGCGCTTCTCATGCTCTCTCTTTTTTCTCCGGAGAAGCCGATGTTCTTCCCTCCTTTTTTGCTCGTAGAGCTGACGAGCTGCTCTCGTCCTTCTATGCAGCGACGCTTCGTAGGCACTTTGTTTTGCTGCATGTGCTTGCCGGCAATCTTCGTCAAACCAGGGGTTTCGGGGGGGGGGGTGGGCTGGTGAAACCGAGCACATCAGTTGCGGCATTTTTGATGGCTTCTTGGCATCGGCGCCACTGGTCTTCGGCACTTGATGCCGGCAGCATAGGACTTCTCGAGAGGTTGAGGGATACGCGATCGGCAAAGGTTCTGGCGGTTTGTTGCGTTTGTAGTCGTCCAACGTTAAATCTCCTCACAGTATTTTTTCGTTGTTGTGGCGTCTGGGATATCCGCATTCGTACCTTGGCTACAACAAGGTAGTGATCCGAGTCTATGTTGGCCGCTCGGAAAGTTCGAACATCTAGAATACTGGAAGAGTGCCTTGCGTCGATCGCAACGTGATCAATTTGGTTGACGGTTTGATGATCAGGTGATCGCCATGTTCCTTTGTGTATATTGAGGTGAGGAAACCGTGAGCTAGCTATGTTAACATTACGTCCCGCCGCAAAATCAGGGGCTTACTACCCCAATTTAATGTACCACGAGAGTACGCTTCAGTCTGGCTCTATCCCGCCTGAGGCATTTCTTCTTGTATACATGAAAGGGTAAGCCCAGAAAAAAGATTGTGTGCCGGTATTGTACCAAAGCCACCGCGGCGCGAGGGATAAGCGGCTCATCCACGACGGTTACGCCGCCAGTGCTGAGGAGCTCCTCCGTTTTAGTACCGCGATTGCAGAACGGGACAAAACAGATATCATAAAGCAGTTCACCGAATTTTGGTGGCTTGAGGAAGAGGTGAGGGTGGATACGCTCTCCCGGGCCGGGGCGCTACTAACGTGGCATCCTCCTTAGTTTTAAGCTAGATATTAAGTTAGTAGATTTAGGGTCCTTGGGAGGGGCCGGGCTAGCCAACATGAACAGTCCTTCCGAGACTTGACCGACGCTTATGGCCTCGCTTGAGGCTCGGTGGCACGGATGAACCCGTGTTGGCGGCTGTCTGGTGCCCATGGAGGCGATCAGGATGGTGACCAATCGATGAGATTGCTAGGTAATTTAGGTTAAGTAGCTTAGGTAGTTTAAAGTAGTATTTAAATAAAACAAATAATAAAACATTCAAGTTTTCTAAAGTTTCTTGGAAATTAAAAAAACAAAACAAATTATATATTGCCGAAAGGCAATAATTTTGAGGATATTGTTAAGTTTAGAGTGCTCACTAAGAGCCAGTAAGCTAGAATAAGATAAATGTTAATTTTAAATTAGATTTAATCGTTTACGTCTAGTATGTAAGTTTAAAACAATAATTGCATAAAAATGAATTTTAAAATAAAAAAAAAATAAAAAAATAGGGGAACTTAGTTGGATAACGCACATAGAACCGTCATTGTATCATCTATATAAAGTACACCAACTTTTTCGGAAAATACTTTGATGACTTTCTTGTTAAATTAATTTTTCGAAGTTAAATGCAGGTCTTACTATTTCTATTCCAGCTTTAGAGAGTTCATCACTAATCATAAATCCTCTGTCGACCATAACAGCATCCCCGGGTTCAAGTTTTTTTATTAAATCCTTATCCCTTATCAGAAGACTTTCCAGTAGCCATTTTACTGATAAAATTTATTGATCCCGATGGTGACACTTCGATCAGAATTTTTAATGCATGCGTACCTTTATAGTGAGAATATGTGCATGTCCTAAGTTTTAGACACTGAAAAGTCACCGTTTTCACTTCTGTGTAGTCAAGGACAGTTTTCGCATTTGAAAAATCTTTAAAACACACTGGTAAACTTCGTACACTTTGCTCTTTGCTTTGCCAGTATATGAAACATTTTATCACTGCCGCTAAGTGCTGGATAGTATCAGCAAAATATAATTTAGCAGTCCTCTCACAAATCTGAAACGATATGGCCAGTTCCGCAAATGTAGAATTTGACTTCAGCTTGTCCATGGTCATGAGGATTCTTGCTCTTATTGGCATTGGTACCTTTTCTTCTTTTCTGATTTTTGCAGATTTCTCAACGTGTTCAGCGTGTAAAAATCTTCAAAACCAGTCATGGTTGAAAGCTTGTTAGCCGTATCCCAGAGTGCGGTGTTACCATTAACAAATGGGTTCAAATCGACCTGACCTCCTTTATTTGATGCTGTCTGTTGAGAACCGTCGATGAGTGCATCATCGATAGGATTTTCAGTAAGGTCCCACAGTTCGATTTCTTCATCAGATCTAATAAAATACAACAGTTATGTGTATAGTTACAATTAAAAAAATGTAGCTTTCTCTTACCTTCTTCTTCCAAGAGGTTCTGCATCGGAGGGTTCATAAACTTTTTTTGTGGATCTAATAGAACACAATTAAAGACTAATGGATACTATATAATGGAATAAAATTCGTAATTTTCAAATGTTTTGCACCGAGCTAATATTCGCCTTGCACAATTTTTCGTCCAATTTTCGGTTGCTATAATTTTGGAAGGTTTCTGCTTGGAAATGCTCCTTTGACCAAACGCGTGCAGTATCTTTTATTATCTCTTGCAATTGGCTTTAATATAACGCCTTCTTTAAAATGTAAACTACATATTTTAAAGAATTAAGGAAATGGTTTTCCCATGCTATTCTTCGCATGACCACTTTTTTTCAAAGCTTAAAACTTCGAGCTTAAAACTTCTTTTGTAATTTAGTACCTACATGGTTTCACAATTTTGTCTATATGAGTTGCACTCGGGTATACCACAATGAGCCGCTCGATCCAACACTTTATTTTTATTTTCCATTACTGCAAGCTATTAAGAAATTTATTTGTATGCTTTAAATTAACAAATGTATTTATTTTCCACAATATTTAAATATTTAATCTCGCTTAGCTTCTTTAACGTATATTTTTTCGCTGATCTGTCAAACTTGTATGTCTAGCAGGGTTCAAATTATAGCTCCTAGGGTACACCCTCCATTTCTCAATACTATTTTAAGGTAATACCTAATAATAAAAGATTGAAAAAAAAAAAAAACTTTGACATTATGAATCAGGTTGATGGGGAGAATTTTATTGCAGAATTTTGTAAATTCTCTTTGTAAGAATATCACTGCATACATCGCAGCTTTAAATTACAGGGCCGGTTATTATGCTTTGCAACATCAACCAACCAAGACTTTATGGCACCAGGACTTTCCGTCAAAAAAATATTGGGAAATGTGATACAAGCAAACATTTAGAATGGAAAATTCAAAGGCGAAGTCGTTTTAAATTCTTGCACACCAGTGATTCTATTTGATATGTCATTTGCGTTAAAGTTAGAAGTACCTGCATGCTTCGTAGAATCGACGACGTTCGTTAACATTAGCCGTATTTTATTATCAGCGTGATCTGATCCGAATCAGATCACGAAAATAAAACAATACGGATCATAGAAAAATTTCATTTTGGAGTTGTGGCAACAGTCGCTTTCAAAACACGACGGATAATGTATGAAAATGACAAACTTCATATTGCCACCAGCCATATTGCAAACATTCTGTACAACGTGACGTCACAATATGATGTCATTTCATTTGCTTTTCGGGGGTGTTACCATATGAATAAAATTAATAATTTTTATTTTTGATGTTGTTTTTTAAAAACTTATTTAAAATTCTATGTTCACATATGCAACAAATAAACAATATTTTGCTACTAGTATTTCGGTGTATTTCGATGTATTCATGCGAGCGAATGATTTTTTTACACATTTATGAAATGTTCTCGATTTACTTCAAAAACATTTCATAAACATTTGTTAATGAAATGCTTTCTACAGTCGGAAATTGACGGCCAGAGGCTCGAAAACAACAAAACCGCTTCCGTAATATGGTGAGTTTTGTTTCTAAAAGGAAATGAGTTTACCTACAATCAGTTCAAAATGTAATGGAAACCTTAATGCAGTTTGCACCTCTGGTCCGCTCAGATTGGAATTCTTAAACAAAGTAAATGACAGCGGTTTAGGCACGAAATTCCAGAAGAACAAAATTAAGTTAGAATTATATTTTTCTGTAGGTAATAAAAAAGAAACGTGTTCGATTAGGTTCGAAAACAATAATTTAAATTTATGCATTTTCTGGACATTTGTTTTTTATGTTAACATAACAAAAAAAATCTCATATCTTACCGCAGGGAGACTTGTGGAACAAATAATTAACGAACTGTGAAACATTTCATAAAAATGTTTTTGCTGAATAAATTTTTATGAAACATTTACTTAAATATTTACGAAATATTTCGCTGGTCTGGGCATATTTTATGGAATGAAAAAGGAAAATCATCTCGAAGGACGGGAAATTTATTCGATGTGAAAAAAATGCTTTTTGATTTTTTGTGCTATGAAGGGTGTTGAATATTTTAGTCTGGCAACGTGACTGTGTGGCTTAGCTATCGTTTACAGGCACACCAACATTGAAAAATGAAGCAAGCCACCTAGTACAATAAATTTTCAGATCATGATTCGTGATCTCGATGAATAGCAGGATCATGTGCTGTTGTTGTAAGTGCATGTATTTTGATGATCTATATGGATCATGGCTGATAATAAAAAAGGGCTATTGTTGCGCACTTTATTTTAAACTGAGAGGTATCACGTCTCCAAATTAAAACGACGTGAGTTCTGCTTTTCAATTTTATTGGGTTACTTACTATCTAAGCCTTTGTTACTTAATTTTATTCGGTAGTTTATTATCTAAGACTTTGTTACTTAATTTTATTTTTCTTATACTTAGCAAATACAGTTAAAATTGATTTAGAATTACGTCTTAATTAAAATTTATTGGTAGGATTTTTGTTTAAGTAGATTTGGAATAAAATTAGGTATTAATGATTTAGAATAATCGTTCAAAACAAGGTTCGACGAACGAACACAAAAAAAAGAGGCAATATAATGTACAAAAACTATATCCGGAAGGGAATTCTCGGGCAAGTCAAGTAGTTCATGCCATTGTGCATCATTTTTCACATGAAAAACGTAGTTCGATATTTCAAAATATTGTTTTTATTTTCCAAACCAGTGTAAGATTTCAAGATCTGTCGTGGCACTATTGGTGTTTTGGATATTACCTTTTAGCTGAGCTAGTGATCTCAGATGTATCGTACTTCGTCTTAGCATGGTTTGGCCAAGAGTTATTCATTTTATGCAAATTTTCAAAAACACCTCTAGGAATTCTTTAAATGTAATACAACTGAGATTTTTTCTTGAAAACCTCCTCCGTTGTTTTGGAACAGGAAATACTGTTCTTTCAAATGCATTCAGTTTCAATTCAGTCGCTTCAGTAATAATTTATCAGTCACTTTTGCCCGATGTCTGGGTAGAGCGTTCTTAACCTCAATTTGTAAAGACAAAGACATTGGAAATTTGTTTGTACATCGTTAAATAGAGAAGAACATAATAAGTTTGCTTTTGAATTCAAATACGAATTTTAAATGCAAGCAGTTCCACTTACCAAGAAATAAATAAATTTGTTTGGACATATTTATTGAAGTCACGTGTCACGTGACGTGAATTTGTCAATACTTGCGAATATTCGTTTATTCTAGGTAGTTGGTCGCTCTCATATGAACAGTCCATATCTACTTCTTGCAATTGAGGCAAAAAATACTGTTGTTTACAGTTATTACAGGATGATACTTGTAGTAACTATAGTAACTTACTAGATGCGCTTGCATTGAAGAATGGTCCAATAATATTGACAGATTGTGATGTATTTCTTTTCCAACAATCAATGGGGTAAAGCTATCGATGAAGTATGGAAATTAAGAACTGTAGCTGAAAACGCGTTGTTCCTTCGAGTAGCAAACTACTGAACATTGGCTGAAAGGTTTTTTTTTTATTGGCAGCACTTAGCCACTCGAATAGGTGCATATCTACGTAATTAAAAAAAGATGGATTCTGTCCGTCTGTCTGTTCGTCCGCACAACCTTTGACACCCAATATTATATTTTTTTTTTGTTGCCTGTCAAATGTTCGTTTTGTATTTCATTAATTAAAACTGCCAAAGGGACATTCAATGAAAAAAAGACTTGCACAAGGCCATTTCTGAGATACCTATCCTTTTTTTATTCCATTAATGATGGTGAAAATGAGGTGAACGTACAATATACAGCGCAATCGCTTGGGCTAAAAAGACCACTCTAGATCTATGTGTGAAAAGTAGGACCGAGAAAAAGCGAGGCAAAGAATGGTAGCGACAAAGTGCTGGTAAAAAGGGAAGGATAAAAGAAAATGTGCAACTAACGCTAATGAACGTGGTCTGGTCGTTTGTATGCGGCAGTCGGTAATGATTGTGCACCCGCTTTTTCCGTAAATTATCTTGCTGATTGCAAAAAAGTAATTTACTGCACACATTACACAAGCTTAAGATTTACCTACGGCTGGGAACTTATAAATTACATTTGGTGAAAGCCGCTATTTATATTTATATTGATTTCTTAAATAGAAGAAAAATAAATAACGTGAGTGGTGGGAGAAAGGGTTTTCGCATCTCACACTCTCGCACAAATAAAAGTCGCCAACCCATGAGAAGATAAAAAAAAGGTTTAAAAAAAGAAAATCTCGACCTCCGCCTAAAGGGCGTTTAGAATAACGTGCTCTAATTACAATGTCCTAGTCGCTAAGAAGAAGTAAATTCAGAGCAGGTTGCTCTGACTTTATTATCCAACGAATCGATTAAGACTAACTTATAACATTTTTTTTTTAGCTACGAAAGCTTGCATTTCAATACTTAATTTCTTACAATATCATTTACCCATAGCTTGCATTTCGATTTATCATGTCAATTTCACTGGAAATTCGTTTCGTTGCCCTAGACGCTTGTTCAGCATTTGCGTTGCGCGTGCAAGTGGTTTGTCGGTGTTAAGTTATAATTATACCTACTTCCGCGGTCGACAAACACTACGCCTTCTAAATACCATTTCCGTGTTCTGTCTGTGGTGTGCTGTCGAAATAGCCGTTTTTCATTTAATATTATATTCAAGCCCATTTGTTCACTGCTACTTTTTCTGTACACCAAAAGCTTGAAACCCATTTGTAATGACAAATAAGTGCATCCCAGATAACAACATCAAGCAAATAATGAACATACTCATGTGGACACATGCATCCACCAATGAGTTGATCCTGATTCGGCCTGATTTTTTATTTGCAATTTGTGCCTCTGCAATGGAATACAACTACGCACAAGTAGAATTTACTCTCAATTTTACGAGGTTAATTTAAAAAGCAAAAAATAAATTAAATAAATTCACATGGGTGGGAGTTGGCAGGCTTACATTACCATCTGCAAGCTTTATGCAGATAGGCGCAGTAAATTGTTAAAAAAAAAAAAACAAACTCGCCAAAAAAATGTCACAAGTCCGCACGCGATAATGTCTCCCGTGTGCGGAACAGTGAACGGGTGTGTGTGTAATGCAAATGGGACACTGCATCCAGTTTGTAGCACCAACGAAGCTTCATTTTGTTATGGGTCGCATTCAACGCTTTAAAACTGCAAATGACGCCAAATACAAGGAAGATGCAAATAAATAAATAAAAAAAATTAAATTATTTAACAAATTCGAATTAAAAATCGTTAAAAAAAAGTTTGGCACAGCAGCTATTTTAAATTGAAATGAAATTACACAGTTTTATTTTAATGTTTTCCCCCTTTTACATATCGCTGACGGAGTGTGCAGTTTTCAGTTTAAACAAAACTCTGTGGATTCAGATGAAAAACAAATCCTGGCCGCAAATGTTGGTAAATTTAAATAAATATTGGGCGTGAGTTTTATTTTTAAAATTGCTCTACGTTATTATGCCGTAACCTAGAACCTAAATGTAGAAGCCTTCACAGATGTTTGCCAAACGTTCACGAGAGGTTGAGCAAATTAACAGAACTGCATCAGCTAGCCGGTCACGTTAGCCTAGGGAAATATACTTCCACATACCGAGCAGAGATGATTGTTTTACAGCATTCATTGGATTACTAAATAGAAGGTCATGTGGATGGAAGAAATATCCGTATAAATATCAGCAGTAGGGTCATATGGCACCATGGGACATGGGTGATATGGCACCCTCTCAATATTTCCTACTTAACGATTTGATTGCATTAAATTGACATTAAAATATCAGTTAGTTTTACGTAAGTTCCTGAATTGTGCAGTCGGAACCTGATTTGCTATAGTTACAAACGGACAAAAAAAAAAGTGAGTAAATTCGAACAAATAATTTGTGTGTGAGTGAAAGAAGTGTAGATCGAAAAGTATTCGGTGCTCGGTGTTCACCGTTACAAGTTCATTCGTTACAAACAAATTAGAAGCGTTTCATGTGAAATTGTTTCCATTTACGCGCACGCATTTGGTCATGTTTATCGTGAAAAAAAATACAACACCATTTGGGAGATATGGCCCTACCGGTGCCATTTCTCCCGCTATTAGTTTTATATTGAGGTATAAATTTTTCTTAAATCTTAAAATAGATATCCATTCATCTATTTTAAATGTATAATTTGCCATTTTTGGTCGCACGTTTAGTGTACATCTTTTTAAATACTTATTACAGGTTTGGGAAGAAAAACTCCAAGAAAACCATATCACCCACCTATGGGTGCCAAATCACCCTCCAATTTTTTAATGAACTTTTAGGTTTTTCCAATTTTTTGTTTTTAAAATAAACAAAGAGTTAATACATTTATGTTTTAAACTAAAACATGCTTTATTTTTTGAGTTGTAACGAAAACGACTTTACCCTAATCACAAACATAGAACATATACCTAGTTACTTGAATCGTAGTAAGTGTTGATCTAATAATCGCAAGTAACACTTATTTGGGTACGAGGACACATTATGGATCGAAGGCAACGAAAAGGCGGAACCCCCTGCAAAACACGGATCCAATGAAAAGCTTCTGCGACCAGAACAATTTTTTGTTGGCAGAGGGATCGTAGAATAGCTGATCGACAGATGGATCACTGAGAAAGTTACCAGTGGAACAGTGCAGGCAGGATGAGATGGCAAGTGTGGCTGGCCTGCTCTACTCAAAAAATGGTCGAACAAAATCGAGGAGCATTGAAATTGGTGGTAGCGTTTTATGCAAGAAACCGCAGTTTTGGGTATCAGTTATGAAAGTTGGACCGTATGATGCATAGTACCTGTAAAAAATGCCTGTGGGAAGCTGAGGCAGCGGTTCATATACTGTGACAGTCTTCAGCGCTAGTAGAAGAATTAAGATCTTGGGACATCACTATGTGGAGACACAAAGAATGAAAAAGACATAACGTTTGTTATGGATTCCATCGTTGCCAGTAGGAATTTAAAACAGGAAAAAATTGGAGAAACCCAAATGGTAGGGAAACAAAAAGGGACCCACACCCAATATGGAACCCTGATTCGAATATCTCTCAAATCTTTATGAATTTACATTGGGCGCCAAAGTCGCGCCATGGACATTTTGAAGTGAAGCTACTGATATACTTACAAAAAGTAAATTCGTATTGTAGGTGAATGTAATGATATGACGAAAAGTGAAACGCGATCAAACGCTCCTTCTCGCAGAGAAATCTAGAAGTGAATGAGAACAAGACTAAGTACATGCTATCAATAAACAAAGAAAAAAGCATATGTCCACCGCCTAAGACAGAACGGAGCGGACCGGATATAAAAGGCACGTTTGAGAACACGGACGGACAGTTGATTTTTAAACAGTGAAATAGTAATCGGTTGCGAAGATAAATAAGTGTAAAGTAATACGGTGAATTGAGTGATTGGTTTGAATCGTTTGATAATTAAGTAAAGTGATATTGTTTTGGTTCTTAACAAGTGAATTATTAGAATAATCCAAAATAAAAAGTGATTTTATTAGAAAAGTTCAACAGAATAGTGTTTAATCTTTTCGAATCCCAACTCGTATGTAACAATAGCAACAATCGGTAGGTGGTTAAGGAGTTCATCTACCGTGGCGAATCGATCGGGCTCAAAACTCTTAATTCAAAGAACTAAATGTATCTCATCTTGCCAGTTCTGTGTTATGCCGTCGAGGACTTACTGGGCTCATTCGAAGCAAACATTTTTCGACGGGGTTTTGGTCTTGTGTGCATGGAGGGCGAATGGAGAAGAAAATACAACCGCGAACTTTATGAGTTGTTCTAAGATGTGGATGTATCCCAAAAAGCCAAAAAAAGGATCCCAGAGTAGGGAAGGCTGCAGTGTCTCAGGCTGAGACCCTTCAAAGGTCAGGAAATCATTTAATAAGTAAGTAAGCGCAGTGGCTTAGTGGTTACTGTATTGGTAAATCAAATAATAAAGAGTTCAAGTTTTCTAAAGTTTCTTGAAAATTAAAAAACAAAACAAATCATAGAAATAGATAAATTTAAGGCCGAAAGGCAATAATTTTAAGGATATTGATAAGTTTAGAGCGCTCGCTTGGAGCCAGTAAGCTAGAATAAGATAAATGTTAGTTTTAAATTAGATTTAATCGTTTTTGTCTAGTATGTAAGATTAAAAAAAAGAAAACAATAAAAATGAATTTTAAAGTTAAAGTTAAAAACTGTATTGGACTACTAAGTGAGGAGTCCCAGGTTCGAATCCCGCAAAAACCCAAATTCCAACTTAGGGTTTTTTCCTACTGCGCCGCACCTCTCGCGAACGTCTGACAAACATCCGAGAGTATAACTGTCTAAAAAGAGCTTCTCCATTAGCCGTTTGGAATCGGCATAAAATTGTAGATCCCTTCCATTCGTTCACAAAATTAAATACTCACACAAACGAATGGTTGTGAGAAGCGGAAGAAGACGGTGAGACAGGGGGAACCTGCACTCGACGCGCCGCACTTAGATCAGTGTGGATCCGTTGTGATGCCCTTGGGGTTTTTATGACCGCCGTACCTATGAAACCGGGTAGTCGAGCCATCCCGAGATACGACGTTTAACATATAGCGCGGTTCACTTGTTTAGACGCACCTGCATTATGTTCTTTTGATTATTATTGCTATTTTTTCTAAATTTCTCGAATTTTCAAGATTTTGTACAACCTCCACGATTTAAAATTACATCAAAAATTCTATTTTTTAAAGAATTATACAAATTTTCCAGGTAATCTTCGACCAGGCAGGTTTAATTGCGGCAATCAGTTCATCACAGCATTCATACTGCTTAACTCCTTCATAAATGTGACGGGTCAGCCATCCCCAAACATTTTCAATAATGTTGAGATCGGATGAATATGCGGGCCACGGCAATAATTCCAAATTTTCACCAGCATGAAAACTTTTTACCACACGGCCGTTGTGAATCGGTGCATTGTTTTGTTGGAAAATCCATTCGAGAGGTTCAAACAGTTCTTTTACCGCGGGAAAAACGGATTGCAAAAGATCTTTAAAAGAAACAGCACTTCCAACTTGCGTATCCCATGTTATATGAGCACGTGCGAGTTCTAAGCGATGTTTCTTTTTTGCGCTGCTAATTTTTTTAATTTTAAGTGCTGGGCACTTAAGATCACTCGACGAACAGTTGATTTGCTGGCACTTACCGCTGCTAGTTCTTTAATTTTGCTCGTGGAGTGAGCGGAATTTGATGCCATTCGAATTATTTTTCGCTTTTCCTGCGGTGACAAAGCTGTCTTGGTCCGTCCTTTGTGTTCTTTTCCATATGAGGCAGTACGTGTAATGTATTTTCGAGCTGAGTGATCACTCCGTCCAATTTTTCTCGCAATACTACGCATTGAAAGACCTTACGAGTGGTAAGCATCAATTTTTGGCCTCTATTCAACCGTTAACAACTTTTTTTACCCATTTCCACTTAAAATGAAAGGCACACACTTGATGAAGCTTAAAATTTGCTCATAAGTGCAATTACTTTGTAATTAAAACAAACACAAAGGAAAAAATTTAAATTTGTGAACAAAATATTGGTGCGTCTTAACAAGTGAACCGCACTGCGGTTATTCTTGGTGATTTTAATATTAGTCTAATATATACTAACTATACTTACACTAAGGTTTTAAATAAAATTTTGTCGATAAAACAATTGCAAACAGCTGATTTACGGAATCTACTAGATCAATAATTGACCTCGTTATGTCTCCTGAGGGAAATATCAATAATATTGATTTAATATGTTAGGAGAACCTAACAGTGATAAAAATTGTAAAACAAAGTGATACTAAATGGTTTACCGAAGAACTGATAACCTTAAAATTGAAAAAAAAAAAATCAATGTTTTCGAAAAGAAAGCGTTCTTAATAGACGTGTGCGTAACATATTCACAAATAAATTGGATACTCATTCTCATCCACACATATTGTTGATTGTTGTGCACAAAAATTCTCTCGGTCATTTCGATTTCATTAAAAGCGTGTTCTCTACTCTTACTCTTACATTCATGTAGTTTACCTCATCGGCAAAAAATCTACGCAATTTCCAACTCTAAAGAAGTACGGAACCTTCGATGTGCGAGTGACACTTGCACTTGGCCGGTTTTTTACTGTTTGTGTCTACATGTGCTGTCTGGTACAGTACAAGTGCTTTAGAGCTAAGTCCTCTAATTTCGCACCTGCTATCCAGGGTTCTTGAATTTGAGCCATGTTAATTTGCCTACATAGTCCATGACGGTTGGCGCTAGCCGCTTTACTGTGATCAAGGTTTATTTGTAGTATCTTCATCACGGTTTTTAGCAGTCGCCCCTTTCTCTGTTGATTTTGGTGTCGAGTTGGCAATTAATCTGAGCTTACATCGGTTAATACCAACGCGAACTTCCTCAGTAACAGAATTGATTTATGGTTAAGCAGGAAAACCACTTCTATAACGGATTCATTGTAAACTCCCATTTCAATTACTTCCCAGGTGTCGCTAAGTTGCTCTCTATTTAGGGATTTGAGATAACTTTCGATGCGATTTCTAGGCCACCGTTAAAAGAACCTGGCCTTAGGTCACGTAAGACGGACGATTTATTTTCTGTCGATAAAACGAAGATCGCATTCCGCCTGGGAGCTTTAGTCCCATCAACAAAATCACTGAGCCATGTGAGAGTGTAGCCATCTTCATATGTCATGAGTTTGGACCCTTGCATGGTGTGAATGTTGCCAAAAATTGGGAGGCGTTCTTCTTTTTTGGTGATGGCCTCATTTACGCCATCAAGAATCCGAAGCTCTAATAATCGCCATTGGTCTCCCGTAAGCTTCCGTTCAAAATTGCTGTAGTTTACTATATAGCGCAACGTTTGCCTGCGACAGTGAAAATGGAGTCGTTTGTTGTTGGCGGGGAGAAGGTGTCTCTTTGGCGTACTCGCAATTGGTTCGGAATTAGATTGTGAGCCCTCACACGAGCCAGTTGCGGCTCTGCTAATTCTGTCCGAGATTGGGATTAGAGGCAAATGGCCCAGATCAGATTTTTGGAGTCGTTTCAGAGTCAGATTTTGTTTTCTTGTCCGAGTCTGTTGTCGGTAGCGTCTCCAGTCTTGTCTTACCCTTTTGCAGCGCTTTCTTTCATTTGTCCGTTAAGGTCTCCGAATTCGTCGGATAAACCTTAATGCATTGCGTCTTGGTCGCCGTAAGATTTCTGTTTGCCCTAAAGGCAGGTATCTACACCTCTCAGGTCAGTGTTTTTTTGGCTGAACGGTTGTTGTGAGGTGCTATAGACAGGGCCTCAATAGCCGTCAAGTTGTTTTGGTAGTGTTCTGGTCAGTGTCACCCGGTTCCGATCACCCACCTTCCTTCCTAAGGCCATCTTCTCCTGCCGTACAGCTAATTGGCCCGATGCAGCACTTGGTTGGGATTGTGACAGGTGACAGCTTCTTGTTGGTGAACTAATTGTCGTCGGATGCGAAGTCTCCGTTTCAGGTTTACCCTAATGTTTTTCAACAGTCAACCCTTGTCGTAATCGTTAAGAGGTCTACCTTTTCCCAGGATGATTAGGTGGCCCCATCGAGATGTTAGCGTATGTGTTACCTGCAAGAGCAGCTAATATCGTTATACAAGCAAGTGGCTTGCTCTCCATTAGTTGCTGCTCTTGCAGATAGGCACGTGCGTTATGTAGACGTCTTCGTTGTATCGTTGAGTTCGTCCCATCTCTTGGTACCTAGTCGCTGTGTTGTCTTCCTGCTGTTGGTGATTTAACTCCGTCCGAGTTAGACAATCTCGACAGGTTTGAGCTAGCGATAGAGCAGGTATCGCTGACTGTACAGTCGCGTAATTATATCGTCAACAAGTCTTGGTTCAGCCAACATAAGAGTTTTGTTTTTCTATAAAACGAAAAATGTTATTAATTTGATCTTTTTAAGACTATAGTTCAATTTCCTTACGTTTAGTTTCTATTAATTTTTTTACTACAATTGTTTAAGCTTATCTTCTAGCTCAAAATTTTATTCGCCTATAAACCTCTACAATTTTCCGCATGGTTTTTTTTATGTTGACAGACGTCATCCTCTCGTGGCGCTGTCATGCGATAGTGCCAGGGATCACTATAAAATTCCTTTACATTTATAGATATTTATACTTTATTAGATATATAACAAGGAGAAGAAGGGGGAGGACGCCCTTTGGTTTCGTGGCTCATCTATAGAAATACTCAAGAATCTTAGCTCTACTTAGCCCCCACACATCGTCAAGTTCGGCGTTGATGGTAGGGTTATTTCAACACTAAACGATTTCCTATTCTTCTTTTGTGAACTCGCATAATCCATCTCTGTTCATTAGTACTCTTAATACACTCCAGTATTATTCTAATGTGATTTTTGCATTAGTTTTCAACAATTCAGCGTAATAGTTGCGCCTTGATTTGACTATTGAGTTTCATTATGTACTTTAATTAAATAGATAATTGGCAAGGCCGTTTGGATTTTCGCATGCCATAATTCTACTTCACAAGTAATGAAAAAATAATCAATGAAAGAAATCTTTCATTCTCACAATTATCAATGGAAAATAATATCCATAATTAAAATAAACACCGCATTTTTCACAAGCCACAAACTTGCGAGTATTATTTATTCACTAATTAGTGTAAGGCCATAATTCATATGGACGACTAATATAAAATGCCTGATGTTGATTGCACTTTATTGGTAACATAATATCGAGTGCTATCGATTGTGATTAATTGCTTAATTGATTTCGTTCATTGGCTTTAGAGGCCATGGCTCTGACGGCAGCAAAAAAGTGGACATTAATGAGGTCAATAAAAATGTTTTGAAATTGAATTGACGTTTATTGCGAGCAAATTTCAAATGGAATCGATTTTAACAAAATTTGAGTAGCTTCTGATAGGTTTCATTAGGACAAACATTGAGAGGACGCAGGTTAATTTTTAGAAATATTGTTGACAATGTCCCACTCCATTGTTTTAAAAATGTATCCAAATAAAGCTTTCGTTGAGTTTGCGTGAATGTAGTTAAGTCTTTATTATTATTATTGTTATTTATAAGGTAATTACAAATTACAATGTAATAGAATTAAAGAGCCTAGCTGCGGGGACTATTGGCTCTGATCATTAAATACTTTATTATTTAATTATAGTTTAAAGTCCATACAAGAGAAAAACAATGAGAGGTTAGAGAACTATCTTCTACATGGGTTTTCAAAGATTCAACACTCTCCCGATAGACATAAGAAACACAAGTAACTTAAATGAATTTAAAAGACAACATGTTGAATATGTTAGATCAACAGATACTAGTGAATAAAGATGTATTAGTTTTTAACTTAATTTGGAAGATTGTAAACTAAATGGCTTTTAAAGCTAAATAAAGCAAATTCATTCATTCATTCATTCGACTGATTTTGCCACGTGATCTATGTATAATGAGTCGTCACTCTCTTCAACATTTTCGCAAGCAATATCATTTACCTGGCGATTTTTATTTTTAAATACCGATGCAAAATGGTTTTGTTTCCCGTAGCAATTACATTAATTTCCATAGGCCGGACATTTACCTCTCACGTTACTAAAGTTACAAAACTTGCATTTGCCTCCAACTGGTCCAACACTTAATCGACTATTTCCTGGCTGCTGCACACGTCTCTGTACAGATTGATTTGAATGTGAACTCTGAAATTGCTTAAAATTATTCTCATTAACATGCTTAAATTTATTTTGTTTTATAAAACTTCCATTTGAGTCGCTGATTGCGTACACCTCCGAATTCGATTCCCCCATCGCTTTCTGCATAACCTTGCTCTGCTCCATAGTTGTCTCCGCGATTCGGAATGTTTCAATCGACTTCTTCAGTGAAAGATTATCAATTGGAAGTAGCTGAGTCTGTGTGTTCTGGCTGTTAATCCAATAACTATTCTATCGCGCAGCATGCTATTTTTCTGTTGTCCAAAGTCACAATTTTCTACCAATGTTCCGATGTCTTTTAGGAAGGGATCAAATGGTTCCTTTTGCGACCTTTTATAGAACAAGTACCGTTTATATACGACATTGGTACGTGGGTTACAGAACTTTTCGAATTGGTCTACCTCATTTTTTAGCACTATTTTGTCATCATCACTTATTCAAATAATTCGATAGCATCTCGTCCAGCTCAGGTAATTAATCTAGCAACTTGAATCTCTTCTGTTTCTTTGTTCGTTTTTGTGGCTGTTGTGTATGTGTCGAATTGGTTTTTTAAACCTGTTCCAGTTTTCTTTTATGTTTCCGTCCAAATTTAATGCTTCTGGTCTTGTAAAATCCAAGTTTGGTTTTCTGTTTTTTTTTTTTTGTTGTTGTTAAGTTGCCTCAGTAGATTTTGTTTTTATTATAACTTCTTTAATTCTATATTTCATTGAATGACCGACTGCGCCATGTCGGCAAAGTGACGTTTTATTCAGTTGCATTTCAAGCTTAACCTAAAACATAATTCTATATACTTAATTCTTTATACTCTCAGGAGAGAGTGTTCACCAGACATTCTTTGTATTTTATTATATACAACAGTTCCTTACCTGCATGTCCAACCCTCACTTTTTTTCCAGATGTCTGGAATGAATCCCAATTTCAGACAGCCACGACTGGTATAATACCGATCGGTGCCGCGGACTTTTAGGGTTGGAAGGATTTTAGAGCCCATGCTATTTTATCTTTACTATCATAATAACAACCAGTTCCTTATCCCGAAGTGAGGGAGTATTGGAAGTAGTATTGGAAAGCTGATTTACAATTCCAAAGTTTCCAGCTTTTTTGCTGTCTACCTGTTTTCGTCCTTTTAAAGGTTACCTCGTCCTCTGTTATCCCTAAAAATTTAATTTAAAAAATAAATATATTAATTTGAATAATTTAAAATTAAAATTATAGTCATATAAGCAGCAAAAAAAATATGACGGGAGATGAAACAAAATATTGAAATTAAGCAGTGTTCCTACATCTTGGTTTTTCTACCTTTTTGTGGGAATTTCGATTTCCGAAAAACTTTCCGTGCGCAAAAGAGAGTGTAAATAATATAAATAATATGTGACAAGAAAGCATCAAAACTACATTTCACTATGTCCATAAAAAAGAACTGAATGTTAATTTAATGTAATTTTCTTTCGGAAGAATAGGGGGCGTGTGATCCTATGTCATCAGCACAGTAGACACTGATTTATGTTTTGAGTTCTGCTACTATTATAAACACTTTATGTAAGAAAACTAGACACAAAAAGTATTCTAATAGTTTCGAAAATGTAGTTATAACTATATCAAATAAGCTCAACTACATTTAGAATTAAGTTGAGAAAATCGCATTCCTTCTTCTTCGCCTTGTCTAAAGTCGATAACCAGGTGTCTAAATAAGATAACGAAAGATATACATTTAAATTATCGTATTACACGAGATCCTTCAATCTCATGTTGAAAACTTGTTCAATGAAATTAGCGTATACAACGTATCTGAAAACGCTGCGGTGAGATTGTCGTTTGGGTTGGGTGGTGTAAGTTTATTTTCGTAGGGCTTCTAATGGGAAAAGTTTTACAGCATCTTTTGATCGAAGATGATGATACCTAATTAACGAGAATCCGATTAGGTATGTCGTATTAGTTTTTGCTATCTCAACTATCGAAATTGATTTCCGTCTGAGCTTAAATACAGTCAAATTGAAAATAAGACATTTGTAAAGTCTATGTTCGGCACCAAACAAAACAAAATGTATGAAAACTTACTTAGCGCACAGTACGATTCAATTCTAGCACAGGCTATCTAACCCCATTATCCATAATGAAATATGAAGGTCAACGGATTATTAAACCAAATTGATCATGTTGAAATCCTTACATTTCGAGCGCCTCACATTGACTCGGGGCACTACTTAATAGCAACCAAAACCAAGTCATGGCTGCCGATATCTCTGTAGCGAAATTGTATTAAGGAAATGTATAACGACGACTGTTTATGGTATAAGCCAAAGAGGATCTAGCTTTACTTGTTCTCTATCCATCTTATGCACCAAAAAATGTTCGTCCATTCACATTTCAGGTTTTTTTTTTTTTTTTTGACAGCAAAATTCATGAAGCTACCTTGGGGAGTTGTTCCAAAAATAGGTTAATTCCATGCAATTTAAACCCAAGTTTTCACTAGGGCAAAAGTGAATTCCTTAAAATATTCGCAAACATTGCATAAATTTCTATTACGCTTGGTGGGTGTTTTCAACTTGGTTTTTTAGCACCGTATTTGTACAAAAACAAGATATGATTAGGAATTCTGTGTTTAATAAGAGTGAACAGTGTTCATGTTACTAAGGAACAGCAAGAATTGAAATTTTATTCATATTTAAAAAAAAAAATATTATTCTCGGAAAGTAAATTCGTAAAAACGAGTACTTATGATTGAACTCCTAACAAAAAGATAATACAATGTGGTGTTTAATTTGATCCGATTTCAGATTTTGCGTATTCAATCGAACGTAAGAATCTAAATTTTTTTGTTAATTTTCAGTATTTCTATAGGTAATGTGCTTTTGCATTTTGAAATGTTCGCTGATATTTTTATAAGCCTCTCTAAATTATTAATTAACAAAAACAAGTGCAAAAAGTGATAAATAAAGGACAATCTGTAGCAATTTAGAAACAGAAAGAGATGTGTCAAAGGGGAAGTCGGAAGAATCTGGAAGGAAGCAGACGTAGTAATG
The DNA here is from genome assembly GCA_963082955.1 of Cheilosia grossa. NCBI lineage: Eukaryota > Metazoa > Arthropoda > Insecta > Diptera > Syrphidae > Cheilosia > Cheilosia grossa. Next base: position 11,836,351 of record OY720145.1, read on the forward strand.
TGGTATTCGATTGGGCGCTGTCAGAGCACTTTGTTGCCCTCAGAGCAATTTTTATGTTCGTTTGGTACAAAAAAAAACAATCTTTTTCAGATTTCAGAGCACTTTTTCGAATCTAGATATTTTCTTAGATTTGCTTCAGATTTACCAATACAAGTGCATTTGAGTTTTAAAACTGGTGGAGTCTGTTTACATTTGCGTGAATTTTTTCTACAGCAAAGAAAGGCATTGCATCGGGTGGATCTATTTTCGTAAATTATATGTGTGCAAATATTTAGAAATCAATCGGGACAGAAATTTTGAATGTTTTAATATAAAATTTAACCAGTGAATGGAAAGCGCATAGAAAAGTGTCGAAGACAACACATATTCAAGTCACACGAATATCAACACAAAAAAGAGCGTTTTTATGTTCGATTAGGCACACGAAATCTGATATCTGAGGGCAAATCTGAAGAAGCCCAAACGAAAACCACATAAGAAAGTCCATAAGGAATTGAATTGTGTGTTGTATTATCAATACTTTCTAAAAATCTATACAGAATTGTTTTATCATGGGATTTACCAGAAAACGGAAAAAAAATATCGAATTTAACAAATATACTTGAATACGTTATTGTGCAAGTATGCATTTTACGTACCATTTACAGATTAAAAATAATGCTAAAACTAAAATATCTTTTTTTCCCTCAATAAAAAAAAAACGCTTTCCCCAAACTCTGATAAAATATCTATTTTGTTTCAATCTTACTTCGAAATGAAAAGCATTAAAATCGACGAACAACAAGTTTTTTTTTCTTTAAACTGTACTTACCTACAATAAAAGCTTGAAGTTACAAAATCTCTCTTAAGAAAAGTGCAAGAACCGTTTAAGTTGATTTTTCTCTGATTAATATCATGAGATAGATTTCTGCTAGATACTGAAAAAAAAAACAACTTTGATTATATTAAGGTATTTGGCATTGTGAGGAAATTATATCAGGAATTCTTTTTTCATAAACTATAAGAACTTTTAAACTGAACTGCGATGTGAACACCGTGTAGGTTAGGTTAGATTAGCGGGTTGGCGAGGCAGGGGGAACCTGCACCGCCGCACTGCGCACGTCTTAACATTGTTGAATGCACCTTCAATGTCTAGGAACGCGGCTAGCGTATATTCTTTGTCCTTTAGGGACTTCTCAATGGTGCCAGTGACTTCATGCAGCGCGGTCTCAATCCCTTTACCTTTAATATAGGCATGCTGCGCCATTGAGATCACACTATCATCAAGTCGACTGCGGATGAAGACGTTCAGGAGCTTTTCGAAGGTTTTCAGGACAAAAGATAGCCAGTAGCCAGTACAGCTAGGTCGTCTGCGTAGGCGACTGTTTTGACTCCACTAAAGTGGGGAAAAAACCCCACCTTGGGGTGTGCCTCTAGATGCAGACACCTGAATTTCGACGTTTCCTAGTTCCGAACTGATTAGTCTGTTTTTCAGCATGTACATTATCAAAGTCTTAATAGTGTTGTTCACTTTAAGTTTTCCAGTACTCTTTGGATTGCATCTGATCTGACATTGTTAAAAGCTCCTTTAATATCCAGAAACGCTGCGAGAGTGTATTTATTAACTTTTATCGATTTCTTTCGATGCTTACTACGTTATGGAGTGCAGTTTCTACGCTTTTGCCTTTTAAATAAGCATGTTGAGCTTGAGATATATCATCCGGTCTTAAATGATTTCGGATGTGGATGTCGATAAGTCTTTCCAATGTTTTTAGAACAAATGAGGTAAGGCTTATGGGTCTAAAGTCTTTGGCGGTTGTATGACTTGGCTTGCCAGCCTTGGGTATGAAGACTACCTTCACTTCTCGCCATAATTTTGGAACATACCCTAGCTTTAGGCTACTAGCGAATATGCTTACCAGATGTGAAGCTATTAGCTTTCCGCATTTTTGTAGCATCTTTGGAATGATGCCATCATTGCCAGGGGATTTATATGGTGAGAAAGATTTAATTGCCCAGATTATTCTCTCTACCGTTATCATTTCCGCTGGAATAGCATGGTCAATGAAGTTATCTGCTTCTAAGTCACTGTTCCCATTAGGCATGCAGCCCGGAAAGTGCGTATGAAGTAGAAGTTCGACCGTCTCGTTACACGATTCAACGATTCAGTCCAATAGCAATTGGAGTCTTTTATGGACCCCATTGCGATGGGGCCTGTAGCAAGGATTTTTCGGAGCCTGTCGGATTCTGTGGTGGTTTCCATTTCATTACCAAAGGTTTTCCATGCACATCGTTTTTCCCGTTGCGTCTCCGCCTTGAAAGCTCTTTGACTGGATTTATATCTATCCCAATCGTCGTCTGATCTCGTGTGCCTTGCGACATTGAAAAGTTTTCTTGTTTCTTTTCTAAATGTTCCTAGCTCCTTTGTCCACCATGGAGGAAGTTTTTTGCAACGTCTTCATATTTTTAATGGACATGCCTTTTCAAAACACTTGCCAAGGATACTAGCTAGATCCTCAGTTGCTTTGGCCAAACTGTCGGCTCCATGTATTACACCTGTCTGTAGAGTTCTTATTCTGGCTTCTACTTCCAGACTATATAAATCCCAGTTAGTTTTCCTGTGATTTCTGAAGGGTTTGGGGTCCTTTATGGATTCTGGTGTCAGGAATTCAATGATTTTATGATCAGAAAATGATTCATCGTTTTATACATTCCATTGATCTATTACTATCGTATTAGAGTTACTAACCAGGGTAACATCAATAACTTCTTCTCTATTTTTAATTACAAAAGTCGGCTCTGAGCCTCTATTTGCTACTAAAATATTGTTGTCTATAAGGAAAACAAAAAGCGACCCACCTCTTGAGTTGATATTTGTACTACCCCATTGTATATGATGGGAGTTAGCATCACACCCAATTAGTAGGTCCCATTTGTCCCTTTTAACCCGTTGGACAAGTTGTTCTGTTAATACTGCTGGTGGTCCTTCTGTTGCGTCATATGGCATGTAGCACGACGTCATAATCAGCGGTGGCAGCCCCTTTCGATCATACTTTACAGTAGTATGGTCTAAATCACTGAAAGTAGATAGAAGGGAGATTTAAACTGTTTCCTAGCTACTGCACAAGTTCTTTTCTTACTGTTTGTGTCTATATGCGCTGTCTGGTACAGTACTAGGTCCTTACCGCTTGGTCCTCTAATTTTGCCACCTGCAATCCAGGGTTCTTGAATTAGAGCCATGTCTATTTGCCTATCCTCCATGAGGTAGACCAGGTTGGCGCTTTACTGTGATGAAGGTTTATTTGCAGTATCTTCATCACGGTTTTTAGCTGCCTCCCCTTCCTTGGTAGATTTTGGTGCCGAGTTGGCGATTAATCTTAGCTTGGATCTGTTAATACTGACGCGAACTTTGAAGTTTATCTTCCTCAGTAGCGGAATTGATTTATGGTCAAGCAGGACAACCACTTCCGTACCGGATTCATTGTAATCTCCCATTTCAATTACTTCCCAGGTGTCGCTAAGTTGCTCTCTTTTGAGTGATTTCAGATAACTTTCTATGCGATCTCTAGGAATGTGGGGGCCACGTAGAAAGAGTCTGGCCTTAGGTCTCGTTAGACGGACGATTTCTTTCCTATCGATCAAACGAAGATCGGCATTCGGCCAGGGAGCTTTAGTCCTACCAACAAAATCTCTGAGCCATGTGAGAGTGTAGCCGTCTTCAAATGTCATGAGTTTGAACCCTTGTACGGTGTTAATATTGCCAAAAAGTGGTAGGCGCTCTTCTTTTTTGGTGATGGCATCATTTACACCATCAAGTAAGCGCCATTGGTCTCCCGTTAGCTTCCGTTCAGGATTGCCGTAGTCTACTGTAGCACATTGTTTGCCAGCTACAGTGACCAGGGAGACTCTTCGTTTTTTGGGGGCGTTTGTTGTTGATGGGGCGAAGGTGTCGTTATGTCTGAATCTCTTTGACGTGCTCGCAACTGGTTCGGAATTATGTTGTGAGCCCTCACCCGAGCCAGCTGCGGTTCGCCTGATTCTGTCCGCGATTGGGACGAAAGGCAAATGGCCCTTCTCGGTCAGATTTTTCGGATTCATTTCAGAGACAGATTTTGCTATCTTGTTCGAGTCTGTTGTCGGTCTTTTCTTAGCCTTGTCGAGCGCTTTCTTTTCTTTGTCCGTTAAGGTCTCCGAATCGCGCTTTCCAAGACGGCGAATAAACCTTACTGCATTGCGTCTTTGTCGCCGTAAGATTTCTACCTTGGCTTTGCGGGTACCTGCGACTCTCAGGTCGGTGTTTGTTTGGCTAAAGGGCTGTTGTGAGGTACTAGGCAGTGCCTCAATAGCCGTCACGTCGCTTCTGTCCGTGGAGTTCGTCCTGGTCTGGTCAGTGTCACCCGGTTGAAGAGGTGTGCAGGTCTTCAGATCGCATTTGGGGCTGTGGCCCTGAATGTTTTCCGAAGTCCTGCCTCCCTCCACTTTCTTTCTTAGAATCATCTTCTCCTGCCCCAGGTCCGTACAGGCAGTTGGCCCGATGCAGCACCTGGCTGGGGAGTGTGATTGCTCCTTGGTTGGTGAACTTGCTGTCGTCGGATGCGAAGTTGCCGTTTCAGGTATACCCGACGGTCCTTGAACAGTCGTATCCCCCATCATCGGTTTCTTCTCATAACCCGAGGTCGTCTCCCTCCCCGCCGGACCCGTAGGGGCTAGTGGCCCGATGCAGTGTTCGTCGTGGGAAAGAGACGACGCCATGGTGTCATCCTTTGCCATCATCGTCGATAGGGTCAGCCTTTTCCCTGGATGGTCCTTGCCTATCGGGGGGTTAGGTGGCCCCACCAAGATGCTAGCGTATGTGCTATCCGCAAGAGCAGCTCCTGTCGGTGTACAAGCAAGTGGCTTATTCTCCATTAGTTGCTGCTCTTGCAGATAGGCACGTGCGTTACGTAGACGTTTTCGTTCTGCGTCGTTGAGTTCGTCCCACCTCTTGGTACCTAGTCGCTTTATTGTCTTCCTGCTGTTGGAGATTTTACTCCGTCTGGACGAGTTGGACAATCTGGACAGGTTTGAGCTCGCGATATAGCGGGTGTCACTGACGTCAAGAATCATGTTCTCAGCTTCAGTGTGCGCTGCGCCGCTTAGCCCATCCCATACTCCAAGATTGCCGAATGGGTTGAGTAGAAGATTTTCTTCTTCCTCAGTTAGTTGTGTCATCAGAGGATCGCTAAGTGAGACGTCTGTAGTGCTCGATCTTTGCACTTCGTTGTCTTTTATTTGGTTTGTTTTGTTCGTTATTGTTGTCTTTTTGTTGTTTTTGTTGTTCATTGCTTGTATTTTGTTCCCACGAGTATGGGGGAAGAGGAGGTCGGTCTGCACTCACCCCCTGTATGCAGACAAAGCTGGTTAATCCGGAGGTCACCAGGTATCCGGAAACGCCGTGTAACTAAAGGGTACACAGTCGCCCCCACTTAAAAATTGTCCTCCTGATTGACATTAAGTTCCTGCATAGGATTTCCTAAGTATGCATGCGGCAGCAATGGCGTTTCTGCTCTCAGTTGGACCTCTAGTTTAGATTCTCTTTGATATAAGCGTCGCAATCAGCGTGACCGTTGTCACTTTTTTTTTTGAGAGCCGCAAATTTTTCCTGTTTTGAGCCTTTTTATAGTTGGAGAAGGCGCGTCAAAAATGTTTGATAGGTATGGTGTTATTTCGAGCCCATACTTTCTAAATTCCGTAAAGAATTATAAATTTACAGAATAGCTTCAGATATGACTTTTTTTTTTCTTCTTGAGACTTTTCAGAATTCTGCAATGATCACACTGGTCGCAATGAACGAGAACGTTTGCTGCCTACAGCTGATACAACCTCTAAACTGTTCCATCTATGATGACATAAGCCCAATACCATTGCAATTCACATGCTATCTGATCTGATATACTTTATAAATGCCTGAAATCGTTGGTCAAAAACTTCCCGGTCACAACCTGTGTGGCCTCAGGTGAGTCCACTATCAGAAATTCACAAAAGTCCAATTCGATACTCACAATTGAATTTACTACCGAAATTCCGAGTCGGTGGTCGCAACCTAAGAGTGTTTACGCCAATTTTAGATTTTCAGTGATGACGCAATGGACAGGTGAGAACCCTCATGTACTTCATGAAGGAGCACTTCATCCGCAAAAAGTCACTGTGGTTCGGTTTTCATGCCGGTGGCGTCATCGAGCAGTTTTTTTTTTTCGTCGATGAAAATGACCGTCACGTTTAGGTATTCGATAAGAGACATGTTGGAACGGTATTTCTACGAGCAATTGGAAATCAGTGTAATTAATATGTGGTTCCAAAAAGACGGCGCCACAAGCCACACAGCAGGTGCAACAATCGAGTTATTAAAGTCTCAGTTCGGTGAACCTGTTATCTCGAGAAACATACCCTTCTCTTGATCGACGAGATCGTGCGATTTAAGGCATCTTGACTTTTATTTATGGGGCTACATTATGTCATTGGTCTATCCCAACAAGCCGGCGACGTTTGATAAGCTCAGAGCCAATATAGAACGAGATACAGCGGTCGTATCGATCGAAATATGCGGCCGAGTCATCCAAAATTGGGTTCAACTTATCGATCGCTGCATACGTTCCCGTGGTGGACATATGAACGAAGGCGAATTCCATTCATAAATGTTTTCATAGTTATTCAAGCCAAAAACATTATTTTGCAAGTAGTTTGCATTTTATTTAAAAAATAAGCTGTCAAGTCCTTTATGAAAGATCTTTTATATGCCATCTTCAGGATTTCAAAAGGCGGATAACGTTTTGCTGCAGGCTTTCAGAAAGTGGCGAATATTATATTTAATGTCGTTATGTAATAACAGATATAAATTGTTGAGCATTTTTCCATTTCGCCTTTACCGATCTAACATTTAATAAGTAGCCGAAAACTAAAGACTAGAACAGATGCGACATGACACAATACACTATTGAATTTTCACATCGCAGCTTGTTCCCACATTCTGATTAAGTAGTTCCTACGTGAAAATTTGTGAAACTTTGCAACTCCCAAAGCTACACACATCACACCGGTTGCGAACACTTTAAATTCAGATATACGAGCAAACTTCAACAGAACTAATTGAATTTGCATTTTCGACATTGTTGCCACCACACAAACTCTGTGTTGTCACATTAATCAGTTGTATCTTGTATGCCAACCATATACGTGTTCTCACGGTATGGTTAGGGTGGTGCCATACTAAAGTCACCCTTCCGCAACAAATAGAGATGATAATTGCACTGCAAACCATCATTGGCGTATTGTCGAATAACAGCAGTGGAAACGCTTGTCACCAACCGAAATTTAATTAGGAACTGTCTGAGTATGTATTTGTTACCGCTCGTACTAGTGTAAGCACCTGCCGCACTTAAACTGTTTAAAAAGATTCGTCTTGAACGAGCCACAAGTGTGATGAAACAAATTGCACGCTACCACCCGTCCGCATATAAATTATGGAATCATTACCAAACCGTCTTAAGACACTAATTGAAATTTCGGTACATAATTATATGCAAATCTGTAGAATATAAAGTTTTCGTCAAGTCAGATAAGGCGATTGTTTTTGCATAATTATTTTAGACATGCCTTGCCGTCGATAAGACGTATTATCGGATTAAAAATGTTGTTCAATGCAGTATTCAGTTTCGTTCTAGGTACTTATAACCAACGTAGGATAGTTTTGCTCCAAAAATCAAAATCCACGTTTTGATGTATAAAAATCAATTTAACGAACACTCTTCACTGTTCATGGTCATTAGGCCTTTCATCTTGCTCTTGTGTCAATTGAATTTTCATCTTGAAATTGTGGGACAGCGAACTTAATTTTCGTTCGCATATTGATGAAATAATTGTTAAAGGCAATTCTTCCCTTAGCTAGGTACATTAATGGTGGTTGTTTACGTTCCAGGCGGTCATCACCCCGCACATAGGTTAGAGTTTTCGTCTTTGTGAGAGGGCCGGACAAGTACAGGGGAGATGGAGAATAGTTTCTTCCTCCTCCTCGTCAAAACTGCAAAAATGGTTTGCAAATACGCCAAGCCTTGTTGCATGCCTGCCTATGAGACAAAGTCCTGTGATGACACATATTGTAGCACTGATATGCTACATCTCCTATCAAAGGAGATCAAGTATCTAAAACGTTTTAGATCCAGCTTTGGCCAAATCCGATTTGTCGCTCGACAAGTCGAGCCGGTTGTCCATCTAAGATTTGTTCTATTGATAGCATCCTGTTTTATTATGAGTTTACAATTAGCGATTGGAATAACTAACGAATCCTTAACTGGAAGTATAGGTAGTGTGGTTCCGTGCCACGGCACCCAGAGGTGAACATTGAACTGCTGCGCCATCTCTATGAGAGACGAACGACAGTTTTGGGCTGTTATAGAATTTGTAGAGACTGATTCCAGGCACTTGATAGCAGCTTGACACGTTTTCTTTCAGCCAAGATAAGACTTCTTTTATCGCCATAATTTCCGTCTGAAAAACGCTACAGTGATCAGGAAGACGGAAGGAGAGACAAAGATTTAGTCTGTCGTAGAAGACACCACCACCAACACCATACTCAGTTTTCGAACCATTCGTGAAGAAGTGGATCGAATGCTTCCTCCTCCCTGAATTATCTGGTGGGAATGGAGACCTGGAAGTTTTTATCGAACTGTAGTTCTGGTATGGTGTATTCGATGTTTTCTGGAAGGTTCTGAAAATCGTTCAGGATAGCGTAATGTCAAGTGACTGTAAGGCGTACGGCTGCGGAAGCCGTTTGCCTGCTGAAGATGTCAATGGGTGCCAGATGAAACAGGATATCAAGTGCAGCAGAGGCGGTAGTACGAAGAGCGCCGCCGATGCACAAGTAAGCTGTTCTTTGGACTTTGCTTAGCTTATCACGATTGATCGCTTTGTCCAAAGCAGTCCACCAGACAACCACACCGTACGTGAGTATCGGTCTTATGACAGAGGCGTATAGCCAGTGAGTGATACGAGGCTGTAAACCTCATTTGTTCCCCATGGCTTTTTCAACTCTTACTTACTTGCTTCCAGGTTAACTTTCTATCAAAAATGAGTCCCAACTGTTTAGCTTCATTTGAGAATGTCAATCTAGTGCCATTTATATATGGAGGGTCAATGTGTGGCATCTTGTATTTCCTAGAAAAGAGGACAAGTTCAGTTTTGTGAGGGTTTACACCCAACCCACATTTGTTCGCCCAAATTGTGTTGTAGGAGTTCTTTTAAAGTATTAATGTACTTTCCTGAGACAGCAATAGCAATGTCGTCCGCATAGGCAATCACATTGTGAACTCCCGCTTCCAGGCATATCTGCAGTTCATTCACCACCTTGTGGGGTTCCTCTACTGACAGATCTTCTGGGTATAGATATCTCACCCAGACTTGAGTTGATGATTCGGCTATTGAGCATCAAATTAATCAGCTCGCCAAGTGATGCGCCCACGTTTAGAGCTGCCAGTGCACCAGCGATCACAGATAAGTCGACGTTGTTGAAGGCGCCTTCTATGTATAGGAATGCAATACTCTTTGAGCTGCCTGGGAAGTGGGTGTCGAGCAGCAGATTAAGCGATTCTTCGCTAGAAGTCGTCCAAGAGCCATCTGTGTTTTTCAGACAACTTGCATTGTTGGGTTTGTCGATAGTATCTTTCTCAGCCTTGATGCCTCGGAGGATTCCTCTATCTTACCAAAGAAGAATCTCCATGATACTCGCTTGGCTTTTCCAAATTCTTTCTTACATATTTTAAGGGCCACCTTGTAGGAATCCTAGTCTGTCACTTTTCTTGTGTTTTTGGCAAGATTGAAAATTTTTCTGCAATTTGTCTTACTCAGTCCCAAGTCCACCGATATGGCTTCTTCTTTCCCCTTGGTAGAATAAGAGGACATGAGGAGGACATCGCATTTGAACGCCAACGTAAGATTCTTGACTTTAAGATCAAGCTCATCGGCATTACAGTGGGGACTTGAAAGCTCTGAACGGATGGATTTTTAACGTACAGCTTTTCGTATCCAGGAATCTCGAGTCCACGAACCACGCTGTTGTCAAACCATGGTTCCTGTATCAAGACGATGTCTTCTCTACCCTTTGACAGACGTAGGATAAGGGCGGCCGAAGCCTCTATGGAGTGATGGAGATTAATCTGAACTAATTGCAGCATTCTTGCTACAATCAGGTGGATGAACCTCCACCACAGCGTTATTTACATCTTCCGGTTCCGAAGATGAAAGTTTAAAGTTTTGTTTTTGTTCATTTTAGTACCCGCGAGTAGCGGAGAATTGAGATCGGTCTGTACAGAGATAGGGCTAGCTAATCCGGATGTCGCCAGAAATCCGGATACTCCGTATTCGACTTGAGCTATTTTTGAAACTGGGCCCCCAACCAGGTTGATATTCCCAGGCGGAAACAGGATGGGATAAGAGATTCAATTAGGAGGAAAATCAAGGTAGGAGTGGGACAAGAAAGGAGGGAAGGGGAGAAGAGAGCAACCTTTGGTTTCATGGTTCATCTGGAGAGATTCTCGAGAATCTTTACCATTACTCAGCCCCACAAAATTAAATTTATTTTTCTAATAAAAAAAAAAAAACAAATGCTTCGGATGCTATGGGATTATTTGTTAGCGTCTTGTTCATATTACTTACCTCTCGCAAACGTGCTTCATGCTGTAAATGTATCAAAATAACATCAAAATAAGAGTATCCCTTTTGACTTAAACAATAACGTCATATTTTTTTTAAATACACAGAACATTTAACCGATTATCAAAGAATTGGCTGAAAACATCTGTCACCATCAGACCATCATCAAGTCAGCTTACAAAGGCATAAACTGTCATGCGATGCATAAATGTCATCGGCTGTACATACAAACAGTCAGCAAAGGAGTGAAAAGGAAAGAATAAGTGGTAGAGTTGATGCGGATGAAAGAAACCTTCAGCGTCCTTCCGTCTTCGAGACGAAGGCAAATAGGGAGTCGCAAGGAATTAACTTTAAGCACAATATTACTAACGCCCGTTTGCTGATGCTACTCATAGGGATTTAAGTTCCTCTTAAAGTCTTATGTGACAGTTTATGACATAGAACAAGTAGCCCATAAGGTATTTAAGTAGAACTTACGTCACTATAAGTAGCATCAGCAAACGGGCCTATGTCAAAGTGGGTTACGTTTACGTGACTTGATAAATTCAAAAAGTGGATGTATGCGATTCAGTCCATTTGAGTTCAATAACACAATAAAGTTTCTTTAATTGAAGCTCTAATTTAATTCCAACCATATTGTTCATCAGAACTCGAAATAGCTTCCATTATGACTCTGCAAGGATTTTACTAAATCATGTCTCTGTGGCCCAAAAAGGACCCATAATGGATGACGATATAAAACTGATTTCTTTTTATTTCCTAAATTTTCTAAATTCTTTTTATTGTCTACTTAATGGCTCCTTGAATTTCTTCCTCGTTATGGCTAACGATCATAAAACGATATCCCAGACGCCAATTTTTTAATGTGCTTTATTATAGGTGGTGCATACCTACCCCGACCGAAGGAGTCGAAGAAGCAAGTGGCATGACATTGAAATGGGAAGCCAACGTGATTCATGATATAATGGCTGGGCATAAGACCCTTAAAAGCCTTTCATGGAGCACAGAGATGGTGTAGAAAACGGAACAGGCAAGATTGCATTTTGTGCAATAAATTAAATTTTCAGGAGGTGGCTGGCCTGAAGTAGAAAACTCAGTAAAGTTTCGCAAGAATAAGACAGAGTAGGGATGAACCTTGGTGTGGTGCTCAGAGATCTGCTTAATTTAAGAGGTATGACTTCTAACACATTTCACGTTGCTCCCAACCGCATTTGTACATATTTTTCCTTGCAAGGAACCGAGCAGCTATACTGGTGCTTTGTGCATTGCGCCTCAGTGAACCATTCACTGATGCATATTTTTATGATGTTCGAGATCAGGAAAGACATAGATTGCACCAAAGAAAGGAAAAACAAGTACATATGCACACAATTGGACAAAAGACGCAGCGACGACGATGACAAGTAGTTGATTGATAAAGCAATGCAGACCATAAGTCAAGAGCTTTCATTTCATGAACATTCAATCGTATTGCAAATAATATGGAACCCACCCCGGAGAAAACTACGTCAATTTAAAAGCCACCCATCTGAGGGATCCCAATACCACATAGGGGGAGTGACGCCCTGAGGTTACGGAAATTTTATTACGGCCCATTTGGCTCAAGTACATGACAAAACTATGGTGAGGGGCCTCTGACAGGCGTCCTAAGTGAGAATACTGTCCTGAAGTGATGGAAATGTGCTTCGAAGTGACGACGTGAAATGTTGTCCTTGTGTTGTGCATACGAGGACAGGAATTGATGAGGTTGATGAGGCTTAAAGGTTGAAAATCGTATGCTTGAGAGAGCAACTCTAAAAGGACTTTTCAAGAGGAAGGCAATGTTTTGAGTGTGCATGAACTTTTAAAAAAAAAATTAATTTAGAAAACTTAAGGGTGGGTTCATCTTAGAATTGTTGTGCGCTTCATGTGCAGAAAAAATATGTTTAAAGAGTGAGCGGGCTAAGGAAGGACTGATGCCCCACGTACTGTTCCCGGCATTTGGGGAAAGTAAATTCTGTTTCTGTTTAGCTTGGCTCCATCAGCTGCATAAAACTGAAACGAATCTAGAAAACGTGGCTTTATCTATTCTTGTACACTTCCACTAAAATCTCGTTCGTTTTTGAAGTGAAAACTTCTTTAGGCGCATGAACTCGCGACACTGTCACCGAAGCCTCTGTTTTCTTTATGTAAATATAAGTAAGAAAAAGTGAAAGGAAATCATATTATTATTTCTGTAGTTTCTGTAGTGCATTTTTACCTCTTGCAGTTCACACGCTCAACCAATCTTAACAAATTAAGTGTCAAAAAAATATGGTAGGTACTTTTTTCGTTATAGATTGGTTATCAGAATTCCTAAATATTTGTTTTTCATGTCCTATAAATTGTTAAGTGCTATGAAGGTTGTATACCGTTTTGGCAGGTAACATGTGGACAAGAAATCTGCACCAAAATAGCTAATATAAAAACCCAGAAAAAAGTTATTTTCTAAATAAACATTATTCATGGCTGTTCTCGGCTGACTTAACTGTTTTCATTAATTAGGTAAGGTTAGGTTTATGGGTGGGTACGGCAAAAGCGAGTCCTGCTTCACCTCAGTTAGGTCCATGTGGACCCATTATTTACTAACCATTTTTTTCCACAATACATGTTTTCGAGGTAAACAAACAACAAGTTTATACTGTTGGAACACATCCATCAGCTGATAGAAACTTACCAAATACAATACTGTCAGTCAGTGTTCTTAGCACTCTCTCTTTATTTTTTCCCTTTTCACCGAACTCAAATTCCCTCGATTTGTTTATGAAAAAATATTTGTTCTTAAAGTAAAATTAGTATTATGCGGATAGAAATTTGTTTACATTATAATGATTATTTCTTGGAGCCAACATTTTCTACTTTTAGATCCCTTTTTCATAGACATTTAGTGTATTGAAATGTATTTCGAAGGTTTTTTCGTCATTTCTGCAATTTCCTCAATTTTGATTCCTTATATCTGTTTTGCATGGAAGGTTTTTCGGAAATCAAAAATTCTAAAAAAGGTAAAAAGGGGAATCGGGTTCGGGACCTGACGGTCTATTTAATACTTAGTTTATATTTATATTATTATCAGCAAAACATTTGGGATCCACTTAACATAACTTTGTGTGTGAAATGTGAATTATAGTCCGTCCAAACTTAAATGAAATTTTCACGCGCAGGTGTTGCTCTCTTTGGGACACAAAAAAGAGTCAGGCTGATTTCTTATTAACAAACAAACATAATATCAATGGACATTACGTCTATTTTAAAATTTCGTGATTGGATATATTGTCGTCGTTGGACATTATTCATTAAATTTAAAACGAAACTTATGTCCACGGACATTTTGTATGTTTTTAGACAAGACTTAATATCCATCAATGCTGTGTGGACATTATGTCGTTTTGTCGAATTCCGCGAAAGTAACTATACTTTTTTCAAAAACCAATTCATTTATTCCTGTTAACTTAAATTATATTTTTGGAATATAAAAAAACGAAAGCATACCCAAAAATCCATCTAGTCCAATGGAAGTGTGGTGACCGCGGTGGCGCCAGGGGGTGCACGTGCGTATTGTAGCGCGTCGTTCGGCGTCAAGGACGGGCGCGAAAGCCAGCCGTGCCATCTTGCGCAAAGCTCGACGCCGAGAGCGCCCGTTGATAGTGATAGTACAGAAATCGAAGAGTACGAAGATTTGGCAAGTGCAATCTCAAACGACTCGCAAGCTTTAAGTGGAAGTAACCGGATGAGATATTTGGCTTCAAAAATAACGGATGAAATAAAAAACTCGGTTTTACTTTAATAATTTTATTGATATTCTGCTTTCCTTGGTAGCTATTTGCCTCATAACAGTTGGCCAAGTCCGGATGGTCAATCATGAAATCAATTAAAATTGTCATTTGCTACAACAACGCTGACCTATCAATAGTACATTTATTCTGTATTATTTGTTATTATTAATTCTGTGGCAATAAGTTGAAAGAGCTTATGTCGACATAAGCCAAATTCGAGTTTTTTTACATTACAAAGATCTCCTTTTATTTTAGTCCAGGTCCCACTTACTCTCCATTAAAAATCGTTAAATCTGAAGAGAACTGAACAGCTTAAGTTTATTGAGACTATGTAATACAATTGATTTATAAAGCACAAGATAAATTTGTATTGCTCACATTAAAATTACCAAAATTGACATAAGCTATTTTAACTTATTGCCACAGAATTAACTAAGGTATCTTTGTTCCTAGTATTAATTACACTTTGCAATTTTCAAATTTGCCGGCATCAAACACAAAATTGTGGCAAAAATGTAAATTTAGACATTTTATATGACGTCTGAATAAAATTTCAAATATAGTTCAAGATTTTCTGAAAGACATTCAGTCTCTTCGTATAAAATAAACGATAGACGAGACGATAGTGATAGAGCTACGGAAATCAAATTGATGACGAGATCGTTGATATCGCACAAATGATTATCGTTCTCCTCAGAATTCTTGCAATCATTTTTACTATAAATAAACTTTCGGAAGACTTAATTTTCATTACATAACTACTTAAATTTACGGATCACCGGAGAACCAAATAGAGTCTTTGTTCTATAGGGAAATATTTATAGCGGTACCTACGTGAATGATTTTGCTTCCAAGGAAATACGTGTAACAGAGAACAAAATGCGAAAAAAGAAGTATTTAAGACTATATAAAAACAATTCACCTCCATTTAAGAGTAAAGTCAGACATATAAGAAAATTATTTTTATGTTTTGCATAACGTTGCTCTATCGTACTTATTTTTTTTCGACTCCCTTCCGTTTCTATAAATCCCAGGAACGAACGCCAAACCCAACCCATGTTCTTAAAATAATATAAAACTCAACGGAGCTAGAATTTCACCCCCAACAGCGCATATACTCAGAAATCGTTCTCAATATCTTTTGCATGACTGGCAGAAAATCTGAAATTCAAATTTTGTAGCATAATCATTACAACATCGGCATCAACTGCCAATCCCGGAAACTTCTTACACATTCAAGAAACGACGATGACAAGTACCGAAAGCGAAGTATTTCCATTTCTTTTGGCTTCGCATTTTTATTTGGTTTCTTTTTTTTATTCCACTACTATATCCTTGAAGACGCCCTTGAATAGTACATATATAGTTTGCCACTTATATTCGCATAAAAAACCGATGTCCTTGCACGATAACACATCCGTTTCTGGCAATCACAACAATCATAACCATTCAACAAATAGTTTCTGCTTCTCCGTTCTGCTTTTGCGGTCGTAAGAACTTAATTTTGTCTACATAAAGTCATGAGCCTTGAAGTTTGTAACTCAAAATTATGATACCGTCCGTAGGGGATTAGGGAAAAAATGAAATTGAAGCAAAAAAGAAACATATTTATTCTCTCGTCCTCTCAAAAAATCGATTTATCCCCCAGTGACCATTAAGCTATTCTTTTGTTTCACATAGAAATTGTTCTTTTCTTTTAAGCACCACTGACTGAAGTTGTTTCGGATCCGTAACCCCGAAACTCTTGTCCAGCATTAAAACACCATCATCATGCGCTGAGCATTCAATGACCATATAAAGAGATTGCGATAAGAAAGGGAACACAGGCGCGAATGTATATCTTTATCTGGATGCGTTGTTGTCCTAATCCGTTTTCATTAAAGTTTTTCCCTCCATTCGGTTGGCTATTGTATCTGAAATAGCTTTAAGAACAGCGATTTCAATTTTGTTGCAATTTTGCTGGATATTCATTGCAATCTTTTCATTAACCTGATGCGGTTGAGGGTGTAGGTATATATCTGAAAGTCCTGCTCTTGTAGTTAGTGGGGGTAAAAGCTCTTCAGTTTTGGAGCTGGTATAATGCAGGCCACTCCTTGATTCCAGAATCCAGATACTGTGGATGATGTAGGAATAGCATATCTAATTAAAGCGAGACTAGTATAGTATTTTGTTTGTAAGTATAACTGGTTGCAAAGGTACTTCCCTTTGTACTTATAATTTGCCGTTTTTTAGTCTTGAATTTGAGGTATCACTGTGAATGTTCACTAGCTATTCTAGATGTAAGCGAAACGAAATCACAGCTAACAAACTTTTATTTGGGATTGAAGAAAGGCACTAGCCATATTTTAGTGGTTAAACTATGTTGTTCGTATGTGGCTGGAGGAGCAGAAGTTAGAACTCCAGAAAAAAAATTCTCTGCCGTTGACCACAAAGCAAATAGTAAAAAAAACGTGTTTTCCTCGGTTGTGCTATCGAGCGCTTGAGTCTGAACACCACAGCAGTGGGTACAGTGACTCATTAGATAGAGTGTTGGACTACTGGGGGAGGATGCTGCTATATGGTAAATATTTATAAGAAATCATTCTCTTTATATACGTCTGTACAGCAATTCTTAATCATCTTAATCGATTTCGATCTAAAGTAGAAGCAGTTCCAAAAAAAAATTACTATGTAGGTATCCCTATTTCAGGTAAACAAAATAAAGAACACATAGACTGAAGTAGATGCAAAAATGTATGTTTCCAAACGGCAGTTAATAACCAATTGCTGATATTGATTATTTTTCCAGTTGCGAGAAAAAAAAACAAAAACATAATAAATAAAAATCTTTAATCCCTTTTACAGGCGTTGTGGCCATAAACTGTATCCTTTATTGGCAATAAACTTACACATAAATTTAAACATTTTAAGCCACACTCCTCCTTTCCATTGGCAGCTGTTAACATTTAGGTACCTATATTAAATCCGCTGATCGGATTGGATTTCTTTACTGGCGATTGCCCTCGTGTACAGTTTGTGGAAGGGGAGATTTTCTAGAATTTTCATAAACTTTTCCTTCTCCTAAATTTCCTTTCCTGACGCATTATTGGCCAGGGAAAGGAGGTTTATTTTGTGACAGCAGTTTTAATCCCCATAAGTCATGCTAGAGACTGTGATTTTATTGAATATTAATTGTTTTTCAATCCGCTTTGTTTATGCACTGAAATGTACATAGTTTTTCAAGTAAAGGGTTTTTCAACAGGGACGCTACAAAAGTAGAGCGACAGGCACAGCAAACGACGACGAATTTCTTGCCGCACATTTGACATTTGTCTTCAGTAAGGTTTGCCATTTCATGATGGAAAGATATACAAGCCAACAACGAGTCAAAATTATTAAAATTTACTTCCGAAACCGTTTTTGTTTTATTTATTTTGTAGCGCTCTTATTGAAAAACACTTTGGTTAAGTACAGCGTACGATTGCTGAAATTTTAAATCACTATCAAAATAATTCAGTCTAATTTAAACTATATATGATTATTTGAACACTACACACTTCAAAACACCTGTTCGTCTCGAATTTTCTTCTCTAAAGCTGTTAGTTCTTTTTATTTTTACAGAATTCGGTTTTGGTCCCAATGGTCTTATATTGGTTAAGAGGGCTGGTCATCTTGGTTTAGTACTTGATGGAGTGTTCGCACGGTAGATGAGTAGAATAGAATTTAGCCCTTGCCGCTGTCCCTTGCAAATAGATCCTACAGCAAAACGGACAGTTACCGATGATCTGAGAACCTTGAGATTAGAAGGCCTGGATGGCTTTATTCCGAGTTACTAGAATAAAGCTGCTTCTATTTTTCATGAGGGTGGTGGCTCGTAAAATTTTTGATAACCAGTAGACCCATCTTGGCTTCTAGGCGATACGGGCTCTAATACTTTTCGTTTGAAATATCTTTCTTGGTCAAAAAAGGACCTTGTCACTTAAGAACTGAAACTAACGTTAATAAGAGCCGTATTTTATTATCAGCGTGATCTGATCCGAATCAGATCACGAAAATAAAACAATGACGATCATACAAAAAATTGTATTTTGGAGTTGTGGCAACAGTCGCTTTCAAAACACGACGGATAATGTATGAAAATGACAAACTTCATATTGCCACCAGCCATATTGCAAACATTCTGTACAACGTGACGTCACAATATGATGTCAATTGACATGACATTTCATTTGCTTGTCGGGGGTGTTACCATATGAATAAAATTAATAATTTTTATTTTTGATATTGTTTTTTAAAAACTTATTTAAAATTCTATGTTCAGATATGAAAAAAATAAACAATATTATGTTGATAGTGTTACGGTTTTCTTGGCATATTAAGGTGTATCCAGGGCAAGCGAACGATTTTTATTTTAAAATTTATGAAATGTTCTTGATTTGCTTCAGAAACATTTCATTAACATTTGTCAAACATTTCTGTTTTTACCGCTGTAGACGATGATTAAGTATTTATTAACAGCCTTATTCATTAGATTCCCTTAATCAATAGACCATCAGTGTCTCCACTAACGCTCGTCAAATGAGTTAATTCGCATTTAATCTTCTTGTCAAAAATGTTTATTCATAAAAGTAAGTTTGCTGTGAAGTACTTAATCTATTAATTAAGCAAAACTACTCTGAACATCTGGCAGCACTCGCCCATTTCAGTGCCACTTTTGGGTATGGACATCTGGCATTTATTGAAAAAGTGGAAAACGTTTGAGCATAAACGAAAATATTAATGAGAAAATGAGTAAATAAACACGAATCAAATAGTTTCGAAACAAACCGGGAAATCAAAAGTTAATTCACCGCTAAATGCGAACTGAGGCATTTAATTTTTTGACATTTGATTAAGTGTGAATTATCTTTAAAAAAAGTTTATGAATAAGGTTTTCCGCAGTTAAACCAAAATAAGATCTAATTAAGCTTTAATTAAATGTTATGAATAAGGCTGTAAATGTTTATGAAATTCTTTTTACTATCGGAAATTCACGGCCAGAAGCTCGAAAACCACAACACCGCTTCCGTAATATGGTGTGTTTTATTTCTAAAAGGAAATCAGTTCACAATCAGTTCGAAATGTAATGAAAATCTAACTGCTTGGATTGGAATTCTTAGACAAAGCAAATCACAGCGGCTTTAGCACGAAATTCCAGAAGAACAAACTGAAGTTATTTATTAATTCGATTTTTCTGTGATATTTTGTGATAAAAAAGAAATGTGTTTCCCACTAATTAGTTGTGAAAATAATTTAACTTTATGCAGCCTGCCATTTCATTCCATTTTGCATTATTCCAAGATTTTCTGGACATTTGTATTTTATGTTAAACGAAAAAAAAAAACTCTCACCTTTCTACAGGGAAACTATTGAAATAAATTATGTACGAACTGCGAAACATTTCATAAACATTTTTTTGTTAAATAAATGTTTATGAAACATTTACTAAAATATGTGTCAAATATTTCGCTGCAAGCAAAATCTCGAAGGACGGGAAATTCATTCGATGCTTTTTGATTTTTTGTGTTATGAAGGTTGTTGCACATCAACATTGAAGAATGAAACAAGCCACCTAGTGGGAAATGGTACAATAATCTTTCAGATCTTGATTCGTGATGTCGATGAATAGCAGGATCATATGCTGTTGTTGTAAGTGCATGTAAATCGATTATCTATATGGATCATGGTTGATAATAAAAAAGGGCTAATGGGACTGAAGATACTTATATATTTAGCAGTAGCGTATACGCAGAATTTTCTTTGGGCTGAGACTTAATTTTGTGATTAAAAATATGAAATCCATCAAAGAATGTTTCGCTTTCTGAACTGTTATGCTAAAAGCAACCCCCCAACCCCTTTCGCAAGCTTATAACATATAGGTACCTTAAAAATCTTACGAAAATCATTTGCAGAATGCATCAAATTGACATTGGGTACTAACTATTTATATTTTAATTTTTTCTTGGAAAAATAACCCAGCAACAGAAAATGGTTTAATTAAATCTATCGAATTCATCTGCATAGCTCCACCGATGTTACGCTTTTTGCTTGATGTTTAGACTAAATTAATTTACTTTTTTTCCTTAAACAAAATTATTGTTTAAATATAAAACAACAATGAGGTAGGTCCACTGTATAAACATTGAATGACAGAATTCAATTAAGTCTCGCTAATCGAATAATCTGCATAGTTGTGTTTAATACACGTCCCGTCGAGCAGAATTAATATATTTCATTGCAAAGTGTGCAATCTAAGCGCTCATTTAACAACACAATGCGTATTTAACAATCTCGTGAACATTCACGTAATTACCAACCGAGAGGACAATACAAACACCCAGCTGGGTTTTCATTTTTGATCCCAATCGATAAAATATTCCTCCACACGAGTGAGTTAACAAAAACAAAACAAATTTGGATTAATGTTTACGCTGACAATTCAAATTCCTTTCTTATTGAATTATTAACGCTGATGGTCTTGATTGTTATATTTCTATATAGTTTTTAATGAATTCAACCGCAAAATTTGTATAAAAACTTGAATTCATCAATATTTTTTTATATTCAGTCGCAGTTTTGTACACAATTAAAACATATTCCAATAGGTGACAACATTTTCATGTACCCGACAGCCGAAAGAGATTGACCTTTATTGCCCTTTGGCTGCACGAAAGGGCCAAATAAAATATGTGACTTGGTCCGGAAATATTAAAAATTTTCTCCAATTTGCGGCGTTCTATGACAACTCAACTGTAAATCTTTTAACATCAGAACCAACCCGAAGCATTCTTAGCAATTATATGTAAATTGCCTATGGTTTTCGGGCCCGTAAATTGTAAAACCACATTGATCCTGGTAATCATATTAAGTTGGTTGGTAGGTCAAAGCAACCCGTTTATAGGCACAAAAGGAAATTGTCATCTGAAGGGAATAGGAGAAGAAAAAAATGTCAGGAAATCCTTAGATAAATGTTACCTTTGTAATCTGTTGAGGATTTATGCTAATTTACGATATTCACTCGCTTTATAGGTCTGAGTGAGGATAGGATACTGATGTTGCGTATACAAATCAAAATAAGATGTGTAGTAAGGTAGTTTTGTACATTTATACAATAGATGTTGAGGAAAAATGTAATGTATCTACTTATCTTTATATCTGTGAACACGTAAAAGTGTTATCAGTGAGAGTGCAGGTATGTTGAAGTGGGCTTGTTTGAGTGTATCCTGATTTTTATTCCTTTTGCTACACAAAGGAATAGTTCCTGTGTGTAGATGTACAACGAATAGATCTGCGAGTGTTTTTTGTCTCAGTCGGGTGAGTCGAGAGATAAAGGCCAGACGCTAGCGTGCGCCGCAGACTTGTTGAGAAAATTATATTTAAGTCTAGTTGATTCCTAGCATACCTATCTGATTTTGGAAGTTTGACTCTTTCGGTAATGGTATATCTCAGTAGAATAAAATATTTAGTTATTACCTATCAACTACATACCTTTATCAAAATTCTGAGAAGACTACAGAGTTAAATAATGGTTTACTATTATGGTTATTTACGAAGTTTAACTGATTTTCGAAGTGTGGAGAAAACTCCACTCTTTTTAATTTAAGGCAAGAAGAGAAGTGTAGAATTGCACTTGAAAATGCATTTTGAGGAGATGTTTTACCGTTAAGTAGAATTTAGCGTGTCTACAACGTAAGAATACAAATTCAAAGATCAGAAGACCCCACAGATCAAAACCGAAGAAATTTGTCACAGTCGCATTCATTTAACACATACGCAAAGAACACTGAATATATTTAATAAAGGGTCCGCCATCTAACTTTTTTTTTTTTTTTTTCAACTAGTGCTTATTTCGCGCATGGTAACACTTAGCTCATGTCTGATTTGACAGATAATTAGTTTTATCCTTCCGCTGATCGAATATGGTTGTATATACGCTTGCTGAAATGACCATCCAATGCGTTTTCGCTTCGCTAAGTGGACCTGCGCTCGACTTAGAGAAGATGCCGATTTTGCCAAAAAAATAATCTTTGCAGATGAAGCTTATTTTCATCTTGGCGGGTATGTAAACAAGCAAAATTGTCGCATTTGGGGCACAGAAAACCCGCACGCATACATTGAAAAGCCGATATACCCAAAACGAGTCGCTGTTTGGTGCGGAATTTGGTCCAGAGGCATAATTGGGCCAACATTTGGTTTCAACAGGACGGCGCTACGTGCCACACAGCCGAAGCTACACTCGATGTTATGCGCTCTGTTTTTGAAGATCGCATTATCAGCCGCAGACCTGATGTCGTTTGGCCACCTCGGAGCTGCGATTTGACACCGTTGGACTATTATTTGTGGGGTGCCGTAAAAGATAAGTGTTACGCCGATAAGCCAGGGACAATTTCAAATAAAAAAAAGAAATTTGAGAAATTATGCAGTATTTTTTTTTTTTATAGCATTTTCAAAAAAAAAAAAGTTATTTGGCGGACCCTGTATTATAGGAACTGGGAATGGGAAGCAATATAATGTACATACGTTTGCAAAAAAGATGGAAAATCTTGGCGTACCTACTTTTTACATAGAGGTTTTTATATAGAAGAACTTCTCTCTTTTTTTTAACATTTATGTATGTGGCGTTCTCACTGCTCAAATGTGAGCAAACCTTCCGCTTTTTACGTCGTGTACCAATAAACATTTTATTGAAAAAGCTGAAGGTTGGTCGACACGTCAATCATTGCGGTTTGATGGAAAAACATCGACAATGTTATACTTCAGTTATTTCTTGGTATTTAATATAACTTTATAACATTAACGAATTTGGGCGTAACGAAGTTCGCCGGGTCAGCTATTTAATAATAACGGATAGAAAACATAAATAGACTTAACAGACTAAAGCCAAATTTTTTGGTTACTTTTTAACTGACCATTCTCCCAGATATTTACTTTAGTGTCTTTCAAGATTTCCATACACACTTGAAAAAGTCTGGGCAGATTTAAAAAAAAAAACAGACTGAAATAAACGATTGCAGAATGTAACTGCTTAGTACCTATTAAAACTTATTTCTGTTAAGTAAGTTTCTTTGTTTGTCTTTCAGAGCATGTTTTTGTGTTAAGTAGATTGATGAACTTGTCATAAGCTGCCTATGGTTGTTAATATAGAGTTCGTTTTATGCAGATCCTTGCATAAGTGTATGTGTTAAATAAGGATTATACTCCTTAGAAATTATAAATTTGTAGGAATCTGAAATTTATTTGTCTCGCAGCTGCTTTGTTGATCTTAGCAAAAATATAATTATATACTGTGTGAGCACATAGTTGTTTTGAAAGATACTTTATTTGAATTTTTATACTTACTTACATTAGCTCTTAAATGTATTTATATAAACATTTTTACAGCGGTTCTTAAAAAATTCTGCATAAGAAGATTATGGAACAATTGTTGCAGTGCACGGTTCGAGAAGTGATGTTCTTCAACTTTTATTATCGAAACAGAATACAGAATTTTTGTGCATGTAACCACTGCGCAGTGGCTTAGTGGTTAGTCTGTTGGACTACTAAGCGGGGGGTCCCAAGTTCGAATCCCGCAAAAACCCAAATTCCAACTTGGGGTTTTTTCCACTGCGCCACCTCTCGCGAACGTCTGACAAACATCCGAGAGTATAACTATCTTTAGAGCTTCTCAATTAGCCGTTTGGAATCGGCATAAAATTGTAGATCCCTTCCATTCGTTCCAAAAATAAAACTCACACAAAACGCAAGAAGCTAGGCCTTGGGTCCCTACGGACCTGTTGCGCCAACTATATATATATTTTTTTTTTGTGTATTTGGGATTAATTATTTATTTCGGAGAAAAGGCCACTAAAATGTTCAATTACTTTATTTTTAACACTCCACAAAGAGTTCATTTCTTGATATTTAATTTATTTATCTCGTCGGTGCATATATTGGCATCAGTGAGAGCAGAACAGGGCATCTTGTATGAAAGCATAGCAAGTCTCTAACAAACATTATATCATGAATATGACGGCGCGATTTCAAAGATTTAATGCCCAGAAATAAACACCTTGCCTTATTATTTGGAGAGGTTTCCCAGTGCAATTTATAAAAAATGAATTTAGTGAATCGCCTTTGAATTTTTTCAAGGCGATCAGAATATGTTGAGAATGCAGGATTCCAAATCACATCAGCATATTCAAAGAGGGACCGAACTAAGGCAGTGAATAGCGAAAGTAAAGTAAATGGGTCTCTGAAGTCCCTTCCATTACGTTTTATAAAGCCAACAATAGAATTAGCCTTTGCGACAGAATATTCAATATTATATTTAAACGAGAAAGACGTATCGAGCGTGGCTCCTAAATCTTTAATTTTATTTACCCTGTTTAAGTTAATTGAATTAATTGTATAATTATATTCGAAAGTAGATGCACATCTACCAAAAGAGATTGCATTGCATTTCTTTATATTTAATTTTAAGCGATTGATGTTGCACCAATCAATTATTCTATCCAGATCAGATTGAATCAAAATACAGCTCTCTGTACTTTTAATAGATGAAAATAGTTTTAAATCATCCGCATATAGTAGGCATTGGCTATATTTGACCGTTGACACGATATCATTTATAAAAATAATAAAAAGCAGTAGACCTAAATGGCTCCCTTGCGGAACACCAGATGTACAGTTAATACGTTTCGAAGGCGATGTTCCGATTATTACTCGTTGAACGCGACCAATTAGGAAGGATGAAATCCAGCGAAGCATTTCAGAGTGAATTCCAAAGGCTTCAAGCTTCTCAAGGAGAATAGAATGATTGACCGAGTCGAAGGCTTTGCTAAAGTCAGTATATATTGCGTCCACCTGACGTTACACCCCATGCTGCGCTTCCGATAAACACTCTTTCGTTAAACACTCAAGATTGTTTTTAACTATGCTCTCAAAAAGCTTAGGAATTGCTGAGAGCTTACAAATACCTCGATAGTTCTCAACATTATTTTTAGAACCAGACTTATGAATAGGAACGAGAAACGATGCTTTCCACTCAGTGAGAAACTTTCCTCGAGAAGCGAACGGTTAGAAATAATTAACAGCGGCACGCAAAGGCCTGTGGCACAATGCTTTAGGATTATGGCTGGTATGCCATCAGCTCCACAACTTGAGTTTGGCTGCAGGGACTTTAGTGCTAACAAAACCTCTTCATAATTTAATTGCAGAGAACCAATATTCACATGGTTTCCAATATTTGTACTTGAGTTGAAAGGGCATTTGTCGTTAGTATACACAGAACGAAAGAAATTAGCAAAAAGTTCTAGTGTAGACTCCACATTAGACGATTCTACGTCCATGTAATGCATTGTGGTTGGTATCCCAACTGATTTACGTTTCAAATTTACAAAATGCCAAAATGATTTGCTATCCTGCTTAATTTTACTTTAGATAAACATAATATGATTTTTGTGAAGAAACTTGCTAAGAGAAATAAATTCTTTGCGCAATTTGCTAAAATGCTCGTAATCATTGTATAAAATCGATAAAACAATATTCATGACAGTGCTTAATGTTATTAGCAATTAGGCATTTATCATACTCAGACCAAGTCCAACTTATATTAGTGAGATTAAAGTCTCCTAAAACACAGACATTATCTAATGCAGAGCATTTATCATTAACAAAATTGATATTATGTATATGGTTCTCGTAACACTCAATTTTAGTATTGGGGGTTACGTAACTAACTACTAAAAACATTCGCGTTTTATTTAGACTATTCTTAATAATAGAAAAAGCAACTTGTTCAACTTCTAAAACAGGTAGCTTAACTTCCTTACCATCAAGATTATTGCGAACTGCGACTATGATCGCACCTCCGCGGTCGGCAGCAACTTTACACCGATCAAATCGAAAAACTTCATAAAAGCGTTCATCAAATATTTCTTTTGAAGATGTATCAGATTAGCAATTTTCGTTCGGATCCCACTTGCATTATGGAAATATATCTTTAATGTCTTATTGTACGACGACAGACGATTAATTAATGTACTGCCGCCGTTTCCGATAAGTTTTTTGGTTTCACTGCATCGTTTCTTGGTTTAAATAGAAATGGCCTTAACTTGACACCATTTGGCCAGAAGGAGTCCACATAAATTTTATTAGCAAACTCCATAGGAACTCCAATTTTAAAATTTGCAAACTTCGACTCAGATTTATCAGGCCTATTTAGTTTGTAGCACAGAATTAATGACGAATCAATCACAAGGGAAGTTGAAATGAATTCCCGGATTTCCTCAGCTGAGGTGGATACCAGGAAAGAACCGACATGATACCATTTGTGATTCCTTACGATTTTGAGTCCATGTCGATTTGAGTTTGTCCCAACAATGACATTTTTCTGTTTAGCCAATAGATTTGTGACTTGAACAACATTCTGTAATTTGCTATTATCATTGATCGATAAATCAAAAACAGCAGCATCTGGTCTATAGTCATGTGTAGAATTACCAATGCATTGTGAGGAAATCTTACTACACGCAGCAACAACAGCATCTACATCATCAACAGCAACAACAGCATCTACGTCATCAACAGCAACAACAGCATTAACAGCAATAGCAACATCAGAAGCATCATCAACGACAGACGTCGCAGGTGAAGAAATAGTTTTGGGCGTGCAAACAGACGAGTTCTTCACAATTCGATTCTTGGGCAAAGCGGCCGCTACACGTGAGTTAGTGGGTGAGCATTTGCTATTTTGCGAAGAAAGACGTGTAACGGGAGACGATGAGACTGAAAGCGCATTAGCGGACGGTTTTTTGGCTGGGTCATTGACCCTTGCTTTTCTTTGCACACGAGTGGTTTCCCGAATGGCACGATAACTAGGCAGTGCAGATTGAACACAAGCTGATTTGGTTTTTCGATCAGCATCAAGCGAGAGACCAAACTTATTAATGCACTGTATGTTATCATGCAGGTATGCATAAAGATCTATTCACTCTTTGAAAATAACTGTCGAGTAGGTACTACACTCGGATGTTCGTCAGACTTTCGCGACAAGTGAAGCAGTGGCCTTTAGATGTATTTTTCCGGGAGTTGTAAGTAGAGCCACTGGGCTTACGTCTCACGTGTATGACTTGGTACTTTACGTATAACTTGACCCTAATCAAAGCAGTAAATGATTTCAAGCAAGCACCCATACCTTATAAAATCTCTGCGAAAGCATAATACAACCACTCTATGCCGCATTGAGTAGATCAGGTTGAGCAAGTGGAGTACCGCTGCTGAAACATTTCCCAAATAGTCATGAATTCCCTCAAGCTAAATGCCACAGCAATTAAAATCCACTCTGGCCTCAATGTTTCCCCTCATGAAGCGAAATACCTACGGGTTTCCTAACAGTCGTCACAATCACTTCCTCAGCCTTCTTATCCAAACAACAGCCCAAAGTGCAAGCTTTCATACTTAGACTACCCCATTTTAATTGTTTTCTCTTTTTCTTGCTCAACACGATCTGCACAAAAATTGCCAGTTATTTCTCACTCTGCGCTGCAGTTCATCTTCTGCATGGTAGGGACGAATGCCACCCACAATGCACACACTCTCGTGTGGCACAAATGCTCGCTAGCATGAATAATTACCATCACTTCAGTCCTCTCTGGAGGCTAAAAAGAATAAACACTGGCTGAAAATAAGTGCATCCTTACTCTGAAGTGTGACGAAGGAGCAGAGTTCAGAAGAGGACATCAAGAGTGCACAAAAGTGGCTGTGATTTAACATTAGAAATTTACTGTTCCACTAAATACATTAGAATGACTTAATTGGTTTCGACAGTTATCTACCTGTACATTCATAAAACTAGGTCACGCGGTGGTTCACTTTAACTGAAATATTATGCATCGAGTGTCCTAACCATTTATTGTTAATTATACGCATATCCCTGTAACCCGAATGTTAAATAAATTATAACCTGTTCCCCGAAATGATATCATGATTTCCGGCTGCTGAAAACCACTCAAGTGTATCAGATCCGATAAACGGCCAGCCTTGGGTGGCTCGAAAATGCGCATTTTGTCCATCACCGCGCTTTGTAGGATGATATATGAACGTGGTGAAACCACTTCATAATGTGAAACAACGTACGGCAGCCCAATTATATGGAAAGCGGGAGTGGAACCTTGTCAAGGATATTTAAGGGATGAATTTCTACACATAAAATACTTTGCATTTAATTTAAAATTCATGAATGTGAATTGTTCCTTTCGTTTTCGGAACTTAGAATCGTTGAAAGTAAACAAAGTCACAAAACAGGGGAAAGTCTTAATGTTTGGAATTAAAATTGTAATTTGAGCTTCTTTTTTTTTCGTTGGGAAACAAATTAATTATTTCGTAAAATTGAAGGGTGCGCCAACAACTTAGAAGGAAATTAAGATGTTGGTTTAGACAAGTTTAACATGTCTTCATACTAACATTTTTGGCAAAAAGCGAAAAATTGTATTTTCGAAAATTTTATGTTTCTCGAAAACGCTACCCGGTACCCCGATGTCCAGTTGTAAAGCAAATCCAAAACTGACATCTAAAATCTTGTTTAAACAAATATCGCTCGCTTTCACGATTTGTTCACCCATATTAAAACCCACTTTTTATCAAACCCTATACCACTAAGTGTCTAAACGTTTCGTTTTATTTGCTCATGCACACGCATTCATTCCTGTATTTTCTGGTTTACACGTTTTACCTAAGCATGAAAAATCAAATATCACAAAACGTACCTCCAACCACAGTCACTTAACATCAGCTTTGCCATTCTATTCCAATAAAAAAACTTCGCCTCGCCTGATAGACCAACAATTCCTAATGCATGCATAGTACGTACACTTTTATTTAAAAATCTTGGAAGATTTATTTCTGTAGTCGCTGCGGTAAGCCAGCATAACTTTTCTTTTGGATCGTAATACGTTACATATTTGCTGACCAAAATCGTAATGAACAATAAGTTGCTCACCACCTAGCCGTGCACTTTTTGTTTACTCGTTACTCGGCTATATTGCCTTTGCTTTGAAACTGCTGATCAAAGCGATCTGCTTTTGTTTGTACTTTCTTCAGAAATCTGCGTATTGTGGTTGAAGACGTTCAGGGTTAGTTAAGTACCTTTTTTTTTTTTTTTTGGTTGCGTGTTTGTTGCCCGTGCTACTAGCATCCACGATTCGCGGGATATGTTTCTCCAGTGCATCGCGCCTTATGTACTAAACCACACCCATGTACTCTTCTACCACTCTCCCCGCGGGACTGCCGTTAGGTATTACTTCGCGGGGCTGGTTGATGATTTCGGCTCTTCTTAGCTCGTTTTGTACGCTCGTTATGTATGAACATATTTCCAGCCAGTCGTCTTCTGAGCTCATCATACGCTCTATGAGAAGCTGTGGAAGGGGTAAGTTCACTCTTCCTCCGTAAAATCTTCTGCAGTGGAACATTACGTGCTCCGTATCCTCTTCTTCATCTGGGCATTCGGGGCATAGAGGCGAGGTATCGTGGCCGAATCTGTGAAGATAACTTCGATAGCCGCCGTGCCCGGACAGGAACTGCGTGAGGTGGTAGTTGCAGTCCCCGCTTTTTCTTCTTGTCCAGACCTAGATATTTGGGATCAGTTTGTGGGTCCATCTGCCTTTTGCCGTGTTATCCCACCGGACTTGCCACAGTGCTAGAGATGTTGCCCTTTCTTCTTCTTTTATCCTTTTTCTTATGATGGACTCTTGCCTGTTGACAGTTAGCCTAAGGTAGATCATTTGCATTACGTTGGCGAGAATATCGATGGGAATCATTCCCGCAATAACGCAGGCTGCTTCTTCCGAAATTGTTCGGAATCCGCTTATTGTTCTTATTGCGCAGAGCCTGTATGCTGACGAGAGCTTCCTTCTTGTTTCAGTATTGAGCTGACCACCCTGGATAACAGAATCCTTCTGGCGTAGAGCTGCTTGCATCTGTGACGCCCTTTTGCTGGCGTACTGGATGTGCGTTTTAAAGCTTAACCTGTTGTCGAGCATTACTCCTAGGTACATTAATGACTCCTTTGATCTAATTAGTTGATTTCCAACACTGGTTATCAACACAGCCTCGGTCTTGTGGTCAGCTAATTCTAGCCCTGCAGACTCTAGCCATTTCTTGATTCTGGCTACTGCTTCATCCGTAGCGGACTCTATCTCGTGGATATGTTTGGCCACAGTAACCACAGCGATATCGTCAGCAAAGCCTATAACCTTAACTACTTGTGGCAGCGTTAATCGGAGAACCCCGTCGTACATTATGTTCCACAGGAGGGGTCCAAGAACCGACCCTTGTGGTACTCTCGCGGTGATGTTGTAGTACTTAACGCCATCGTCAGTATGGTACCTTAACTTCCTGTCGGTAAGGTAGTTTGCTACTATATTCAGCAGGTAGTACGGCGTTTCCATTCTGACCAAGGATCTCCTAATGCATTACCAGCTTGCCGAATTGAAGTCATTTTTAACATCAAGGGTCACAACCGCGCAATATTTCTTCGTCCCACCTCTCCATCTTTTTCCCCGTATTGCTTCAGCCGCTGTATCTACTACCGCCTTAATGGCATCGACGGTAGAACGCGATTTTCTGAATCCATACTGGTCATCAGACAAAGCTCCTTTATCCTCTGCCACCTCGAGTAGTCTGCAGTATATGATCCGTTCTAAGATTTTTCCCATTGTATCTAATAGGCATATTGGCCGGTATGAGGACGGTTGCTCTGGTGGTTATTTCCCTTTTGGCAGTAAACCCAGGTGCTGGAGTTTCCACGACCTCGGGAATACCCCTTCCTCCAGACACCGTTGCATCGTTGCAATAAAAAGCTCCGGTCGTTTTCGAACGGCCGCTTTAACCGCCACATTCGGGATGCCATCGAGGCCGGGCGCTTTGTTGTCACCTATCTTCCTGCACGCTTCGTATAGTTCCTTCGGCGTGATTGCAGGGATGCGTTCCGAACTTGTGTCTCTTGTGGTGATGATCAAAGTTGACGGCCTATATGGGAATAAGTGCTCAACTATTGTCTTCAGCATTATTGGGCAGGATATTTGTGGGGACCTACTGCCCTTAAGCTTCTTCATCACCATCCTATATGCCATACCCCAGGGGTCTAGGTCTGCTCCATCGCAGAGTTGTTTAAAGCATCTTCCCTTGCTCTCTTTGATGGCCTTTTCGAGATCTCGCCTTGCTAATCTGAAGATAGATAGCCTTTCTTGAAACTCTGGCCTTCCCCTGCATCGCTGGGATCTGCGTCTAGTCCGGAGGCAAACTGCTCTGAGCGTTTTAACTTCGTCGTTCCACCAGTAACACGGTGCCCCTCTTTTACTGGCAGATCTTCTAGGCATTGCTGCATCACACGCTGTGGTAATTGTTTGCGTCAATTGTTTTGACAGTGTCTCTGCTGTTTCGCTGCTGAATGCAAGTTCGGTATTCATCATTTCCTCGAACGTACACGCAGAAAAATCGCTTATTTAAAAACAACCGACTTTCGGTTAAAAACTACCAAGTGATACTGTTAATATAGCTCCTACAGAGTTAGTTGATTAAAATAAACCGAGTCAACTTGTTTAACGAAACTCTGTTAAAAATAACCGATTTATCAATTTCCCCTCCAAATTTGCTCGGTCGTAAATAACAAACTAACTTGGTATAATTTAACCAAATTACTCTGTTGTTATTAGCCAACCCAATGGTTGAATTAAACCATGTTACTCTGTTGTTATTAGCTAATACACATGGTTGAATTTAACCAAGTTACTCTGTTGTTATAAGCGAACCCACTTGGTTGAATTTAACCACGTAACTGTGTTGTTATTATCCAACTCACTTGATTGAAATTAGCCAACCTACTTGGTTGTATTTAACCAACTAACTTGTTAGAATTTGACCTACTTAGTCTGTTGCTATTAGCCGACTCACTTGGTAGAATTCAACATATTCAATCTGTTGTTATTAGCCAACCCACTTGGCTGAATTCAACCAAGTTACTCTGTTGTTATTAGCCAATACACATGGTTGAATTCAACCATGTTACTCTGTTGTTACTAACCAACCGACTTGGTTGGATTTAACCATGTTACTCTGTTGTTACTAACCAACCGACTTGGTTGGATTTAACCATGTTACTCTGTTGTTACTAACCAACCGACTTGGTTGGATTTAACCATGTTACTCTGTTGTTACTAACCAACCGACTTGGTTGAATTTAACCATGTTACTCTGTTGTTAGTAACCAACCTACTTGGTTGGATTTAACCATGTTACTCTGTTGTTACTAACCAACCGACTTGGTTGGATTTAACCATGTTACTCTGTTGTTACTAACCAACCGACTTGGTTGGATTTAACCATGCTACTCTGTTGTTACTAACCAACCGACTTGGTTGGATTTAACCATGTTACTCTGTTGTTACTAACCAACCTACTTGGTTGGATTTAACCATGTTACTCTGTTGTTACTAACCAACCGACTTGGTTGGATTTAACCATGTTACTCTGTTGTTACTAACCAACCTACTTGGTTGGATTTAACCATGCTACTCTGTTGTTACTAACCAACCTACTTGGTTGGATTTAACCATGTTACTCTGTTGTTACCAACCAACCTACTTGGTTGGATTTAACCATGTTACTCTGTTGATACCAACCAACCTACTTGGTTGCATTTAACAATTCCAATTGGTTAAAATTAGCCAACTTTCTTGGTAGCATTTAACCAACTAAAAGTTAAATTTACGTAACTTACTCGGTTGGAATTAGCACATCTACTTGGTTGAATTTAACCAAACTACTTACTTCTTATTAGCCAGTCCATGTGGTACCAATTTACCAGTTTACTTGGTTGAACTTGAGTGCACCTGAAAATTGAACCATCTAAAAGGGATAATTTTATCGTAAAATAAAAAAAAAATCTTTTTCATATTAAGTACATAGATTTTTTATTATAATATCGTTTGTAATGTATTTTTGAATACAAAATATATGTTTTCTGTTTATTACATGTTTTTATTAATTTTAATGCAAAACTTAATTTTACTTAAAATATATGGGTCATAAATTTCATCATTTAAAAAGAAATGTGCAAAATTGTGTATTTTTATAAATTAATTTACATAATATTATTTTAATTAGCATATTTATGAAATCTGCAGTGTTAAAGCGAAATCATTTACATTTATAATTTAATCTATTTTTTATTTATAGTGGACTTCTTAAAATAACGTACTGCTTGGAGTTAGATAAAATATTTAAAGTGTTAGGAATTGGCGATAGAAAAAATTCAAGTGGAATAACAATTTGTTGAGGTATTAATGGAACTTCTACCTCATATGCATAGTAGTGTTCATCGAAACATTTAGTTTTAAGTACTATACCAACAAAAATCAATTGACTTGAGTCATACAAATATATTTTTTCCAATACAAAAAAGTCGTACAAATAACAATCTGAACTAAGACTTTTTACTAAGACGGATCCCTTTTTATAATGTACAGAAGACATGGTCGCCCAACTGACCATAGTCAACGTTTTATTAGGGTCCAGTGATAGCTGTGATCGTATATTATCAAGTTCAAATAACATGCCATATTTTTTGGGTCCAACGTCAAGTAGATTAGAAAGTTTTCCCCTTAAAAACATTTCATTAAGTTGAAGTTGATGTTTCATTGCTAAGGTTAAAGTGATATTCATTCGGTTACATGATGATCTAGCCGACATTTTGGATTGCCTATGCTTAGCTTCGAACCTCATTGACCACAAAGATGTTAATGGGCCGTATTTTTTAAAAGCGGTATGGTAGTGAATGAGATTGTGGAACTTTGGCTTAAGACAGTCCTCGGTAAGTGTAGTATATTGTTCATTAAGTTCAGCTATTAATACTTGCAAGAAATCTTCTGTTCCAACAGAAACATTTATACTAAGAAGTATGTCAACAATTTGTCTTAATTTTATATACATTTCCCAAATAATATTACCCCTCGGCACAAAGTCACCTATAAGTAAACCCAAAAACCGCAAAAGAGTAAGCGTTTCTCCTGAAGATAAACGCACATTTCCCCGCCTAAGATGTTCTCTTTCGATAGGGCAAGGTTTGTTTTTAGTATCAGGCCATATGAGAAAGCTAATAGCTTATCATTGAAAATTGTTAAAGAAAAAAATTTGTTTTTTTCGGTATACTCTGAAAGTATAAAACTCAAAATGTATTTGGCAACACCCTCTAGCATATCATGCATAATATCGACGCCCACCTGTTGAAACAAGTCGAAGTTGTTTATGCCCAGAAAAACGCACTCTTCCTTAATGCCGGTTAAAGATAAATTATTTAAAGCCAGATCTGCTTCATAGCTTGCCATTGTTCGAAGAAGTGTTGTATCTTCGTAAAGTTGCTTTTTCAATACATCTTTTGTAACTTTGCACACTCTACAAGAAAAATTTGCTGAAAAGCTCTCTACGAACCCAATCAGAGAGTGTATTCCTAAATTGTCACCAAGAATCAGAGCTAGTTCAAAAAATAAAGATCCCTTGAAAGATGGAATATCTATTTCTATGCCCACTTCGCTTAAAAAATTAAACTCATCAATAATTGGTTGAAATATAACATTATTACCAAAAGATACTCTGTCGGATGAATGAAATAATAAAATAAGGAATATGTTGGACAGAACTGAGGAGCGCCAAGGTGGAAGACATGGAACTGAGACGTACACAGCTCCTAGTTTGTGAACACCAGCATGACTTCCTAGAACGTTTCCGATTTCATAATCATCGAAGTACATAAATAGAGGTAACACAATGCGATTTGAATGGTGCTTAAGTCTTTCTTTCCAATGTGAACCTTGAATAAAATTTTCCATTCCATCTTTATTTCGAAGACTGTCCATATATTCAAAAGTTTCCGAAAGTACGTTCTCGAGGGAGAAAAATCTTTGCAATATATCTCTTAAAGATATAAAATGTTCTTGGCACGGAATAGGTTCCATACGTGTTATTCCACCTTTTTTGACATAATCGAACCTTTGGCCGATTATTATTCCCTTAGGCTCAATGTATGATTTTTGTTTTGTGAAATAAGAAATTCTTTTTTGTTCTGTTCGGAAACATTCTAAGGGGGAGGTGATTGAAGGAACAAGTGCTTGCATTAATTGATTTGAAACATCATTAGATAGAGAATGCTCAATACATATATTGTCTACACAGTTCTGCAAATTTGAACTTAATGAACCGAAATATTCTGCTAAGCCATCAATCACTTTTTGCACTACGTTTCTAGGCAAGATCACATTTGCATAAAGGGATGCTATAAAAAGTGATAGTGATTTATCAAGTGACAGGGTTTCTGTATTTTCAGTTTTATTGGTTTGTTCTAATTGTTTTTCTGCAACAACACTTTCATTAAGTATATCCGCATTCTTCTCAGAATTTGTTGGATTATTTGAACATTGAAAATCGTGTTTTTTTTTAAAGTGTCTTCTAAAGGAATTGAAAATTGGAAACGATCGCTTACAATCTCCTTCGCGACATTTATAAGTTGTGAAGTTATGGTCACTGTGATTGAAATCAAAGTGGTGCCTTAGAACTTTGAGATCCTTTAAGTAGGATCTGCATAAGAAACAAACAACCATTGTAAGAAAATGAATTGGAAGGGGAAAACTCTAACTTTCCTTGACACCTAACTCTCCCAACAAGGTATTGGCCGCGGTAGATTCCTTATCGAACTCTGTCTTAATTTTAAAAAATGCTTTTTGAATAAACAGCCAAGAACATCTACTCTCTGGCGGATATTCAGCATTAATAATAAAAATTAGTTTGAAACAAACATCTACTGCCTCTAAAATGGTAGGTAGTAAATATTTAGTTTCATCTACAACTACAAAATAGGACCCAATAGCATCGATTGAGTTACCTACTACTATAATGAAGGGCTGTAATGTAAGGCCAATACCTTGTAGTTTTTCTCGCCTGCTGGTAATTGCTGCATCTATCTCTGCATCCGTTGCAACTCTCGTTATGAATCCATCCCTTGCTTCCGCCTTAGAGGGTCGCCAAATTTTCTGCTTCGATCCTTTGACCTTAACGTTTGATGTGGTCAACAATGAAGGGATTAGCAGGAATGCCGCGAGGTTGCTGATCTCTTCAGAAACTGAGAAAATATAAAATAATAAAACAATTATAAGTCATATGCGTCCAATTAATTTTTCTACACAAAATGTGTGCAAATCTGATTCGAAGAATTATACCTATATAGAGAATGCGCTAAAAAATATAGAGAAAATATGATGCAGATTTGTTTTTTTCTTCTAAAGAAAACATAATGGTCAAAACAAAAACAAATTTTTCGGAACAATCTAGTAAAGCTAAAATATCCACGCTTTTTCTGAAATTCGATCGAATCGGAAATTCTTCGATTTATTTCGATTAGCAGGTTATGTATTTATTAACAAATGACGTTTTCTTACGATTTTCCCGAGTCAGCAGGTGAGCGAAGTATTTATCCTTTCCTCTTACTCCTTTTCCCTTGCTTCTAGCAAGTTGGAAAATGTCCTTTTTTAATTTTGGAAAATTTTCAACCAGTCCGTTGCAGTTGTCGCTGTATATTTTATCGAAATCCCTTACCAGCTGTAGAGAAAAGAAGAATTACATAATATTATATGTAAAGAAAAGCCTGAACTATATCCAAATAAAAAGAAAAGATCGAAACTCATAGATAACGCAAGCATTTATGTGACAACTATGAGTAAAATCTGAACTAATAAATATAAGAGCTTTTACTTGTGAAACTGTAGTTCACGTTAAAGACTAAATATATGTATAATGTATTTCTGATATAATTATACTTCTATGAAATATTACCAGTTTAAATCCCAATGGTTTTTTTAAGGCCGGATATTCCTCAAAATACTCGGATATGCTCATATCCTTTAAATGGTGAAGTCGGGCATGGGTCGTTTTCTCCCATTTGTCCTCGGTTGTTTCCCATGGATGGCTAGAATTTTTTAGCCATTGGAGATCTTCTTGGAATTGTCCTTCGAAGTCTTCGAAATTGGCAGCTGTTGCTAGGCGCTTTATAGGATGTGATACTGATGCGGGAGAGGATACTCGACTGGAGGAAGGTGACGACGTCGCAGAAGCGGAAAACGAACGCTTCCTTTTAGTGATAACACCACTTTCCCGGTATTTTCGTTTTAGATTGTGGATGTGATCTGGCAATTTTCCAGCCAATCTGTTTACAACCCCACGACTCGAATTTATCAGCTTGTTGTGAAAATATACCGATCTATTCTCGGTAGGGAACAAATGAACAATCTGATTTGTCCAGTGCCCATAAATTTGAGCTGTGATATTTTTTTCCGGGTTTTTCTTTAAAATGTTGGTGCAGACAATACGCACCAATCGCAGTCGAGCAACGTTATCCAGCGGTCGAGTTTTATCCAGCGACAGTAGACCGGTTCCTTCCAGTGAGCTTTCGAGCAGCTTGTTAAGTTCCTAGTAACAAAATATTTTAATGTGCATATAAATATAAAAAATTAGTGAAATATATTAATAATTAATAAAATAAGTGAAAAAAAAACCCTTTGTACTATCGGCTAAAGCTATTAGTGGCAATCACCTATTATAATCACCTTCTCTTAGTTGATTATAAATGCAGTGTTTTTTACTCAAACTGATAGATAAGTCAATTTATTCTGATTGATCTCTGAATGCATAAAGAAACGCAAATTGAAAGCAGAGACCATCAATCAACACTAATCACCTTTCCGATTTAAACCCTGTACTTACATCTAAACTTTCGCTGAATTGATCATCAGCAACAACGCTTGAAGGGGAATCTAGTGCATCCCCTCTGTCGCTAACAGCGAAATTTGGCAGAATCTCACTAAAAGAGAAATTAAGGCAGTCGTTTTGTTCTTGTGTGTTTGTAGCAAGAGATAATTCTGAAGTTTCAAAAGTCTGAAAAATAAAAAGACTTTATTTCTACCATTTCAAATGGTTAAATAATATGAACCAACCAAAGTCGTGGACGCATTAGGGTGCATAGCTTTCCGCCATTCTTCGAAATTCCGTGTAAACAGAACCCGATGCCCTATAACTGGGATCATTTCCTTTATCTCTCTGGCACCAAGCAGCGCCAAAGACATTGAAGTTATAGCATTTTCTGTTATAAATGAAAATTAACCAATGTCACGTAGTTAATCACTTGCAAAGTATAGGTTTTTATCAGATATACAAAATGGCGCAAATTTAATCACCCTTTCGGAAGATTTTATAATTTTTGCAAATAGCTTCGTACGTCAATCAAATTAATTTAGCAAAAAAGTAATTCAAAAACAAAATTGGAGGATTAATTTTGCACCACCTTGCATAAGAAAGTCGCGTATAAGAAAGAATCGTCTGTGAAAAACACAAGCTTCTAAAAAGCTTTTCAAGCGCAAAAGAATTTTCGTGCCGTAAGGAATCGAAATCAAAAATGCAAAACACATGTGTAGCAAAAATACTTTAAGCAAATTACAACTTTCTTATATGCGAATAATATTGTATAAATTTACGTTTTGGTATATAAACGAACCTTTAAAAATGTCTACGTAGGCTTCCAGGCCCCACTCCTTTAGTAAGGTTGACACTTCTTCATCCATTTTAGATAACTGTGAAGCACGTGTTAATATGAGCATGTGCATATCAAAATACGATCATTTAATTACTAAATTACTACTGACAGAAACATTGAGAACTAAGGCTATGCCTGGTTTTAAGACGATGTTCGCCATTTATTGGTGACAAACGATTCGAAATGATGAAAACATAGACAGAAATCATTTTAAATAGTTCGTCCCAGAAAAGTTGCGAACATCGCCATAAAAGAAAAAAAAAGCCCAAGAAAAACAAAACTAATGCACTCGCTAATGAAGAACCTGAATCCCAGAAGAAAAAAACATGTCAAAACACGATACCAGACTGAAAGGGTTGATATTAACCGAGTGTTTCTCAACTCGGCAATTATTAACCGAGTACTAGGTTGAAATTCTTTGCTTTGGTTCTATTTTTTTTTCACTTGAATATCACCAAAATTGACAATAAATTGTTTAAAACTCGAGAAAAACAACATAGTTAATGCACTCGCTAATAAAGAACCTGAATCCCAGAAGAAAAAAACATGTCAAAACACGATACCAGACTGAAAGGGTTGATATTAACCGAGTGTTTCTCAACTCGGCAATTATTAACCGAGTACTAGGTTGAAATTCTTTGCTTTGGTTCTATTTTTTTTTCACTTGAATATCACCAAAATTGACAATAAATTGTTTAAAACTCGAGAAAAACAACATAGTTAATGCACTCGCTAATAAAGAACCTGAATCCCAGAAGAAAAAAACATGTCAAAACACGATACCAGACTGAAAGGGTTGATATTAACCGAGTGTTTCTCAACTCGGCAATTATTAACCGAGTACTAGGTTGAAATTCTTTGCTTTGGTTCTATTTTTTTTTCACTTGAATATCACCAAAATTGACAATAAATTGTTTAAAACTCGAGAAAAACAACATAGTTAATGCACTCGCTAATAAAGAACCTGAATCCCAGAAGAAAAAAACATGTCAAAACACGATACCAGACTGAAAGGGTTGATATTAACCGAGTGTTTCTCAACTCGGCAATTATTAACCGAGTACTAGGTTGAAATTCTTTGCTTTGGTTCTATTTTTTTTTTCACTTGAATATCACCAAAATTGACAATAAATTGTTTAAAACTCGAGAAAAACAACATAGTTAATGCACTCGCTAATAAAGAACCTGAATCCCAGAAGAAAAAAACATGTCAAAACACGATACCAGACTGAAAGGGTTGATATTAACCGAGTGTTTCTCAACTCGGCAATTATTAACCGAGTACTACGTTGAAATTCGTTGCTTTAGTTCTATTTCTTTTTTCACATAAAAACCACCAAAATTGACAATAATTTGTTTTAAACAAGAGGAAAACAAGATAATAATATTATGTACTCACCAATAAATATGAATTTTTTATTTTTCCTTGTCTTTTTTGTTTTTTTTATTTTCACTTATCACAGATTTCACACCACCAGCCACTACAAAGGTTCAACACTTAATGACTCAATTACTAGTCGCGAGCAGCGTGCGTCGTTCATAATTCGCGATAGTATGCGTATGCGTATAACACGATGTATGTGTTAAAATCAACCGAGACACACTGTTTTACAGATGAACGAGAAGCCTTGTGTTTGTAGATATTAACCGAGTTGACTGTATCTGCAGCCACACACATATTTCTACCTACCAGGAATGTAAAACGAGTTTTTGGTATTGTACCCAAATGTTTTCCATTGTTCGTGAATGATCTGTATCAACAGCCACACACATATTTTCTACCAGGGATGACAAAACTGATTTTTTAGGTGCTGTACCGAAATGGGTTCAATTGTGCGTGAATAATTTGTGATCGCAAAGGCCTAGCAAAGGCAGCACAGCAATGAAAAAGACGATTTATTCAAGGCTGCTCCTGGAAGTCGAGATTGGTTACCAATACTTCCTTGGTTTCTTCAAATTCTCCTAACTGTGCTTTACAAGATGGTATATATAATTTTCTGTTTGTATCTTTATTTTAAAATGTGTATGTACCAATTGCATTATGAGTTTAGTTATTATCAACTCTCACAAAACGCATAGTTCAAAACAAGTCTGGTACTAACAAATTTTGAAATAAAGTGATAAATGCAGGACTATATATACCATATTGTAGAGCACAATTAGATGAAATCTCAGAATCTATCTTTTTGATTCCGGACTCTGCCGGACGCTTCTTTTTGCCGCGTGGAAAACGATATAAGTTTTATTATTATCATCTCTCACCAACGCATAGGTCGAAACGAGTTTGGTACTTACAAATTTTGAAGTAAAGGGCTAAACTAAAGACTATACCATTTTGTTCAGCATGTGCAAAAGTGTAGCTTTTTTCATTAGCTTGGTTCTCAAAATGATTGAATCGCAGAGTGAAAAATTACTTAATTTTACTTCATTATATCTACAGAAACAGATTAGATTAATATTGCGTTAAGGCCATTATGTCAATTGGACTCAATAAAAAGCTAATATTTATTTTGCATTAAATTTGTACCTTTGGCAAATTTTCTTACAATTAGATACCTATCTTAAATTAGTTTTCAAGTGCCTAGCTACAATTAAGAGTAAAAGCCATATTTTATCAGACAAAAATGTAAAAAAAAAATTGTTGCTTTGGCCATTTTTGTCTGTGTTCTTTTTTTCCTATTGCAAGCCAAAAAAGTAGTAGAGAAAACTTTGTTTTTAAGGCTGTATTAGCCTGTTTAGAATTTAGTTTGTTCGTGAAATGTGAATGTACTAAATTCGGAAGGAATGTCGGAACGTATTTTCAGAAGTAGAATATATTCATCAAAGTTCTGAATTTGGGCAAATCGTACTTGTATATATCTTTAAATCAACTGTGTCGATAAAAGTACAATTGCGATTATTTTTTCATCCCTGGTTTCTGCGTTTTGAAAAAGCAGCGTCGTAATTCGTGGTGTGCGTATAACTTGTTAAGAAACAACAGTATGTGTTTGTTGAAATTTACCAAGTTGAATGATAAAATTAACAGATACACAATTTCTACGTATAACAAATATCAGATAGGTACATATTTCGATGAAAATGTTTTATAGAATTGTTTTATGGAAAAATGGAATGTAAAATAAATCGAGGAGAATTCTCTTTTTTTGAACAGAATGTTACTTTATTTTTGGGAAATTCTCACGAGTAAAAGGGTTAAAAACAAACAAGTCATTGGTTGTATTTAAGCAACGTTTATTGGTTGTTTTCAACAGAGAGCTTGTTAGATTTTAACACACATTCGCTTGGTTAAATTCTCACGAGTAAAAGGGTTAAAAACAAACAAGTCATTGGTTGTATTTAAGCAACGTTTATTGGTTGTTTTCAACAGAGAGCTTGTTAGATTTTAACACACATTCGCTTGGTTAAATTCTCACGAGTAAAAGGGTTAAAAACAAACAAGTCATTGGTTGTATTTAAGCAACGTTTATTGGTTGTTTTCAACAGAGAGCTTGTTAGATTTTAACACACATTCGCTTGGTTAAATTCTCACGAGTAAAAGGGTTAAAAACAAACAAGTCATTGGTTGTATTTAAGCAACGTTTATTGGTTGTTTTCAACAGAGAGCTTGTTAGATTTTAACACACATTCGCTTGGTTAAATTCTCACGAGTAAAAGGGTTAAAAACAAACAAGTCATTGGTTGTATTTAAGCAACGTTTATTGGTTGTTTTCAACAGAGAGCTTGTTAGATTTTAACACACATTCGCTTGGTTAAATTCTCACGAGTAAAAGGGTTAAAAACAAACAAGTCATTGGTTGTATTTAAGCAACGTTTATTGGTTGTTTTCAACAGAGAGCTTGTTAGATTTTAACACACATTCGCTTGGTTAAATTCTCACGAGTAAAAGGGTTAAAAACAAACAAGTCATTGGTTGTATTTAAGCAACGTTTATTGGTTGTTTTCAACAGAGAGCTTGTTAGATTTTAACACACATTCGCTTGGTTAAATTCTCACGAGTAAAAGGGTTAAAAACAAACAAGTCATTGGTTGTATTTAAGCAACGTTTATTGGTTGTTTTCAACAGAGAGCTTGTTAGATTTTAACACACATTCGCTTGGTTAAATTCTCACGAGTAAAAGGGTTAAAAACAAACAAGTCATTGGTTGTATTTAAGCAACGTTTATTGGTTGTTTTCAACAGAGAGCTTGTTAGATTTTAACACACATTCGCTTGGTTAAATTCTCACGAGTAAAAGGGTTAAAAACAAACAAGTCATTGGTTGTATTTAAGCAACGTTTATTGGTTGTTTTCAACAGAGAGCTTGTTAGATTTTAACACACATTCGCTTGGTTAAATTCTCACGAGTAAAAGGGTTAAAAACAAACAAGTCATTGGTTGTATTTAAGCAACGTTTATTGGTTGTTTTCAACAGAGAGCTTGTTAGATTTTAACACACATTCGCTTGGTTAAATTCTCACGAGTAAAAGGGTTAAAAACAAACAAGTCATTGGTTGTATTTAAGCAACGTTTATTGGTTGTTTTCAACAGAGAGCTTGTTAGATTTTAACACACATTCGCTTGGTTAAATTCTCACGAGTAAAAGGGTTAAAAACAAACAAGTCATTGGTTGTATTTAAGCAACGTTTATTGGTTGTTTTCAACAGAGAGCTTGTTAGATTTTAACACACATTCGCTTGGTTAAATTCTCACGAGTAAAAGGGTTAAAAACAAACAAGTCATTGGTTGTATTTAAGCAACGTTTATTGGTTGTTTTCAACAGAGAGCTTGTTAGATTTTAACACACATTCGCTTGGTTAAATTCTCACGAGTAAAAGGGTTAAAAACAAACAAGTCATTGGTTGT
Organism: Cheilosia grossa; assembly: GCA_963082955.1. Lineage (NCBI taxonomy): Eukaryota > Metazoa > Arthropoda > Insecta > Diptera > Syrphidae > Cheilosia > Cheilosia grossa. The sequence continues at coordinate 11,880,274 of OY720145.1, forward strand.
ATTTAAGCAACGTTTATTGGTTGTTTTCAACAGAGAGCTTGTTAGATTTTAACACACATTCGCTTGGTTAAATTCTCACGAGTAAAAGGGTTAAAAACAAACAAGTCATTGGTTGTATTTAAGCAACGTTTATTGGTTGTTTTCAACAGAGAGCTTGTTAGATTTTAACACACATTCGCTTGGTTAAATTCTCACGAGTAAAAGGGTTAAAAACAAACAAGTCATTGGTTGTATTTAAGCAACGTTTATTGGTTGTTTTCAACAGAGAGCTTGTTAGATTTTAACACACATTCGCTTGGTTAAATTCTCACGAGTAAAAGGGTTAAAAACAAACAAGTCATTGGTTGTATTTAAGCAACGTTTATTGGTTGTTTTCAACAGAGAGCTTGTTAGATTTTAACACACATTCGCTTGGTTAAATTCTCACGAGTAAAAGGGTTAAAAACAAACAAGTCATTGGTTGTATTTAAGCAACGTTTATTGGTTGTTTTCAACAGAGAGCTTGTTAGATTTTAACACACATTCGCTTGGTTAAATTCTCACGAGTAAAAGGGTTAAAAACAAACAAGTCATTGGTTGTATTTAAGCAACGTTTATTGGTTGTTTTCAACAGAGAGCTTGTTAGATTTTAACACACATTCGCTTGGTTAAATTCTCACGAGTAAAAGGGTTAAAAACAAACAAGTCATTGGTTGTATTTAAGCAACGTTTATTGGTTGTTTTTAACAGAGAGCTTGTTAGATTTTAACACACATTCGTTTGGTTAATTTTACATGAGTAGCACGGTTATTAATAACCAATCAATGTGTTAAAACCCCAAATTTAGTAGGTTTTTCTTAACCAAGATACTTGTTTGAATTTAACCAAACAGGAAAACGAGACTGGTTGGTTAATATTAACGAAGCAACTTAATTGATAACAAACATTTAGTGTGTTATTTTTAACAACATGTATTTAACCTTTTTAACACGGTAGTTTTTAACAATAATAACTCATTTGTTTTCTACAGAGACTTAGTTGATTTCAACACATTTTTTTTTAACCGAGCGAAAATTCCACTCGGTTAAGGTCAATTTTTCTGCGTGTATCTTTGTCAAAGTGGGTGTCTTTCCACTTTGGCCCTGTTAGTTGTAAAGTACCTATATCCAGCTGTCTGTTCAAAACAGTCCATAACGGGGACAGTTTCAATTAAACTGACACCCTTTTAAATATAATAAACGATGCAGACACATCCAGTTTTATATATGTACATAATTAAACAATTTTCACTTATTCACACTAGTTGCTCCCCAAGGACCAGTCATTTGATACCCTAAACAGGCTAAAGGTACCTAAATTACATGTCCGGTAGAAGGATATAATGTAAAATCGATTTCTTGAAGTTTTATGTAACAGCCGTGATGCTTTCCTCTTTTGGTCCAAAACACCTACCTAAAATTTAAGCCTACATGAAATAGGAAACATTTTCAAAACTAATAACGTGTGAACTCATAATTTTTAATGGCTGAACATAAATTTGCCCATAAAATTCACAGGGGGGCTCTTAATCGACAAAACTTTAGAAGTTTCATAACTTTTCGAAGAAATGTCCTTTTCCTCTTGAATAGTTCGGTTGGTTGGCAAAGCATATGCTGGTACATCGGAGGAGTGTTAGAGTTCCAAGTATTTCCCTTTTTCCTTTGATGTAAGAACATTTTGAATGTTATTTTACTTATGACTGGATGTACCGAATATTGAAGGTCGAATATAGAACTGCAAAGTGAAATGTAATACGATAAATCAAAGGATTGTGCAGGATATCTCTCTCTGGAATTGGGACTCATGCTGAGAAGTCATATATGGTCTTTCTGATATGGAAATTATCAACTAAAATGATTTTGGTTTACCTTGGTGCATCGAAACATAAATAATTTAGGGATTCATGCACTTTTGAAAGTGCGAGAAAGATCTGGATGAATTCACATATCTCTCTACTTTATTTAAGCCATATTTTGGGTTTGACTGTACATAATTTATGCAGGCTATCGCTACGCCAAGGTACTCGTAATATTATTGTATCAAACGCAGAGGTAATAAGTATCGGAATTAAATCAGAATTTGAAAATGCATGCTGAACATACTTACAGTATTTTTAAATTTTGTTTTTATCTCTTACACGCTAACAAATTAAATAAATTATTCTGTCAAATGAAAAAAATTCGGAGCCTTAGGGCATACGATGCTCATACAAATGGGCACATAATACACATGCCAGACACGATGCTGGGAAATAAATCCACGGGAATTAACTCCACATGGGAAATAAAACCACCCTGATTGGGAAAAAAGTCCACTCAAAAAAGGTGTATTAAATTCCCACCTAAAGTGAGTTATATAAAAGATAGTGACGTTAGTTACTACGCTTATAACTCAAGAACGCCTGGACCGATATCGATGAGTCGCAAAAATTCGAACTGTTCTCCGGCCAAACAAGAAGAATACCCAAGAAAATTCCCGAAAATCCCCGAAAAAAAATTATGAAGAAAATTCATTTTTCCATGGAGCGATTTAACGACGCCATCTTCATGATAGATGACGTTTATGTTTGCGTAACGTGACTCTTTTTTCTTTGTTTTTGATTTTAGGCATCGCTTCAACAGTTGCATCGCTTTTATTGAAGGTAAAAATTAAATATGAAAGCGAAAGGTTTAAACGCGGACAAAATAGTTATTGGAAAGTAAAATTGTGTAATTTTTTGAAAAGGCCAAAACGCGCAGATATTGGCCGACGATCAAGGAAAGCAAGTCAACAACAAATATATCAACGAAGCCAACTGAAGAAGAACGCAAAGCACATAGGGAAGTCGACAGAATGGGAATGGGACGTCGCATAAGACCAGATAAGTGCTGCCAACCCGAATCAAAATTTTTGTGCCCAAGTCTGAAAAAAATTATGATTTTTCTTTAAGAAATTATGACCTCTTCAAAGAAATTATGCCGTGTTTGTGAAAAAGACAAAACCGGCATATTTTTCTATGTTAGTTCACGAACTTTTTTTGTACAAGGTGTTTAAATTTGTTAACGAAACGTTGGTTTTTGTTCTCTGTAATCACGAAGCCCAGAGGCAACGGTTCACTCCGAACCGCCACCTAAAATAAAAATAAACCGAGAAGGTAACAGAAGTTTTCGTTCCCACTTTTTTGTATATAATTCTATTTGAAGTCGAGTAAGTCAGGCTAAGAATTGGAAAATAAGCATAACGCACAGTTACGAATGAAGATGAGTGATGCAACTTTGATCAAATTTGAAAATTTATTTGTATGGATTGATTTTACGAAAATTTCTGAAAAATTTATGCTTTTTCTAAAAATTTGTCCTCAAAGCTCATCGTAATTATGCCTAAGAGACATAGTTGTGCCTCGGTTGGCATCACTGGACCAGATCAACAGCCAAGCAATTTGAGATTGCATGTTACGAGAACTGCGAGAGAGCAAACAAGTTCAAATTGAAGAGTGGCAAGACGCCCATCGTTGCCGACATACGAACGACTCAAGGTATACAGACCTTGCGAACGACCGGCATTTATAACATTAACGAATTTTGGCGAAACGAAGTTCGCTGGATCAGCTAGCACTAGTTCTATTTATTAGTGTTTAAACTAAAATGTGTTACTTTTCTTGGTGGTCTTAGAATAAAGTATACAAAATAACAAAATTTCGAAACAAAGATATGTATTTCTAAATCAGACATAATGATTTTTGCAGAAGCTGTAGGGACGTTGAAGAAATAGAATCTGTTCGCCATCTACTTTCCGAATGCCCAGCCCTAAAAAACAATAGACAGAGTATTCTCAACAGTTACTTCTTCGATTACCTAGATGATTTGAAGAATGTTGATCTCAAAGTACTCCTGAGATTTATTCTCAAATCTGGATGGTTCTAACAGATAAACAGACTTCATATCATAGCTACTCGTAGGACGAACTAGAGGATCATGTTACAACGGAGCTTCAAGAGCCCATGAGATTCATACTAATCTATGTGGCTCCAAAATGAAAAGCGGTTTATTTCTTGTCTTTCAACGGGTCACAATGGATAGTTCCCGTAGCTGGACACATTGGACCTAAGTCTAAGTGAAGCTGTGGCAAAATTACCACAAGATTACCTTAGTCAATTTATTTCTAAACCCAAACACAAAAAAGTTAGAACAAATAGAAAAATTAGAAATCTTTTTTCGGAGTTCCGAAGAGTTCTGATTAGAGTTCTGGATAGTGCTCGAGAAACGCAACAAAAAATCCTTAATCAGTTTATTTCTAAGCCCAAACACAAAAAAGTTAGAACAAATAGAAAAATTACAAATCTTTTTTTCGGCGTTCTAATAAGAGTTCCATAATATTTATGTATATTTATATTTATATTTTTTTGTGTTTTCAAATTTTGTTAATTTTTTTAAGAGTGAATAAATAAAACTAAATTCAGGTACTTCAAACATTTACTTTTAACTGCTGTTGGTAAATGATAATATATCAATCAACAATGTAAATAAAAGCGTGTGGATTAACGTGATCATCTGCTTTAAGCACAAGGAGCTTTAGACAGTTGATAAGTTTATCACTGTCAATGGTCATGTTAGGGAGGTAGATGCGTATCCTTGGTCTTCTCGGAATCTCTCATGGCTAGCATCACCTTGAGTCTCAAGCCGTCCACACGTCACGTATCTCGTGAGCGCAGGGATCTAAAAATTCTTTCGAGAAGGTGTCCGACATCGGCTGAGTCAAATCAGGGAAGTGGTCCGCCTTGGTTGTTGAGTAGATATTCGTTTACCATCTCGGATAGGTTGTTTTCAATAGCGCCCCATGCGCCACTTACTGTCTTACCGCCAATGGTCTCTTATCCATGGAGCGTTTTGGCGGTTGGTGGACAGCCTGGCTACCTCACTCCTTTGAGAGTCTGTATTGACTACCTCAAGAGAGCGCTTTGTGGCCCCCGTTTTACGCTCTTGTGGTTGGGGTTGTAGGTCTTTTCGGAAGTCGATGTACTCATCAACAATCCGCTGATATTTTTCTTTGTCAGCCAGGTCCCACAAAGAAACCGTACCGGCCTCCTCGTTCTTGGTAATCTTACCTAGAATGACAATGGCTCTCTTGTACGCGCTTTTCCGACGGTTGCTAGCTGATTTATGGCTTTATGATTTGGGTTCTGGTGCTAGTATCCTGCGCGGTGGATGAAGAAGATGTGGATGATTTTGGGAGCGCTGCCATAGTGGATCTCCTCTCAAAGCTGTTTCTGATTCTCACTTGTATTCTGAGTTTTATGCTCACAGTATAGTGGAGTTAATTCCCAAACATAGTGGGAATTAAGTAGACTTTTATAAAGTGGACTTATTTCCCATGTGGAGTTAATTCCAGTGGATTTATTTTTCTGCACCATCAGACACCACCGGCAACGTCAGATTGTGGGCTTCTTTATAAAGTGGGTGCACTGTAATTGTCAGTATTATCAACGTGTGTTTTCCATATCCTTATGGGAATGCGCAATGGAGACGCACCAACGGTGAATACTTTCCGTTGTTCTCAAAATCTTTCTATAGCGTGGGAATTTCGCTCAAGAAAGTATTTAGTTCACAAGGTCAACACCGAACCAATTCATATGACGAATCTGAAAATTCTAATTGGGGCTGGACAGGGTCAGGAACATTTCTTATATGCAATTATAAATATTAGTAGGTAGCTGCTTAGGAACTAGGAACAAACACTTGGAACACAGGTTATGGGTAGAGGGGTGTCGGCCAGAGGATCTGCTGGACGTTAATTGTTGCAGCGCACAGTGGAGTATTTGTATGAAAAAACCGCTCAAAAGTCAAAAAAATCAGGTTGTCATAAATTTCGGTAAGCACCGCTATTCTTCAAGCTTGATAACCGATCCATCACGCATTATGCAAAGAAAGTTGCACCGCTATAGCCATTCGCCACATTATCAGTAAGAATCTAGCCATTGGCGGAGCTGCATTTATTGGTTATCTGCACTTTTGTTCGCGACTCATTTTTGATTTGGTTATTGTTTTTTTTTTGTGTGGTGAAATTAAGAAATAAAATTATTTGATTATGGAAGTGCAAGGTATAATCGATGTTCAGATATAAAATTAGATTTTTTGTCTGCATTTTGTCTAATTTAATGTTTAATTTTAATAAAACGTTTAAGATAATGGTGTTTTTGTTTGTGAGTATGTCATGATCGGGCTATAATATTGTTATGGGCATAATCCTTAGTCTCTTGGCAATCATAGACCGCAATAAAACTGTCCGCCTACGTCCGCCATTTTGTTTTATGTCACTTCGAAGACTATGACAGCTTATGGTAACTTAGACAGAATTTCGTATTTGGATTGCAGATTCGTCGTTTAATATCAAGAGTTTTACACGAAGGGTAAAGTTGACGAAAAACTTTTGTTGTTGGAGGAAAAGCTTATTCAAATTTTAAAATGTTTACTCGAACAAAAAAGTTGTGTCAGCAATGCTTTGAAATATTTTAAAATCGATTTCAAGAAAATATGGGCTGCTGCGAGCTATAAAGATGAAAGATTCCTTAAAACCAATTAAAAGTGGCTTCAAACAAGCATTAAACTGTCCTTTGTTAAGCCCTTGCACAAACCAGGGAGACCATCCAAACCGTTCGAAGAGCTTAGTGACCGCAGTAATCGGCGGAAAACTAAAGACCGTCGCGAGCAAGTATCAGTCGAAGAGTTGACGTTTGCAGCCAGCGTAAGTCAGCGTACTTTAGGAAATTCTGATGCGTCCAAAATAATCAAAAAAGTTACTAACTTTGTAAGCTGACTTCCTCTTCTGCGAAGCAAGTTACAGTGAAAAAGTTTACACCTCACTTTACAAGGAAGCAGTGGGAAGTGATACAGAGTGCCAGCAAAAATATCTACCCCTGCTACTCATTGATTAAAAAGTCAAAAACTGAATGTTACCCTGATAAGGAATTCATCACAGTCACTGAAACCTGCGCAGAAATACAACTGCAAGCATTGCTTGAACACACTGCATTACGCCTTTGCAAATAAGAAAAAAAGGTATTAAAAACGTGTTCTGAGAAGAAAGTAAAACTATAGTTTTGATTTCAAAATGCGGCTGTGATGGGTCGCAACAGACGCTAATGATGCTAATATTTTTCAAAGCTCACTCGTTCCTCTGCGACTTGCTGTAATGATTGATGGCGAACAGAAAAAAGTCATATGCAAAACCCAGTCGCTTCTTCTCCTAGATTTTGCAGGCCTATACGCATAAGCTTCATTTGTGAATCTAAGGATCTAATAAAATAGCAAAAATAAAGCATACCATGTTGCTTACTATGGTTGACGGCAAAGTGTGCAATGCTGCTACAGATACTGCCTCTTCTATGAGGTGCTATATTTGTGGACTGACTTCTAAGGATTTCAATAAGTTTATTAAAACTGAGCAAGTCAATGTAGAAGCACTAAAGTCTGGACTCTCAATTCTCCACGCACGGATTCGCTTTTTCGAATCGCTTCTCCATTTAGCTTATAAAATACCTTTAAAAAAAATGGCAAGCGCGATCGGTTGAAGAAAAAGCAATTGTGCTACAAAGGAGAAAATTCAAGGCGCATTCAAAGAGCAAATGGGGCTCCTAGTAGATGTACCCAAAGCGGGATTTGGTAATACCAATGACGGCAACACGTCCAGAAGGTTTTTCAATGACCCTGAATGTTCTTCTCGTATAACTGGGTAAATCTTAATTGGATAACTCGCTTCAAAACTATCTTGGAAGTGATTTCTAGTGTATATAAAGGGTGATTTTTTAGCTGGTTTGGTTTTGGCAACACTGGTTTTGACAGTTGACGTGTGTTTAGTACCTTGTGTCACTGTCAAACAGCTTCAGTTTGGTTTGCAATTTAACCATGGATCGTCTTACAAATGAACAACGCTTGCAAATTATTGAATTTTACTATCAAAATTCGTGCTCGGTTCGAAATGTTCATCGCGCGCTGCTTCCGTTTTATGATCGGCATTCTCGACCTTCTGAGCAGTCTATTCGGAAGATTCTGACCAAATTTCGCACCAAATTTACTTTGTTAGACATTAAACCACCAACACGTTTACGTACTGTGCGTAGTGAAGAAAATATTGCGGCCGTATCAGCTAGTGTGACAGAAGACCGCGAAATGTCGATTCGGCGCCGTTCCCAGCAGTTAGGCCTTTGTTACAGCACTACGTGGAAAATTTTGCGGAAGGATTTGGGCGTAAAGCCTTTTAAGATACAGCTGGTGCAAGAACTAAAGCCAGCCGACCTACCACAACGCCGAATTTTTGGTGAATGGGCTCTTGGAAAGCTGGCCGAGGATCCGCTTTTTTATCGAAAAATTGTGTTCAGCGATGAGGCTCATTTTTGGTTGAATGGGTACGTAAATAAGCAAAATTGCCGCATTTGGAGTGAAGATCAGCCAGAAGCATTGCAACAGCTACCAATGCATCCCGAAAAAGCCACTGTTTGGTGCGGTTTATGGGCCGGCGGCATTATTGGGCCATATTTCTTCAAAGATGATGCGAATCGCAGCGTTACTGTCAATGGTGAACGCTACCGAGCGATGATAACAAACTTTTTTTTGCCCGAAATGGAAGTTCTTGACTTGCATGATATGTGGTTTCAACAAGACGGTGCCACATGCCACACAGCACGCGAAACAATGGCGCAATTGCGAGGCGAGTTTGGTGAACAGTTAATTTCACGTTTCGGGCCGGTCAATTGGCCGCCTAGATCGTGCGATTTGACACCATTAGATTATTTTTTGTGGGGGTATGCCAAGGCTAATGTGTATAAGGACAAGCCCGCTTCGATTGACGCACTGGAAGCCAACATCCATGCATTCATTCGTGAGATACCGGCCGATATGTGTGAAAGAGTATGCCAAAATTGGACTCAGCGGATGGGCTACCTGAGACGCAGCCGCGGTCAACATTTGCATGAAATTATCTTTAAACATTAAATTGCAAGGTTCAAACTATCGATTCAAACAAATATTTTATTCATTTTTTCGAATTTTTTGTGTTTTTTTTTAAAAAAAAGTTCTAAACCTCTTAAAAAATCACCCTTTAGAATTGATGCAGACAAATTTAATACCTTCGCCCACGATACCGCTAAATTGTAAATATATATAGATCAGGACGGCTGAAATCCCATGTTACCAACTACACACAAAGCTGTCAGAGGAGGCAGCGGAGGCTCGAAACAAAGACTTCAGGCAATATAGACTGAAATTTAGTCGAAAATGTTCACGTGTTTTTTGTAACAGAGACGTCGACTGTTGTTGAGCTCAGACCCGTACCTCAGCAGCCTTAGCGCACGGCAGCACAAGAGAACCAAACACCTATCCCAGGAGGCACGAACTCTTTTGATCTCAAACGAACTGCCTATGCCTCTAGAAGACGATAACAACAGAAGTATGGACGATATTGAAGAAGAAGAACATGTAGACGACCTTTAACCTTCGGATTCTGATTAAACACATTTTCTTTCAAATTCTTCATAATATTTAAGAATAAACAATTTGTTTTCATAATATGTTGTGTTTTAGCAAGACTTTCTTTAATAAGCAGTGAGTCATAAAAAGAAGTCAACCCATTTGTATAGTGATAATAAGAGCGGTGGCCGATACACTTTGAGTTTCCAAATGTTTTTTTTTTTTTTTCTTGTGACAGTTTGGATATTTATCATCTGCTTATAACCTTTGACTGTAAGCGGAGCAAAGTGGTCAATTTATTGGATGTACTAAATTCTTGTACCTTTGTACCTGCATGTTGATGTTCAAAATGAAGCAAACCTCCATCTAAATGTTACTTGTTACAGTAAGTTTAATTGATTTGGTATAAGCGTTTATGTAATTTTTAAAACACACTCAACCTGAGTAAGTAACCCAAAAACATAGTACTTGAGTACATAATTGCTAATATAGGTTCTAATTAGCAATTATGTTTGTCAGCGATCAACTTCTTTCTTTCTGATTGAGACACCAGTTGAGATATGCATTGTTTTACCTAAAAGTTAGTTAAGGAAAGGTGAGATAGTAATCCATAATAAACGGAAGCCTATCGATATCGATTAATGGTGGTGGTATTTCACAATATTAGTCATTTAAGTGAGTGGAAAGAGTATCTATTCTATTATTATAGTCACCTTATTTCTGTAATCTTTGCTTTCACATCCAGCATTTCGTAAGGCAATGTAAAGCTTAAGACTCAATACCTAACTGGTATTGAAAATTATAAGACATCGCATCTTTCAGCTGTTTCAACTCTGTGAAATAACTAATGATGCCCGCAACATTTTTCTCGATTATCTCCATCGTAATCGGATTAAAAAAAAGTTGTCGCCTAATCTTAATGCTCTAACGTTTGGAGTGATTTTTAGGGATTAATTCTTTTAGAATGCCGAAACAAAGCAAATCCGCTACATAAAATAAAAGAGAATTCAATGATTAAGTGCTTTGGTGGATAGAGTGAACGACAGAAATGAGAATCCCACGAATTTTGAATGAAAAATGGTTTTAATTAAAAACTGATTACAATCTTCTGCTGGATTTCAATTTCAACTTGAAAGATTTTATTTAATTGAATTATAGTATAACTTTGTTGCTCGATTCTGCTTTTAATATTTGGTTATGTTTCGGTAATACCAGACCATGCAGTTGTGATAGTTAGATGGTTTATGGGATGGTTACGATGAACTAGAATCAAGGCATTACACACTAAATTTTCCGATCCGTCTTCCTTAGGGTCATTACGCACAGTTAATAGTCATAGAACAGTCTACTGCTATTTTTGTAGACACAAATAGAAGGCACCTTCGAAATAAACAACATTCAATACACACAATTAGCTGTTATATCGTCATGACTCAAAATTCAACAATATTGAGTTATGCATGTAGAAGTTATGTAAATAAAGTTACCTTTTATCCTGTAGAACGTCATTTCTCAGTTTCAAAAATTGGCCAAGAGAGAGCACTTGTGTCGTTATGCCAGCATTCTCTTTCATAAAGAATGTTAACTGCAACACTGTCTTAAGTCAGTTGTGTCTTCTGTGGTGAAAACATTGTTGAATTTTCTAGAAGAGTGTCACACTTTGTGTTGGGATCTTATTTTCGAAGAGGTAAGTTCATTGTTCCTTATTTTTTTTTTTTCTTGAATACTGTATTATTCCTTGATAATATACGTTATACTGGTAAAAATTTGTACTGGTGGCGCTTGCTTTTATTCTTGATATGACTATCTTGCTGAAAAAAAATCATATAACCTAGGTAACATTTTGTGTTATGAGGACGTTGTGTCAAATGAATTAGTGTGTTTTCAATAAGTTGGTTTGGAAAATATGTTTGTCATGACATTCTCGCAGAAAAATGTAGTAATGGTTTTATGTTGTGCTATAAAATATTTTAACATATATGTCATTGATAGTCAGAAAAGTAAGTCAAAACGTCACTTATGCCAATTGAATCGTTCTATTACAAGTTATCTTCATAAAGATACAAGATAATAATAATTTCATAAGGAATTACGTTCACTACGGAGCATAACGGAAGATACAACATATGCCAGAATCCAACAAAACACACGAGCGAATAGAATCTTACAATTGGCTATGAACACAGGGTCGAGGGTTCGGGTGAAAATCTTTGTTCAAATAAAATGTCTACGAACACACCTTTAGGAGAATGTGGTGTGTCATTTTCGTTATGTATGTATATTTGTTTCCACAGAGTTTGTTACAACTAATAATACCGACAGAGTCGTCAGCAGCCGACCAAGATTAAGTTCATCTTCATCATCTAGCACGGAGCCCTCAAGCGGTTTATCTACTGAGGATAACGCTGATATACTTTATGATAAACCTTCATCTAGCGATAGTGATAGTAACGTAGTGGTAGCAACTTATACTCAACTATTTCCGCGCACTCCCGCACATTATTCAGACATTATCGATCCATATGTTTACCCAGCAGATTTGCGGTTCTATACTAAGTCCAATAAAGACAGCGGTAAAGCGTAAGAGAAATGAGAATATGTACTTGAAAAAGGAACATTACAAAAAAGTTGAGAAACAGCGGAAAAGAATAAGAAATGCATACCACAGAACAAAAGTTTGAAATGAAAGAAGGATTAAACCTCCCTGCGTACTGCAAAATGTAAGATTAATTGTTCCACTAAGTTTTCTGAGGAGGAGCGTTTTTACACCCTTTTGGGAAATAGGCAATTTAGCGAAGCAGCGCCAATAAATTGCCAATAACATGATGCTAATTCAACCAAAATATTGTTATGTGCGAGAAAATAGTACGACGAAGAAAACACATGGAAACCAAAAAAAAAAAAAAAATTATATTCTGGTCTGAAAAAAGGTGTCAAACATATTATAGACAAGACTCCGAAGATCGAAAGCCACTATATGCGTGCAAACACATCATCGACGGAAGTAAGTCTATTGCAGATATCCATAGGGATTATGTGGCTGATTGCAAGGCAAAAAATATCGGATTTGTAAATTATCTCATGTTTTACCGAATCTTCACAAAAGATTTCCATATTTCGTTTTTTGTAAGAAGGATCTGTGTGAAACATGCGCTGCTTACGAAAATGCAAGAGTAGCGGACCCGGAAAAATTAAAAGAATGATATGAACGCCATCTTATTGAAAACAAACTTTCGAGAATAGAAAAACAATATGATAAAGAGAAGGCTGATGCTGTAGTTGCAGTATTCGACATGCAGGCTGTAATGCAGTTGTCTATAAAGCTGATGTATCCATGTTTTACTATAAATTAAAATTGAATGTACTAAAATTTACGGTTTACGATCTTATAAGACCAATGAATTTTATTATTTTGTGTGGCATGAGTCGGAAGGAAATAGAGGAGTGAATGAACTGATGACGGCAATTCTCAAATGTTAAGAAGGGAGGGCTGATCGAGATATAATCTTTTATTCTGACAATTGTCCAAGCCAGAATAAAAATAAATTTGTTGTTGCTCAATATCTCTTCGCAGTATGCCACCTAAATATTAAAAACATGACACATAGGTAACTAATTAAAGGACATACCTAAAGTGAGGGAGATTCCGCGCACTCATCGATTGAACGACAGGTAATAAGGCAACTATACGGTGGTCCAATGTATACACAATAATCATTTGTTGCTTGCATTCGCGCCGCTAAGAAAACGGGAAAACCATTCAAAGTTATTGAATTATGTCACGAATACTTTTTGATATTAAGGCCTTAGCAACTGAAATGGGACCCCTGAATAATGTCATAAGTGAAAATTTCTGAAATATAAGTAAATATAAGAAAAACAACAAAGTTGTTTTTACGCCAGCTTTCACTTCAAAGCCTAAAATTGCCGAGAACAAAAAAGGAATATCTTCTGGAGTTGGTACAAAAAATCACATTCCAAAATTCTACAACGCATTCTTTCACAATTTGTAGTACATTTTAACCTTTAGAGTAGCGATTGGGGGACTTTGGGTCCCCCACGACCATGTTTTTGTCTATAATCCGTTTAATAATAATTGTTTTGAATTCTTTATTTAAGTAGTCGAGTTTTTTGGCATTCTTAAAAGAAATTCAACTTTTTTTTACATTTTTGGGAATTTTTTAATAACAAAAGGTTAATTACAAAGTAAGAGGGACCCAAGTAACCTCCACTTCGTTGTTTAAGAAATATTTTCTTTTTTATTATTTATAAATGGAAAATAGTCGATTTGTCCGAGCTTTTATTGGTTCTTTTAAGTTAAAGTCAATATTATTGAAAAATTGCATTTGAAGAAATATTTACATTGCTAAAATACGTTACGAACAACTTCCTTGCAAGAGTGTCATAATCAAAAGTAGGGATGAATTTAAGCCTAAGGAGCTGTTTTTAGAAATAATTCAACCTCAGATCATACTTTAATTTCATAGACATACGCTAAACAGTTTTTATTTCGTACTTATTAAATACCCTTAACAATAGCTATGACAATTTTAAGCTTAAGAATCCTCTCCTGAAAAATTTGTTGCAAATGAGCGATACTCATTTTGAATTTGGACACAAAGACACAGCTATCCAAAACAAACTTATAGATAATTATATTTGGTGTTGGCATACAAATACTTTCGAACACACATATGAAACAGCGAATAATCTTTGGGGACCGCAACGAAGTGAGCGAATAATCATATGGCAATCATTAGTGGCAGGTAAGCTCATGGTAATTGCTGTTTCTGTACCCAAATGGCTAAGTAACTGCGTTCTATAATTTCCTCGTTACTATACCGTAATTTATTCTTAATCACGTAACTTCATAGCTCAGTTGGGTGTGATGATTTCGAAATACAACCGCAATACGTGCAATAGAAGACATGTAACCATTTATGTAATGTCCTTGTAGCTATTTAATATTAGAAGCTGTTTGTAATTTGGTTGGCTCGAAAATAGAACTTCGGGTAACCGATAACGAAATACTTATTCTCATTATTGCTACTCACAAAACGCTGTGAAAGCACGTCTTTCACATAAAGGCCCATACTATATTATTATCGATGCTACAATATAAAAGTAGGTGGGAAACTCGTGTTTCCTATGCGCGATACTAATAATCATTTTAAGTGTCCAGACTAGATTTTCCATACAAAATTAGCCATTGTGGCCTACAGAATTATGTAGTGTTATAGTTAAAAACGATTATTAGTGAGGCCCAAAGAGTTAAGCTGTGAAAGCGAGTTCAGCGATTCTGTACTGAACATGTAGATAAAATATGTTTTTAAAGGAAAAAAAATCTATTTCTTAAATCAAGTAAATTAACATTGTGTATATTGGATTGCGTTCAAATTAATGTCTGCCTTTATTTTATTTTATATTTTAAGTCATAAACTGTCTTGGCTAAATTTTTTTTATATTTTGCTGCTAAAACCTGAAATAATGCTTAATTTGATGAGAAGCGGTACTTACCAATTTAATGTTGTTTGTTGAAAACTGAAATCATCAAATTCTGTACAAAAACTCTGAACGAGCTGCTCTCTTAAGTGATTTCAGTTTGCAACTGCACAGCCAAAATTAAAAGTTATTGTAGAAATATGAGAGGAAATTTTTTTACTTTTGAGTGAACAATAAAATATTGAATTAAAAAATAATTTTGGATAATTTAAAGCTTAAGACAAGCGTTCGATCTTAATAAAATTGGATGCATAAAATCCCCCTAGATAAAATTAAAAATTTAAAGCAATTCTTATACAAGTTTCTTATGCGTAGCAGATACAGTTCAATATTTAGAAATTCAGAATTGTGGTTACAGTCTAACACGGATACAAGAAATATATAAAAATCAACTAGAATTGTGTCTTATATCCGAGTTGTTCTTATATGAAAACAACGTTTACAAGAAACTTAGTTTCTTATACGAAAACTGCTGATATAAGAAATAGAATTTCGTGTATAAAAACAACCGGTATAGGGAAGTCAACACGAAGAGAGTATGTAGGACGATTTGGGGGGCTTTTTCTACTGGCAGTAGCACAGCTGTCATTGTCATGTAAATCGTTTACATGCATAGTTGAGCTGTTTTTGCATTTAAACCGAAATCCAGCTCAACAAAGGAAAAAGTTATGTTTCTTATATTATGTGTAATTTTTTTTTTTTTTTTTTTTTTTTGCGTGTAGCTGGATGTAAAATCATTGAAAGACATCGCATGCGAGCTTTGCGATAGTGTGGGACTTGCGGTTGGCTCACCCACTAAAAAACACCCGAGGGAAGCATGGTTTTACCATCCTTCCAATAATCGCACCTAGTCGTTAAACTAATCAGTAATTTGTTTTTAATACATATAATTCTATTCGGTAAGGTATAAGAGTTGATCTAATACCTTTTGTTTTCTAATTTGTTATCACTTTTGTTAGTGTGATTGTGCTTAAATTTTATATTTATTTTCTTTATTCCTAGTTAACTAGTTCGAATGGTTTTACTCTTCGTAATCTTCTAACTAAATTGTTGTTATTAAGTAGTTCGACTACTTCTGAATTTGCATGATTGCGAAGCCTACCTTCATGTCTTCTTGCGACATTTCTGACCTCGTCCTCTACCGTTTCGATTTTAAGATCTCTATGTAGATCAGCGTTACGTATGTACCATGGCGCATTAACAATATTGCGTAGTACTTTGTTTTGGAAACATTGAATGCTTTGAAGGTTTGTCTTACTTGTGCACCCCCAAAGCTGGAGACCATATGTCCATATTGGTTTTAGGACTTGCTTGTACAGAAGCAGTTTATTATATATTGAGAGGCATGAATGCCTTCCTATGAGCCAATACATTTTATTGTATCGGATATTTAGTTCGTCATGTTTTTTCTTTACATGAGTTTTCCAGCGCAACTTCGCGTCTAGAGTCATGCCTAAATACTTAGCTGAGTTCGAGTAAAGAACTTCTTTGTTATTAATGTACACAGGTATGTGTTGTACGTTTTTATTGGTGAAGTGAACATGGATTGACTTAAGTTCATTTAATTTTATTTGCCATTTTTTGGTCCAATCAGATATATCATCTACTGTCCTTTGCAGTTTGTCTGTAACTTCCTGCACGGTTTTTCCGACAGCAAGTACAGCCGTATCATCTGCAAATGTGGCTACAGTAGTCTCGTCATTTTGTGGTAGATCGTTGGTGTATATAAGAAAAAGTACAGGTCCTAACACACTACCTTGCGGTACTCCCGCTTTTATATAACGGGTGATTTTTTAGCTGGTTTGGTTTTGGCAACACTGGTTTTGACAGCTGACGTGTGTTTAGTACCTTGTGTCACTGTCAAACAGCTTCAGTTTGGTTTGCAATTTAACCATGGATCGTCTTACAAATGAACAACGCTTGCAAATTATTGAATTTTACTATCAAAATTCGTGCTCGGTTCGAAATGTTCATCGCGCGCTGCTTCCATTTTATGATCGGCTTTCTCGACCTTCTGAGCAGTCTATTCGGAAGATTGTGACCGAATTTCGCACCAAATTTACTTTGTTGGACATTAAACCACCAACACGTTTACGTACTGTGCGTAGTGAAGAAAATATTGCGGCCGTATCAGCTAGTGTGACAGAAGACGGCGAAATGTCGATTCGGCGCCGTTCCCAGCAGTTAGGCCTTTGTTACAGCACTACGTGGAAAATTTTGCGGAAGGATTTGGGCGTAAAGCCTTTTAAGATACAGCTGGTGCAAGAACTAAAGCCAGCCGACCTACCACAACGCCGAATTTTTGGTGAATGGGCTCTTGGAAAGCTGGCCGAAGATCCGCTTTTTTATCGAAAAATTGTGTTCAGCGATGAGGCTCATTTTTGGTTGAATGGGTACGTAAATAAGCAAAATTGCCGCATTTGGAGTGAAGATCAGCCAGAAGCATTGCAACAGCTACCAATGCATCCCGAAAAAGCCACTGTTTGGTGCGGTTTATGGGCCGGCGGCATTATTGGGCCATATTTCTTCAAAGATGATGCGAATCGCAGCGTTACTGTCAATGGTGAACGCTACCGAGCGATGATAACAAACTTTTTTTTGCCCGAAATGGAAGTTCTTGACTTGCATGATATGTGGTTTCAACAAGACGGTGCCACATGCCACACAGCACGCGAAACAATGGCGCCATTGCGAGGCGAGTTTGGTGAACAGTTAATTTCACGTTTCGGGCCGGTCAATTGGCCGCCTAGATCGTGCGATTTGACACCATTAGATTATTTTTTGTGGGGGTATGCCAAGGCTAATGTGTATAGGGACAAGCCCGCTTCGATTGACGCACTGGAAGCCAACATCCATGCATTCATTCGTGAGATACCGGCCGATATGTGTGAAAGAGTATGCCAAAATTGGACTCAGCGGATGGGCTACCTGAGACGCAGCCGCGGTCAACATTTGCATGAAATTATCTTTAAACATTAAATTGCAAGGTTCAAACTATCGATTCAAATAAATATTTCATTCATTTTTTCGAATTTTTTGTGTTTTTTTTTTTTAAAAAGTTCTAAACCTCTTAAAAAATCACCCGTTACTTTAATGCAGAGTGCTCACCTTCTTGCTTAATTCTAAATAATCGTTGGATTATATATGACTCTAGTATTTCTGAGTATTGTCTGGGGAGATATTTTTGTAGCTTATGGACTAATCCTTCATGCCAGACTTTATCAAAAGCCTGTGTTACATCAAGGAAGATTGTAGAACATATTTGTTTTTCTTCTAAGGCCTTTTCTATTTTATCAGTAATTCTGTGAACCTGATCTAGAGTTGAGTACCTATTTCTAAATCCAAATTGATGGTTTGGTATCAGAGTCTTTTCTTCTATAATCGGATTGAGCCGTTTCAGAAGAATTTTTTCGAAGAGCTTTGATAGAATTGGCAGCAATGAAATTGGACGATATGAGGTAACTTCACTGGGCAATTTGCCCGGCTTCGGTACCATAATAACTTCCGCGACTTTCCACATGCGTGGAACATACCTTAGTCTAACCGCTGCATTTATTATCTGTGCTATTTTTTTCATACCTTTTTTAGGCAGTTTTTTTAGAATTTCACCTGTAATTAAATCAAATCCCGGAGCTTTTTTCGAGTTAATCTTATATTTAATTTCAGTGGATATTTCCTTGGAGGTTACTGCTGGAATCAATCTCTCGTCTTCGCACATTTCTTCCGTTTGATGGAGATAATTAATGTCTTCATATGGCTGGAAAACGTTTTCAAGATATTCCGCAAATAGGTCCGCCTTTTGTTTGTTTGTTTTCGCCCAGTTTCCACTGTTATTTTTAACGGGTGGAATGTATGCTGTTGGTCTTTTCATTTTTTTTGTAGCCTTCCACAATGAGTATTCTGTACTGGCATCATTCGTCAGGTTTGTAAGTTATCTTTCTACAGTGTAATTTTTCATTTCTTTGATCGTTTTTCGTAGTTTATTGTTTAGACTGTTAAGTCTTGTTTTATCACTTGGCGCTCTCGATTGTTGCCAGCGTTTACGAGCTCTCCTCTTTTCTGAAATAATGTCGCATATTTCTTTGGGATATACGTTTCTCTTTATTTTACTAGTTGATTCAGGCGTTGCAGCCCAAGCAGCCTTTTGTATATCTAGAGTGAAAGTGTGTACTTCATTTTCTAGTTGCTCTATTGTATCGATTGTTGCGGATAGTTCGATCCGTTCCTCCAGCAAATATCTGAAATATGTCCAGTCAGTTTGCTTGTTCACTAGTCGTGGGTTCCGTTCTTTCATTATTATTTTATTACCAAGTGTAAGCAGCACAGATGAATGATCTGACTCAAGGTCTGGCCCTTCCTGCACTCGGGTAGTATTTGAGGAAATATTCTTAGTTATAAAGAAGTCGACAACGTCCGGGATTTTGTTCATATCTGTGGGCCAGTATGTAGGATTTCCCGTTGAATGGTAATTAGCATTGCCTTCTCTCATAGCTTCGAGGAGCTCTCTTCCTCTTGTATTTGTTAATCTTGATCCCCAAATTTTGTTCTTTGCGTTAAAATCTCCGCCTATTATGAATTTATTTATGCGGAAGAGGCTTTTAAAATCGTTTTGTTTCAGCCTGTAGCTTGGAGAACAATATGCTGCAGCTACCGTTAGCTGACCGCTACTTGTTTTTATCATTACAGATTTGGCTTGTATTTCACACGATTGGTATTCTTCGCCATCGTCATGGCTAACATTTTCCTTGATTATAACTGCGGCCCCCCCTCTTGCTGCATTGTGAGGATGTGGGGTATGATATGTCTTGTATCCGCGCAGTTTAAATTTTGTTCCAATTTTGAAATGTGTCTCGGCGACTAGACATAAGTCAATTTTATTTAGATCGAGAGTCACTTGCAATTCGTCTTTGCGATTCTCGAGACCATTGGCATTCCATAATAAGAGTTGTATGTGTTTAGCCATTAGGATCTTTTAAGTACAGTTCTTTTATTACTGTTTTGTTTTTCAAGGAAAGATATTCTTTCCAGAATTTTCTTATTATTATTTTCCATTCGGTTGAGGATTCTTAGCATAATATCCTCCATGGCATTGCTACAAGGATTGCGGTCTCCGACTGGCTTGGGAACGTTGCTCGAAGTAACCTGTGCATATGTTTTCTTTGGGCCTGTTATGCGACTTAAGTTCCCATTTTTGCTTGAGGGTATCTTTTCTTTAGCTCTATCCACTTTTTTATTCTTTTTGGCCTTCAATTTCGGTTCTAAGTCTTCTTTGCTTAGATTTTCTCTGCCTGTAGGCGCGTCTTTTTGGACTGGCTTTTGCTTTTTCTTTAGCTTGTTATCTTGCACCTGTTGCAGCTCTTTTGCTACTATGCAGCCCCTATAGTTGGCTGGGTGTCTTTCGCTGCAGTTGGCGCATTTTGGGGTTGCCTTTTTTTCCTTAATGCAGTCCTTTGTATGGTGGTCTCCTGCACATCTAACGCATTTCGAGTTTGAGTTGCAGTATTTGTGAGTGTGGCCATACTTTTGACAGTTCTTGCATTGAGGAACTAGCTTCGACTTACGCAGGGGATGAATTTGCACTTTCATTCCCAGGATATCTTTAATTTCATAAACCTTTTTGATGTCTTCATCATGCTCAAAAGTAAGCATGAACATCGGCAGTGGTGCTTTGCTTTTATACTTAAGCATATTAACAACTTCTAGTATTTTGAGGTTTTTCTTCTTTAGGTCATTCGCAATGCGTTCAGGTGTGCATGAAAAATGTAGTTTCTTTGCAACAACCTTTATCGGTCTTGTTTGTTTATTTTCAAACGAGTACCATTGCACTTTTTTCTGATTTAGTAATTTCGTCAAATTTCTGTAGGATTCTTCGTCTACTACATTAATTTTGACATCATTACTATTAAGGAGAATTGTACTAGCCCTTATTTTGTTTTCCTCTAAAATATTTAACAAGCCTTCGTACTTCGAAATACAAAGTACTATAATTGGAGGAGGCTTTATTGTTATGTGTAATGATTTCAATATAATAACAAATTGTGTGAACAAAAAATACATTTCTTATATCCAAGTGTTTCTTTTAAGCGAGTTAGTTACATTATGAAAACATTTCTATGTGTGCATATAGCAAACAAAACTCCGTGTTTTCACATGCGTTTCTTAAAACCGAGTTGTTCTTATATGAGTTTTTCTTATATCCGTGTTCGACTGTATTTATAAAATAAAGAACAGTTATTATTTAATACATAGCTAGGTACGCGTTCTATTTATTAATTAAATCTTTAGTTTTACATAAAATCTATAATTAATGTATTTTGTTCTTTATTCTTGTTTAAAAAACCCCCACATCTATATTGTAAATCTACCCGTCATTTGAGCCATTGCTTCTTGTCTTTATATTGCTTTAGAATGTCAACCTATTATTTTATTGCTACCCTATGTCAAATCTGTATGTATATATATTAAGGCATCACACCTAAAATAAAAGAGATGCAGGAATACATTCCGGACTCTAATTTTATTAAAAAAGGATTCCTCACAGTCTTCGTTTCTTAGTGTAATAAGTGGACAGCAAAATTTAAATGTTGGTTCTTATTATAAGGTAGAAGTAGGTATGACCTTCGATTCAGCAATTAGACAATTATGTGTTCCACTTTCCAAACTTAATTCATTCGAGATGGACAAGGACGATGGAAATATTCAAGAAAAATATTCTAGAAATATTTTGTATGCCACATGTAAACCTACATTAAAATAATATCGAGGAAAAAAACATTTGAAGTAATATAAGAAGCTCTACCTTTTTTTCGGTTGATAATAAAGGGTTTTTCAACAGGGACGCTACAAAAGTAGAGGGACAGGGACAGCAAACGACGCCGAATGCGAATTTTGCATTCCTTGCGAAAAGATCTTGGCCTACATCCTTACAAGATTAAATTGACGCAAGAATTAAAGCCGCTTGACCACCAGAAGCGTCGTATGTTCGTGAATTGGGCTGAGCAACAACTTGAAAATGATTCGGATTTTCATCGAAAAATCATCTTCAGAGATGAGGCTCATTTCTGGCTGAATAGCTTCGTCAATAAACAAAATATGCGGTATTGGTCAGGCAACAATCCACACGTACTCCATGACTCATCATTGCATCCCGAAAAAATTACGGTTTGCTGTGGTTTATGGGCCGGCGGCGTCATTGGGCCGTACTTCTTCCGTGATGATCAAGACCGGCACGTTTCTGTGAATGGGATGATATGTGGTACTTGGAGGTTCCAACAGGACGGCGCCACAAGCCACACGGCGAATGTCACAATCAATTTATTGGAAACCAAGTTTGGAGAACGTGTTATCTCACGAAATGGTCCAGTCGCTTGGCCGCCTCGGTCGTGCGATTTGACACCGTTAGACTATTTCCTCTGCGGCTACGACAAGTGTATGGTCTATGCCAACAAGCCAGCGACGATTGATGAACTTCGTACGAATATCGAACGTGAAATTGCAGCAGAATCGGCCGATTTATGCTTAAAAACCGTCGAAAATTGGGTTCAGCGTCTAGACTTCTGCAAGCCTGCCCGTGGTGGCCATGCAATAGAAATCGAGTTCCATACATAATGGCATCGAACGTACTTTCACAGAAATAAAAAATTTCATTGATATCCAAAACCGTTTTTGTTTTATTTAGCGCTCTTATTGAAAAACCCTTTACATTTTGAGCCCATTGAATTATACTTATTGTAATAATGATTGATAATGGAAAATACTACAATACAACAAAAAGATTGTTTTTATGTTAAGGCTGATTGTTTCGAATAAGCTATTAACATTTATGACAAACTATTTACGCTTTAAGCGATTTTCCTAATTAGCCAGTTGATCAATGGTAGGTATTGCCTTTTTAGAAAGAAGTAGACGTTATGAGTTGTATTTCGAGTAGCTGGGGCCATACACGTATATAATAATTCCCATGGTAGCATGGCTAACTAGAATAAACATGAATCAGCCATCGGTTGTCGGCTGAAAAAAGCCGGTTGTAGCTGGAAAAGTACCAATTTCAAAAACAGATTTATAAAAAACTATGCATTGCAAAGCATGGCTTTGCTTTGAAGTCTCTACTACATAATAATCCCGCCTGAAGAGTAATCGTTGTGGAGGAAAAAATAGTTTGTGCCAATATGTTGTCACAGGACTGAGATATCCAATTCTTAAGTAAACAATATTATTTCCGTGAATCCCTACGTCCTTTTTTTCTGTTTTATTTTGCGGATGTTCACACCTTGCAGTTCTAAAGTCCGTTCATAACGTCTGAAGCTTAATTTGTCATGCAATAATGGTAACCCTGCAAGAGATTTAAAGAGCGACAGACTTATGCAAGCTATTATAACAAAGACTGAGAGATAAACATGGTATTCCTATTTTCCCTGTGGGATAGAGTAAAGTACTTTTAAGGTTTTCGGTTGCTAGAAACAAAAAGTCAGCTGCTCTCTTCGTAGTTATTCTATCTTTCTTGAGACAAATAGCTAGATGAGTTTTTATTTGCAAACTATATTTTCCATTTACAGTTTAGGCTTTCGCAATAACTACGGTTTCGGCAGGCAATCGGGTTTGACCAATCAGATCCAGAAAGACTACAAAATAGAGGCAATCCAGCCTTCATTCGACGCAAACTAATTATCATCTTAAATTAATGTTAATAACATATTCTGGTCCGATTAAAAGAGAATATATCCTGGTCCGAAAAGAGAGCATATTTAATGACGGATTTCTGCTTTACATTATTTAATATTTTGACGAATAAGAATATTCATCTTATTTCGATATATAACATATATATATTTGAGAGATATTCGAATCAGACCACCGTTGACCGGTCTCTTTTCGTTTCTCTACCACTATAAATCTTACCCAGATAGATTCTCTGAATTCCTCCAGAGTTTTTCCCTGGGTTCGATTTCTAGTGTTAACGCTAACATCTGTTTATTTGAAATCTGTTTCATCGACTGAGTATCCACCGAACGATGTCCGAAGATCCTCATTCTTCTGCCAGCCAACGCCGAACATTGACACAGTATATCTGCCGCCATCTCAGATTCCTCCAGGCATAGTTTGCAGGTATCATCCTCTCAAAGGCCCATCTTCCTTAAGTGATACCCGAAATTACCATGTCCTGTAGACAAAGCCACCACCCATTTCAATGTTCCTCCAGTAAAACTGACTCTTACCTCTTTCGGTTCCAGAATTCAATAAGAAGAATAAACATAAGAACAACATATCTGTCTATTTTTACAGGTCAATTTTAAAAGGTCTAAAAGAAATACCTACGCAAACTAAGAAGTGCGATCACACCCAGGGTCCCAGGGACACCTAGCTTCGAACTTAAATTTAAAAATTGAAAAATCGAAACTAAATTCACAAAAGAAATAAATTACAGTTACATGAACCAAGGATTTTTCATGCCGGGTGTATTACTTTTACTAGGTTGCCCAGGGGAAGATTTTTCCTGGTAAAATTGATTTTGCATTGTGTTTAAACAAAATTCCAAAGAAGTATATAAGTTTTACGGAGTGCCGAGATGTGGTTGTGCAGTTTGAAACTGACAGGGTGTGAGTAAAGGGCGAAAGTGCTTGTCTTCTGGTGATAAAGGATAGGTGGCTAGTGATTCGGATGGCTGTTAGTTGGTTCAACATTAAATAATGGTTTCGGTTGTGGCGAATTCGAATTTCAAATTTTTCGCTGAGTATACAAATAGTTGGTATATTAGGTTGGGGGAAACAGTCTGTTGTATAGTTTCTATAGGGTAGGACGGGAACTGAATTTTGCTTAAATTTGGATTACCAACGCAAAATAATACAAATTGGCATGACATCAGAGCTATTTGATCTTCTTTTGGGAACGTAGGTAGGTACTTCAAAATGGGGCATAAGAATGCAAAAAAGACGACAAATAAGTACAGGTAAGGAAAAGTTAAATATTTTTTTTTAAAGATAAAAGAGCTTCACTCTTTTGATTTTTATTAAAACAATATTTCAAAACGTGAAACCAAATGTTTCCCTTTGGGCTGTTCCCTTTGGATACCGTCAAAATGCAAGCGCTCATTATCATGGAAATCAATGTAGAAGAAAGAATAGTACAAAGTGAACAAAATAAATAAATAGATAAGATAGAATGGCCAAAAACACATTCCTATGAAATCACGGCGACAATGGAACTAAACGAAGCTTGCTGTAAGATAAACATGGAAGCGCCAAAATATGGGTATTCTACAAAAAGGAAAGAAGCCACAAAAATATTATGAACAGTTGTATAGAAAGATAAAGTCATATTTATTATCAGTCCAGAAAAAAAGAATAATCAGAACAAAACATGGCGTGCTTATAACCGGCTAAATGAACTGATAAATCGATCTTATCACAACTAAATCGGTATAAATGGATTTTAAATAGGTATTCGAAAATAAAGAAATTGAGGAAAAAAATCTCTAATAACAATCGATGGAAAGTTCAAGGAATGGAGATCGCATGTAAAGGAAATGAAAACAACATAAAAGGTAGGGTTTATTACTGACTTACTTTGAAAAGCTTTTATCTTATAAACAAATCCCAAAGCCTATGTAAATGCAGCGGTAACAGCTATTGGATTGTACCAGTGAAACCAGTAAAAACTTTGCAAACTTTTTAAAAAAAAACTAAACGATTTTTGTTAAACATTTTTATAATTTTTTGCTGAAATAGCTAAAAAGACAATTTCTTGTGATTTTTGTGTGTAAATCGGTTTCTCGCGCAGCGTAACTTACCAAGGTTAAAAGTTACCGAGGTTCCCACTGCAAAACACCTCAGCGACATCAGCACTGAATGCAGAATAATTGAGGTGAGTGAGAGTAAGCCTGATCGCTTTATATGGGATATGGGGCCAGGAGCAGGAGAATGCCTTCAACCAATTGAAATCGAAACTCACCGAGGCCCCAATTTTGACATGCCCCGATTTCAACCAACTGTTCACCTTACAAACCGACGCCAGTCAAAATGGTTTAGGCGTAGTTTTGTCCCAGGCACCAAATGGAAAGGAGAATGTCATTGCCTACGCCAGCCGCACTCTGACCACCTTAGAACAAAAATACGCCGTTACCGAGAAAGAATGTTTGGCCATATTGTGGGGAATCAGAAAGATGCGCCCCTACCTGGAGGGCTATCATTTTACGGTAATCACTGACCACCATTCCCTAAAATGGCTTCACTCCCTCGAAAATCCGTCCGGTCGGTTGGCCAGATGGGCCATCGAATTGCAGCAGCATGATTTTGAGATCAAGTACCGGAAGGGATCTTTGAACGTCGTAGCTGACACATTGTCGAGGGACCCCCTGATTAGCACTGAGGTAAACCCTCTCCATGTCTGCACTAACGCACCCCACGAATGGACACAAAAGAAAATTGAGCAACTGCGAAGTCATCCCGAGAAACTCCCAGACTATAAAGTGATCAATGGAAAGTTATACCGCCGCTTCCAAAACACCGATCCGCTGGCCGATCCACATCGGAACGACTGGAAATAGTGTGTCCCGAAGATGGACCGCCGGAGAGCTTTGTATGAGAACCACGACCGTGTAACCGCCGGACACCTCGGAATAACTAAAACGATAGCCCGCATCAAAGAAAGACACTATTGGCCGGGCATGTACCACGACATCGCTATATACATCCGACAATGCGAGGCATGTAACCGATATAAGGGACAACAACAAAAACCCAGTGGACTAATGCACAGTGCCAGTACAGTGCGTCGACTTTATGGTATCCCTACCCCGATCCCCGAAAGGCAATACCATGCTCCTGGTGATAGTAGACAAATTCACAAAATGGGTAGAAGCCGTACCCATGCGCGCCGCCACTACCGCTCCCCTCATTAAAGCTCTTCGGGAACGCATAGTCACACGGTTCGGTTGCCCCAAAAACTTAATCTCCGACAATGGGCCCCAGTTTACCAGCAACGCTTTCCGCACGTTCCTAAGCGAAATGGGAATCCACCACCAGCTGACTGCCCCCTACACTCCATAAGAAAACCCAACGGAGAGAGTCAACCGCGTTCTAAAAACGATGATAGCACAATACGTAACCGATAAGCACCAGTACTGGGATGATCATTTACCGGAATTATGCTTCGCCATCAACACTAGCAAACATGAGTCAACGGGCTACACCCCAACTTTGGCAGAGAGCTAAGGAGACCAAACCATCATGAGGATGGACCCCCTGCCAACAAACCCCGTACCATCACGCCCGAGCTATTGTCTATTCGGGGAGATCGCATGAAAGCCCTCTACCAATTAGCCCGACAAAATCTATAACACGCCACCGAAATACAGAGCAAACACTACAATTTACGCCGTAGAACATGGCGACCGTACATCGCAGAACAGGTTTACCGGCAAACACGAGTACTCTCCTCCGCGACAAAACAATTCACCGAGAAGCTGGTTCCAAAATACAATGGGCCATAAGAGCTAACTAGATTTGTCTTACCCGTCATCGTGCTGATAAGGAACATGGGCGAGATAGGGAAAACCAACCTGTACCGTTGTCACGTACGGGACCTGAAGGGACACCAAGGTAATGATGCACTACAGTCCATCACCAGTCATCGCGCAACCATGGACCGACACACATCATCCGGCGGACAAAAAAGTAAAATTAAATTTCCGAGTGAACCGTGGACTCGGCAGGCCACCATCCCAGGGAAAATTCCCACCACGCGACAGCCAGCCAAACGAGGAGCAATCGAGAAGTGCAGCCTACAACCAGTAGGAGCGATCCTAAAGATTCCACCCCGTCCCGATCCAATGGAACAGCTGGCCGTCACCCGACGCGTTGGCCAAAGTGCCGACGACAATTTGTTCGAGCGAATCACCACGCTACAATGCACCGCCGCCAGTACACCCAACACCCCCACCATCGCTTATACCGCCAACAACACCGCCGCCACCATCACCACTGCCACCATCACCACTGCCACCATCACCACTGCCACCATCACCACTGCCACCATCACCACTGCCACCATCACCACTGCCACCATCACCACTGCCACCATCACCACCGCTGCCAACGCCACACCCAGCAGCGCCAGACCCGTCCACACCGCACATGCCGCCAGTGTCGTTCACACCACCCGTACCGTTTTTCCAAAACTGCTGCCGGCCACAATAACCCAACTGGTCAGCCGCATCAGCTTAAACGAAAAAGGGAAGAAAAAAAAGAAGAAGGTCAAAAGGGGGAAAGCAAGCCCACCAGATGACCCATTAGAGGGAATTGATGTGGCAACACTGGCCGAAAGGAAGCAGCGCAACATAATTTTTCGCAAACCGTGGGGTCCGGTACGGGTCCTCTTCACCAGGAAGAATGTGACCATACTACAATTCGAGGACCAACGTAGAGGTTCTCGTCTGAGAAAGAAGAGGGGGAATGTAACGATGCATTCGTTACGCTCAGCAACAGCTGGTGCAAGCGACCCCACACTCGATAGACTAATCCGCCTCCCACACGGATACACACGAGACCCCCCCGCATTGCTCCAGCGTCTATCTCCGTACAGCATTGCTAAAAATATTGCAAATGCCCACAACAGTCAAACGACTGTGCCGCCCCCACACCGATACACTCGGGACACCCCCGCAGTAGCCACACAGTACCAGTACAGATGCTTTCACAGCATCACTTGTACCAGGCGGAGGCATTCGACACACTTACCAGCGGTAGGGGAAATATTTTGGTTTTGTCCAACCAATGATCTCGATACATGATATAATTCACACCCGGTTGCTGATGGTAACTCTATGAGACCACCAGCAAAATTCCCAAACGATGGAGCAAGATCACACAGTAGAATCGTACCAACTGGTGTACCGCTGATTTGTTCCCCAAGTAGCTGTCAAACTACTTGAAACTTTTGACGCTAACAAGCCTGCGGGTAGTTAGCAAATTGCCGAATCCTCCGAAAGGAGGATGCGTATGTGCCAGGACTGTCGCAAGGCGGACCTCTAGGAGCCAGGACTGCCGCAAGGCGCACCTGTAGGTTGCCAGGACTGTCGCAAGACAGACCTGTAGGTGCCAGGACTGCCGCAAGGCGGACCTGTAGGAGCCAGGACTGCCGCAAGGCGGACCCGTGGAACACCGGGGCTATCCCACGCCCACAAGAAGACCGAGCCGTTAATCCCGAGGACTGGGATCAGTTGAAGCCGTCCCCGTGGCCGTTGAGGTTAATTGAATGGTAGAAATTATAATTGAAATATTAAAAGTTGATTAAATTATAATAACCCCTTGGATTGTTAAAGTTTTTTACTTTATGCGTGTTTCTTGAAATAACGCTATTATCAACGGGAAGTGTTTTCTCATCTATTGTGCACTTTTGCACACGGTTTTAGACAAAACAGGTCAGTAAAAGTGTCCAAAAAATTCTCCAAAACTTGCGGCCTTTACGACCTACCGGCTTAGTATGATAAATTCAATCGCTCTTAGATCCAGACGCAATTGCCTGTCAAACGTTTCTAACAGCTTGGGTAAGCCATAGATACATTGCGTAATGAATAGTCAGTCAAATTCACCTGCTGAGTTTGAATATACATAAAACCGATATTTTAAACATTCCGACGCATCGTTTTACTATGAAAAAGCTATGCACATACATTCTTACGTTCGCACAGAAAACATTGATGTGTCTTATAGCTATTTATTTATTTGGCAAACTGTTCTTCACTTTTATTTCAGACTTCAAAGTGATTTGGCATTTTCCATTATCAACATATCACATGGTGCAGTCTGTTAGACCCCACGTGAAGTTGTTGACAATTTTCATTGTACCCAGCGTGTCTTCTCGAAAAATAACACACACAATATCACCCGATATGCAAATATTTTGTATACCTATCCTTAGGTAACTTTCATGCGATGTAAAGAGGATTCAATAAGACAGGTTTCCAATTTTGTGGAAAAATGCTGCCCGGAATGCAATATGGAAATACTCCGTCAGTCAGTAATGTGCATTGACTGAGGAGTTTCTAGCTTAACTATAACCAGCAGGAATACAATTTATTATTATATTTATTTACATATATATAGCTTTGATGGGTAAAGAAAACAAAAGCAAACGAAATTGCTTCGAGTTTGGGTTTAAGTTCATAGTTTATACATACCTAGCTAGAGGGTCAACAGTCAAGTGCGGCTTATGAGCCAAGACACATTTTTATCTAAAATATATTCCTTTATCCCAGATTAAATCAAACGAACACATAGGCACGTACTTCAGAGCGTAGCAAAATAACTTTCTGTAACAACTGTAATTCCAGTTGATGAATTCATAAGCTGCTGAGCAATCAGCTACCTCCTTCAATGGAAAATTCAAATGCGATTTGTATGCACTCCCTTATAACTTGGCATCCACGCTATAGCATCCTTTATTAAGCAAAATTATAACTATGTATAATCTAAGTTTGCCCCAGTGTATTGGTTGTAAATATATGCAAGTAACCACAGAACGCAAGATGTAGCACAGCAAAGGAGAAACGAGAAACTCGAAAGAATTATAAAACATTCACGAGATGTGCAATTTTCTTAATCGAAAATCTTCTTCTATTTGCACACATCCCACAAAGAGGTACCCATTCATAGAAAAAGCAAGTTGACAATGTGCCACTGGCAGCAAAGGAGCAATTCATTTCAAGAGAGGTGAGTGCAGTTCGTTCTAGTCCCTTTAGCGAACTTAGGTATGGAAAGAGATAATGTTTGCCCTTTGGGTTGCCATCTCGCAGATTGTTTGGTTGTGCAGAATCTATGCAATTTTCCCTCCGTGTGACTTTTATCGTAATTGATACGATGATATGTGCATGACTTGCATACCTGCACACTTCACTGTGTAAAATATAACATGCACGTTTGCCTTGATGTAGCGCTGCAAACTATAGATACAACAAATGTTTTACTTTCATCAAAAGGGGAGGAGCCCGTATTGGTTTTTTTCCATCCATGTTAAAATGTATGCGTATGCGTGTCATTCTGTATTGAGTT
Source organism: Cheilosia grossa (assembly GCA_963082955.1). NCBI lineage: Eukaryota > Metazoa > Arthropoda > Insecta > Diptera > Syrphidae > Cheilosia > Cheilosia grossa. The sequence goes on from OY720145.1 coordinate 11,911,280, forward strand.
CAAAGCAATATTGTTTATTTTTGCAGCTAAGAATGCTGTGCTGGCAATTTCTGAAGTAAACATTCACTAGTTCTAATTTGATGGGAAACTATATCGATCTCTAGTGGCCAATTAAAGGGACCGGGTAAAGTTTGTATTAATAAAGAACATGTTTGAATATCCTTATGGCCCACAAGGAGGGGGGCCATCATTAGTTGCGGATTCCTTGTTTATTCTAATTGATTGCCTTTGAAACTCCTGACGCTTCATCCCCACAGAATTTTAACATTCAAAGTGGTAACCGGGAACCAGACAGAGCAGAAGGGGTAAGTTCCACCCTTAACTTAGTGTAATATCTAGGATACTTGCAAAGTATTCCACAGCTTACCTTCCCCATGAGTGACAGCTCATGAGATAGGGCGTTTGGGATAGGTGCAAGTATCATGTATGAACACGTTGGGGTTGATAGAGCAGATCATGTTACCATGGACCTTGAGCTTCAACTTAAGAGGGTTTTCTTTGAAAAAAGTGGTCAAAAGGTTTTAACGTAAGCTAATATAAATAGTAATACTTTTCCGCAACGTCGTTGGTAGCAACATGAGAGGAGAGTAGGAATGTCTCTTAAAGAGGATAATTTTTTGGGATTAGCTACTTCGTAAATAAATGGGAAAAAAATTACAAAATTCTTATTTACATGGCGTTACTGGCGAATTTCTTGACTCAATACCCCATCCCTTTCCGAACTCTTTCTGCATTTATAAGGTCGGTCAATTTTCTATTGCTAACACAAAACGCGATGAATGAAGGAAGTAACTATTGCTGCATTTTTATTTTTAAGTTTAATTTAGTATTTATTCTTTCAGTGCGAATTTCTGCCTCTGTGTCTTTTGCCAATGAAACTGATTGCAACCGATTTTAATAAGGATATAAGACATCGCATTATTTACTCTTTTCTTAACTATCGGCTATATCTTAGCTATTTGAAACTACCTAATTGAGCGCGCGGATCGAAAGTGCTTGCCGTTCAAAATGTAGGGTAAAGTCAGGAAATATGGCCCTCATTTTTTGCTAAAATATATAATTTAAAACATAAAAATATTACATCTTTATTTAATTTAAAAATAAAATGATTGGAAAATAAATATAATTCAAAGCTTGAAACACATTAAAAATTTAAAAAACCTAAAACGTTGAAAAAATGTACTATAAAAAACTGGTGGGTGATTTGACACCTATAAGTAGGTGAAATGGTGCCTTAAGTTATCTTGAATTTTCTTCCCACATCTTTTACAAGTATTTAAAAAGATGCACACTAAAGATGTGCGATTAAAAATGGCATATCATACATTGCATCCATTCATCTGTTTTTAGATTGCAGAAAAATGTTCCTCAATATAAAACTAATAGGGAGAGACATGGCATCGGTGCCTCACATACTACGATAAACTTAAGAGGTGCCAAATCTCCCAAATGATGTTGTATTTTTTTTGCACGAAAAACACGAACAAACGCGTATGCGCAGTAATAACTGTTAGTTGGAACAAGCACACAAGATACGTTTTTAATTTGTTTGAAACAACGAACACCCGGCACCGAATACTTTTCGATCTACACTTCTTTCACTCATTCACACAAAAAAATGTTATTCGAATTTACTCACTTTTTTTGTTGTTCGTTTGTAACTCGTAATTTTCACCTGCAAATCAGATCGCGACTGCACCCTTCAGTAACTTACGTACCTAAGACTAAATGATATTTTTATGTCTTTGTCTTAAAATAAAATCGTTAATTAGGAAATACATATTGAGAAATATTTACCTTACATGTTGTTCGCGAGTTAGAGTCTCTACTAGAATCTCTGAGGTATATTATCACTGGTTACAGGTCATCGCATAAGTGAACTTTTTTTAAATCTTTTCAATTTGTTAGTTCGTTTACCGCAGATATCATGAGGAATGCATTCAAAGTGGCTAAACGGTGGTGTCTGGTACAACGGCGTTCAATTAATGCGGAGAAAACAGATCTAATAATCTTCACTAGGATGCGGAAAAATCTGTAATTTCGGCCCTTAGCACTTTTTGGTACTGACAACAACCAAGAAGGTTAAGTATCTGTCTATCTAGATACTAGACTTACTTGGAACTAACATGCTGAGGAGAAGGTCCGGACGGTAAAAGGGTACTATATCAGTGCAAACGTGTATGTGGACAGAAGTGGGGACTCTCGCATACTGGATGTATACGATGATAACTAGACCCATAATCACCTATGCCTCGGTTGAATGGTGGGCGAAATCCCCCCCAGGAAACTGTGTGGAAGCACCTGGATAGGGTCCAACGTTTGGCATGTAGGAGTTACACAGTGGCTTAGCGTGGGTTGGGGCCGCCCGGGGCAGGCCCAATCCGTGCCACCCTTAATCATTTTTTCATACACTTAAAAAAATATACTTTTTTTTTCATTCATAATGACCGTACAAACGACGTCACCAAAGAGAGTTGCCGAAGAGAGTTACAGTCATAAGAGTATTATAGTGAAAACCTATTACTCTTATGACTCTTCACACGTATTCCCAAGTGATACCAGATCGCCTTTCAAGATAAGCTAAAAGAACTAAAAATTAACAAAAAAAATATTTATTTTGTTGTTTTTTAACGTCGGAATGGGCAGAAAAGGCATTTTTGATAGTCGTCGTGGGCAATTTAGTAAATAGGAAATCTTAGAGAGAATTTTATTTTAAAATTTGCGGTGGAATTGGGTAGGTCGTACGTGATCGGGAAGCTGACGGTATTTTCAATACTTAGTTTATATATATTGTGAACAAAACATTTAGGATCCACTTAGCTTCATTTTGTGTGCGTATTACCTATCAGCCCAGCAAGCAAATACACATAAAGTCTCTTCGATTCTTTTAATATTGCGTAAGGCTATGAATCAGGCATTCATTTGGTTTTTCGGACAGGCCCACACACCTACACCATACTCAGTGATTATAGTATATAAAATAAATGTTTTGCTAAAGTCTTTAACTTGTATCTATCTATTATACATAATCCTTTCGGGATGAAACTAAATGATGTTATACCCCGATAATCATTGGGACGATTTTCATGATTAGATAGATATTTTTATTTCGCATATAAATTTACAGTAGGTTTTGTTACCACACATTTTACAATTCAGAGATATGATAATTTTTATCTTTCTTCTGAAACATTGTTTTTAATTTTAGGAATTTCATTGGGCAAGAAATATGAGTTTAAGTTCTGAAGGAATGTACGCAAAATACCTTCAATTTAGAAAAAGAAAAAGAAAATAATGACTAGCTAATACAAAATAAATCAGGTACAAATAGATAAATAAATAAATAATTAAATAATTCAATAAAAAAATAAATAAATTAATTAATTAATTAATCGACAAATACATAAATAAATAGACGAATGAATAAATAAATATTAACATTACTTGCATACTCGGCACCCATAAAGCAGAATTGCTTGAAAAATCACGTTTTTTTCTTTACAACTTTTTTGAAATTTTCTTTATAATAGAGTTCAAATGAATGTTAAATTTAAGTTTAACCTTAATTACAACACCCAAGTATTTATTTTCGTGAACTTGTTCAGTTATTGGGTTATCTACACATAAATTGACCAACGAATTATTTCTGAAGACAATGCATATAGACTTATTAACGTTTAATTTAAGCTTGTTGGACATTAACCAGCTACTTATCGTGATCAGGTCGTCTTGGAGTTTTTGTTCGCATTCATCGATGTTTTCGTCACAATCATATGTAAATGAGTGCATCATCAGCAAAAAGGGCGAGTTGGGAGTGCTTTAGTATACATCCTTAATATCATTGATATAAATAATGAAAAGCAAAGCACCCAAATTGATTGAAATTGAGAAAGGACTGAAACCACTTTAGTTCATTATTTCTAATGCCATATTTTCGTAACTTGAGGATTAATATATTTCTATCGATAGTCTCAATGGCTCTCTTGAGATGCAGGAAAACTGCTATTAGAGTAAGTGCGGCAAATATGGCCCAGGCGGGTAATATGGCCTACTCCATTTTTTCCCAAAGCAAAACCCACAACGTTATAAAAAATGGTTCATTGCGAACACGTTCAAACCGGTTTAGCCTCGTTCTTTCGTGGTGAGTGTGGCGCGACGGGTGCGGACGATACACGGCGGTATTTGTTTTTCTTGCTTTCGATGTAATTTTTCGGTAAGTTTTCTTAAGTGTTTTTATATTAAATTTTGTGTTAAATTGGTAACTTTTTACTAAAAGTAAGTAGTGTTAAATATTTTCTTAATTTGTGTGATATTATAATTAAAAAAAAGTTTGTGTAGTGTGTTGAAAATTACAATGAATGAAAAAATCACTGTGTGTTTAATATGGCCTACCCCATGTGTGGGTAATATGTCCCGGTAGGCCATATTTGACACGTCGTTTTCTCGTTGAATTTGTATTTTTTTATTTTTTATTTTGAAGGCTAACATACCTAAACAAAGTTCAAGACCACGGAAGACTCGGCGGAAGGAGGACATGATGGAGGTCATATCGGAAATCAACAAAGTTCCTCGAAAAAAAAACATTGCCCAAGGTGGGCCATATTTAACACCAGGTGGGCCATATTAGCCGCAATTTTTGAAAAAGTGAATAATGAGGTTCCTTTAAGTTTTTGCATTTATTTTGTTTGTTATGTGTTTTTTTGCAATTAATGTTTTTAAGGACTGAAATATAAATAATTTCTAAGACTGCTAAATAAAAAAAAATTAATTACACTTAAATTTGTGGTTTTATTTCAAAAAAACGTTAAGGTTATATCAATTGACGTGAGTTTTCATTTGCTTGTCGGGGGTGTTACCATATGAATCAAATTAATAATTTTTATTTTTGGATATTGTTCTTAAAAAAAGTAATCTAAAATTCTATGTTCAAAAATGCAACAAACAAACAATATTTTTCTGCTGTATTTCGGTATTTCGGTGTATTCATGCGAGCGAATGATTTTTTTAAACATTTATGAAATGTTCTCGATTTGCTTCAGAAACATTTCATAAACATTTGTCAAACATTTCTGTTTTTGCCGGTGTATACGCCGAATAAGTATGTATTAAACGTTTATGAAATACTTTTTACTGTCGGAAATTCACGACCAGAGGCTCGAAAACAACAACACTGCTTCCGTTATATGTTGTGTTTTGTTTCTAAAAGGAAATGAGTTTACCTACAATCAGTTCAAAATGTAATAGAAATCTTAATGCAGTTTGCACCTCTGGTCCGCTCAGATTGGAATTCTTAGTCAAAGTAAATGACAGCGGCTTAGGCACGAAATTCCAGAAGAACAAAATGAAGTTAGAATTTTTTTTTTTTTATAATAAACACGCGCTAAAGAGATTATGACTACTCTTATGGTGTAGTTTGAAGTACACAGCGCGGGCGTTAGGGAAATTTGGATAGAGAAGATAGGAGATTCCGATGCACATTAGTCTTAAATGTCTGCAAATCGCACCGAGAGGGAAAGACGGAGCCGGGCAAAGCGTTCCACCTTCGTGTTGTACGGTTTATGATAGAATCTCTATATTTCATAATTCGAACGAAAATAGGCTGAAGGGTTAACTGATGGGCATTCCTGGCTTGGTGAGTATTGCGGTTGAATTGTTGAAGGGGTGGAATGCAGCTGGCGATTTCATCTGAGCACTGTTGGTAGAAATAGCGATAAAACAATGTTACATTTCTGCGATGTTCGAGCGATTTTATAGAATTCGCTATATTTGTGTCTCCAATAAGTTTTAAAGCACGATTCTGTATCCAATCCAGCAGGTGCAGTGAGGTTTTGGGCGCACCAGACCAGATATGAGAGTTATACTCAAGTTTGGGGCGAATGAACGCCTTGTATATGGCAGCCAGATCAGAAGGGGTAAAATATTTCTTGCACCGTTTGAGGAAACCTAGACATTTCGCAGCGTTTTTGGCGATTTCGTGTATGTGGTCGTTCCAACAGAGTTTGTCATGGACACACATACCGAGAATGGAAAGTCTTTCGGTTTCGGCGATGCAAAAAATGCCATTCATGGAAAATGGCTGAGGATAATGACAGCAGACAGCATTGTGTTTTGGAAGCATTAAATTTCACTCTATTGGCTGAACCCCATTTTATAATGCTGTCGAGATCGGATGCAGGTAGCTAGTTTCGGTTTTTTATTATTCCAAGATTTTCTGGACATTTGTATTTTATGTTAAAAGAACAAAAACACACCTCTGAAAAATATTATTAAAGAACTGCGAAACATTTCATAAACATTTTTTTGTTAAATAAATGTTTATGAAACATTTACTTACATATTTCGCTGGTCTGGGCATACCTTTATGGAATGAAAAAGCAAAATCATCTCGATGGCGGGAAATGTATTCAATGTGAAAAAAAATGCTTTTTGATTTTTTGTGTTATGAAGGGTGTTGAATATTTTAGTCTGGCAACGTGACTGTGTGGCTTGGCTAATGGCTATCGTTTACAGGCACACCAACATTGAAAAATGAAACAAGCCACCTAGTACAATAAATTTTCAGATCATGATTCGTGATCTCAATGAATAGCAGGATCATGTGCTGTTGTTGTAAGTGCATGTATTTCGATGATCTATATGAATCATGGATGATGATAAAAAAGGGCTAAAGAATACGATTGAACACCATATAGAAGCAAAATTCCAATCATTTCCATAAGTATAAAAACGAGCAGTGGACAAATATCTGTTGCAGCAGTATACTGCTCTCCTAGCTACAGACTAAAGAAAAATGATTTTAAAAGTCTTTTCCGGATATTTCGCAATAGATTAATCGCGGGAGGGGATTTTAATGCCAAGAATACATATTGGGGATCTAGATTAACAAATACTAGAGGCAGAGAATTATATGAAACTATTAAAGAAGTCGGCGCCAAAAATCACTCAACGGGGAAACCTACCTACTGGCCTACAGATAGGAATAAAACCCCAGATCTTGTCGACTTCTTTATATCCAAAAATATATCTTCAAATAAAATAAATATAGAAGAAGGCCCTGATCTTCAATCAGATCATTCCTCAATACTTCTTACACTTGGCGATAGAATAATAATAAAAGAACCTAGCCCTAAACTAGTTAATAAACTGACTGATTGGAACCACCTCAGGCAGAAGTTGGAAGAATGTATTCAACTATCATCAGCTATTCAAAGAGAAGATCAACTAGAAGAAGCAGTGCAAATATTTACACTGGATATACAAAAAGCTGCATGGGCTGCAACTCCCAAAAGAACAAACAAGATTAAATAAAACTCTTATCCTCGTGAAATATGTGAAATTATTACAGAAAAGAGGAAAGCTAGAAAACGTTGGCAACAGACAAGGGCGCCAAGCGACAAAACCACACTGAACAACTTAAATAATAAGCTCAGAAAATCTATAAGAGAATTTAATAACGACTCTTTAAAAACGTATCTTACCAGTCTTAAAAATGATGCTAGTACCGACTACTCGCTCTGGAAGGCAACAAAGAAAATGAACAGGCCAGCCCACATTCCGCCGGTAAAAACCAGAGAAGGTAACTGGGCAAAAAGCAGTCAAGAAAAAGCAAGTACTTTTGCAGAGTAGTCTTCAAACCTTATGAAGATAAAGATTATCAAGGAAACGAAGAAAGGTGCGAAGAAGACAGACCTATTCGGCCGGTGACAGCTAAAGAACTTGCCAAAGAAATCAAAGAAGGCATAAACATAAAAAAGCCCCAGGGTTCGATTTAATCACTGGAAATTTTTAAACAATTTCCTCGAAAAGGTTTGAATAAACTAGCGCAGATTATAAATGCTGCATTTAAGTTGAGATATGTGCCAAGCATGTGGAAGGTCGCGGAGGTAATAATGATACCAAAACCAGGTAAACCCCCTATCGAAGTAACCTCATATAGCCCAATATCGATACTAACAATGTTGTCCAAGCTATTCGAAAAAATACTGCAAAAAATAGTTGATGAAAAATCGATAGTTCCAATTCATCAATTTGAATTTAGAAAGAAGCACTCTACAATTGATCATGCACCTGATCACAGATTAAATCGAAAAAGCATTCAAAGAGAAAAATGTGTGCTCTAAAATATTCCTTGATATAGCACAAGCTTTCGATAAAGTCTGACATAAGGGGCTGATCCATAAATTACGAAGGCAACTGCCGAAGCCGTATTCGACAATTCCGGAGTCATATATAACAGATCGATTCTTCAGAATTAAACCAGAGACAGAGTACTTAACACTAAGAACAATTAAAGCTGGTGTACCACAAGGTAGTGTGCTAGGTCCAGTGCTATACCTTCTGTTTACTATTTACCTGAAAGTGAAGAAACTACTATAGCAACTTTTGCAGATGACACTGCTGTGCTTGCTGTTGAAGCAAACGTCGAAATAGCAACAAAAAAACTCCAAATGGCAATAAACGGTATTTCAGAATGGACTAAAAAGTGGCAGATTAGATTGAATGACCTAAAGTCAGTCCATATTAGTTTTACATATAAATACGTACCACACATTCCAGTATACATTAATAACAATGTAGTGGAATACTCAAATACAGCTAAATATCTGGACATGACCGGGCATAACCCTAGACGCTAAACTGCGTTGGAAAGCGCATGTAAAGAAAAAAAGAGATGAGTTGAACATGCGATACAGCAAAATGTATTGGCTTATTGGGAGATACTCATCCCTGTCCAACTACAATAAATTACTGCTATACAAGCAAGTCTTGAAACCAATATGGACCTACGGGCTCCAATTGTGGGCATGCACATGCCAAACAAATTAACAAAAAATTCAAGTCTTACAAAATAAAGTACTAAGGAACGTAGTTAATGCACCTTGGTACATACGCAACGCTGATCTAAAAAAGTTTCCCAAAGGCACAGAAGTAGGCTTCTCAACCATGTTAACGTAGAACTTATAGAACTATTAAATACTGACAATGTAATCCGAAGATTGAAGCGGGTAAGACCCCTTGATCTATAAGAGTTAGCCAAAACCAAGAGATTAAGTAATATCTTCAAACAAAAAAGTTTCGAAATCCGACAACCGGGGGATTCTTCTTCTGAATTTTTCAATTATTTTAAAAATAAATTGCCGATTAGTCGAACGACTAAGTGCAATCCCATTCGGGATGACGAAAGTCAGTCCCTCCCGGGAGGTTTTTTAGCGGTTGTTCGAGTCCCTCACTATTGCAGAAGCATCCCTCGCGTACTTGCTCTGCAATGTCTTTCGATGATTTTTCCTTCCAGCGAACCCCCAAACAAAAAAAAATATATATTATAGAGTGAATTGTGGTAACAATGTACTATTGATATTTTTTGTTTTTGTTCTGTTTGTTCTGGAGACTGGTGCTTTAATAAAAAAATAAAATTCGTTCTATTAAATACACGTTTTTTAACTGAGTTTTCTCAGTTATTTACAGGCACGGAATTCCTTATTAAAGGTAGAGGTACACAGGCATTTAGATGATTGTGTAGTATAAAAGAAAACTTATTATTATTATTTTTTTTAATAAGCTGTTGAAAACAAATTTTGTTTAGTCTAGCATTTTTTGTTTGCTTCAAACATTCTGGCTTCTTTTTTTTTTCAGTCTAGAACTTTCCATTTTGAAATTCTGGCAACACTGCTGAAGAGTCATGTCTTATGACTGTAACTCCCTTCGGCCGTCGACTCTCTTAGGTGGCGTCATTTGAACGGTACGGGCATGACGAATGAAAGCAAAGTATTTCCCGGAATCATAGTTTGTACACAACTGCGTAATTGAATTTAATGTACTAAGATTCAACTTTTTCAATTTTTAACATTTTAAAAAAGTAAAAATGCAAAAATAACCAAGCTGAAAATTTCTTTTTATTGACCCTTTATTTGTTAAGATTGGTTGAGCGTTGAGCGTGTGAACTGCAAGACGTATATATACACTACAGAAATTACAGAAATAATAGATAAAGTTGATGGATGGATGGATTGGATAAGTATAAATTGTATCACCTAGGTAAGCTGCTTCGCAGTGTTTCATTCACGTAGCGCAAAAAATCAAAAGAAAAAAGAAGGAAAAATGGAAAATCAAGAAAATGAAGTAGCTTGTCGCAATACTCTATCCCGTAGCTTTCTATTTATTAGTGAACGGATTTTTGAAATCGGAAAACGCTTTGAAAAGTGTCGAAAGGCAACACATATTCGAATCGCTCGATAATCAACACAAAAAAAAAATAGCAAGTGCCGTTCTTATGTTCGATTAGACGAAATCTAACATCTGAGTGCAAATCTGAAGAAGCCCAATCGAATACCACATAAGGCAATAACTAGCTTTCCATGTTTTGCATGATTTTTCAACCCACTGCAAACCACTTCACTTGTTTTTAATAATATGGATAAAAGAAGAAAAACCAAAATCATAGTTGCGTAGGTAGTTGAAATTTAATGTAGGTATCAAAATTCAACTTTTTCATTTGTTAATATTTTAAAAAATAAAAATTAAAAGATAAGTAAGTACTTTTGACACTTCATTTGTAACGATTGGTTGAGCGTGTGAACCGCAAGAGGTAAAAACACATTACAGAAATAATAGAGTGGATACTTCAAACAATTTGCTATTATATTCATCAACCAATCTTCCATACCCACAAATAAAACCAAAGCAATTTGAATTGCAGTTTGATTAGACGAGAAACGAAACAAAACAAAATGAAAACAGAAAAGGATACAAGAAATACAAGCAACCAGCTATATTTATTCATTCTTTCTATAATGTAAAATACCAGTCTTTTTTTTGGAAATTGTTGCAGTACTAGTATAGGTATAGGTACATACTCGTATCTCTATGCAACGTAGTGACCAAGAGAGAGTGACTCGAAATGTTATTTCATAACATAATCGACTATAGCTGGGAAGAATTCAAATTAATTCAAGCGTATAATTTGATTTCTCTTGGGATGTAATTAAGGGCAATGCAGATACATACAACTAAATGGAACTGCATTTTTATTCGTTATCTCACCATTTTTCTTTCTGGAAAAGCAGAAAACCATGCTTTTCACAACGCCCTTCCCACCCAACGAATCAATCAACTTGCTGACCCTGCACAGAGACCTACAAGCTACAATGGTAAATTGAGTTTGTTTTCCTTTTTTTGCTCAATCGTTTATTTTTTTTTTTTTTTCATCCTTATCCTGACTTATAAAAGAGACAAAATAACGGTAATCGGACAGCTGAAGCAGTTCGCTGTGGCAAACATTCGATGCAATAAAATGCACTTAGCACGCTTCGGTATTCTCTTTCAAAATAATTAGAGTGCTTCTAAGCATAAAAATAAATATACTTTGCAGCAGGTAGATTATGAGGTACTTTGGAAAAAATACTCTTTCATGTCATTACTTCATAATGAGTTGAATTGATGGTTATGGAATATGGTTTAATTTTAGAAAAATAATTAATTGCAGATAAATAATTCTGAACCTTATCCTTGCCGTATAATTTATAATTATAATAATTTGTGTTGATGTAGTAGCTCCGCGGTTAGTTAGCCCTACTTTTCTCTCACTGACAAAAAATGTCCGAGAGTACTTGGCCCGGAAAAGTTGCATGATTGGCTGGGTCACAAAATATTAATTTACACTCTGGCCGAAAGTTGTTGTATACTAGCTGAACCGGCGAACTTGGTTCCGCCCATATTCGTTATTCTAATGAAAATAATAATCCAGGGAATGTGCTATTCACATCCTACTTTATTTAATTCGGTCAATTCAAATTCTGTATTCAAAAGTAGGTATACAATAGAAATAACTAAAGTATAGCGAAGTCGATGTAACTATTTCAATCAAAGCGGAATGATTGACGTGTCAGCCAACCTTCCGCTTTTTCACTTAAGTGCTTTACGGTACACAACGTATAAAACGGAAGGTTTTGCTCACACGTGAGCACGCCACATACAATTGACCATGTGAGAAACATGGGATTTCAAGATTGATGCCACAAATACGCTTTCTGTAGGGATGTGTGAGTTTACATAAAGTTTGAACAAATATGAGAGTTTGAGGCGAATAGGTACTTGGAAAATTGAGAATGTAAAGAGATCCAAGGAGCTGCTGCTAGATAAGACACCCTTCTTCTCAAAGGTACCGTGCTAAGTATTCAAAAAGAATATAGACCCATTTAAATCTTGAGTAATATTCTTATATAAGATGGATCATAATATTGCCTCATGTGCGAATTTAAAAGTAGTAGGTATGTACGGATGTTGTTTTATTACTGACATTCAAAATCCAATTACAATAATTGCTGAAGCTTTCAAATCAGCAGGAGATACAACAGGTACATATATGTGCATATACATATTAACAACAAAACGGGGACATGAATTATATATTTCGGTGAATGCAATTTAATTCCCTTCTGCAAGGATCGTAGCAGCCACAAGCATTTGCGACGAGTAATTGGCAACCAAAGCTCACTAAGGATTATTATTTCTGAACATTCTTTTTTTTTTTCTGAGCATCGACGGGGTTTACCTCATCGGGCGGTATAATACGGTTCGTTTGGAAAATCATATAATAAGGGCTGCCACTTGAAATGACACCTGAATGTGGAAGGAACGTGTGCTTCCATATATGTATATTGAGAGATTAGCCGTAATATGAAGGCTTCCCTTCGGGCAAAATGCTTTTAATTGAATATGCGAATAGCATACGTGTTTTGAAGTTTACAAATTGGAACGCAGACCGCTGTTTTGATTCCATGATCCAAGCCAGAGGTGGTATATTAATGAAATAGTATGACTATACGCAATGCATTATAGAGAAATAATATTTACAAACGGAGTTCAATTAATTTTATATGGAGTTTGATCGCTACTTGATACGTACACTGCTTTTCCAAGAGAATATGCCGAGAAGTGAAATATTAATAGCTTTTCAAAATTTTAGGGAATTTAAAAATTATCCCTTTCTAAGTCACGACTTTAAAATGGAAGATTGATTCGGATCAAAGTTTTTATGCCTAAGCCCGAACGAAATTATGCGTTTTTTTTAAAGATAAAAATATCATATTTTGCAAAGGAACAACAATTAAACTACAATGTGGTTAATATTTCTTAACTGAATGCCCATATCACTCCATCGATAGGTAATTCTACCTTTCGTGATCTCTAAAGTGAGTATAAGCATAGACACATTATTACTAGATGGTGCATTTCACATAAAGGAAATGGTTATTCCGAAACACCCCAATATCTAGATGGCGCCACCGTGAAAATATACCTGAAACTCGGATACATGCTGCAAAACACTTTATTTGAGGTGTTTAATTGAGAAACATTTCCGATCAACGTGAACCGTGGACCTCGTTGGCTTCTCAGTGAAGTCATAGACACATTATTACTAGATGGTGCATTTCATATAAAGGAAATGGTTATTCCGAAACACCCCAATATCTAGATGGCGCCACCGTGAAAATATACCTCAAACTCGGATACATGCTGCAAAACACTTTATTTGAGGTGTTCTGTTGAGAAACATTTCCGATCAACGTGAACCATGGACCTCGTTGGCTTCGCAGTGAGGTTCATACCTGATTCTTCTTTATTTTCCTTTTTCGCAAAACAAACAAAATGTTCCTTGGTTCTTACGGCATCATGTATCTTAATGAGACTTTTGCGTTGCGTTTTGTGCTTAAAGAAAACCAAAGAAACAAAACAAAAACTAACTACTCGTGTGCCTCTTTTCTTTCTTCATTCATTCTCGCCATCCCCAACCGTCGGTATTTCTGATATGACAAACCAGGGTAGGGAACCGGTTTTGGTTTGGTTTTTCTTATAGAAGAGGAGGACAAAGGAAAGGAGATGCAATATTATTATGATTAAGTATCAATCAATAGAAAGGTGAGGGAGGATGGTGCAAGGGATGATGCCTTCACACAGAGCTTTGGGGTATTCGCGCCAAATTGTACATGAATGGGTATGCAGCTGTATACATTTCCACAGATTTCATTTCTTGATTCTTTCGATATAGACAACTTAGTGAAAATAATATAATTGGCTTTTGCTTTTAATTAAAACAATACATATTGTAAATGCACCAATAAGAGGTGTTATTTTGGTATTCAAAGTAAAATGTCATTTTTTGAGATAAATGATCGAATGTTTATTTTATAATAAAGAGTTAATAATTAAAAACAACATCAGCCAAATGGCCACCACGAACACGCATACAGGACCATATCCATTTCATGAAATTTTCCATAACCAAAGCGCAAAGTGGCTACCCTATGTCCTCGATAGCCTCACAAATCTTATCTTTGCGGTCTTGAATCGACGCTGGGCTGTTGGCGTAGACCTTATCTTTCACGTGGCCCCAAAGGAAGAAGTCACAAGGTTTTAAATCACAAGATCTCGGTGGCTAATTGTGATCACCTCTTCGAGAGATAACACGGTCCGGAAACTTTTCCCGTAAAAGATCAATGCTTTCGTTGCTTGTGTGGCACGTAGCGCCGTCTTGTTGAAAGTAAACGTTGTCCAGATCAATACCATCCAATTCCGACCATTCATTAATCATCTCTCGATAGCGCAATCCATTTACCGTAACTGTTGATCCAATCTCATTTTCGAAAAAGTAAGATCCAATGACCCGCCGGACCATAAACCGCACCAAACAGTCACACGTTGAGGATAAAGAGGCTTCTCAAAAATAACTCTTGGGTTTTCCGAGCCCCAGATGCGAAAATTTTGCTTGTTGACGTAGCCACCGATGTGCAAATGGGCCTCATCAGTCAAGATGATTTTTCGATGGAATTCCGGATCATTTTCATGCATTTCAAGGACCCAATCAACAAAGACACGACGTTGTTGATGATCGGCCGACTTGAGATCTTGTGTTAACTTAACTTTATAAGCCTTAAGACCCAAGTCTTTATGCAAAATACGGTGTAATGACGTTTGTGGAATGCCCAATTCCAAAGAACGCCGAGGAATGGACAAACCTGGGTTCTCTTCAACACTTTGGGCTACAGCAGCAATATTCTCAGTTGTTCTTGAGAGACGTGCACGGGTTTTATGACTGTAAGATTTTCACCATTTTTGTAGTGAATTTTAATAACTTCAATGCGTTGTTGAAGCGTGTATCGTACCGTGTGTACCATTTTTAGTAATGGCGTAGTTTCTACTTGTGAAATGTCAAAGAATAAAAGCTTCAAAAGTGACAGCTACCGAAATAGCGGGTCATTTACAATAACACCTCTCATTGGAAAACCCTTTATAACAATATGAGAAAAAAAGTTAAATGTGTTGTGTGCAGTGAAAATTGGAAAAATTTTCCCAAGAGGCAATATTTTCGATCCCGAAAAAAAAAACAAAAGAAAGGGAAGTATTTTCGTATTTTTATAGAACTAGTAAACATGTAGTAATATAATATGTAACTACTTGTATAGGTATACGTTTTCTTTTGTGTATGATAATTTAAATGAATTCGTGTGTTTAAAACTATACATAGTTAACTGAATTATAATTATAATAGATTCCGAGAAATATACATTACACTCGTAAATACATATGATAATTGACATTTTAATTTCGACTTTCAAGCGAACTACATAGGTACCTATACCTATAAATTATTATTATTCCCTATTTAGTTATTTATTGCTATTCATGCAATCAAAGTTTCCAAGACGCCAATATGAAACCTGAAAATTTATCTCAATAAAAGTTCGAACATAAACGCAATATTTTTCTAGTGGCAATGCTATAAGTGGAATTTAAAAAAAAAAGTGCTGTGTCAGTCAATCATTCAGCTGGTATCTTTAATTTTCTTCCATTCACTTCCCAGCATCAGCAATTTATCATAATCCTTAATCATGACCTTTGCCAATAAAATATCGGAATATGCACACCTAACTACTTATTTATTTAACATTTCCATACATAGACACATTCTTTCCACATTGTTGTCTTCATAAGATACTCCATCCCCATCGTCATCAGTATTGTCACGCTAAAAGTACGTTAGCCCTACCACACGCACCATACAACTAGCTATATGCTACATATATCAGGCAAAAAGAACTCGATCTCAATTTCCTCATCGATTTCATTTGCTATTTTTCTTCCTCCTCTGCAACATGTTTGTGTATCTTGCAAACACCAATCGACACAAAAAAGGTTTATAAGTTGACCAACTGCATTGGGACGCCATCTATTAGGAGTAAAAGTGTGAGGTATACGCTGTTCCAGGTCGGGGTATGAAATGCACCATCTAGTAATAATGTGTCTATGGTTGAGGAAATGTGCTTAAAGAAAACCAAAGAAACAAAACAAAAACTAACTACTCGTGTGCCTCTTTTCTTTCTTCATTCATTCTCGCCATCCCCACCCGTCGGTATAAAAAGTCTTTCTGATATGACTGGTTTTGGTTTGGTTTTTCTTATAGAAGATGAGGTCAAAGGAAAGGAGATGCAATATTATGATTAAGTATCAATCAATAGCACGGTGAGGGAGGATGGTGCAAGGGATGATGCCTTCACACAGAGCTTTGGGGTATTCGCGCCAAATTGTATATGAATGGGTATGCAGCTGGATACATTTCCTCAGATTTCATTTCTTGATTCTTTCGATATTGACAACTTAGTGAAAAGATTATAGGTAGTTGGCTTTTGCTTTTAATTAAATCAAAATTGTGAAGGGAGGTGTTATTTTGGTATTCAAAGAGAAATGTAATTTTTTAGATAAATGATCGGATGTTTATTTCATAATAAAGAAGGTATAAAGGAAGGTATGCCGTTAATAATGTAAAACAACATCAGCCAAATGGCCACCACGCATACAGGACCATTATCCTTTTCATGAAATTTTCCATAACCAAATCGCAAAGTGGCTGCCCTATGTCCTCGATAGCCTCACGAATTTTATCTTTGAGGTCTTGAATCGACGCTCGGCTGTTGGCGTAGACCTTATCTTTCACGTGGCGCCAAAGGAAGAAGTCGCAAGGTGTTAAATCACAAGATCTCGGTGACCAATTGTGATCACCTCTTCGAGAGATAACACGGTCCGGAAACTTTTCCCGTAAAAGATCAATGCTTTCGTTGCTTGTGTGGCACGTAGCGCCGTCTTGTTGAAAGTAAACGTTGTCCTAATCAATCCAACTCCGACCATAAAATACGGTGTAATGACGTTTGTGGAATGCCCAATTCCAAAGAACGACGAGGAATGGACAGACCTGGGTTTTCTTCAACACTTTGGGCTACAGCAGCAATATTCTCAGTTTTTCTTGAGCGACGTGCACGGGTTTTATTCTTCACATCACTAACTTGTCCCAACAGCTCGAATTTTTCCACCAATTTCTGTATTGAGGTCTGACAAGGTGCTTCACGACGACCAAAAAATGCTTTAGTTTGGCGAACTGTGACTGCAAGATTTTCACCATTTTTGTAGTCAATTTTAATAATGCGTTGTTGAAGCGTGTATCGTTCTATTTTTATGTCGTTTTCCATTGGGACAAAAAATCAATCTTTTTTCCGATTCGGAGCACTTTTCGCAGATCGATCTCGATATTTTTTCAGATCTACACATACTGCCACAATACCAATATTTCTTGCACAGCTGTTTTACGTCAATTTAAGAAATTTGCAAATTCGCAAAGTTTCGTGAAAACCAAAATAACGAAATACATAAATAGCCATGGATATAATTTTGGAGGAATTATTATCCTCATAGTCTTACTCGTCATCTGAAGACTACGAATCACCAAAAATACTAAATTTGCATCTACAACAGGGAAAACATTTTTGAAGTCGATATCCATTTGTGATTTTTGCAAAAACAAATGCAATTTGAACAGCTGATATTGCTGCCAAATAACGCACCAATACGTCTATAAAAGAAGATCAATTTCGTTGCGCGTTCCATTGGCAGCGTAAAATCTGAGATCTGAAAAAGATTTCTGGTGGTCCCAATAGAAAACGACATTAGTAATGGCGTAGTTTCTACTTGTGAAATGTCAGAGAATAAAAGCTTCAAAAGTGACAGTGACCGAAATAGCGGGTCATTCACAATAACACCTCTCATTGGAAAACCCTTGATAACAACATGAGAAAAAAAGTTAAATGTGTTGTGTGCAGTGAAAATTCGAAAGATTTTCCCAAGAGGCAATATTTTCGATCCCGAAAAAAACAAAAGAATGGGAAGTATTTTCGTATTTTTATAGAACTAGTTAACATATATGTTGGCTTACTCCCTTCACAGTCCAAAACTGACTCCAGGAGAACAGATTCTTCCTTTTATACTTTTCCTTCATGACATTTTATAAAATATATAATTCAATGATATCCCAATCCTAAATTCAGTGAGTTGTTTACTACAAGGTACTTTTCAACTATAACATATATGTAATATAATATGTAACTACCTGTATTATACGTTTTCTTTTGTGTATGATAATTTAAATGAATTCGTGTGTTTAAAACTATACATAGTTAACTGAATTATAGATAATTATTATAATAGATTCCGAGAAATGTACATTACACTCGTAAATATATATGATAATTGACATTTTAATTTCGACTTTCAAGCGATATACATAGGTAGGTACCTACCTATAAATAATTATTCCCATTGTAGTTATTTTGTGCCATTCAAGCAATCAAAGTTTCAAAGACGCCAATATGAAACCTGAAAATTTATCTCAATAAAAGTTTGTGTCAGTCAATCATTCAGTTGGTATCTTTAATTTTCTTCCATTCACTTCCTAGCATCAGCAATCATCCATTTAATTTAAATAATTTATCATAATCCTTAATCATGACCTTTGCCAATAAAATATCGGTGTATGCACACATAACTACCAAATTATTTCACATTTCCATAGACACATTCTTTCCACATTGTTTTCTTCATAAGATACTCCATCCCCATCGTCATCAGTATTGTCGCGCTAAAAGTACGTTAGCCCTACCATACGCACAATACAACTAGCTATATGCTACATATATCAGGCAAAAAGAACTCGATCTCGATTTCCTCATCCATTTCATTTGCTATTTTTCTTCCTCCTCTGCAACATGTTTGTGTATCTTGCAAACACCATTGCATTGGGACGCCATCTATTAGGAGTAAAAGTGTGAGGTATACGCTGTTCCAGGTCGGGGTATGAAATGCACCATCTAGTTATAATGTGTCTATGGTATAAGCACAGATAATATAATATACAGATGTCGCAGTCCTATGTTAGTTGATGTCCGCATTTCTTGCGATCGTCCAACAACGATTGTCCAACAAAAAGCTCTTCTCTTCGTCCAACAACGATTATCCCACAAAATAAAAGCTTTTTCCTGAGTGCCAATTAACATAGACACATTATTACTAGATGGTGCATTTCATACCCCGACCTGGAACAGCGTATACCTCACACTTTTACTCCTAATAGATGGCGTCCCAATGCAGTTGGTGAACTTATAAACCTTTTTTGTGTCGATTGGTGTTTGCAAGATACACAAACATGTTGCAGAGGAGGAAGAAAATAGCAAATGAAATCGATGAGGAAATCGGGATCGAGTTCTTTTTGCCTGATATATGTAGCATATAGCTAGTTGTATGGTGCGTGTGGTAGGGTTAACGTACTTTTAGCGTGACAGTACTGATGATGATGGGGATGGAGTATCTTATGAAGACAACAATGTGGAAAGAATGTGTCTATGTATGGAAATGTTAAATAAATAGGTAGTTAGGTGTGCATATTCCGATATTTTATTGGCAAAGGTCATGATTAAGGATTATGATAAATTGCTGATGCTGGGAAGTGAATGGAAGGAAATTAAAGATACCAACTGAATGATTGACTGTCACAACATTTTTTTTTAATTCCACTTATAGCATTGCCACTATAAAAAATTGCGTTTATGTTCGAACTTTTATTGAGATAAATTTTCAGGTTTCATATTGGCGTCTTTGAAACTTTAATTGCATGAATGGCACAAAATAACTATATAGGGAATAATAATTTATAGGTAGGTACCTACCTATGTAGTTCGCTTGAAAGTCGAAATTAAAATGTCAATTATCATATTTACGAGTGTAATGTACATTTCTCGGAATCTATTAAATTCAGTTAACTATGCATAGTTTGAAACACACGAATTCATTTAAATTATCATACACAAAAGAAAACGTATATACAGGTAGTTACATACTATATTACATATATGTTTACTAGTCTATAAAAATACGAAAATACTTCCCTATCTTTTGTTTTTTTCGGGATCGAAAATATTGCCTCTCAGGAAAATCTTTCGAATTTTCACTGCACACAACACATTTAACTTTTTTTCTCACATTGTTATGGGTTTTCCAATAAGAGGTGTTATTGTGAATGACCCGCTATTTCGGTAGCTGTCACTTTTGAAGCTTTTATTCTTTGACATTTCACAAGTAGAAACTACGCCATTACTAAAAATGGTAGACACGGTACGATACAAGCTTCAACAACGCATTGAAGTTATTAAAATTCACTACAAAAAAGGTGAAAATCTCACAGTCATAAAACCCGTGCACGTCTCTCAAGAACAACTGAGAATATTGCTGCTTTAGCCCAAAGTGTTGAAGACAACCCAGGTTTGTCCATTCCTCGTCGTTCTTTGGAAACGTCATTACACCGTATTTCGCATAAAGACTTGGGTCTTAAGGCTTATAAAGTTCAGTTAACACAAGATCTCAAGCCGGCCGATCATCAACAACGTCGTGTCTTTCCTGATTGGGTCCTTGAAATACATGAAAATGATCCGGAATTCCATCGAAAAATCATCTTGACTGATGAGGCCCATTTCCACCTCGGTGGCTACGTCAACAAGCAAAATTGTCGCATCTGGGGCTCGGAAAACCCAAGAGTTTTTTTTGAGAAGCCTCTTTATCCTCAACGTGTGACTGTTTGGTGCGGTTTATGGTCCGGCGGGTCATTGGATCTTACTTTTTCGAAAATGAGGTTGGATCAACAGTTACGGTGAATGGATTGCGCTATCGAGAGATGATTAATGATTTTTTATGGTCGGAGTTGGATGGTATTGATCTGGACAACGTTTACTTTCAACAAGACGGCGCTACGTGCCACACAAGCAACGAAAGCATTGATCTTTTACGGGAAAAGTTTCCAGACCGTGTTATCTCTCAAAGAGGTGATCACAATTGGCGACTTCTTCCTTTGGGCCACGTGAAAGATAAGGTCTACGCCAACAGCCCAGCGTCGATTCAAGACCTCAAAGATAAAATTCGTGAGGCTATCGAGGACATAGGAAAATTTCATGAAAAGGATATGGTCCTGTATGCGTGTTCGTGGTGATGTTGTTTTTAATTATTAACGGCATATCTTTCCCTTTAGATATTATAAAATAAACATTCGATCATTTATCTCAAAAAATGACATTTTTCTTTGAATAAAAAAATAACACCTCTTATTGGTGCATCTACAATATGTATTGTTTTAATTAAAAGCAAAAGCCAACTATAATATTTTCACTAAGTTGTCAATATCGAAAGAATCAAGAAATGAAATCTGAGGAAATGAATACAGCTGCATACACATTCATATACAATTTGGCGCGAATACCCCAAATCTCTGTGTGAAGGCATCATTCCTTGCACCATCCTCCCTCACCTTGCTATTGATTGATACTTAATCATAATATTGCATCTCCTTTCCTTTGTCCTCCCCTTCTATAAGAAAAACCAAACCAAAACCAGTTCCCTACCCTGGTTTGTCATATCAGAAATACTTTTTATACCGACGCGACGGTTGGGGATGGCGAGAACGAGAATGAATGAAGAAAGAAAAGAGGCACACGAGTAGTTAGTTTTTGTTTTGTTTCTTTGGTTTTCTTTAAGCACATTTCCTCAACGCAATATCAAAAGTCTCATTAAGATACAAGGAACATTTTGTTTGTTTTGCGAAAAAGGAAAATAAAGAAGAATCAGGTATAAACCTCACTGCGAAGCCAACGAGGTCCACGGTTCACGTTGATCGGAAATGTTTCTCAACAGAACACCTCAAATAAAGTGTTTTGCAGCATGTATCCGAGTTTGAGGTATATTTTCACGGTGGCGCCATCTAGATATTGGGGTGTTTCGGAATAACCATTTCCTTTATATGAAATGCACCATCTAGTAATAATGTGTCTATGCAATTAAGCATATTGTAATCGTTTGAGTGTGTGCATAAATAATATATTGTGTGTGACGAAATTTCTGGCTTTCTTTTTCTGCTATGCTTCTCGTTCCCAATTCCCTTTTCCCATTCCCAACAAACAGAAATTTTTATTTTGCTTGTGATCATGAAGCAAATGTCCTGAGGCAAAAAAAAAAAAAATCGCAATTGAAAGAACAAAAATCGACCATTGTTGATTTATCTCACATTACACTCGCTAAGAAAGAAAAAGGGCCAAATACTTTTCTGATACGTTGTATAGGGTTTAATTAAGTTTCAAATTGATTTATTATTAAGGTTTATATAATATTTATTAAGAAGGTTTAGTTTTAATAGTTTAAGACTTAATACAAAAATAATAAGGATGAATATGGGAAGACTAAATATAGAGTAGAATAGAGGTATTTCTTGGAGGAAAGTGTATAGGTAATTACTTGTTGAAAAAAAAATATTAAAATTATTTAGATTTCCTGGACTAAATAAGTGATTAACAAAAAATGTTTATTGCATAAATTTTTTTTGTTTTTGTATTTTTTATTTTTTTTTGCGTAATATACATAAAGGGTCCGCCATCTAATTTTTTTTTTCAACTAGTGCTTATTTCGCGAATGGTAACACTTAGCTCATGTCTGATTTGACAGATAATTAGTTTTATCCTTCCGCTGAACGAATATGGTTGTGTATACGCTTGATGAAATGACCATCCAATGCGCTTTCGCTTCGCTAAGTGGGTCTGCGATCGACTTAGAGAAGATGCCGATTTTGCCAAAAAAAATCATCTTTTCAGATGAAGCTCATTTTCATCTTGGCGGGTATGTAAACAAGCAAAATTGTCGCATTTGGGGCACAGAAAACCCGCACGCATACATTGAAAACCCGATATACCCAAAACGAGTCACTTTTTGGTGCGGAATTTGGTCCAGAGGCATAATTGGGCAATTTTCTTCGAAAATGAGCAAGGAGTGACCGTTACAGTCAATGGCAATCGTTATCGGGCCCAGTTGAACGAATTTTTGAAGAGGAGGATATTGGCAACATTTGGTTTCAACAGGACGGCGCTGCGTGCCACACAGCCTAAGCTGCACTCGATGTTTTGCGCCCTGTTTTTGAAGATCGCATTATCAGCCGCAGAGCTGATGTCGGACCTCGGAGCTGCGATTTGACACCGTTGGACTATTATTTGTGGGGTCTCGTAAAAGATAAGTGTTACGCCGACATGCCAGAGACAATTGACGCTTTAAAGGACAATATTCGTGAAGCCATTGGTGAAATACAGCTGCACACAATCGATAATGGGCTTAAAAATTGGACCGATCGTGTAGGCTACTGCATGGCCAGCCGAGGCAGCCATTTGAATGAAATTATTTTCCATTATTAACCGGAAGGATTGAACTTTCAAATAAAAAAAAGAAATTTGAGAAAATATTCAGTTTTTTTTTTTATAGCATTTTCAAAAAAAAAAAGTTATTTGGCGGACCCTGTACTTTATATTTATATGTACCTACCTAAAAAATAAAAGAAAATCCTGTTTTTTTTTTTTTTTTTTTTTTCATTTTATGTTTATTTGATATTTTGTAGTTCGTTTATCAGGAAATTTAAATAATTTTATCTCTGGATAGGTACTTCGTGGCACTTGCATTGCAGGCAGTTATTATGCACTGTCCAAGACATACCTATTATACTTTATTAAATTTTCTTAAAAGTTATTTAAACCTATAAAACAAAACCATAGGTAGGTGGCTAAAAATTTCCCAATAAAATTTGTTCGTCAAGGAATTCTAAATTTGCTTTAATTTGTCCTAAAAAAAATGGAAAGGTGAAATGAGACCAGGCACTACAGGCAGATAATACAAAATTAATGGGAATCACCCCCGATTTTTATTCCATCAACCACGGTATTTTTTTTTCGAAGAGCAGGAGGACATTCGGTTCATAGTGAGAAGAAGAAGCATAGGATAGAACAAAAGAAAAAAAATCAGTCATGCACGAACGATAGGTACCCATCTAAATGATACGCTTGCATTCGTTTTTTACATTACATTTTACATTTGCTTTTATTAAACTTTTGGTATATACAATTTGACTTAAGGCTAGGTAACAAATGGTGGTGAATATTAAATATTTAAATGCGTTGGCTCAACAATAGGGGCCCAACGGTATACAGTAATGTTTGTTTTTTTAAATCTATTTTATATAAACTGTGGCTGTCTTCTCGGATTCATACTCGTAGTATGCATCGTTGTCTGGTTTGACCTCAGGGTGTTCAAGTCCGGGGGTTGATCAAGTCAGCTCGATCATTACATTACATTTGTTTTTATTAAACTTTTGGTATATACAATTTGAATTAAGGCTAGGTAACAAATGGTGGTGAATATTAAATATTTAAATGCGTTGGCTCAACAATAGGGGCCCAACGGTATACAGTAATGTTTGTTTTTTTAAATCTATTTTATATAAACTGTGGCTGTCTTCTCGGATTCATACTCGTAGTATGCATCGTTGTCTGGTTTGACCTCAGGTTGTTCAAGTCCGGGTGTTGATCAAGTCAACTCGATCTGGCAATGACATTTGCTTTTATTAAACTATTGGTATATACAATTTGACTTAAGGCTAGGTAACAAATGGTGGTGAATAATAAATATTTAAATGCGTTGGCTTAACAATAGGGGCCCAACGGTATACAGTAATATTTGTTTTTTTAAATCTATTTTATATAAACTGTGGCTGTCTTCTCGGATTCATACTCGTAGTATGCATCGTTGTCTGGTTTGACCTCAGGGTGTTCAAGTCCGGGGGTTGATCAAGTCAGCTCGATCATTACATTACATTTGTTTTTATTAAACTTTTGGTATATACAATTTGAATTAAGGCTAGGTAACAAATGGTGGTGAATATTAAATATTTAAATGCGTTGGCTCAACAATAGGGGCCCAACGGTATACAGTAATGTTTGTTTTTTTAAATCTATTTTATATAAACTGTGGCTGTCTTCTCGGATTCATACTCGTAGTATGCATCGTTGTCTGGTTTGACCTCAGGGTGTTCAAGTCCGGGTGTTGATGATTGCATTCGTATGAGTTCAATATGCATGTAACAGGTCCGACTTCGCGAAAGGATAAAAATGAAGAATAATGAAAGGGAGACAGAATAAGTGATCTGGGATTGTGTGATGTGATATGAACAATTGAACATAAATATAATATGTTCTATACTGTGGTAGTAGTATTGTGTTTGTCTTTGGCTTTGGTTAACTATGCTTTCTCTCTGTAAAAGCTTTTTGGAAAAGCTTCTTAATGTTTCGGATCTTGGTTTCATATGACAACAGTTCCTATTGGACTGCGTCATCTAGGTGATTATATTATCTTTGGTATAAGCTTATTTTACACACATGCAGAACTTTCCAACCAACTTTCGGTTAAAAACTACCAAGTGATACTGTTAATATAGCTCCTACAAGGTTGTCAGGTTGTTTAAGGAATGTCGGTTGAAAATAACCTTTTATCAATTTTTCTCGGTTGTAAATAACAAACTAACTCTGTTGAATTTAACCAGCTGCTTGATATTTATATAGAAACTTGGTGCAAAATTTGTGAACGCACAACATCAGTTAACATTACAAAGTCGTATATCCGGATGGAATGCTAAACGCAGATATATAGATACATGTGATGTAAATTTTCATGAAATAAATTATTCTGCAAACAAGGGGAATGAAACAAGAGCACGAGGTATAAGAAATAACATAATGCGCTCTCTTTAACAAAAACTAAACACTTCACTTTATTCAAATTAAATTAACAAGGGTACAAATTAAATTAAATGATAAAAAAAAACTCAAACAGTCTTAAATCATTTAAAACTAACAAAAAAGAAAACAATTCAGTCTTTAAGTCTGACTACAAAAAAGAAACAATAATTCGGTATTTAAAGGCTTAAGACTAAAAAAAAAAAAAATTTAGTTACTTACATTATTCCTTAATTCGATGTCAAGCAGTTCGATTTTCTTTCTTTTTTAACTGTTTAAATTTAAAATTAATTTTTTATTGTTTTCTTTCTTTAATCTTATATACTAGACAAAAACGATTAAATCTTATTTAAAACTAACATTTATCTTATTCTAGCTTACTGGCTCTAAGCGAGCGCTCTAAACTTATCAATATCCTTAAAATTATTGCCTTTCGGCCTTAGATCTAACTATTTCTATAATTTGTTTTGTTTTTTTAATTTTCAAGAAACTTTAGAAAACTTGAACTCTTTATTATTTGTTTTACTTAAAACAACTTAAATCAACATAAATTACCTATAATCAGGGTGGTGAGCAATCTCATTGACTGGTCACCATCCTGATCGCGTCCATGGGCGCCTGACAGCCGCCCACAATGGTTCATCAGTGCCGCCGAGACTCGAGCTAGGCTATAAGCTTCGTTCGAGTCTCGGCAGCACTATTCATGTTGGCTAGCCCGGCCCCTCCCAAAGACCCCCTACTCTAAGCATACAAAACTTAATATCTAGCTTAAAACTAAGAAAGATGCTACGTAAGTAGCGCACCGGCCCGGGAGAGCGTATCCACCCTCACCTGTTCTTTAAGCCACCAAAATTCGGTGAACTGCTTGACCGTATCGACCCTGTCCCGTTCCGCAATTGCGGTACTAAAACGAAGGAGCTCCTGAGCATTGGCGGCGTACCCGCCACGTTCAACTCATGAAGCTCCGAAGCTTCTGAAAACTGTTTCTTACGCCAAACTACCACTACACCACACTATAAGTATTAAGTAATCAAATTAATAGTTTCTTACGTTATTTAGAATAATTATTCAGGACTTCGCAATTTAGCAAATAAATATGTATAGCAAAATTTAGATCACTAGTAGATAATTTGCATATTTTCTTCTTATTTTTTTTTTCTTTCCTTTCATTTCCTTTTTCTTATTTCATAGGTTTTAGTTTCGTTTCGGGTTGTTTTTTGCATTCTAGGCACTTGTTTATATGGATATCCTTACAAATGGGAATATCTACTATTAGAACACAAGAAAAACACAAATCACATATATATATAGCACTATTCCGCACGGCCACGATTCGTCAAATCCCGATACCACTGAGGACAATGATTGGTACAAAAAAAATTAAGCTTTTCACAATCAGCGCAAGAAATTGGTAGCCGATTGATCCTCTCCTTGATTGGGAGCTATGGTTTTTCTCTTCGCTCGATTGTCGGAATGTAGCTGGTGTGCTGTGTGGTTGGGTGGGTGAACGGGCTCAGGTGGTTGCAATGGATGCTGCCTGCGCTGAGAGGCTACCGAGCTACCCGGTACATAGCTGGTGATGATGAAAGCCGAGTTTCTCTGTGGGCACACATACTAAGTGTGATTGAGACTTACTTCATGCGATTGCCTCTCGAGTTGGATCGAGCGGTTTGCAATCGATTGGGACCCGAAAGAGTTTTCGAAGTTGGAGAAGAATTTTTGTACTTGTGTTTCACCACGCATGTATGCGGGGATTAAAAGGAAGGGTTTGTGGTGGTGTATCTGGATATTTGCATTTGAACTTAAGAATCGATATAATCTTAATGGTCAGAGTCAATGTTGGCTGCTTAGTTTCGGCCATCCAAAACACTGGAGGTATACCCTGCGCTGAGGGGAATGTGATCGTTATCGTACGTAAAATGCTTCCTTGGCTACGTCCACCGTATACGATACCGTTGATTCAATCCAGTGAATTCATCATCCCTACGTCGTCTTTCTAAGAGGTTATTAAGACAGAGCCGTATAGTTTTGCTATTTTCTTCACTTTCCATTAAACACTCATTCAGAAAATATTTGAAAATATGAGTAGCAAAACTGATACTACACTCAAAAGCTCTTAAACGAATTAGTGCAGTGGTCGATCGTGCGTTAAAAGGGTCCGCCATCTAACTTTTTTTTTTTTCAACTAGTGCTTATTTCACGAATGGTCACACTTAACTCATGTCTGATTCGACGGATAATTAGTTTATCCTTCCGCTGAACAAATATGGTTGTGTATACGCTTGAACAACGCTGGGAAATATTGCGACATTACTTAAAAAATCATGGTAATGTTGCAGAATGTGTGCGAAAATTGCGTACGGAATTTAGAAGAAAAGAAGCACCGTCAGCTCCGTATGTTCGTTATCTTGTGAAAAAAGTAAAAGAAACTTGCATCCTCATCGATAAACCAAAAACAGTGCGTACACCCGAGAAAATTGCTGCTGTTGCAGAAAGTGTGCGTGAAGCCATTTTTCTTCGAAAATGAGCAAGGAGTGGCCGTTACAGTCAATGGCGATCGTTATCGGGCCATGTTGAACGAATTTTTGTTCACAAAAATTGAAGAGGAGCATATTGGCAACATTTGGTTTCAACAGGACGGCGCTACATGCCACACAGCCAAAGCTACACCCGATGTTTTGCGCCCTGTTTTTAAAGATCGCATTATCAGCCGCAGAGCTGATGTCGTTTGGCCACCTCGGAGCTGCGATTTGATTATTTGTGGGGTGCCGTAAAAGATAAGTGTTACGCCGACAAGCCAGAGACAATTGACGCTTTAAAGGACAATATTCGTGAAGCCATTGGTGAAATACAGCTGCACACAATCGATAATGTGGTTAAAAATTTGACCGATCGTGTAGGCTACTGCATGGCCAGCCGAGGTAGCCATTTGATTGAAATTATTTTCCATTACTAACCGGAAGGATTGTACTTTCAAATAAAAAAAGAAATTTGAGAAAATATTCTGTAGTTTTATTTTATAGCATTTTTAAAAAAAAAAAGTTATTTGGCGGACCCTGTATATCAACAGTGGGCTTATCGTTTCTAGCAATCAGCCAAATTCAAGCCACCGTTTGGCACTATTATATTCATGGATTTCGAAACGGCTCTTGGCCTAGTCTATATATTAATCGCCGACACAATTTCTTTCAGAACATATTAGCCCAACTTAATCAAGACCAATTCCATTTTTTGTTACCAAATTGAAGCGTACCACTCATAGATCGGTCGAACAAAAATAATAACTTCAAAAAAGTTTTTGCAAAATAGGTAAGATAAATTTTTTAAATTACCTTGGTTACAACACCAAAACTGTACGCAAAGAAAGATAATATTTCCCCTACTCTATCTCTGCGCCCGGTGTTATGTATGAAGAGCGTTACCAAGTCAGTGCTTTCAGCGTTATTTTTAGTGCCCAAAATTGCATTTCAGTGGTGACAAAGTAGATTTTGCGCTTAGCAAGTGCTTAAAAAATATTACACTGCTTTTTTAGGGCAATTTAAAAAAGAAATAATTTTTTCAGTTTAATTAAAGTTTTTTTTTTTGTATTTAACTGTGCAACCGCCATGTGACTGGACATGAATAAGCTTTTGTTGTTGTTGTTTTATCTTCTTTGGAGCTGTTTTTAAAAAAATTACAGTGTTGGTGCCCAATAGGTCAAAATTAACGCAGACAATTTTAAAAACAGTGCTCAAACCCGAGAATGACTTGGCAACGCTGGTATGAATGGTGGGAAGAGCGAAGAGAATATGCGCAGGGGTAATTGGATTAGTCCATAGACACATTATTACTAGATGGTGCATTTCATACCCCGACCTGGAACAGCGTATACCTCACACTTTTACTCCTAATAGATGGCGTCCCAATGCAGTTGGTCAACTTATAAACCTTTTTTGTGTCGATTGGTGTTTGCAAGATACACAAACATGTTGCAGAGGAGGAAGAAAAATAGCAAATGAAATCGATGAGGAAATTGAGATCGAGTTCTTTTTGCCTGATATATGTAGCATATAGCTAGTTGTATGGTGCGTGTGGTAGGGCTAACGTACTTTTAGCGTGACAATACTGATGACGATGGGGATGGAGTATCTTATGAAGACAACAATGTGGAAAGAATGTGTCTATGTATGGAAATGTTAAATAAATAAGTAGTTAGGTGTGCATATTCCGATATTTTATTGGCAAAGGTCATGATTAAGGATTATGATAAATTGCTGATGCTGGGAAGTGAATGGAAGAAAATTAAAGATACCAGCTGAATGATTGACTGACACAGCACTTTTTTTTTTAAATTCCACTTATAGCATTGCCACTAGAAAAATATTGCGTTTATGTTCGAACTTTTATTGAGATAAATTTTCAGGTTTCATATTGGCGTCTTGGAAACTTTGATTGCATGAATAGCAATAAATAACTAAATAGGGAATAATAATAATTTATAGGCATAGGTACCTTTGTAGTTCGCTTGAAAGTCGAAATTAAAATGTCAATTATCATATGTATTTACGAGTGTAATGTACATTTCTAGGAATCTATTATAATTATAATTCAGTTAACTATGTATGGTTTTAAACACACGAATTCATTTAAATTATCGTACACAAAAGAAAACGTATATGCAGGTATTATCTATATATATAAAAATGGATCTTGGTTTGTTCGGATGCTTAAAACTCGAAAACGACTGGACCAAATTGGATACTTCCTTCTGCGGATTTGTTCGTAATTGCTCCGCGAAGGTTTAGGAAAAAAGAAAAATTGAAAAATTCTCAACAGGTGGCGCTGTAGGCGGTCATTCCATTTGATAGCAAGAAAGAAAGTCAAATTAATTTTAAATAAAATTTTTAAATTTACTGTTATTATTATTGTTTTGTTAGATCGTTAAGTGTTTTGTTCTGTTTTTTCAGTTGTATTCAAAATTTCAATTGCACCCTTTTCGTTCGTTTGTTTTCTGTATTTTGGCTATTTCAAAGGTAAGTTAGTGATTTGTGAAAACTGCGTGCGATACGTTAAGAGCGCTACGTCCAATTTATGGTCGTCATCATTTCTGGCTGAATGGCTTCGTCAATAAACAAAATATGCAGTAATGGTCAGGCAGAAATCCACACGTCCTCCATGAGTCATCATTGCATCCCGATAAAATTAGGGTTTGGTGTGGTTTATGGGCCGGCGGCGTCATTGGGCCGGACTTCTTCCGTGATGATCAAGACCGGCACGTTCCTGTGAATGGGAATCGCTACCGTTCAATGATAACCCAATTGGATGATATGGACTTGGAAGACATGTGGTTCCAACAGGACGGCGCCACAAGCCACACAGCGAATGTCACAATCAATTTATTGGAAACCAAGTTTGGAAAACGTGTTATCTCACGAAATGGTCCAGTCGCTTGGCCGCCTCGGTCGTGCGATTTGACGCCGTTAGACTTTTTTCTGTGGGGCTACGTCAAGTCATATGGTCTATGCCAACAAGCCAGCGACGATTGATGAACTACGTGAAATTGCAGCAGTATCGGCCGATTTATGCTTGAAAACCGTCGAAAATTGGGTTCAACGTCTGGACTTCTGCAAGCGTGCCCGTGGTGGCCATGCAAAAGAAATTGAAAGTCGGCTCAGTTATAATTTTGTTGCGCAACCTAAATGCTCCGAAAGTTTGCAACGGAACGCATTTGATTTGATTGTGAAGAATCTCAAATCGAATGTCATGCAGCAAACGATTTTGAGGGAAAAATTCAAATGCCAACATTTTCATTCAGCGGAATCCCCTTATTCAGAACGATTTGCCATTCGTATTTGAGCGTCTTAAATTTTCCGTGTGCCTCGCTTTCACTATGACAAATAGTCGCAAGGACAATCGCTGGATATTTGTGGTATCAATTCAATTCCCATGTTTCTCACATGGTCAATTGTATATGGCGTGCTCACGTGTGAGCAAACCCATCGATATTGCTATAATATGTACTTCATTTATTTCATAAAGCAGCACGTGCATTCTGCATGCTCAGAATTATTATTTTTATTAGGTACATTAATGAATTTGGGCGGAACGAAGTTCGCTGGGTCAGCTAGTATTATATATATGTTTCCTAGTTCTATAAAAATACGAAAATATTTGAAGTTTTTACTACTAATATATGTATATAGCACAGTAGAATGTAGTTTCAAGTTGTTATAATTTTAACAAAATAAATACGTACCTAGTCACATGCATATACTAGGTAAACAGCAAAAACACAAATAACGATATCAGGGACTTGTTGTTGTTTATCTTGGGACATCTTTAAAACGCAGCTTGTCATTAAAACCTTTAAAATTTCGTTTTGATGGCAATTTAAAATAAAAAGATTTTGAAATTCTGAAAACCAAATAAGGGAAGTTTCAACGAACCGAATTTAAGATTTTTGTTAAATTTTTTTTAGTTTCAGAAGGCAAAACTTTCGCTATTTGGTCTTCTTTCTTCAAACAACTGAAGCAATTTTTAAGCTGACAACTTCCTTACTTCCCTTCCTTTTTCGGGATCGGAAAAAATTGCCTCTCGGGAAAATCTTTTGATTTTCACTGCACACAGCACATTTAACATTTTTTCTCTTATTGTTATACAATATTGTTTTAATTAAAATCAAAAGTCAACTATAATATTTTCACTAAGGTGTCAATATCGAAAGAATCAAGAAATGAAATCTGAGGAAATGTATCCAGGTGTATGCCCATTCATATACAATTTGGCGCGAATAGGTACTCCAAAGGTCTGTGTGAAGGCATCATCCCTTGCACCATCCTCCCTCTCCATGCTATTGATTGATACTTAATAATAATATTGCATCTCCTTTCCTTTGTCCTCCTCTTCTATAAGAAAAACCAAACCAAAACCAGTTCCCTACCCTGGTTTGTCATATCAGAAATACTTTTTATACCGACGCGACGGTTGGGGATGGCGAGAACGAGAATGAATGAAGAAAGAAAAGAGGCACACGAGTAGTTAGTTTTTGTTTTGTTTCTTTGGTTTTCTTTAAGCACATTTCCTCAACGCAATATCAAAAGTCTCATTAAGATACATGATGCCGTAAGAACAAGGAACATTTTGTTTGTTTTGCGAAAAAGGAAAATAAAGAAGAATCAGGTATAAACCTCACTGCGAAGCCAACGAAGTCCACGGTTCACGTTGATCGGAAATGTTTCTCAACAGAACACCTCAAATAAAGTGATTTGCAGCATGTATCCGAGTTTGAGGTATATTTTCACGGTGGCGCCATCTAGATATTGGGGTGTTTCGGAATAACCATTTCCTTTATATGAAATGCACCATCTAGTAATTATGTGTCTATGATTAGTCACATGTTTCTTTCGCTCCTGTGCGCTGTGCCTGTCTCCTGTATGAATCTGAAATTAAAAAAGATAACGTTGCTATATGCTTTTACCATAGACACATTATTACTAGATGGTGCATTTCATATAAAGGAAATGGTTATTCCGAAACACCCCAATATCTAGATGGCGCCACCGTGAAAATATACCTCAAACTCGGATACATGCTGCAAAACACTTTATTTGAGGTGTTCTGTTGAGAAACATTTCCAACAACGTGAATCGTGGACCTCGTTGGCTTCGCAGTGAGGTTCATACCTGATTCTTCTTTATTTTCCTTTTTCGCAAAACAAACAAAATGTTCCTTGGTGCTTACGGCATCATGTATCTTAATGAGACTTTTGCTATTGCGTTGAGGAAATGTGCTTAAAGAAAACCAAAGAAACAAAACAAAAACTAACTACTCGTGTGCCTCTTTTCTTTCTTCATTCATTCTCGTTCTCGCCATCCCCAACCGTCGCGTCGGTATAAAAAGTATTTCTCATATGACAAACCAGGGTAGGGAACTGGTTTTGGTTTGGTTTTTCTTATAGAAGAGGAGGACAAAGGAAAGGGGATGCAATATTATGATTAAGTATCAATCAATAGCATGGTGAGGGAGGATGGTGCAAGGGATGATGCCTTCACACAGAGCTATGGGGTATTCGCGCCAAATTGTATATGATTGGGTATGCAGCTGTATACATTTCCTCAGATTTCATTTCTTGATTCTTTCGATATAGACAACTTAGTGAAAATATTATAGTTGGCTTTTGCTTTTAATTAAAACAATATTGTAAATGCACCAATAAGAGGTGTTATTTTGGTATTCAAAGAAAAATGTAATTTTTTGA
Organism: Cheilosia grossa; assembly: GCA_963082955.1. Taxonomy (NCBI): domain Eukaryota; kingdom Metazoa; phylum Arthropoda; class Insecta; order Diptera; family Syrphidae; genus Cheilosia; species Cheilosia grossa. Next base: position 11,945,480 of record OY720145.1, read on the forward strand.
GATAAATGATCGAATGTTTATTTCATAATAAAGAGAAAGATATGCCGTTAATAATTAAAAACAACATCAGCCAAATGGCCACAACAACAACACGCATACAGGACCATATCCTTTTCATGAAATTTTCCATAACCAAATCGCAAAGAGGCTGCAATATGTCCTCGATAGCCTCACGAATTTTATCTTTGAGGTCTTGAATCGACGCTGGGCTGTTGGCGTAGACCTTGTCTTTCACGTGGCCCCAAAGGAAGAAGTCGCAAGGTGTTAAATCACAAGATCTCGGTGGCCAATTGTGATCACCTCTTCGAGAGATAACACGGTCCGGAAACTTTTCCCGTAAAAGATCAATGCTTTCGTTGCTTGTGTGGCACGTAGCGCCGTTTTGTTGAAAGTAAACGTTGTCCAGATCAATACCATCCAATTCCGACCATCATCTCTCGATAGCGCAATTCATTCACCGTTACTGTTGATCCAACCTCATTTTCGAAAAAGTAAGATCCAATGACCCCCCGGACCATAAACCGCACCAAACAGTCACACGTTGAGGATAAAGAGGCTTCTCAAAAATAACTCTTGGGTTTTCCGAGCCCCAGATGCGACAATTTTGCTTGTTGACGTAGCCACCGAGGTGGAAATGGGCCTCATCAGTCAAGATGATTTTTCGATGGAATTCCGGATCATTTTCATGCATTTCAAGGACCCAATCAGGAAAGTCACAACGTTGTTGATGATCGGCCGGCTTGAGTTCTTGTGTTAACTGAACTTTATAAGCCTTAAGACCCAAGTCTTTATGCAAAATACGGTGTAATGACGTTTGTGGAATGCCCAATTCCAAAGAACGCCGAGGAATGGACAAACCTGGGTTGTCTTGAACACTTTGGGCTACAGCAGCAATATTCTCAGTTGTTCTTGAGAGACGTGCACGGGTTTTATGACTGTAAGATTTTCACCATTTTTGTAGTGAATTTTAAAAACTTCAATGCGTTTTGAAGCGTGTATCGTACCGTGTGTACCATTTTTAGTAATGGCGTGGTTTACTTGTGAAATGTCAAAGAATAAAAGCTTCAAAAGTGACAGCTACCGAAATAGCGGGTCATTCACAATAACACCTCTCATTGGAAAACCCATAACAATATGAGAAAAAAAGTTAAATGTGCAGTGAAAATTCGAAAGATTATCCCGAGAGGCATTATTTTCGATCCCGAAAAAAACATAAGATAGGGAAGTATTTTCGTATTTTTATAGATAGTTAACTGAATTATAATTATAAATAATAGATTCCGAGAAATGTACATTACATTCGTAAATACATATGATAATTTAGGAAAAAAATTTAGTGAAAAGTAAAATTCTTATCTGGGGATGAAGGGTTTCGAAATTTATACGGGACTAACCAGTACATATCCATTATCCGCAGGAACTGTAAATTGCTTTTTTATGTTTTTTGTTAGTAGGTACATTTATATGAAATTCTTTCACTTCTCGACACGTGCACTCGCATTGAAATCTGAAAACAAATGCGTTCAGCACTTGTACAAAATATAAGACAATTTTTAGTTCTAAGAGGGAATTAGTGATCAAAGAATATTTAAACTTTTAGACAAGCACTTTAAATAAGTTCGTCTCTTCAGAAACGAATATAAATAAAAAAATTTATTAAAAAAAAAAAAGGAGATATCTCTTTTAAATTTTAAAGAGGAAGTTTATAGATTTGAGAAGATTTTTTTTTTAATAAGATTGACTTCTTGTAGCCAAACAGTAACAAGGTTTTAATATTGCATTATTCATTATTCAATATGATTTTGCATGTAAAAATTGTATGAAAAACTCTGAAAAAATATAAATAAGATTTTCTTCATTAAACCATAAAGAATTCTCTATGGAAATATCATATCATTCAATCGTTTTTATCAGGTTTCATAGTAAAGCAGTCCAATAAGGCAATCTTATTGATCTTATATAGTTATTTTTCGCTCTGTGTACAGGAGATTTTGTCTTAGAAGGCGAAGCTCTTCCATAGTGTCTGTTTTTATTATAAAGGAAATCAACAAAAATTCAATTTACGGGGCAGTCTTATAATTCTTTCTAAGGCCAACGAAGTTTCCCTCACATCACGATCACCGCTCTATTCTGAAGAAGAAGTCAATTCAGTTTAACCATACCTATGTTCATTTGTAAAATTAAAGCATCATGCAATATTTTAAATCCAATCTCCCTTTTGAATTACAAGTCTAATCTCATTAGATGCAGGAATAAAGGAATGTATAAGTAGGATTAACCTAACATATCCATGATATAGTAACCCCAAAAGTTTTTCTGATATAAAGGGTATACTCGATCTTAGACCATATTGCTTGTTTATAAACTACAAGGCAGTTACATTTTATCTCCGCATATCGTACTGTCAAAGTTAAAGCACAACCTATCTAACCCCTTAACTACTGTTAAATTCAAGACGATATTGTGATTGTTCCCTTCCTTCAGTTTCCCGCGGACTAATTCTTAGATAGATAGTTAATTTATTTCTTGAATTTGTCGTTTTGTGCAACTTATTCACCTCACGTTTCCTTAATTGCGTGCTAATTCTCATTGTACCATTGCATGGAGAAGCAAACAAGGAACTTTTCCAGACTAATGCCGGTTTCCTTTGTTTTTCATTTCGGTTTCAATTGTATTTTCCATTTCGAACTGCAGTAGCAGTTGCAGCATCAGCACCGGAAACCTTAAAACTATTCAAAAATACGTGAAGAGAATAACTCCTCTAGGCTATTAAATTTTACGCAGCGCTTTAGAATTTGCCTGAAGTGAAAAAATAATAACAACGGCAAGCACTTTAGTTGTGTTTGATTGAGCATGCCTGATTGTCGTACAATGCATTTTAATGGCAATAAAATATTTGGCTTCAAAAGTGTTACCGAAAGTTTATTAGTTTTGTTTAAGTGCATGTTTTCCAAGCAAAAACCATATACCTTCTACTATACACCTGGTTAATGGTGAGTGGGCTAAAATGCTATAGCAAAATATTGACTTACTCTAAATCGGGTGAAAGGATTTCGACAAATACATGAATTTACAAGTAAATCTAGTGCTCGAAATTAGAAAATAACCCTGGCTTGATAAAATACTCCCTGAATACGCCAAAAGTTACATTCAAGGCAAGTCCTTATTTATTTATTTTCTTCATAAGCTGAAGGTAATATAAAATTTGTCTTCAGAATAAAGCAGAAATTAATCCGTAGCTTTAAAGTTGGTGTGCAGTTATGTACAGAATGAAATAGATATTAGAAAAAAATTAAATTTAATTTAATGGGCAGCTATTATTAAAATAAATTAAATCATTTTATTATAAACGAACATTAAACAAATTGACATAAGGAGCTATTATAAGAACCACTTATTTAAGATACCTTACGCTTACTTAGAGTGAGCAAGGCCGTAATAAAGTGATTTTAAGAGTCTTGTAACACTATCTGGCCTAATGGGATATAAAGGGTTTTCCAATAACAGGTATTTTGGTATTCAAAGAAAAATGCCATTTTTTGAGATAAATGATCGGATGTTTATTTCATAATAAAGAGGAGGGTATGCCGTTAATAATGAAAAACAACATCGGCCAAATGGCCACCACGCATACAGGACCACATCCTTTTCATGAAATTTTCCATAACCAAATCGCAAAGTGGCTGCCCTATGTCCTCGATAGCCTCATGAGTTTTATCTTTTAGTTCTGGAATCGACGCTGGGCTGTTGGCGCAGACCTTATCTTTCACGTGGCCCCAAAGGAAGAAGTCTCAAGGTGTTAAATCACAAGATCTCGGTGGCCAATTGTGATCACCTCTTCGAGAGATAACACGGTCCGGAAACTTTTCCCGTAAAAGATCAATGCTTTCGTTGCTTGTGTGGCACGTAGCGCCGTCTTGTTGAAAGTAAACGTTGACCAGATCGATACCATAAAACTCCGACCCTAAAAAATCATTAATCATCTCTCGATAGCGCAATCCATTCACCGTAACTGTTGCTCCAACCTCATTTTCGAAAAAGTAAGGTCCAATGACCCCGCCGGACCATAAACCGCAGTAAACAGTCGCACGTTGAGGATGGCTTCTCAACAATAACTCTTTGGTTTTCCGAGCCCCAGATGCGACAATTTTGCTTGTTGACGTGGCTACGAGGTGGAAATGGGCCTCATCCAGTCAAGATGATTTTTCGATGGAATTCTGGATCATTTTCATGCATTTCAAGGACCCAATCAGCAAAGACACGACGTTGTTGATGATCGGCCGGCTTGAGTTCTTGTGTTAACTGAACTTTATAAGCCTTAAGACCCAAGTCTTTATGCAAAATACGGTGTAATGACGTTTGTGGAATGCCCAATTCCAAAGAACGCCGAGGAATGGACAAACCTGGGTTGTCTTGAACACTTTGGGCTACAGCAGCAATATTCTCAGTTGTTCTTGTGCGACGTGCACGGGTTTTATTCTTCACATCACTAACTTGTCCCAACAGCTCGAATTTTTCTACCAATTTGAAGACGACAACTACCTCAAAAGGTGAATTACGAATAATTATTACATGTTGCACAACTGTACCTATAGTGGTTAACATATTTTGTTACAATCATGCATGGACACATAAATCATTATCACTTTATTTTAGATATTTATTTTGTTTACTCTTTAAATCTCAATGTCTCTAGATCTTCCAAGATTCTTGCAACAAATTCTTATCCTGCATAAAACTGGTAAGTAAAGGTTATGTCGTCCGCAAATTCATTTGAGACTCAGATAAAGTTTAAAGTTCCCACTGAAAGTGGGCCATAAATTTGGTGAAATTATTTCCCACCTATAATTTGAGGATTTTTCTATTCTAACCGGAAAACAAAAACAAAATCGAATAACTATAAGGATTTTAGCATAATTTTATTAACATTATGAAAAACAGCTTTGCATTCACCAAAGCAGAGAGGCTGCAGCAGGGCTGCATGTCTGTTTCGATTGTAGATAATTATTTAAAAAAAAAATAAAAATGCTGCCCACTTTCAGTGCTAAATTTTAAGCTTCTTAGTTTTTCATTTTGGACCTGTTTAGCTTTTTGAATTTCCGCATCCAAATCTACAGTAACATTATGGGATTCGGTAGAGCAAACGTTTTTTATTTAGGTGCTGATTTTATTATATTGGACTATAAAACGCTTTTTCGGATACCGATTTGCTTCGTTCATTTGCAACAAGCGCCTTGCATTGCCTGAATTTGTTTGCCTTCTTCATTATCTGTCGGCAGGCCCAGCTCTGCTATAGAGAACAAAAAATGGAGGGTCGCACGAAACGTGCTCGTTCAACAATTTGAATGGCTGCTTTCTATTTTATTAGGTAGATAGATAAAAAACTCAGCCAAAATAAGCCGTACAGAGCACATAATAATATGACTAAATAATGTGTAATGTGTAAATAATGTAAACGCCTTAAACATTTTCGTTTCAGATCGCAGTACATATCAAAAAACAATGTCAGTCTTAAAAACATCTCTCCCTTAAAAAAACATTTTTCGAAATTTCTTGTTAAAAGTTGTGAGCGACAGATGGACTTTTAATTGGCTCTTATACCCTTATACCCTACAAAGTGTTTGAGTACAATGACAGGTGTAGCCGCGTGTAGTAACAGTTTCTGAACTCTGAGGCCCTAGTTATAATTATAGCCATACTTAAAGCGAAACCGTAAAAATGTTCTTTTGCTTCTTTGACCACTTAAACCTAAGGGTTGAACTCAGTCTTGGTCTTAAAATGTTTTTTATTAATTATAAAGTTAGTTCATAAAAAAAAAGAAAATAATCTTTAAATTTTCCACCAAAAGTAATTATTAATTATTATTAACTTTTCCATACGAAAAACGTTTTACGATCTACTTCTCAGTCAATTCCACAAAAAAAAACAAATCATTCCACTGAAATGTTTCATTTCTTTACGGTTCCATCCGCCATGAATTTTTTTCTGATGGAATCCAATCAGTGATGTTTGGTGGTTGATTTGTTGTAGGTAATTGTTTTTGTAGGGACAATTTTTTCTGACAGAATTTTTGCTATGAGCGCTTTAACGTACCTAAAAAGCTCATTTTCACACTGTTCCAACTTTTTCGGTTGCATTTTACGTATATGGCTATAACTAGGGCCTTAGGCAAAGTTCTTATTTTTCTACTGGATTAGATTAGTGATGCTTATTTGCAAGCCTATGGCAGGGTTCATGATGTATGGAAATCTTTAGACCAATTTTTAAATTTTCATTTTCAGTCTTAAACAAAAACGTAGCAATAAAAGTGTATGGGAGTGCAAGAGAAGTGTTTTCAATCGCGTAGGATCTAGGTGGATTCTGTTTATTTTTTAATTGATAAAACGAAGTTCTTTATTGTTATTGGGTTTTCGAGACATGAGAAGTTTTTAAAAATAGCGTTTCCGGTGATTCGAATGGAAAATGAAGGACGCAATAATTTTGAAACTCCAAGTTTGCATTTTGGTCGAAATCTTTATGTGCATTTTCATATACTGAGTTTATCATTAAGTTAGAAATAACAATATTATATTCGAATAAACTTTTGTTACTTTTGAAACAAATCTGTCCTTTTAGGCTGTAGACCTCAGGAGCTGACGGATAGAATTGCGAGACCCACTTTTTGTAGTTTCTCTATCATTGATTAAAATCTCGGGTTCGACATTTTGTACGACTGGAAATCTTTCTCTAACGTACATATAGGAGAAAGCTAAAATGGAAGGATCAATGTTAAAAAAATTGGTAAGTTTTCATACGTAGGTATGTGAAGAAATTATAAACGAAAAACTTGCAAAGAAAACTTACTAATTTTTTTTTACATTCAAAACTTGGCACATCACTTTTTTGGTGCACAGGAAATGGGCTTTCATGGGATCGTCTTAAAACTACGGTTATTCTTTTCACGAGAAGGACGAAGGTCACTGGTCTGACTGAACTTGTGCTAAAAGGCGTCATTATCCCGATCTCCGATGAAGTCAAATATCTGGGAGTAATCCTCGATAGTAAGCTTCTTTGGTCCAAGCATGTTGAATCGAAAACCGATAAAGCGCAGTCAACTTTCTGGCAGTGCAAAGGCGCTTTTGGCAATACATGGGGCTTATCTCCTAAAAGGGTCCTTTGGATCTATACGACCACTTCTCTCATATGCATCGGTTGTATGGGTGGACAGGCTTTCGCGGAAAAGTGTTACTGCCTCTTTTGCCAAAACTTCAAAGAACGGCCTGTCTTGGATGCACAGGGGCCTTCCCTAGTACTCCGGGCTCTGCTCTAGATGCTATCATGAACATCCCCCCTCTTGATATCCTGCCTTTGCTCGCATCAGGTGGCGGATCTTTGGGGCTGATGTGGCGAGTGCCGAACATCTAAGCACTTCATCACTGAAGCTCCTTCTCATCTTTCTTCGAAATACAGGAAGACTAAGTACCTACAACAAAGTAAGGTGTCTGTTTGGCTGTATAATGGACCAGTAGTTGTGTCTGAGTGCTCCATCGGATAGTAACAACCTCGGACAAAGAAGTCTATAAGAGGTGTTATTGTGAATGACCCGCTATTTCGGTAGCTGTCACTTTTGAAGCTTTTATTCTTTGACATTTGACAAGTAGAAACTACGCCATTACTAAAAATGGAACGATACACGCTTCAACAACGCATTGAAATTAATAAAATTCACTACAAAAATGGTGAAAATCTTGCAGTCACTGTTCGCAAAACTAAAGCATTTTTTAGTGATGTGAAGAATAAAACCCGTGCACGTCGCACAAGAACAACTGAGAATATTACTGCTGTAGCCCAAAGTGTTGAAGAAAACCTAGGAATATTTCATGAAAAGGATATGGTCCTGTATGCGTGCTCGTGGTGGCCATTTGGCTGATGTTGTTATTCATTATTAACAGCATACCTTCCTCTTTATTTTGAAATAAACATCCGATCATTTATCTCAATAAATGACATTTTTCTTTGAATACCAAAATAACACCCTTTATAAGATACTTTTTGTGGTTGATTAGTTACACACTCTTTTTGTTCTATATAAGCGAACTTGGCTCTTTTTTATCATTTATGGTTTTGGTGTGATTATGCATTACTTCAAGTCCTATACCAGACTACTGAATTTCAACACTCTACAACAATAACAAGTGCTACAAATAAATGATAACTATTTGTTGAAAGTGACCTTATACAAGATCTTCCATTGTGCCGAATTTCACGATCCTAGCATGGTAGTGCTTTTAAATAGGTTTGATCTGTCAGTGAGTGAATCAGTCAGTTACGGTATGTTACTAATGATATGGAGTTGGATTTGGTGATTCTATTTTGAAGTTTTTGGGTCAATTGGTTCCAAAGTTAGATTCGAAAACAGCCTGAGTAAGTTAATGTAAAAAGGGTACAGTGCATTTACTAGAGCACTTAGCTGGGTCACTATCGTGCCCTTTTTTTGAAAGCGACAATGTTTTTCTAAAGTAATGCACAGATGAATGATACCATGAATCAATACAAATAAAACAACTAATTGTCAAGAGATAAAACAGCGACCCCGTTCACATACACTGAAGGTTGAAGCTGCATTAAACATAAGCTACTAAACCAAGGAAATCCGACCACTTGCACTAGTTATTTATTAATTACAATATGAACAGGGTACCAGTTAAAGAAAAATCTTCCAATTCTGACAATTTCATTTTAATTTCCAAAGTTCTTAATGGCTTTACACTTATTAGCCTTTGTAGACATACACAAACATGATTTTCAAAAATTCTGTACGTAGATCTGGTTAACGAAGAATTCTTTAACTTATACAAATTACAAATTACTAAGCGAATCGATCTCATACTTTATAATTCAAAATAAGAACTTAGCATATTAAGCATTCGGCATTTGCGAACACATTGTAAAGGAAGTCGGTAGGTACATTTATAATTGACATCCCTTCGGTTTCTGTTCTGAGACGGCAACGGTAAGGAAAAGCAAAAAAAAGATGCCACTAACAAAACTTCCAGTACAATAACTAAGTTTATTCCATTTCTAATACATTACGAAACTTTCGTAAATATTAAAGTAAATCTAATGGAAGCAATTTAAGTTGGCGAAAATGTTAAAACTCGAAAGCAGAAAATACCACCTGCATCTAACATAGGCAGAGGCACACCTCAGAAACATGGTTGTGCAGTTTCTTCATGCTTGTGTCTTTGGAATATATACTGTACTCGTATACCTATATTTATACATAGGTAGTTGCAGTACCTACACTTTAGCAAGCAAAAATTCCACTACAGCAACTGATAAACTATTTTCAAAGTTTTAGAAATGGGAAATACAGGAATTGCTGTGTGAAATGTTATGTAGGGTGTTCTTGGAGTGGTATTGAGCTCAGAACAAAATTCACAAAGTCTGATGTTATTCTTTTTGCAAAATGTATTTTATGTAGTGATTGAATGTTAAGTTTAAGTATATAAACAGTAAGAACGTTTTTGGCATTTGGAAATAGTCGGCACATGCTAATGTAGCAGTAAATTTAAGTGGCTATATTTACACCAATAGTTGGATGTACTAAATTGGTTAAATACAAAACTATCACTCATACGTATGCCAAAGTTTATCCTAATACTCGCTGCATGAAATTTGTCCAAATTCATATGGATGGCTTAAAAGCCAATCGCAGAGGAAACTTCTTGGATCTGTTGTTTGACTTTCGGAAGCATCAAAGGTTGCATTTGCAAAGGGACCCGTGAGCACTGCATTGTCACACAGAGATCCGACTTGTAATTTTCTAGATGAGCTCAAAATAACTGAAACGTATTTAAATGTAGGCAAAAATACCTTCGTCATAGTATAAACTTACTATTTGGAAAAATAAACAAAATTTCCTTTGCAGCATTTTGCTCCGAGGCGCTGATATGGATTTTGTTCCTTAAACCCGAATCAAAGAAACGACAGCAACTGAAAGGATTGCTCGTTTGATTGTGATTGTGTTTGGAAAAATATATACTTCACCTCACTTCAGTCAAAAGGTCTTTCACTGCATTCACTTTATTAAGGATTATAGCTTCGGATGGTCCTTTAGAAAACGACAAGACTTTGATGGCAAAACACGGATCAGTTTTCTCCAGCTCTTCGTAAAATTCTGCCGCTTGCTCCGGCGAAAACGAGATGATTTTTCTTCCAGTTAGACGAAATCCAATGTGCAGCAAGAGCTGTAGAATATGGTTCCGTTGATCCATGTAATTAGGTTTTATGATAACAATTGTGTGCTGGAGTGTAGACATTTTTTCTACAAGAAATAAAAGATATAGTATCTAGAGCGACATTTTTTGATTGAAATCCAAGTGAGATAGTTCTCAAAAATAATAGCCTATTGAGAATATTTTTATTTTCATATTATTTTAGTACAATTTAAGAGAGCAATGAATCCGCAGGTAGTTGAATTGAAGTGCCTTTATCGTTGCTCAGTAAAGACCTGAAGAGATTTGTATATCTACCTATTTTTAGTTTTGCGGGTGTGTTCTATTTAAGCCCGAAGGGAAGACTTAGAACAGTATTAGCCACATAGCTATCTGTTTTGAGGAAAGACAGTAATAAATTATAAGTTAGTTCCCTAACGCCGTTCAAATCAATGGGGAACATAGCTTCACGTAATTTTCTTGCAAAATAACAAAATAGGTAGTAGCTTCTGCGCAGCCCTAGACTGCTTGAATTTTGCCGCCCACATTAGTTATAAATATTATTTACAAACAGAAAAACTAAATTTTAGGTGGATGAATAAGAAATTCTTTAATGACCTCTCGAATATCCGAGGAATATTTCTACTCCGTTAGTTTCCTTGGACAGAGAGAGATTGACGGCTTGCGGAAAGAGCTTGAAATCGGTTTGAGTGGTATGCACACAGTCCTACTTTTTTTGATTCCAGAAACTTAATGCTCAGATTCATTATAGTGAGGTGTAATTTTCTTCGCTTTAGAATTTATTTGAATTTTTTGATAAACTGTTGGTTGAATATATATAAAGTATAGGTGAATCTTAATTAATTTGTATTGTATCCAAATGCTTAAGACATGCGCTCGGATAATGGGCAGTATTGTCGCAATCAAGATAAACTTCGGTACCAGCCCTTAAGTTTGCAACACAAGGCCATCGGTTGAATTTAAAGCTGTACTTTTAACAGAAATTCATTTAAACAAAACAGCATCAACAGATTACAAGCTTCGTAGTATTTCTGGTTAATGTTACTGACCTGATATTGTTCTGCCTCTATATCCACAGAACCTACAAAACCACTTTACGTGTCTGCACTGCACCGGGTAAAACTAACATATATACCTACATTCTTATGTTTTTATTTTAATTTGAAAGTCGAAATGTCCCCTACATTGACTGCTGCTAATGTCATTAACCCGACTTGCTTATCTACTTTTAATTTACAAACAGATGTAAGTCCCACTATGGAATGAAACAGAATACAAAATAAACGCACACACAAAATCCAGGCAGTATATTCTAGCACTAGAAACATCTAACAATACAAAGAACTCCCACACGGGCTCTTGAAATGAAGAATTTTCAAAACATTTAACACGTTTATCCACTTATATAAGGTTACTTAGTAACTTTTCAGAAGTTCTCTCAATGGTTTCATCCTTCTAACCATCCAAACCCCCTTAAGAGCAATAACCCCCAAGGAATTGTTATTACAACTAAATGCCTGGGCCGCCTGAGTGCTTTCATGCTGATAAAAAATATCTTTTGTTTTTAAAAGAAACTGTCACCAACACAATCATCAGCAGCAATGGCGGCGAAGACGCAACTACGAGTACCTCTATCCAGCTAAAAGAACCTGCATTTAATTTACTAAGAAAGCTCACTTCACTTTACTCGCATTTGAGATAAGCCCAACTTCTTTAGAAGAAATTGTATTGTACCATTGTACCTATTCGGTCGATGTGTGAGTGTCCTGGATGAAGACGTACGAATTTATTGTTTATGCCGGTGTGCCGACAGATGTAGAGTAGATGGTACATAAGTTTTAAGTCGACGGAGGATAAGACTTCGAAAAGAAAGTTTGCATTAGAATTGTTCGTAATTGAATGGGAATCCCTTTGGTAGAAAATTGAAGTGGTGCCAGAAAAGTTCAAAACGTGGATAAATCCCACAAAGATGTAGCTCAATATGTAGACTCAAATGAAAATATAATTAAAGCGTCATCCTTGAATGCAATTTAGTTTTTGGAGCTACAAATTCAAAATCATTTCATTAGAAATGTATAATAAGTTATTAACGAGTTAGACTTGGTTACATTCTGAGGTTTCAAGAAACACTATAACAGCTCAGACATGTTAGTAAATATACATCCGCCAAGGATGCACAGAATGAAAACATCTCTGTGGCGCCAGCAGCTTGTTCCATATGTGTGGATAAAACCATTGATTTTTTTCCGAACTTTACGGAAAGTCTGTGGGGAGGTGGAATATGTGATATGTCCTGCAGAGGGAAGGATGTAATACATCAAGTGACCTAGTCCCCAGAAGTACCTATACATGCGAAAGAAAAAATCGAATGGAAATTCTGGAAGTTGGTTATGCAAACAAGGACGCAGTTTGCAGTTGAAAGATTGAAAGGGAGTTCCGCCGTAGAGAATTGGCAAGGATTTTAAAATTGAATTTGGAAATTTAATGCATTCAGTGTATGTTTTAGCGGCCTGTCAGTGAAACTGATAATTGCATTTTTCATTAAATTATTGAAGTTGGAATAGGAAGCTAGTATTGGTATATAATATTGATAAGATTGTGTAGAAACAAACGGAAATATGGGTTTACATCGAATGTATATTCGTGGACTTCTCTTTTCACTTACAGAACTTTTGGAAAATAACCAAAAAAAGAAAGATTTACAAGTAAAGTGAATTTTGTGAATTAAGAAACGTCTGTTTTGTTTTACACATCAACATTCTAATTTAACGAAAGCGGATAGTTTTACAACGATATCATAATTCGCATAGTTCTTTGCTATCTATAGACTTCATAAACTTAAGGCACCAAGTGAAAAAGAACAGATACTGAAACAGAAACAGAATCCCATACATTTGCAACAGAAACAGAATTAGGAACAGGCAATTTTTTTTACAGCGACAGAAAAATGGCTGTTTGGCGACAGAACGTAAAAAAGTCTGAATTGATTGTTTCTGTTGCTGCCAGCAAAATGATAAAATGGACTTAAATGGTTTTTGCACTTTTCTTAAAAGAGATTTTGTAACTTCAAGCTTTTAATTCGAAGTCATATTGAAACAAAATAGGTATTTTAACACAGTTTGCGGAAAGCGTTTTTTTATGTTGTGGGGAAAAAGATATTTTTGTTTTAGCATAATTTTTAATCTGTAAATTGTACTTAAAATGCATACTTGCACAATAATGTCCGCAAGTATGCATTTTTTAAATTCGATATTTTTTCCGTTATCTGGTATAGTAGTATTTTAAGCACGCAATTACAACAACTACACTCTACTTGACACTTCGAGGACTCGCAGTAGTTGTTGTAATTGCGTACTGAAAATCCTATTCAACTTTGCTTTGCGGACTTCGAAGCTAAGAAAAACAAGCCTATCTTGGAACAATATCACTTTTTGTGTTTCAAAAACACATAAAGTACACTTGTTTATTTAAAGAGGCTTGTAAAAATATCAGCAGACATTTCAAAATACAATGTTATATAATTTGTAAAAGAATATATCTATAGAAAACGAAATAGAACATGCGAACACTAAAAATTAACAAAACAATTTGGACTCCTACGAGCGATTGAATACCCAAAATCTGAAATCAGATCAAATCGCAGAATCAAATTAAATACCACATTCTACTGTCTTTTTGTAAGAGTTTAATCATAAATATATGTAGTCTTTTTACGGATTTATTTTCCGAGAGTGATATTTTTTTTTTTTTAAATATGCATAAATTTCCATTTTTGCTGTTCCTAAGTAACATCAACACTGTTCACACTTATTAAACCACATAATTCCCGATAATATTTTGATTTTGTACAAATACATTGCTTAAAAACGAAGTTGATTACACCCACCAAGCGTAATAGAAATTTATGCAATGTTTGGGAATATTTTAAGGAATTCACTTTTTCCCTAGTGAAAACTTGGGCTTAACTTACTAATTACCTATTTTTTGAACAACTCCCAAAAGTAGATGCATTTAATTTTGCTGTCAAAAATACTTTTCATGTAAAGATAACTAAAAAAACCTGAAATTTGAATGGATGAACATTTGTTGGCGCTTTAGATGGATAGAGAACAAGTAGAGCTATCTAGAAAATCATGCTCAAAATTTATTCCATTTACATTTATTCTTATAAATTCATTTAAAAATTGTTTTTTATTGAAAAAATTCCCCCCGACACATATTCGCAGAGAAGAAAAAAAGAGCGCGCGAGAGAGGGCTGCCTCTTTGCTCACGATGACAACCAAATAAATGTCAACTTAGTACTCAGTCACGAATTTCTTGACTAGATTCTTCGGCTACCCCTCCATAAACGTCAACTGCCTAAACTAACCATGTGACCACTCTGGACCAATCATAACAGAGATAGATCTAGTCAGACAGCCGTCAGACTAACTAAACTAGATACAGGGTCCGCCAAATAACTTTTTTTTTGAAAATGCTATAAAAAAAACTACTGAATATTTTCTCAAATTTATTTTTTTATTTGAAAGTAAAATCCTTCCGGTTAATAATGGAAAATAATTTCATTCAAATGGCTGTCTCGGCTGACCATGCGGTAGCCTACACGATCGGTCCAATTTTTAAGCACATTATCGATTGTGTGCAGCTGTATTTCACCAATGGCTTCACGAATATTGTCCTTTAAAGCGTCAATTGTCTCTGGCTTGTCGGCGTGACACTTATCTTTTACGGCATCCCACAAATAATAGGCCAACGTTGTCAAATCGCAGCTCCGAGGTGGCCGAACGACAACAGTTCTGCGGCTGATAATGCGATCTTCAAAAACAGGGCGCAAAACATCGAATGTAGCTTCGGCTGTGTGGCACGTAGCGCCGTCCTGATGAAACCAAATGTTGCCAATATCCTCCTCTTCAATTTTTGTGAACAAAAATTCGTTCAACATGGCCCGATAACGATTGCCATTGACTGTAACGGCCACTCCTTGCTCATTTTCGAAGAAAAATGGCCCAATTATGCTTCACGCACACTTTCTGCCACAGCAGCAATTTTCTCTGGTGTACGCACTGTTTTTGGATTTTCACGCTTTGGTTTGAATGGTGGTGAATAATAAATATTTAAATGCGTTGGCTCAACAATAGGGGCCCAACGGTATACAGTAATGTTTGTTTTTTTAAATCTATTTTATATAAACTGTGGCTGTCTTCTCGGATTCATACTCGTAGTATGCATCGTTGTCTGGTTTGACCTCAGGTTGTTCAAGTCCGGGTGTTGATCAAGTCAACTCGATCTGGCAATGGCATTTGCTTTTATTAAACTATTGGTATATACAATTTGACTTAAGGCTAGGTAACAAATGGTGGTGAATAATAAATATTTAAATGCGTTGGCTTAACAATAGGGGCCCAACGGTATACAGTAATGTTTGTTTTTTTAAATCTATTTTATATAAACTGTGGCTGTCTTCTCGGATTCATACTCGTAGTATGCATCGTTGTCTGGTTTGACCTCAGGGTGTTCAAGTCCGGGGGTTGATCAAGTCAGCTCGATCATTACATTACATTTGTTTTTATTAAACTTTTGGTATATACAATTTGAATTAAGGCTAGGTAACAAATGGTGGTGAATATTAAATATTTAAATGCGTTGGCTCAACAATAGGGGCCCAACGGTATACAGTAATGTTTGTTTTTTTAAATCTATTTTATATAAACTGTGGCTGTCTTCTCGGATTCATACTCGTAGTATGCATCGTTGTCTGGTTTGACCTCAGGTTGTTCAAGTCCGGGTGTTGATCAAGTCAACTCGATCTGGCAATGACATTTGCTTTTATTAAACTATTGGTATATACAATTTGACTTAAGGCTAGGTAACAAATGGTGGTGAATAATAAATATTTAAATGCGTTGGCTTAACAATAGGGGCCCAACGGTATACAGTAATATTTGTTTTTTTAAATCTATTTTATATAAACTGTGGCTGTCTTCTCGGATTCATACTCGTAGTATGCATCGTTGTCTGGTTTGACCTCAGGGTGTTCAAGTCCGGGGGTTGATCAAGTCAGCTCGATCATTACATTACATTTGTTTTTATTAAACTTTTGGTATATACAATTTGAATTAAGGCTAGGTAACAAATGGTGGTGAATATTAAATATTTAAATGCGTTGGCTCAACAATAGGGGCCCAACGGTATACAGTAATGTTTGTTTTTTTAAATCTATTTTATATAAACTGTGGCTGTCTTCTCGGATTCATACTCGTAGTATGCATCGTTGTCTGGTTTGACCTCAGGGTGTTCAAGTCCGGGTGTTGATCAAGTCAGCTCGATCTGTGATTTGCTCCGGGTTTTATACTAAATCTGAGAGCTTTTGGGGCAGCTTTTTTTTATGTTTGTTTATTGTATTGCTGGAAGAGCTTTTGAAAAGTGTTTGGAAATGCAATTACTGTCAATCAGTGGTGCCAAGTTACAATTATTTTGTTTTTTGACATTTTTGTTTTAAGATTAAATTTAAAGTAAACAAAAGAAAGATATATAGATGAAAATAAATTAAACAATGATATTATAAAAAATAAATAAAAATGGTGGTGTTAAAAACTAATGTAAAATGTAAATTGTAGGAACAAAAATATCTTATTTTATTTCCACCAATGATTTATTTTGATTGAATTAACTACTATCCATTTTGTAGAATACATGTTTTCGTGTGAAAATAAAACAACGAGTTAAAACTCTCAGAACGCTTCCAGCAGGTGATAGGAACTCAACAAATACACTAATCATTGTTCTTAGCACTCTCTCTTTATTTTTCCAACGAAGCGTTGTCATTTTTAACTTTTCACATAACTTAAACTCAATTTTTTTTTATGAGAAATTCTTACTTTAGAAGTAAAATTTGTATTCTTCGGAAAGAAAATCACATTAACCTTCAGTATAAAAACCGCAGTTTTTCAACATTGTAATACAGTACGCCCTCGGTAAAAGCAACCGATGGAAATTCGAGCAGTTGCGTTAGTTGAGGTCGTTGCTTTAACCGAGTCACAAAAAAAAATGCCTTGAATTAGATTTTAAGGTACAAAAAAAAAAAGAATATTGTTCGTCGAAAAGAAAAGAACAGGAATATAATTAATTCATTTAAAAAAAAAAATAGTTATACATTATGAAGTACAGTCAATACAGTTTTTGGTTGAATTGCCTTAAAAAATTGGGAAATATTCGTTTTCTTCTTATTTTTGTATGATGCAAAAAAAATGCACCTACGATCTATGTGTGTTTAAAGTTCTGAGAGAAGTACCTATAAAATAACTGCCCAGTTACAGTTAAACCAATAAAAAAAAAATCCAAACAAAAATTAAAAGAGCATGGATGGAAAGTTGCGTTTACCGAGTCACAGTTTTTTGAAAAGTTGCAATTACTGAGTCACTAATGGTAAAATTTTAGGTGTCGCTTTAACCGAGGTATTGCGTTTATCGAGGGTTGCTTTTACCGAGGGCGTACTGTAATTGTTTTGTGGTAGGTAAAAGAAATTTTTTCTAAAGGAATAACCTCATTTCTATGGACATTTAGTTCGTTGATATTAATGGTCAAATGTAGTTTGAATTTTTTTTTTCTCAGACTATTGATATACACACGTAAAGTTTTTCCGAAATTGAAATTCCCTCGGAAAGGTAGAGACACAACGATGTAGGATGTTAGGAACACTGCTCAGTGTCAATAGTTTATTACATCTCCCGCCATTTAGAATTTATTTATTTTTTGCTACTTCACATGTATTCAAGTGAGACAGGGCAGGAGGGGCTGCCCACAACTTTGCATATTTTTGTTCAATATTATTAGTTCATTTACAATACGGTGCAAAAATGCGCCAAGAGGTCAGCCGAAACTGCGGAAGCCGGATTAGAAGAGGATGGAAGTCTCGACTCCGAGTGAAAGTTGCACAATTAACTGAAACAAAGGATAAAGAGAGTCAGAGAGCGACAAAGATTGGCCTTGGCCAAATCTGTCTCGGCGGAAGGCATAAACAAGACGGTCGATGAGTTGACTGAAATGGTTGCCGATATGACGTCGACCGAAACCTCTCCAGAAGACGATGAACCTAGAAAACGGTTCAAATGTTCCGGGACCATGAATCCACACGAAACTGAGAAGAAGGGGGCGGAAGGCGGAAAGAAGGAAGGACAGTCTGTTCAACATGGAGTCAGTCTACAGGTACCACACTGCGTTGGTAGTGTGGATGGACAACAATTAAAACGGACCATTAGTCAGCCCGTAAAGCAAAAATCGTGCAAGGCCGAGCAACCTGGACCAAGCAAGGCAAAGCGAAAGCTGAACCAAGCTATGGGAAGGAGAGCAAAGCAAACAGACGATGCAAAGTCATGCACTAGGAGTGAGAGCCAAAGTTGACAAGTACGTAAAAACTTTTGCTCAAACAGCGGCGAACGATCTCCAAATGAAAAGGGAGGAATAGATGCTTCACAGCTGAGTGTTTTTAAAAATGCTCTGCTGGGGGCTCTAGACTTACTTCCGACAAATGCAGGTGATTGTAAAGGAGATAACATTGGAGGAAGGGATTATAGCAAAAGAATGCGGTAACAAAGAAACCAAGGGTTGGCTATGTGAGACTCTAGGAAAGATGACCAATCCAAGAGGGAATCAACTTTAAAATAGACAGGCTTCACATACTAAAGGATGTGGAAAGGTTGATCGTTGATTGTTCCCGGGCAACCCGAGAGCAACGATGTCATTCTCGCCAGACTATGTCGTCAAAATTCCTGTGTGAAGGAAACTTCTAAATGGAGGGTTATTCATGCGAAAGATATGATGACAACAAAATTGGTGGAACCAAGCCAGCGATCTGGTGCCCGAGGGAGGAAGCGAAGCTGGTTAGACAAGCAGGAGACTCTTCTGCGGGCTGGACATAGCGTTCGTGAAGTTCCAAGGATCATCGGAAAACTCTCAACTTAGAAAACCGCCCGGTAGGGCGACGAAGTGATAGACACCATGGATATGGGATCAACAGAAGTCGGACGGGAGGTTTGCCCGTAACGGGAAAAGCTCAGGGTGATTCAATTGAACCTTCATAACAGCAAAGCCGTATCAGCAATGATGACTTAATGTTTTGCTGAGGATTCGTTTGATATAGCCCTGATACAGGAGCCTTGGATCTTTAGAGGAAAGATTAGAGGACTCTCAAATCGCATGGCTGAGTTGCTTTATGCGCAAACCAGCGAAGGAATCAGGTCTTGTATGCTGGTGAGGCACGGAGTTGAAGCATATAAATTGCCGGATCTGTGTGCCCCAGACCTACAGTACGTGCAGGATCAGGTAAGGGAACTTTGTTGTAGCATCTGCATACGTGCCGTATGATTCTCCAGAACCTCCTCCGACAAGAGAGTTAGAATCTTTGGTGAATGCATGCAGGAACAGAAATGAGGATTTAATTATTGGTTATGATGCCAATACGCGTAATACAGTGTGGGGCAGCACCAACGATAATTACAGAGTAGAAACATTATTCGAATTTGTATCATGCAAGGATCTAGCTATCTTTAACAGGGGAACAGAGCCAACCTTCGTGGATGTGAGGCCAATGGAAGTGATCGATGTTACCCTGTGCAGTAGTCAGATAATTGACAGAGTATCAAATTGGAGGATAATGGGTCAGGCTAAATTATCGGGTCACAGAGCCATTTCATTTTACGTTTGCTATAGATCTAAAAGAAAAAAAAAGATCAGAAATACATCAGAATTCCGAAGAGCACGGATAGGATAGGTGGAAAAACTGAATATAACGGCATCCAGAATACCGAAAAATACTTGGCACGTAGAAACACAGCTGAAGCATCTGCAATCCCTGCGCCTTGGTGGTGCCGGGAACTTGGAAAGCTAAGGAAGGCTGTGAGGAAGGCCTTGAATCACGCCATGAGGAGGATAAAACCCGAAGCATGGGTTGAATATGAGGCGAAAAAGAAAGGGCTTAATGTTACACGGCGACGACGTAAAACGGAGTCATGGAGGGACTTTTCTCGAGTATGAGGAGTCCATCTGAAGTCTGTAGACTAGAAAAAATTCTCCAGAGAGATCCAGTCTCCTAGATCGGACTTATTCTTAATAGAGCGGGGGATGAAACATTCGATCACACAAATGAGGTCCTAATGGAGTTACACTTTGCAGGAAGCTATAAGTCAGATCAGCTCTGGGCTCCAAGGAAACAAGGAGCGAACAGGATGGATGGGACGGAAGCATAACGGATCGTAACACTAGAGGCGGTCAAGGGTGCGTTAGCAACATTTTCACCTTTCAAAACCGCGGGCCAGATGGTATATTTCCAAGTCTAATGCAATGGAGAGTAGACGTAATTGCACCAAGGCTCAGGAATATATAAGTTGCATGCCTAGAAATTGGCTACATCCCGATAACATGCAGGGAGGCAAATGTGGTCTTCCTTGCAAAGCCGGGAAAAAATGATTACACCGAGGCAATGCCCTTCAGGCCAGTTAGCCTAACATCCTTTCTGTTAAAAACAAAGGGTGGTGGTGGAGTATAAAGGAGAGTACTGCACTTTAAATAGTAGACAGCATGCCTACAGGGCAGGCATATCTACAGAAACAGCGCTAGGTACATCAAGTATGTAGTACTCGTTGCGGAGGAAGGACTAAATACCGGGGGCATTACGATGACCACCATAATGGACATTGAAGGGACTTCGATAAGATATGCTTTGAAAGTCTGAAACAAGCCTTGGAAAAACGTAGGGTTAACTCACCGGTGGGTGGACAATAGGCTGAATTCAAGGGCGATAAATATTCAGACGGGAACCTAAAATCTCAGAGGAAGGGCTAGCAGAGGTTGCCCACCTACACTGTGGAATATCACTGTGGACTCTCTTGACTTGAGGCAATAATGGCCAGAGATATCATGAGGAATGCACTCAGAGTGGTTGAGCGGTGGTGTCTGGAACAAGGACTCTCCATTACTGCGGGGAAAAATCTAATATTCTTCACTAGGAAGAGGAAAAATCTGGAATTTCGGCCCTAAACACTTTTCGGATCGGATCTAACAACGACCAAGAAGAAGGCTCAGGTTATTGCATTGCTGCAGGCATTGGACTACTTGCTTGAGAGTCTCGTGGTGGGAATAAATATCCTTGTAGCACTGGACAATCAGACGCATGGAATAAACAAAAATCATTTGCACTGGAATGTGTACTCAAGCTCAATAAGTGTTCATCTAAAAATGAAGTAACACTGGCTTGGGTACGAGGACACATTGGGATCGAAGGCAACGAAAAGGTGAACTCCCTTGTAAAACAGGGGTCAACTGAAAAGTTACTGGGACCAGAACTATTCTCTTCAATTGGCGGAGGAATGGTTGAACAGCTAATTCACAAATGGATCACGGTAGAACACCTGAGAAGGTGGATGGAACAGATTTCACATAAACAGACGATAGCGCGTTGACACTAGGAATTTGTACCTTCGTGCAATTTCACTGCTCTAAAATTTTTGGTGATGAGCAACATGGATTTTTTTCCAAAGCGTTTACTTCCCATGTAAACGAAAGCATGATGAATAGGTTAAAAACAGATGTTGTTATGACGATTTTAGTAAAGCATACGACAAATTTAATCATGGTATCCTGTTAAAAAAACTTGAACTTTATGGATTCACGCAATGGATTTTGAAATCGATTTGTTCATATCCATGTGACGCAAAATGTGAAATTAAATTACTGTTTGTCTAAAAATACTGTCGTCTATTCTGGTGTTCCTCAAGGCAGCCACTTTGGTCTTCTCCTGTTCCTGTTATTTATCCTCTTATTACATATTCAATGATTGTGCTATTTGCTGATGACTGTTAGCTGATCTATTCATATATAGTAACCACCTGCGCCAATTTGTTTTATTAATGAGAAAGCTGTTGAAAGTGTTGATTGCATTTATATTCTTGGTGTGGTCTTTGAGAGAAAGCTCGCCTTCAATCTCCATTTGGATTCCATTGTAAGCAGGGCAAGAAGCCGGTTAGGACTTAAAAAACCTTTTCAAGAATTTAAGGATGCCTATGTAACCAGCATTTTATACTGTTCTCCCGTCCGACCTGTTTTGGAATACTGTAGTCCTGTTTGGTGTCCGACCTATGAATCTGGAATCTCAAGAATTGAAAGTTTTCAAAAACGGTTTCTTCTTCTCGCATTTGATTTGCCTTGGAACCCCGAAAGTCGTCTTCCACCCTTCATAAGTCGATTAAAGTTGCTAAATCTTCAGACTTGGCAAAAACGAAGAAAAACTTCCAATGTTAAATTCCTGTTTTGTGTTCTGACTGGCAATGTCAACTCCACATATGTTCCCAATTCCATAAACATCAATACCAGACCGAGGACAAGAAGGAACCCAATTTTGTTTTATACCAAATGACATTTCGATGCAACTATGGGAGTAATGGCGCACTCAATAACCTGACGAGAGATTTTAATAAGTACAATCATGTGATTGATTTCAATTTCTGAAAATTCAATTCAAAAAAAATATTGAGAGAAATGTAAAAACAGTATGTTCTAGTAATAAGCTTTTTAAATCTGTTGATTGATGATAAACTGTGACATTATGTAAAGTAGTTAAATAAATAAAAAAATAAATAAATAAATAACGCTATCCTTATCCAAAAGTTATATTTGAAGAAAATACCCCGAATATCATTACGACTTCTGAGTGAAAATGAATATGTATAAGTACATATCCACCCACCACACCGGGTCGTACAGACATGACAAAAATATTCAATTAACTTCACTTCCGTAGTGTTCTACAAATGGCCGGTAATACAGTGAAAAATCACCGTAGATAAGGCGTGAAGGCTGGAGTTAGCACCTAGGTCAGGTACTACCATTTTGACCTCCGGTTCCAGCAAAAGTAAAGAGAATAAATCGAGAGGAAAACTAACTTCCCTTTGTGTGAACATATATATATACCTATGTAAAAGAAACCCACTTCTCAAATGAGATTAAACTTTAAAAGACGAAAAAGATGAAACGGGCGAAATCATTCTTAAAGATACTGCGTAAAATGCAAATTGAATTGAAATATGTACTGCAGGTACCTTGTGCAGATAGGGAGAAAACTTTGAAACATGATATCTATAACACTGTTGGAGTTGCAGGGAAGATACCAAGCAGGAAGTCGAAGGAATAGAATATGTGCACGAATAACCAGTAAGAATTTAGTTATTCCCATGAGCTAAACAGAACCGATGAGAGAATGAACGTGACGAATAATGTCCGATTCAAAATAAAGTATCTGTCCCAGCCAAAATGTAAGTTTCAAACAAACAGATGTCAATCGCCACCAGATGCTTTTACATTTGGCTTAATGGCTGACAAACCCGTAAAGATTAAGTTAAGCACTCGACGTTGATTTAAGGAACTATTTAAAATTATTGGAACAATAAAAAAAAATTTGAAGAGATTCAGTCGCACATTGTCACAAGGCACACCCTTGTCTGTAGGTGGCAAGTAAGGCACAGCCATGTGCTATAAGTTAGGTATTTTACGACTGCAATCTACATAACTGACAACCATGCAAAAGGGATCCTACTATGTGGAATATTTCTAATATTTCACTATTGAATATCTCTCTACCCACTAGCAGCACACCGGGACCGGATTGGGGTGGTATTGGAAATCCTAACAATTTTATCACACAATGTGTAGGAAAGTGCGAAATCACCATCTGGCTGAGTGATAAAAATTTACTTTGGAATCTCTCAATCCAAGAAATAAGTAAAAACAGTTGTGAAAGGACAGCGTGGCATAGAACCCTTGGAAGCCTTTGACAAATGATAGCTCCATCATTTCCGTTAACAAGAAATGCCAACAGCTAGCAAAGACGCTAGATAGGATAGGTAGGTTCTGGGACCACTAGAGTGGCAAAATTTGCCACCCTGCGGTGAGTCACCCAATTGTGGTTAAAATGTTGTGGTTTTGATGTTCCAATTGCGGTTTTAGAGTGTGATTGGCACGTGAGTGTTCCAATTGCGGTTAAGTTGTTTATGTTTTATTTTTTTATCATGGCATTGGTAATGAATTTTTTGAAAGATAACGTTTCATATGGGAGTTATTTTGGGATTTAGTAAATGGAGGTCAACGTTTTATGCGACAAATTATGTGCGTTGTTGTGTATACATTTATTCTATAAATAGAATTATTGTTATTATGGTTTCGTTATTTGTTAAAAATGAATTGGAAACCAATTGCGGTTTAGTTGTTTTTGAATGCAAGGATAAGAAGAGAGAGACCATAGTAGACAAGGAGTTTGCACTGTGGTTTGAAAATTGTATGCCATTGTAGAGGTTATATGTTGATTTGATTTCAGTTCAAGAAGCAGTTGAATTTTTTCTCAGTAGTAAAGAAGTTCGTTGCACACCAAATAAAAATAAAGAAATGAAGTGTAATATTTGTGATAAAACGTTTTCGCTTAAAGGTGTTTTGAAGCGTCATATGGATACTATACATAACAAGATCTTAAATCATTGTTTGGTGTGTGGTAAATCATTTACGAGAAAATATAAATTGAAGGAGCATTTGTTAAAGTGTATAGTTTTGGATGAGGACAAGGGGAAAAATGAAGTCATTTTACCAGTGACGTCACTACCTACATCAACATCAGGATCACCATCGACATCAGCACCAGCATCATCGAATATTGTGTGCAATGTGTGTAACATTAGTGTGAATAGGAAAACATGGAAGCAGCATCAGCGAAGCAATGCACATAAATCGAAAGTTAAAGTGTCTTACGCCGATAACGTGCATAAAATAATGACATCATTCAAAGAACGAATTGTGTCGTATTCCGTGATGAATGAAAAAGAGGACGAATTAGATGTGAATTCATTTTTTGCAAGAAAGAGGGCAATTGTCAAAAATCTATTGCAAGAAATAGTCATGAAAAATAATTCAATTAAATTCAATTTGGAATTATTTGCGGAATTTGTGAAGATTGGTAATGAGGATGATATGGACTTTGATGTAAAGTCAATGGCCACACGTATGCAACCCGTTCTTTTATACGATAACATTGAAGAAATAATAAAAGAAATGGAGGATAATATAATGAAGAAGCTGGAAGAATTTCAGGAGCGAGACAGTGGATGGACTCTAATTAGGATAAAAGCCATTGAATTGAATGTCAATAAATATCAGTGTTTGCAGGGATCAGCGCACATCAAATTACCAGCTTTCATTAATAACAAAAAGGCTGTGATCAATGTTAAAAACAATGATGTATACTGTTTCAAATGGGCAATAATTTCAGCTGTGAACCCAAACGTGTCGAAACCCAATTCCTCATTTGCCTATAACATATCCGATATAACGAGTGACTGTATTTCCACTGCTGATATGGTTCTAAATTTTAAAGACCTCGTTTTTCCTTTGGCAATTGATCAGATACCCAAGTTTGAGGCGCAAAATGAGATAAGTGTTAATGTTTTCGGATACTCGAATGATGATGAAACGAGCAAACAATGTATTGAGGGCCCATACTATCTGACTAAAAATGAGAAACCCCTTCACATTAATTTGTTATATTGCGATGATAACGAAGTGACTCATTATGTGTGGATAAAATGTTTAAGTCGTCTTCTACGCGACAGGATCCTCAATGTGAAAGAGAAAAAGCTATACTTTTGTAATAGTTGTTTGCAGCACTATTACAATGAGGAAAGTTTGCAGAACCATAAGACAGAATGCGCTGGTGTTGTTACGCATATGCCAAAGGAAGGGGAAAACATTGTAAAGTTTTCAAATGTCGAGAGATCTGTCAGTGTACCTTTCGTAATATATGCAGACTTTGAGAGTATACTATTACCTGTTAGTACTTGTCTTCCCGATCCATCTATATCATCAACAACAACAACTCAACAGCATGTTCCTTGTGCATTTGCCTACTACATCAATTGTTTCTTTGATAGCAGCAAGAATTCAATGAGGACGTTTACAGGTATATTAATTTTTGCTATTTTGTTGTTCTTTTTTTTCAAATGATGTTTTATAGGACCCGACTGTACGAGTAAATTCATCAACAATCTAAGTGAAGATATTCAACTACTGTATGCTGATTACTACAAACATGCAGTGCCGATGAAAGATCTCACACCGCAACAAGAATGGCGTCAAACGAACGAAGAGTGCTGTATATTTTGTGGGAAAAAGTTTATAGAATTCGAGTATAGAGTAAGAGACCATTGTCATGTTACGGGGGAATATAGAGGACCTAGTCATAATAGCTGTAATTTACGAACAAGTCTTCCAAAATTCATGCCGATTTTCTTACACAATCTCACAGGTTATGATAGTCATTTATTTTTCTCTTCATTGAATGAATTGGAGGGAGAAATCAAGGTATTGGCTTTGAATAAGGAGAAATATATCTCAATATCTAAAAAGATGCTTGTAGATGAAAACTCGGAGACCTATTTTGAAATGAGATTTCTTGATTCATGTCGCTTTCTCAGCGAAAGTATTGACTCACTAGCGCAGAATTTAGGTAACGATGATTTTAAATTCACAACATTATATTTCAATTGTGGACAGCAATTCGACTTGATTAAAAGAAAAGGTGTGTTTCCCTATGATTATCTAAATTCGTGGGAGCGCTTAGAAGAGAAATGTTTACCAGAAAAGAGTGCATTCTTCAACAAACTAACTGACGAGGAATGTTCCGATGAGTCATATGAAGTTGCTCATAAAATTTGGTCACATTTCAATTGTCAAAACATGAGGGAATATCTGCAAATTTATTTACAAAGTGATGTTGTTTTGCTTGCCGATATCTTTGAGAATTTTCGAAAAATATGCCAGGAAATCTATAAATTGGATCCGTGCTATTATTATACGGCACCCGGTTTGTCTTGGGATGCAATGCTCAAAGTTACAGACATTGAATTGGAATTATTAACCGAATTCGAAATGTATAAATTTTTCCAAAACGGTGTTAGGGGTGGTTTAACTCAATGCTGTCATAGATATTCGGAAGCAAACAACAAATTTATGACTACATATCAACCAAACCTACCTTCATCATATTTGATGTACTTGGATGTTAATAATCTCTATGGTTGGGCTATGAACCAAACTCTTCCCTATGGTGGTTTTCAGTGGGTGACAAGCACAGATCACTTTACCAAAAGTTATATAATGTCATTCAAAAATCCAGATATCGGTATCGTCTTGGAGGTAGACTTGGATTATCCCGAAACATTACATGATATTCACAATGACTTACCATTTTGCCCGGAAAATATTTGCACTCCGGGAACCAAATCTAAAAAGTTGGTAAGCAGTTTTTATCCTAAACGGAAATATGTTATTCATATAGAAA
This sequence comes from Cheilosia grossa, assembly GCA_963082955.1. Lineage (NCBI taxonomy): Eukaryota > Metazoa > Arthropoda > Insecta > Diptera > Syrphidae > Cheilosia > Cheilosia grossa. The sequence goes on from OY720145.1 coordinate 11,973,068, forward strand.
ACCTGAAGCAAGCACTGAAACATGGTTTAGTAATGACAAATGTCCACAGAGTCATTCAATTCAAACAATCGAATTGGCTTCAAAAGTATATTGAATTGAATACTCATTACCGTAAGAAAGCTAGAAATGCCTTTGAAAAGAATTTTTTCAAATTAATGAATAATAGTATCTATGGCAAGACAATGGAAAACATTGATAAAAGAACTGATGTTAAAATTGCTACACATTGGGAGAATATCGGTAAAAGGAAAGGTATACGGGCTCTAATGGCAAAACCAAATTTCCACAGTAGATCGATATTTTCTGAAAATATGGTTGCTATTCAATTGCATAGGGTAAAAGTTGTCTATAATAAACCACTTTATTTGGGATTCGTAGTCTTGGAACTTTCGAAATTACTCATGTACGAGTTCCATTATGAATATATGAAAGTCAAATTTAGTAACAGGTTGCTTCTCAATTACATGGACACAGATTCATTCATTTATACTATCAATACCGAAGACTTTTACGCAGATATCTATAATGACATACACACATACTTTGATACTTCCGACTATAATCCCTTGAATGTGCACAACTTTCCGCTGGTAAATGCAAAAAAATTGGGTATGTTTAAGGATGAGAATAGTGGAAGGAAAATGGCACAATTTGTTGGCTTACGTGCTAAAATGTACTCTTTTACAATTGATGATGGTATTTCCGTTCAGAAAGCAAAAGGTATCAAGAAGTCTGTTACAAAGAGACTTACTATAGAAAACTATAAGACTTGTTTGTTTGATAAAATCTCTATTTATAGGAATATGACTACTTTTAGGAATAAACTTCATATAATTTATACACAAAATTTATGCAAGAAAACATTAAACTTTGAAGATACTAAAAGATATATATGTGAAAATAATACAAGTACTTTAGCTTGGGGTCATTATAAGATCGAAAATAAAAATATATGAATTTGTAATTAAAAAAAAAATTTTTTATTTCAAGAGAAATTTCAGACACAAGTGACCGCAGTTAAAAGAATTATAATTTTGGTGTTGCTGATAGTTGTATTCTATGTTGTTTCCAAGATAATTCACAATTTCTTGCGGTGGTTGAAGGTTTCCAAAGCTATCGAAATACTCCTTATGGTTCTTATCTTTTCTATATGCTACCCAGTGTGTTCCAGTGCCGAAAGAAGAATCCAGATTAACAATACCACACTCTATTTGATGAGGTTTTTTCGGTAACGTATCGCGCATAAAAACCCCTCTAAAGTGTGGCACATGTTTTGTATATCTAACCAAATCGCTATCTGTAAGTGGTCGTCTGGGTAGCCTTCTCATTAGTTTTTTGGCTGCGAATAATAAAATAAACCGTAGCCCTTCCGGTATGGTTTCAGATATAGGCCTTTTCCCATTGCTATGGCCTCCATAGTTTTATTGTGACGATTTGCTTCTTCGAATTGTTTTCGAGCAGACTTGGCTTCATGTATAGCCTTAGCGATAGCCGATCCACCAGATGCTAGACCTCCAATTGCTCCGAGGGCTGTTAGTATTGGAACTAGAGGCAGGAAACCTCCAATTTTAGGTAGCGGTATTATACGTGGTATTTGAATCGTTGATTTTTTTCTTTTCAATGATTTAGATATGACTTTTCTAGCAATTTGTATTGCACTGTCAATATCAGTGGGTTTTTCTTGTAATAAAACCTTTTTCGCATTTTGCACGGCCATATTAAAAAGTTTATTCGCGGCATTACATTTTTTCTTCCCCTTAGTTTTGTGGCCCATGCCGAATTTTACTTTTGCCTTCATGGCGTTTGTGACGAACCAAGCGTTTGCACGTTCAGCGAAACTACTGTCCTTGGAATTTACTCTTGCCCACGCTTTATCGCTTAATATTTGATCTGCTACGTGTCGTTTATTTATATCTTTTGTTTGTGAATAAGCAATATCATGTTCTCTGCAGGCAGCGTCTAATGGATTTACTCCCTTTTCCCCTCTCAACAAACGCTCTTTAAGTTTAGTGCCGGGTCCACAAAATTGATAGCCTGGTAAGTGAAGTTCAACTGGTAGGGAATTAATAATGTTATTTATTAGTCCTCTTCCAACTGTGTTTCGATTGTGACTAAAGTGCTTTTTATAAAAGACTACCATTTCGAGTGCGGTGATCAAGTCTGTTGAACATATTTTCAAAGACTAAAACAAATCAATAAAAGCACAGGTTTTTAGTACACATGTCAACACTCATTATTGAGATGCGTTTTATAAAACAGCAAAACGATCTTGTTGTTCGCAACAGAGATTTTTCATCTAATAGTCTATCGTCACCGAGACATAGTTTACTCTTACCAAACACCATAAGAGCTTTGATAGTGGGTCCATCAAACTGTGGGAAAACCAATGTTATGATAGGCTTAATCGAAAGTCCCAATGGAGTAAAGTTCAAGAATATTTATTTATATTCAAAGTCATTGTATCAACCAAAGTATCAATATCTTCAACAACTACTACAGCCTATAAAAGGTATGGGATTTCATACATTCTCTGCAAATGAAGATGTTCTACCGCCCGATGAAGCAAAAATTGATTCGATTATTATTTTCGATGATGTGGCATGTGAGAAACAAAACAATATTCGGTCATATTTTTGTATGGGTCGTCATAGGAATATTGATTGCTTTTATTTATGTCAAACATATACACGAATTCCTAAACATTTAATTCGAGACAATGCCAATATGATTATCATGTTCAAACAGGATGAAATGAATATGAAGCATATATACAACGATCATGTGGGTGCTGATATGAAATTTGAAAATTTCTCAGATATATGCAGCAAGTGTTGGAAGGATAAATATGGTTTTCTGGTCATCAACAAAGACGATCCTATTGATGGTGGTCGTTATAGAAAAGGATTTGATATATTTATTCAACAATAAGTAATCAATATTTCTCAATTTCGGATCAGTATATAATATGTTCTCAAGCTGTTACAACAGATCTGGTAACTACAAGCTGATCTGATTGATCTGATCTGGTAACTACAAAATGAATGAGAAAATAGTAAGAGATATTATAAAGACTAGAAATGTATTGCGGAAAAAGTTCAACAGTTTCAAGTCGCAAGAATCGGATGCACGGGGCTTGTTGGAAGACACATTTAAACCAATCACCAGACCTCTCAAACAACTCGTTAAAAGTTCAAAGCAAAGCTATGTTGATGGTGGAAATGACACCAAACCTAGACTCTTAGAGGGTAATACAAGCACACCATTGAAAAAGGACATCTCACCGGTTGATTTTGATTATAAAGTACCAGATGAGAGTGATACGATTAAGTTCAATTCAAGTGATTCAAGTGAGGAGGATGCCTTTTATTCGCAAAACGACGACGACACCAATAAAAGCGATGTATATTCAAAATTGGATTTGACCCAATTGGAACGGAACAAAAAATTAGATAATTTGTATGGTCCACATAGAGATTCAAACACAAAATGGAAATTTGGTAATAAAGAGTTTGTGCTAAGAGAAAATAGTATTTCTATTGGTGATCAAAACTGGCCCCTTACACCCGGACTATTTGAGCTTCTGTTTTATAAAACACCATCGAAAAACTACAATTCCTCTGATTTGCAAGTTTACAAGGAAATTCTCATTACAACAAGTGCACATAAACGTCGATATGATGAAAATGAACAAATCAAAGGCACAAAGGCATTCAAGTACAAAAATATTATAAAAAGACTATTCAACGATAAAACAAACCGTAAAGGATCTGGTCTAATGAGCGTAAATCTGCAAAAAACTAATTATATTTATTGGGATGATCCCAATGAAATAGTCGATAGATTACGACTTTTAATTTCATCACAATCGGCAGGTCACACTGGTCATAATAATGAAATTGTTTCCATTATTGAAGAACTTAAAGAGTGCAATATAATAGCCTAATTCATTTGCAAAATGAGTGTCGACAAGTTTGGTCACTTTTCTCCCAATATCTTCAAGGACAATAGACTTAAAAAAACCATTGGATTTAATATGGATCGTGATCGGAATATAAACCTTCATTTTAAACGAATAAAAAATTTAGCAACACCAATTGAAGATGACGATGCAGTATCAAAGAAATTCATCACAGCCAGTCAAAGTCAGTTGATCTTAAAATCTCAAAAAGACAACACACTTTTGGGAGACAATTTTAGAAAAAACCTTGAAAAAGTCACAAAGGATTTACAAGCGGAGATAAATGCAAATAAATTGCTCATTGAAGACCTAAGCAAGGATATAAAAGAACTTGTTAAATATATTGAAGATAGACTGGCAGGGTTTGAAGCATACACGTTCAAACAAGTCGGAGAACCGAGAATCCAGAATAAATTACAATCGGAAAGAAAATGAATATTAATGTGAAAAGGGGACTAGTAGGTGAGCTGCATAGACAAGCTCGCAAAAATTTCCATCGTCGTCGGGTAATAATGAAGGGAATAGATGACCTTTGGCAAGCAGATTTAGTAGAAATGGGACAATATTCAAAAGTTAACAGCGGGTACCGTTTTCTTCTCACCCTCATTGATACATTTTCGAAATTTGCCTGGGTTGTGCCGCTTAAAACTAAAACAGCTTCCAGTGTCAGCGAAGCAATGAAAAGTATTCTTGTCGATTCGCACCGCTCACCAAAGAATCTACAAACCGACGATGGAAAAGAATTTTTCAACAAACAATTTCAAACTCTCATGCGGCAGTACAGTATTAATCACTATTCAACATTTAGTATTTTAAAGGCATCAATAGTTGAACGCTTCAATAGAACTTTCAAGGCTTTAATGTGGAAAGAGTTTAGTTACCGTGGATCATATCAATGGATACATTTCCACAAACAATTGATTGCTAGATATAATAACACAAAACATCGTACCATTAAAATGCCACCAAGCAGTGTCAATTCCAACAATGAGAAAATGCTACTAAACACAGTCTACAACAACATGAAAATATTTAATAAACCAATGTTTCATAAGCGAGACAGTGTACGAATCAGTAAATATAAGCACATTTTCGAAAAGGGCTACACCCCCAATTGGACGACTGAAATCTTTAAAATCAAAACAGTTCAAAATACTAATCCAACTACATACATTTTGGAGGACTATAAGGGCAATGTCATCAAAGGAGGCTTCTATGAGTATGAGCTGATGAAAACAAGATATCCAAATAGTTATCTTGTGGAGAAAGTTCTCAATACCAGGGGAGACAAGGCTCTAGTCAAATGGTTGGGATTTTCAAGCGAACATAATTCTTGGATTAAAAAAAAAGATGTATTGTAATAAATACAAAACAATTCGAATAAAATACATATAAAATTTGTTTTCAATTTCATTGTTCAACTAACGCTCAAGATGTCAATAACACTAATATTAACTGGTGACGCATCAAATCTGGAAGCAAATTATTTTCCATCAATAGATTTGGATAGGGATTACGAGTGTGGTCTGGTTGATTTCCATACATTTAACTCTGTACCCAATATTGATTTGGAAAACAATTTGTTTCATGTGCGAGACTCAATCATTGAACTTCCAATTGGTTCGTATGAATTCGAAGACATAGCTACATTCTTGCAGAAAAAGTATGAGAGTATAAATAAAACTGGAGAATTTTATATTGACGCCAATTACAATACATTGAAAACTGAAATTTACTGTAGTGATGACATTGATTTTACCGCAGATCGAACAATCGGTTCATTATTGGGATTTAGTAAGAGAAAGTTAAAAGGAGGAGAAGAGAACAATTCGGACCTGCCTATCAATATAACAAGAGTCAATGCTATACGTATTGAATGTAATATCGTGGGTGGATCATACATTAATAATGCACCAGCACACACCCTTCATGAGTTTTCGCTAAATGGTAGCCCCGGATATAAATTAGATGAAATTCCCAAAAATGTCATCTATTTGCCAGTAACCACCCGACAGATCAGTTCAATAGCTGTTAAAGTCATTGATCAAAACGGTGATCTAGTAAATTTTCGTGGAGAAACCATTACACTTAGGCTTCATTTAAAACCCAAGGACCAATGATTGTTTACAATAAAAACAACGCAAAATCAACACCCTTCATCACTGTAACACAATCAGTCACACGACCAACAACAACAACAGTGATTAAGAGGGAACCGTTGCAAAAAAGAAAAAAATTAACTGCATTCAATAGGGAATATTTGAAATCATTGGGTTTCCAGCTGCTGCTACCAAAATAAACCTAAATCATGAGTGAAATATTAAATGTATTACAAAAGCCCATCTATGATGAAAGCATCATAAAAAAGGAATACCATAGCTACACACCATATTTGCAAACGTTTAAAAATAATGATGAAATAAGAATCGCGATTCAGAATCAAGATCTATACGTACTGCCTAGTGATAGTTATATTTATATCGAGGGAATTGTAACACTCGACAACGGAACAATATCACATAATATAAAATTTAAAAACAATTGTGTAGCATTTCTCTTTGATGAGATCCGATATGAAATCAATGGAATTGAAGTAGACCGTACACGATATCTAGGAGTGACCACAACGATTAAAAATTATGTCTCCCTCAATATGAATGAAAGTCAAATGTTGAAAAATGCTGGATGGTCTGTAGGGGAAGACTTTGAACTAGAGAACGGATATTTCAATTTTTGCGTGCCACTCAAAATGCTTTTGGGCTTTGCCGAGGACTTTAATAAGATTGTATTGAACTCTAAGCATGAGCTCATATTATTGCGTTCAAAATCTGATCAGGATTCATTCTTTTCAACTGATGTCAAGGAAAAAATTAAACTAAACATTATCAATATTACATGGAAAATGCCCCATATACAACTGGCTGATTTTTCAAAATTGGAAATTCTCAAAACAATGAACAGTGGACAACGCCTAACAATGTCTTTTCGAAGTTGGGACTGTCACTACAACCCTGTACTATCACAGGGACTACACAATTTGTGGAATGTGAAACTTTCACCGCAAAGCGAGAGACCACGGTTTATTTTAATTGTCTTTCAGTCTGCCAATGTATTTCAGCACTGTGATTTGAGTAATATTAAAGTGCATCTTAACTCTGATTCATACCCGTACGATGATCTCAATCTAAAATTTGATCGAAATCGGTACGCTATATTGTATGACATGTATATGAAATTTCAGCAGGGCTATTACATGCGTGAACCTCAACCAATTTTATCACGTGACAAATTTAAGGAAAACGCTCCAATCATTGTTATCGATGTGACACATCAAAACGAGGCTGTTAAAACGGGTCCCCTGGATATTAGAGTGGAATTTCACACAACAAAGAATATACCAGATAAGACTTGTGCATATTGTGTACTTATACATGATCGTCTGGTTGAGTATACACCGCTTACCAATGAAATAAAAAGAATTATTTAAAGAAAGAATTATGTAAAGGAATTTCATTAGATAGTTTGTGGTGAGAGCGTAAGCACACATCTAAAATTTATAATGGTGGAGGGTGTTTTTATCACAATGGATGTCCAGGGCTTCAACATTGAGCCCAACACTTTCATCTACAAAGAAGTGGCTATAACATTCAACAACAAGGAGCATCAACATTTTCTAATCGAACCACCATTTCCATATAACGACCTATCTGCAGCCTCCAAGAAACGTGTCAATTGGTTGGGGCGGAACCAACACAAACTGATGTGGCATGAAGGTTCTGTCACATACAACAGTGTACAGAGCTTCATAAAAGAAAACATTCGAGTAACAACTCCCATATACGTAAAGGGAAAGGAGAAGATTTCATGGATTAAACGAATGCTTGACGACCCTTGGTATATGGTGTTAAACGTGGAGCAGTTTGAAGAAGATTGCGAAAATTTGAAATCCCTACGAACAAATTGCATGCACCCAAAATGTGAAAACCATTATGGTGATGATTGCTGCTGCGCCCTTCAAAACAGTTTTATTATAAGAAATTTAGTTCAGAGGAAAATAAATAACGAATAATTATATATTGTAAAGAATGTTTTTTTTTTATTTATCTTCTTTTTTTGAAATTTTGATCTGTGATGATCTGCCCAGCGGACCAACATAGGTCAATGTGAAATCTTGTTCACATATAGCATTCCTTATCTCCTCCGACATGTTGCTGTAACGGTCCGGAAGAAACACCTATAGAAGAAAAAAGAGTAAGTATCTATTTACATTTTTTTCGTTTTAGGTAGGTACTTACTTGAAAATCACTGAAAATGCAAAGCATTTTCTTACCGAACTTGGTTGTACAGACTTTAACCTGCTCGATTTCGTACGGTTGCCCTTTGATCAAACTTGATAGCTTCACTGTATCCTTGAAGCTACCCTGCTCGATGTTGTTTAATTCTTCGTTGATGTCCATGTTACTGCTGACTATCGCATGAAATTCACTCTATTTATATCATCACAAACCTACCATCAAATTAAATAACAACTAATATTTCTAACAACAAACCACAGATAATATTTTTTTTTCCTGTGCATATTTCCGTAAATCCTTTTTCCCATATTTATTTTAGCACGATAAGACTTTCAACGCAGTGCAGAACATTGCAAACCACAGTTGGAACATTCAGCTGTCAATCAAACTCAGAAGCAATACCCTCGCTGTTAATCAAACTCAAGAGCCCAGAAGCAATACCCTCATTGAAAAACCGCTAGATAAGGATAAATTTTTGGTGGTATTAAATTTTTACCCAATTCCCATGACTTTCTGGTATAAAAACTCGTTGAAAACTATGCAAAACATTACTTCAACAGAATACATCCAGGAATTCAGTCATGGAAGCAATTATTAACTTAATCAACAATGATGTAAAATACATCACTGAGGCCTGCTGGGAGTTCAGCGGGTTGCTGAAAGAACTGGAGGATACCATGAAGGAGCTTCAACGTACGAGAAGCTGGTTGCAGTTGAAAGCTGCCATTCATTTGCTGGCAGCATTAAATGCCAGAGCCAGGGGAGGTGATTTCGTTCAAAACGAAATCAATCCCATTTTATTAAGTTTTTTAGAACTTAGATAAATAAAAAAACCCAAAAATATTTTAAAAAAAAATCATTTGTTTTATTTTTAAAAAAAAACTTTTCAGATTGAATTTGTTGTTGTTGCTGTTGATTGTCTGGACGATTTTTTCTTTATTCATCCTTCCCCCGTTTGGTTGCTGTTCCAATTTTTTCGTTCTCATTTCATTTCACAATCTATGAAATTGTCATATCATATGTTTGCTTATACTTTTTCACATCAATCAATTCGACATCGGAACGGAACGTCGTGTCTTGTGATGTAAATATTTCAATTTCACCATTACTCGTAATTCTTTCACTGGAATATTCACGATATTCATAACAATTTATGGCGAGTGTACGTCTCTTATAATTACTATCGTAAGAGCACCGTATTGTTAGATCCAACTGATCGTATTCTAACTTAAAATGTCTGTAAAAAATATTTTCACTTTCAATTATTCCCTGGATATCCTTTTCTTTTTTCAGCAAATCTTGCCTGAATGCCTCTATGGCCTCTTCGACAGTAAAATATTGTTTTACAGGTTCTTCTGTTGTTGTTGTTGCTGTGCCATTATTTTGTTGATCATTTTGTATGATCTCATTGATCTTCATCAATTGAAAGGACAAATCAATTTTTAAAGTATCATTACTAGGTAGCAGCAAAGAAAATTCCAAATTTCCTTTATTATTAGTACCAGCTGATAGATTTAACGGTATTGGGTTAGCTTGGAATAAACCCCATGATACGGAGATTAACAGAAAGAAGAATTTATACATTTTGTTTGATTTGATATAGAGATCGACACACCACACCACTGAAAAGTCAAATGGAAACTAAATCAATATTCTTTGAATTAACTCTTTTTATTTATTCTGCTATATAGTGACATTATTTTTTTTGTTTGCATTATTCTACTTTTTAACATGTAACATCCACAAGTGTCGGGTCCCACTTCACATGTATCCGATGACCAGCTGCATGTTGAATAATGGCATCCATATTTAGAATTAACAATAGAAGCAGGAGCGTATTCACATAATTTAATATAACAATTTAAAATCTCCCTGTAGTGATCATCCAACAAATTTTCCTTGTGATCTATTAAAAAGTCAGGAATTAGTTTCATAAGCTGTTCACGACCTGTATCCACCATCTTTTTTGAGCGCTTTATATTTTATATCTTCCTTATCAATATCATTAAATACACACAGCTCATTAAAACTACTCGTTATTCTCAAGGGATGAAAACCATCGGTTGTCACTCCTAATATGGTTATTGAACCACCGAATACTTCAATTTTTAAATGTTCGTTTACAGTAAATTGATACGGTACTGATGTTAGATTCCCAGGTACTGGATCTCCTCTGCACATTTTCATCAACAAACATTTACTACCATCTTCTGGCGTTAGATGAACTGATAAACTAGAATCAATTACGTCTACTCTTACAATTTTAAAATATTTCCACGATGTATGACAAATGCAATATTTATCACCCGATTTTATCGTTTGAACCCAAAACATTGACTTCTCTTTTTTTTAAACACGTACGCAACATGTACTCCCATTGGAAGACAGCGAAAGACAACCACAATTTTTACTACTCGTCTTGATCAAAGGGCAACCAAATCATTTCTTACAATTAATCAAACTATAATGAGAACAATTCTATTTATAGAATAAATGTATGCACAACATGAATAGACACGCAAAACGTTGACCTCCATTTACTAAATCCCAAAATAACTCCCATATGAAACGTTATCTTTCGACCCCCCGAAAATTCATTACCAATGCCATGATAAAAATAAAACATAAACAACTTAACCGCAATTGGAACATCAAAACCACAATTGGAACACTCACGTGCCAATCACACTCTAAAACCGCAATTGGAACATCAAAACCACAACATTTTAACCACAATTGGGTGACTCACCGCAGGGTGGCAAATTTTGCCACTCTAGTGGTCCCAGAACCTACCTATCCTATCTACTGACGCTCTTCTCTTTACAATTCAAAGGTCCAGCTGTGCGAAGGCAACCCCTTTATGATTTTGTATTTTTCGGTTTTCCTTTGATATTTTCTAGATTGAACACATAATCAGACAGTGTGCGTTATTTTTAGCTGAGGAAATGTGCTTATACAAAGTGGTGTCCTAAGACCATGGTTTGCGTTGGGGGACTATCAAAGCATCTAATGGTTACGAATGTATTTTGCTTTTATCTCAAATTCAATTAAATGTGATTATTTGAATGGTAGCGTTCGGAATGAAGTGGTTCTCAATATCTTTATTGGCGATAATAAGATAACTTTATTTAAAGGTAATAAGCGGAAGGTTTTTTCTTCAAGCGGAACACGATTCGTCTGATAAAAGGACAATTCGATTGTGCTTGTGGTTATAGGTAGTATACATATCCAACGCGTTGTTTTGCATCCGACTTCAAGTGCGTGATTGGAGACGGAAGTATCCATTCATGTAATCAAATCTAAATTGTCCGGCTCTGTTTTACCTTGTATTAATTTAGCTGTAGCTTCCCTACTAACAATTAAGATTTTGTACTGATTATGCTTAAAAGACGAAAAACTAACCTGTTAAGCTCTTGCACGGCAGTACAGATCCATCATTTTTGGGCGGTCTCAATCTTCTTGAGGCCAGGTACAAAGTACAATGTTGTTGCTAAAAAATAACTAAAACGATTTGAACAAGACACATTCAAGTATTCCTTACTAATTGACCTACATCTACACAGCGTAACAAAAATATGAGTATACCCTCCGACTGCCAAATAGTTAGGTACTATACTTGAATGTGTTTTGTTCATATCTTTTATTTTTTTCGCTCAGTCGTGTTTTTTGGTTTATTGAATTATTTTTTTTCTTTTATCTTATTATCCTATGACACTCCGGGGAAGAATACGAATCTATGGGCTTCTCATTTTTCAAAATCGGTCAATTCGTTTATGCTACAAGGCGTCACGTAGGAACGGACATAGGATACGCGCGAACAAATTATCCTCCCAGTATCCAGTCGGGTAAAAACTAATATAAACTTGTTTTTTTTAATGGAATTTAAACAGTAATTTTAAACAGTAGGTTTAGGCAAAAGTGACTAACAAAAGACCTGCAAGGGGTGTTCACTTTGCTTGTTGAGAGTTTCCACTGCCTCTATAACATAATTGACGAAAATTAAAACTTAATACCACATTAATAAAGAAATCATTGTTTTAGCTTTTTAGACTTGAGAAATACATATGAATCTAAAATTTAATTCTTCCTACTCGTTGAACCAATTGGAGCTTCTGATGAAGCGTTTGAGATTTCGGATGTCTGTGTTTTTTTAGATCGTTCAGATCACTATAGTAGAACGCCCCAAATGGAGTTGTCGTCTTTGTCAGAGGGCCGGACAAGTATAGAGGGGATGGAGAATAGTTTCTTCCTCCTCCTCATCAAGACAGCATCTTTAAAAATCGTTTTAAAATACGCCAGGCCTTGTTGCATGTCTGCCTATGAGACAGTGTCCTTTGTTTACACCTATTGTAGCACTGATATGCTTCCTATCAGAGGAGATCAAGTATCTAGAACGTTTTAGATCCAGCTTTGGCCAGATCTGTTTCGTCACTACACATGTCGAGCCGGTTGTCCGTGTTGCATACGTAAATATGCCTACCTTTACTCTAATTCAAATTACTTCTTCTCGCATTGCACATTTCGCAGATCTTCCCACGATACAATAAATTTATATCGTGTCCTATTTGCATGTCTCGCTTTTCTATCATAATCCAAATTACCCGCATACGTGGGTCTGTCTACCTTTTACTTATCCTAATTCAAATTACCCGAGTGATCTCGTCACTGCCAGCGTTCTCAAATGTATCACCTATCACCTTCAGCGTACATCCACAAAATTAAGTTCGGAGGCAGGGTAGACAATTAAAACGATCAGTTGAAAAATTGACGCGCTAGGGGAAAAAATTAGAAACTTTAAGGGAGCAAGTGACTCTTTATTGCTGACGATAAGAGCGCACCTATGGAGACCTCCTTGCTCCTTGCTTTACAACTTTCCAGTTGTGAGGCGGAAGTGAAGGATTGTTCAGTCTGATGATTTCGTGAATCTTTTCACTTGAGGAGGGTTCGGCTGGGATCCAGGTACGAGTTCTAGGTCGGCTTGGGACATCCTCCCTTGCTATACAACGTCGAGTTTCGCACCCGGCCAAACTTCTCCCAGTCTGCTTATACAAACCTGTAGAGATCGCATACATTAGGTCTTTTAGGAGCCGGCGCGGTCCCCTCTAATGATCTCTGGCGCTTGGACGTCAGTCCTTGCTAGTCGTTTGTGGATCTTTTCGTTGATCATTTCGTAGGAATGATTCCGCCCATTCAACATTGCTGTTTTGCTCAGCGGTCCTATCTGCCTTCAAATTTTCTCCGAAGATCTTAAGGATATTGACAGCATAACGGCGTTTTCCATGCGCCTGTCCCACTGGGAGACGCTTGAGTGGTCTTGCATACTTTTGAACAAGTAGCAGTCGATCATGTATGCTCACAATTCTCACCACTGCTAGGATGTGTACAATCTTTTTTCTGCACGCTACAGCTGCTCGCAGTGGATGAATCCTGAATTGTCACAATTTTTCCACCGCGAAGTCGCCGAACTACTGCCCGGTTTTAGAGGAGAACCGGTCTCATTTTTTTGTTTTGTTAAAACTTTGATTTTTTTTTCATATTTCTACCCACGAGTAGCGGAGAATTAAGATCCGTCTGTTCTGATCCGCATTACACAGATAGGACAAGCTTATCCGGAGGTCGCCAGGTATCTAGATACTCCGTATTCGACTTGAGCTATTTTTAAAACTGGGCCCTCAGCCAGGTTGATATGCAGCACGGGTCGTATGACACCCTTATCCGGCCCAGGCGGAAAAAGGATGGGATAAGAAATAGAAATTGTAGGAATATAATGGTAGGAATGAGACAAGAAACGAGGGAGGGGAGAGGAGAGCACCTTGTAGTTTCGTGGTTCATCTGGAGAAAATTCTCGAGAGTCTTAACCATTACTCAGCCCCGACAACTCGTCAAGTTCAGCGCTCGGTGGTGGGAGAATTGCTTAAAAAATTAATAATTTTAAAGAATTTTGTCCTTCTTCGCCGAGTTAAAAATATGGCTGCCGAAATGAGCCAATATTTCATACCTTTATCTTACTTACAGTTGTTAAAGGTTTTATGAAGACATATTTACCGGCTTTAAATAGACTTTCACCCGTAAAGCTGGATTGAGATGACCCAGATTTTACAGAAGATTTTCTTAGTTGGTCCGGAAGGGGCTCTACCTCTCAATTGTCAAACAGCGATTGGAAAGGGTTATTCAGAATTTATTTATCATAGCTCTTGTTGATAATATAAATGTAAAATGCACGTTGTGGGCTTGTGCCGATAGAAGAGTCGGCAGTCACAACAAAAGCAAATACTTTAAGGATATACTAACGATTTTTATAGGAAAAGTCGAAAGGAATTGCAATTGGGAGAAATACCTCTGTCCTGAAATAGAACATACTATGTTGTGGCTCATGCGCATTTAACTAGAGGCTTATATCAACGCCTGGGAAATTTATTTGCTGAGTCAAAAACATAATTGGTCAATTTTTTTGTTTTCGAAATTCGAGTAGAGAAAAAGCCTTTTATTACATCTGATACAAAGGTTTTTATTCTACAAAATAAAAACAAAATTTGAGGCATTTCCTTTCTTTAGAGAGCACGTTGTACCATAAACGTATGCCCTGATTATGGTTGGATTTCTAATTTCTTAGTCGACCTGATCCATAAAATTAAATTGTATTTAGATTCACATCAGAAATAGCTCTGTTGGAATGACGAATGGAAGCATTTCTTGCATATATATTCAAATCTCGAGCTATATAGTTTTCTTGGTTAACAGACACGTCTAAATCTGAATCGTCACAGTTTTCTATATCTATATTAAATTGATAATAATATTTGACACTAAAATAAAACATTAATACGATAATCCGTAGTATTTGTTGCTTATTTTAACATAAGTTTCTACATAAAGCTAAGTTACCTATTTTTTTTCGACTTCGCCAGTTATGGTCATTAACACGACCCGAATAGAATAGGAGAAAATACAAAATTTATTTGTTCAGAGTTTCCGCTTATGACCTTTATTCAAAACGAACTCAACTACAATGATTTTTACATGGATTTTTATAATTATGTTCTTAAGTGTTGCTCAAACCCACAAAGAACGGATTTATTTATGACTGAAAGAAATGAAATACGAGTTTATTTTATTGCAGAAAATAACGTAATGTAAGGTTAAGGGAATGTGAACAGAAATGTGATATTATTTTAAGTGTGCTGATGGGTATGTAACTCGTGCAAGTGGAAGGGGATCTCAACCAACTTGGAGTGCGCAACTGTAGGCAGTTAGCCAAGGATCGCGCTAACAGGAGAGGCGTATTTTGGTTGAGGCCCAGGTCCACCCCGAACTGTAGCTAAGTAAATCAGTAGGGGTCGGCTAAAAAAGGGAATGAAATAACAAGGTCTCATACAACAGTAGGTACACATAAAATTCACGTAAATCGCCTTTTACTGTGAAAGAGTATCGACATTCGCTTTCACACTTTGCTTACTAGCTACTAAAAAGCGATTCTCGCTCAGTAAGTGAAACTATCTTGGTGAATTCAATATTGCACACTGTGTTAGTTAGCAGCCCGATTCTACCGTCTTGAGTCCACACAAGTCACAAGCTCTTGTGAGGTTGATTTCTTGTGAGGTTTGTTGTGATTCGATAACTTTTTCCGAATACTACAATAACACTCACAAAAAAACTCACTTAAAGTTCACCTCAGCATGGTTACTTTCAAAAATTGGCACAACATTTTCCATAAAAGTCCAAACTCCTCACGAAGTTATTAAAAATATAATCAATAAAATTTGTTTGGGCAAAATACGCTAAATATGAACACAGAAATGTTTTAGAACTGAAGGATACAAATTGTTGACGACATTTGTCACAAATCAAATCCCCACATTATTCAAATTTTTTTTAAACAAATATGTACGTATTTTTCCCGAAATGGTTATAAATGTGGCATAAAATGCCATGTTCAGGTCATAAAGAGTGTGGAAATAGGGAACCAGGACCGTTAAATGCAATAATGATTGTCACTTGTGAACCGTTATGACGGGTTTTGAATTTTGTGACCGGCTCCATAGGAGATGAGATTTCTCACCACCCTGATTATAGGTAATTTTAGGTTAAGTAGCTGAGGTAGTTTTAATTAGTTCTAAAAAAACAATAATAAGGAATTCAGGTTTTCTAAAGTTTCTTCAAAACTAAAAAAGAAAACAAATCATAGAAATAGATAGATTTAAGGCCGAAAGGCAATAATTTTAAGGATATTGATAAGTTTAGATCGCTCGCTTAGAGCCAGTAAGCTAGAATAAGTTAAATGTTAATTTTAAATTAGATTTAATCGTTTTTGTCTAGTATGTGAGTTTGACAAAAAGTAGTAAATAAAAAATTAATTTTTTAAAAGATCACAAATTCGATTGTTTTTGTTTTTGACTTGTGAGGCTGAGTGAGGTTTGCCAAAACCGGGCAGTAGGTTCTCAAATTTCAAACTCTCACTAAAAACATTCACTTGAAAATGAGAGCATGGAAAAAAATTATTCATATGAAAATTTTTGAAGTTAGGTTTCACATTTTCGTACAATGAGAATCGAAATTGCGGTGAAAGAGTGAAAACATTTTCGTTTCACTTTTTCACAGAACGAGAACTAACCCCAAGTATTAGGTGTCCCTATTAGTTGGAACGTATTTGCAGAAGACGACAAGTTTCCCTGTGTTAAACAACTTCTATATCTCATATCTCATGTCACCTTCCATTCTAGTACTGTTCCTATGGTGTAATTTTTGAGGTAGTTTAATGTGGTTAGTGGCTTAGTGGTTAGTGTGTAGGACTACTAAGCGAGGGGTCCCAGGTTCGAATCCCGCAAAAACCCAAATTCCAGCTTGGGGTTTTTTCCACTGCGCCACCTCTCGCGAACGTCTGACAAACATCCGAGAGTATAACTGTCTTAAGAGCTTCTCAATTAGCCGTTTGGAATCGGCATAAAATTGTAGATCCCTTCCATTCGTTCCAAAAATAAAACTCACACAAACCGAATGTTTGCGAGAAGCTAGGCCTTGGGTCCCTACGGACCTGTTGCGCCAACTATATATATATAATGTCAGCTGGTCAGCTTGCCCATTATTTCGAGCTATACAGAATGTTGCCATTGATGAATATATAATTATTTAATTATGACAATGACAATTTGAAATACAAAACAAATTCGTTTGATATCGATCGATGGTGGCTAGATATCAACGCGTTTTTCAATCTACTGTACAGTAAATGATCTTTTGAGGAAAATAATGTGGACAAATTGTCCTTGTATTAGTTCTCGATTAATCAAAACATCTTTTCTCTGGGTAGGGTCAATGGCACCATTTTTCATATAATAAGTGTTTCTCGCGTTTCCTTTCGAAAGGTTTCAAGGGGGAAAAGTTGCAGAAACGATATAACGTCGAATGGGTATGCGGAAAGCATTTCGCATAAACTATTTCCACACAAATATTTGATTTATTCTGCTGTTGGCTTTCCAAACGTTTTCGACGTCCTTACGTATACTCGCGGTTGAAATTCTTTTCCGGACAGGATTAGAGAAACTTTAAAGTATGGGCCCCAATTGGTACAAGGAAGGAAAATACTGAAAACTGTAAAAATGTTTCCGAAATTGTTTCTATTGTATTGCTGCGGTGGTATTGACAGATTGTGGTGCATTTGTCAGTATTTCCAGTTGATGGCCTTTGGAAAATCAACGCCCTACCATCCCACCAATTGTAAGTAGCTGTATCTGAAATTCAACGTGAAAGCAGTTCCCCTAGAACGAAGACTCATATAGGTAGGTACTCATCCGTTTAGTATCGCTGATCCTTCGATAACTAATTCGAAGCGTTCAAGTCGTGCTATTCTTTCGGGTGGATTATTGACTTTTGGTATACTTCTGTATCTAGTGCCCAATGTTCATGAGGGAAGGAAACAACAATTGGAGGCAAGAGCTACATATATATTTTGTGTGGAAATTGTTATTTTCTTTTTATGATAATTTATACATGAGTGCCATTAGCTTTGACTGTTATCGCCTGTGGGCTGGGATGAATGTATTTATAAAACCGATAGAATTGATTGCGTTATTGGCTGAGGGGCCAAGAAGTTGTCATTTCTTTTGTCATCAGCATGTTCAGGGGCGTCTGTGATTGTATATTATTTATATTGTAGATTTGCAGATTATTTGATTTCAATGGATATGATTGAAATATGGGATGTTCTTCACGATAATGTGTACTGTCACAGAAAATGTCAAAAACCGCAGAAAATATTCATTATTTTATTGCTTTTAATAGAAGTTATATATCATCAATGGCCCATTGAATATCAACTATAAACTTAAGCTGACTAAAGAGGCAAATAGCGTTTTGTTAGATTTCTTAAGAAGATTTTCTGCACACAACTAAAATTTGCCCCATTATTTATCAGTTTGTATACCTAATAATAATATTTCAAGATATGATATTTTCCTTTTGCCTTCATTCGATGCACACTCACCACATCCATAGTCGTTGCCTACCGTATACTTTTGACTTAAAATCAAATTTACTTGAATACAATAATTAATAACGAATTTATTGTAGTATTAATCCGAGTGAAGATTTTACTTGAAAAGCCCTTGATAAGCATTTATAAGGGCTGTTATTTCGCATAATACAATTTTGATCGTCCTTGTGTTTCAGAATTGTGCATCACCGAATACACCTCTCATTTGCTCTTCTTCTTCTTCTTTGATGAAGCACATCTCTTAGGCCCGTTTGGTGATATTTCTCATAGCGATTTACGTTCTACTTAAATATTTTATGGGCTACTTTTTCTATCTCAAAGACTGTTGCATAAGGTTTTAAGGGGAACTTAAATCGCTATGAGTAGTATCAGCAAACGGGCCTTAAAGTCTTATGATCTACGGGAAAACGGCGCATTGCATACGCATAAATCTATTGACTGAAGCAGTTCGCAGTAATAACCTTGAACAAACAAAGCCCATCTGTTAAGCACTCAACATTAGCGAAAACTTCTTGCCGAAATAATTGGCTTCAGCTAGTGACGTTTGCGTAACATTGAAAATAGCGTGAAGAGCATTGAGGGGCACTATGCCCAAATTTGATTGATGCCCTTATTGGGGCATCACCAAATTAAACAGTGCAACAGAAAAATAGGTGTGAGTTATCTTGCTTTCGCTAGTAATATGGAAATCAACGTGCTCTGTTCACCTGACATTTTTCTTGAGGTTCGCCTTTCCTCGGGTTGGGCTTGGCAATCCAAATTGATTAGAACAGCCTCCATACCATAACTGGTGCAGCCCCATCATTTGAGGTTGGATTCGTGGGGGCTGTGGTTTATTCGGAATGGGTTACCCATGAAATCCCGAATCACAAAATACCGACTACAAATGCCCGCGACACAAAATCCCGACATGTCGACACACTTGAAAAGACACTCTCGTTATCACTTTGTTCACCAGAAGAGAACATTTGCAATTAAAAGTTGAATTTTATAAATACCAATTTAAAACTAGCACATGTAAAATTTATAACACTTTGCCGACGACGACGACAGCTCACAACAACAAGGCGGTACGATCGGCCCGAAGGCCGCTGTTGTTGTGAATTTTGGTAGGGGCGAAACCCCCATTTATTTGGCTTAATACAAGCTATTACAATAACTTTAAACTAAGACTTAGAACTAGACACTTAGACTTATAACTATTATGTATAGTTAGGGCTTGGAGTGAAGGAGGCTGAGTTTAGTGGAGAGTGTGCTGTGGTTGAAATCAAAAATGGAAATGTTTGAGTTTACCTTCCGGAGCATACGGGAAATCGGTTCGTTGGATCCGTAGAGCGTGCGGTGGGTCGGTAGGTAGAAAAGGCAAGGGTTTCTTAGGTTTCGAGGGTTTGTATTCAAGAAGATGGAGTTGTACAGAGACGGGCAATCGATAGAGCCTGATAGGAGTCGATGAATGAAAAGAATGTCTGCAGCATCCCTGCGATCCTCAAGGCTATTCAAGTTAATAAGTTTGAGGCGGTCTAAATAGGGGGGAAGAATTAAGGGATCGTTCCAAGAAAGACCTCGGAGCGCAAATCGAAGAAAACGTCTTTGTACGTTTTCGATTCTACTTATATGAACTTGATGAAATGGTGACCACGTTTGGCTTGCGTATTCGAGGAGGGGGCGTTCAAAAGTGGTGTAAGGAGATCTAGTCACATAGGGGTCGGAGAATTCCTTTGCCCACCGTTTAATGAATCCAAGGGATGAATTGGCCTTGCGAATTATTTCATCTATATGCGAACGGAAATTAAGCTCATGGTCGTATAATACGCCAAGGTCACGAAGAGACTATACGATGGGTATAGGCTGGTCATTAAGTAGGTAAAGACGGGGAGGAGATTTTTTGATCTTCCGGGATAAGGTGATAGATTGGCATTTAGAAATATTGAGCTCCAGGCAAGAGTAGCGGACCTAGGGACTGCTTTGAGGTACACCAGAGGTTGCCATGAATGAGGCGGATAGGACGGACCTGAAGCGAACACTATAGTTAAAAACGGTTTTCCAAATACGAGGAAATCCATTTCAACAGTATTGGTTCAAAGCCGAGTGCAGACAGTTTGAAAATAATTAAATTATGCGATATCTTATCAAAAGCTTTACTAAAATCAGTTGCAATAACATCAACTTCTTTACCACTTTCTAAGGCCGACAGTGCAGAAGACACGAATTCAACGAGGCTAGTTGTAGTCGATCTACCTTTAAGAAAGCCGTGTTGGTTAGGAGAAATGATAGATTTGCATTGAAAGCTTAAGGATTCGTACAAGATACTTTCGAGGAGTTTGGGTATGTGCGAAAGTTTGGCTATTGGGCGGTAATTGTTAATCTCGCTCTTTGATCCCTTTTTATGAATCGGTGTGATGAAGGAGGACTTCCATATCTGAGGAAAGTCGCCTTGGGAAAGCGAGAGCTGGAAGGGGTTCGAAAGGGGGTGGGAGAGAACAAGGGAACACTTCTTGAGAAAAATAGCGGGAATACCATCTGGGCCAGGTGAATATTCGTCATTAAGTTTTTGTAATTTATTTTCAATTACAGTAGGTTCAAAAGTTTGAGAGAGGAAGGGGCCAATGGAATAGTTGAGAAGGTACTTGAAATAAAAAGGATCCGGTAAAAGGAGCTGTCAGCAAAAGATTGTTTAAAAAAGCTTGCAAAAAAATTAGCAATGGAGTGTGGATCACTTGAAGCTATGTTTTCGTAAGATAGTGATGGAGGGTAACCGTCGGATTTTTTCTTGTAATTGACAAACCGGAAAAAAGATTTAGGGTCGCTTAAAAGATTCGCTTGGGCATCATTTATATATCGTTGATAGAGCGAGTTATAGGCCTGAGAGAATTGCAGGTAGGAGCCGAGATAGTTGGAATAGTTAGAAGAAGACCTGTTTCGAAGGAAAGTTGACCATAACTTGTTTCTCTTGTTGCGTAACGACCGGAGGCTTCGATTATACCATGGGGGGGGATGTAGAAGAGAGGGGTTTTGGTCGAGAAATAGGAACGAAAAGGGAGATAGAATTTTGATAATTTGATAATTTTGAGGAAATTGGATTTGTGAAAATCATAACAAGGGGGGCTTGCGGGCAGTGTTGGCTGTATAGGATGGTCGTGAAAAAAAGAAAGAAGAAGTGGAGGGTGAAGTCTATCCATAGTCGAAAGAAGAAGGGGAGAAAGCGAGACAGAGGAGTTGATCGGGTCAGAGATGAATATTAGGTCTAACTGCCTATCCATATAGTTAGTGATGCCGCTAACTTGGCTTAGATTTGAGTCGGTAAGTCGATCAATGAAGAGACATTCTTTGATTGAGTTGGGATTTGACGCAATGAAAAACGATTCATCATCAGATAAAACCCAATGCAGTTGAGGCAAATTGAAATTTCGTCTGAAGAGTCAGATAACTCTATTACTTCATCGATCGCATTGACAGCATGTTGGTAGGATTCTATAGGTTTGGCCGGTAGGATGTAAAAACACATAACGTACAGGGACCTATGGGGGAGTGTTATTTTTATTGAAACAAGGTCTAGTTTTGAAGAAGAGGAAATAGCAAGGGGAGATGAGTCAAGGCTATTGTGAACGGCTAGTAGAACGCCTCGACATGGGGAGTCATCCGCTGGGCGTGCAAGATCGTCGTCTCGAAAGACATTGAAAGAAGGGGGAAATAACTCTTGGTTCTTTATGTCAGGAATTAGGTTGGTTTCAGTTAAGGCATATATATCGAATGGAAGAGCATGAGATTGGCCCAGAACTGCACTGGTTTTAGAGCGCAGACCTCTTACATTCTGGTAATAAAAAGTAAGAGGAATTTTATTCGGAGATGATGGGTGAGGTGGTGGCGGGAGAGGCACGTTAGGGACGAAAAAAATGTGTTGTGGTCAGCGCGACTCCGTTGGAGGTGTGATATTCTTTTGGAGTGAACAAAGTTTCCAAATGCGGTAAGGTCTTCCAGTACTTTTTGTGGAGATATATTGAAAGACTCGTGGAACTTTGTGTAAATGTTCCTTAGACTGGTAAGGTCGGTAGGTAGACCTTCCTGCTGGATTGAAACCATGACGCTAGTTTTTGTCTTACCCTCGTAGCAAACAGAGTCAGATTTGTCATGGAGATATGCAAGAAAGAGCCGAGTATTCTCGTATGTCTTTTTTTCTCTAAGCCTAGAGAGCGCATATCGACATTCGGTGGAATCAAACGTTTGCTGGGTTAGTTTAACATGAGGTGGGAAAAGGGGATCGAGAAATGTTGGGGAAGGAATAGACGAAGACGAAGTAGATGAAGAGGGTTTGGCTGAGGTATTGCATAAGTCATTAGATGTATTAGATGAGGGATTTATAAAATGGGAACTAATGAAATTGGGGTACTTAGCACCAGTCGTTAAATCAAAATTCGGGAAAGAATTATTAGTCGAGGGTGATATAGTAGATGGGGTAGAGGAGATAGTGTTAGATGTTGGAGTAAGATGGCTTAGGAATATTTAAAGAACAAGATGGTGGGTTGTTAGGGATATGGGTGGGAAGGGCAAAATTAGGAAAAAGATTGGTTTTTAGGCTCCAATTCGGGTCAGGTTTAGGACGGGAATTGGGAACCGGTCTTGGTTTCTTATTACTAGGCTTAATATTATTGTTGGAGGGGACAGATTTTGATGACTTATTACTATGAGCGTTGGAAGGCTTTTCCGCCCACTTACATATACTAATCTTGCCGAGGTTGAGAATATCTCCAGCAGACCTTAGGAATAACCATTCATACTTAGTGGGGAGGTCTAGTTTAAATTTGCGATTACTTTTATGGTTAAACATTCTGCAATTGCTGATAGTGATGCCAAATCTTTTAGTGAAAAATGTTTTAATCCAAGAGATATCTGCATATTGGGGGGCTCCTTTGATGAAGAGGGTGGTAAGGTTTTCAGATTCCAGCTTATCCAGTCTGCTTTGCCAGTCGGAGTGTGTCCATGTAGTACCAAAATGTTTAATAAGCCTACGTGGAGCGACAGTTGGAGGAGCAGGCAAAGTAACGGGTGCAGAAGATAATGAGATCGTGGGAATAGCAGGCGATGTGGGCGGTAATAGTAAGGGCACTGTTGATGATGTTTGATGATGATGAGCTGTCGTCGTCGTCGGCAAAGTGTTATAAATTTTACATGTGCTAATTTTAAATTGGTATTCATAAAATTTAGCCATGCACTAGTTGAAAAAATATGCGTTACTGGCGCTGTTGGTCGTTGAAGGAGAAATTTGACGACTTTATTACCTTTTCCTCCTTTCGAATTCCCGGAACTTTCTTCAAATCCTGTGCTGCTGTCTGCAGAAGTTTTGTAATTAGAATCTCCTTCGGATCTACAAGAGACGAAGTCATAAAAGTTGACCTGTATGTCGCTTGTTTCCACCACCGCTCCTTTGGAATCCCACAGATCTTCGAGAAGTTGTAAATATCGAGTTTGATTACTCGGTACCCACATTCTCCCGGCGTGCTCCATGTAGCAAAGATATCTCCGTCCCTTTTGGAGATACTTTGTGATATTGACCCAGTGTTCGAGGCTGAAATCGAATGAAGAAATAACTCGTCTAGAATACCTCCGTCCGAAATACGAACACTTTTTGATGTACTCGGTGAATCCACATCTACAGCTAGAGTTGGAGTATGAGCAATCATGGATGACGTGGAAGTGGTCGTCATGGTGGGCAATACACAAGCAGCTTCCGGTAAAACTTCGATATAGGTGTCCAGAATCCAGTCTGATTCGTCCATCGTCATGGAGCGATCCGTAAACGTCGTGAAGAATTCGTTTTCGCAAAGGCCTTTGACGAAATCCTAAAATTATACAAATTATTTAGTTTAAATTACAAGAAAATAAAAATTTACTTACCCGTAGAGAACAAGTTTTTACATCTATCCCCAGGCATTGAAGGCTTTCTATGGTAAACGAAATTCCTTGTTGCATCTCGAATGTAGTCTTCTTCGTGCCGAATTTCTTCTGTTTCATCGCTGCTTTTACAATTAGTTTCATTGCACTCCCATCATACGCTCTGGGGCAGTACGGACATCAATGTACGAGGTGAGTCCCTCTTAGAATTCATAATCAAAAATAATCTCCTGATAGCAAATATTGGCAATGAGCCAACCTTCGTTACTAGGAATAGACATGAGGTATTAGATATAACTCTGTATAGTAACTCACAAACTCTAACTGTGAGGGAATGGAAGGTCTCCTCTGAGCCATCCTTCTCAGATCACAGGATTATAGAATTTTTAATAGATGAACAGGCAGCAGTTAGAAGTAAATTCAGAAACCCAAGACTCACAAACTGGGACACCTTTGCCTCAGAGGTCGTGAGGAATGGCCAAAATCTGATAGATCAGGAAATAGGGACACCAGAAGAAATCGATGCATTCACAGAGAATTTAAACAAAATTCTAGGTAAGGCATATGATAAAGCCTGTCCTCTACGGACAAATAAGAAAATGAATTCTCCATCTTGGTGGTCTAAGGACCTCCTAGAAATCAGAAGGAGAGCCAGATCTCTGTTCAATCTGGCCAAGCGTACCAACTCCCAGTCAGACTGGGATCTATACAAAGCCGGACAGCGGAAATTCAAAACCGCTGTCACTAGTGCTAAACGTACAGTCTGGCATACTTTTTGTAACGGAATAGAAGACACTAGGGAATCAGCCAGACTTAGGAAAATCCTATCGAAAGAACCTACGGTTCCGGGCTATCTGAAAGACAATACTGGTAACTGGACGAAGTCCTCTGAAGAGACTCTTAGTCTGCTTCTATCTACACAGTACACACTTCCCGGGTTGCATTCCCAATATAAGGGTCCAGTATACACCAAGCATCGCAACTACCATTGCATCAATACCAGAGGGTATAATAACTGAGGAAAGAATCAACTGGTCGATTGAGAATATTTCTCCATTCACGTCACCTGGGCTTGACGGGATTTTTCCAATCATGCTCCAGAAGGCCAGGCCAATTATTATACCAGCCCTGATGAGACTATTCACACGCTGTCTAGAATGTGGCCACATTCCTAGGTCATGGCGAGAAGTAAAGGTCGTCTTCATTCCGAAGGCAGGCAAATCCAGCCATACGACTGCTAAGGACTTCAGGCCTATAAGCCTAACATCTTTTGTCCTGAAATCTTTCGAAAAACTACTGAACGTTTTCATCCGCAGTCGACTTGACGATAGTGTGATCTCGATGGCGCAGCATGCCTATATTAAAGGTAAAGGGGTTGAGACCGCGCTGCATGAAGTCACCGGAACCATTGAGAAGTCCCTAAAGGACAAGGAATACACACTAGCCGCGTTCCTAGACATTAAAGGTGCATTCAACAATGTTAAGACGTGCGCAGTGAAGAGAGCACTACTCAACTCCAACGTTGACCAATCGCTAACCAACGTGATTGAAAGCCTGCTCATTGAAAGGATCATTAACGCAGGACTAGGTGACACTGATCTCAGAGTGACAGCCTCGAGAGGTACACCACAAGGAGGAGTAATATCCCCCTTACTCTGGGTTCTTGTTATAAACGAAGTGCTAGTAAAACTCGGAAATAAAGGGGTCAAAGTAACTGCTTATGCAGACGATGTAGTAATACTTGCTACAGGCAAATTCCTACCTACCATTAGCGAACTACTACAAAACGCATAACGAACACTTAAGGTGTGGGCAAACCAATGCGGTCTTGGAGTCAATCCACAGAAAACTGAACTGGTATTGTTCAGTAACAGAAGAGTGATTCCAAACTTCGATCCTCCTACTATTGAGGGTATACCCCTTAGGGTAGCCGAGAGCGCCAAATATCTGGGAATAATCTTAGATAGAAAGCTCAATTGGAAATTAAACGTCAATGAACGAGTTAAAAAAGCTGCAAATGCTTTTTACGCATGCAACCGCATCTTCGGAAAAAGGTGGGGACCAAACCCCAAAATAATTCTATGGATGTATAAGGCTATTGTGCGTCCAATACTCACATACGGATGCCTAGTCTGGTGGCAAGCCACGAACAAAGCGTTGAATCTAAGACTACTGACCAAAATACAAAGACTAGCTTGTATAGGTACAAACAGCGCAATAAGGACAACACCTACTGCTGGCATGGAGGCAATCCTCGACCTGTTACCTTTAGACCTATACATGCAAGAATCTGCAGCCAAAAGCGCCCTCAGGATCAGTCAAACAAAGAGCTGGAGACCCTACAAACCGGGACACGCACAGATTCTGAATAAAAACGTGGGAGATGCTGTCACATCTGACTACTTGTCTCCCCACATTGACTTCGACATACCATTCTCTTGCTATTTTCCCAGCAGGGAGGAATGGAGCACAGATGAACCCACAAAAGGGAAATCGATATCCATCTACACAGATGGATCTAAGATGGACTGTGGAACAGGTGCTGAAATTTTCTCTGAAGAGTTAAATATATACCACTCAATAAGACTACCCGATCACAGTATTGTCTTTCAGGCGGAGGTTCTGGCAATCGCCGAAGCTGCCCATATGGTGTCAATTTTAGCAATACCAAATAATGATATTACCATATTTATTGACAGCCAGGCAGCTATAAAAGCAGTATCTGCTATTGAAATAAAATCGAAGCTGGTTCGCCGCTGCCGCGAAGAGCTCAAGGGTCTCTGCTCGCAGCACATCACTCGTCTCTGTTGGGTCCCTGGACACAGGGACAAAACCGGCAATGAGATGGCTGACGAACTGGCAAGAAATGGTTCTGCTATGGATCAAAACCGGGCGATTGATTCAATCAAACCACCACTCTGTAATCTTAGAGCGAGAGTGGAAAACAAAACCCGGATGAAAGCCAACAACAGGTGGAAAGAATTAACTACCTGCGAAATATCACGGAAGCTATGGCCGGAATATAATCCAAGTCGGACTATCAAGCTTATGCGGTTTGATAGAACGTCTATGTATAAACTGGTTGGGGCCCTAACGGGTCACAACTTCCTAAGATACCACACTTTGAAAATGAAACTCAAGAATGACGATATATGTAGGGGTTGCGGAGACGAGGAGGTACACGAGGACACACCTCACTTCCTCTGTCAATGCCCTAGTCTCTGTAACTTGAGGAATAGAACACTTGGAAGATATTACTTCCATGACATACAAGAACTCTCAGATGTCTCTTTATCCAATCTTTACAGGTTCATAAACACATCAGGATGGCTGGACAAGGTCGAGTAACCGAGAGGGAACAACGCTAACGCCAACAACATCGGCTAACCCCCAATTAAGGGCATCATGTATGCGTGAAAGTTGATCTCGCTGACCAGCTGCCCACCAGACGAAATCCAAGATACGCGGGACGAGAGCAGGGCAGCAACGAAGAATTCTACGAGACGGCAAACAGAAGCAGTCCGGAAAATCCGCAACCCCCGCACAGCAGAAAATTAACCAAGATGAGCTGAGTGTTTGGACAAACATGATTCCAGAACAATTAGTAAAAAGCCAAGGCATTATCGTCAATCGAATTTGTTGTTGTTTTTTTTTTTTTTTTCTTCTTCTGTAGAACGAGAGTTTTTTTTTGCTACGTTGTGCTAGAGCCGACGGCATTTTACTCAGATTGGAAGCTCGCGGCGTGGAATCAGTTTTTTGCTGTTGTCCTTGCAACACCAGTACTGTAGAATTTGATCTAGTAAACCCCCATGTGGTTTGTGAATTATTTATTGAGAAAATTCAAAGCGTAATTACGGAAGTCGCATGAGAGTGAAGCTACGATTACACACCCATTTTTGTGCCATTTAAATGGTGCTTTGACATCAAAATCGCGTCACAAAGCCCTCATTCAAATGTCGTTCAGTATGTGATCACCATTTTTGTGGAACGCATTTCGGTGTTATTTAAATGACTAGGAAAATGACCGACCAAATGACATGAGTTTTGTGTCATTAAATCTAGACGCCTTACGAACCAGAAGTCGCGTTCGACCGCTTCGTCAATATCGCACAAAAATCTGGGTGTGACAATGCTAATATCAGAAATAGTAGATATGGTCAAGAAAAAACGAAAAGCGCGAAAAAGATGGCAACAAACTCGAGCCCCGCAAGATAAAGCGCACTTAAATCAAATATGTAACCTGCTAACGAAGTTGATAAAGGATTTCAAGAAAGAAGAGTTCAGCAATTACTTCGAAAGCCTAAGAGCTGGAAAAGACTCCAATTCTTCGCTTTGGAATGCTATTAAGGGCACAAAAAGGCCGAAGCTTGCGCCGCCGCCTATTAAGATAACCCAAGACATTTGGTCCAAAAGCGACAAAGAGAAAGCGGACGTTTTCGCCGCCCATCTGGAGGAAAGTCTTAAGCCGTTTGATGGTCAAGCGCTCATTATTATGCGTCGGACAGAAAAACTGAAAATAATGTAGTAAGAAACGCTCTGCCGTATTCTTGGACTTTTCTCAAGCACTTGATAAGGTGTAGCATGAAGGCCTTAACTACAAATTAAGACAGGTTCTTCAAGAACGGATAAGGACAATTCTATAATCGTATCTAGAGAATATACTTTTTCGTTTCAAACACGGAAACTAATATTCCGAATTTGAAGAAATAAGGGCAGGTGTGCCGCAAGGAAGCGTCCTTGGGCCACTCCTGTACTTATTATTTACGCGTGATATAGGTACAGCAAACAGAATGCACGACCGTAGCCACTTTAGCCGATGACACTGCTTACTAGTAGTTGGTTCAACGACCAAAGAAACTAACAAAATATTACAAGGCGCTTAACCGGGTCCATGAATGGACAAAATCGTGGAGGACGCTCTTAACGAAACGAAATCGGTTCACGTTGATCTTACATATAAGCAAACAAATAACCTGCCTGTATTTATAAATGGAAACCGCATGTAAAAAAGAAATGTGAAATATAGAGATCTTTATTGGTTACTCGGAAAATATTCCAATCTTAACCTCGAGAATGACCCGCTATTTCGGTAACTGTCACTTTTGAAGCTTTTATTCTTTGACATTTGACAAGTTGAAACTACGGCATTACTAAAAATAGAACGATACACGCTTCAACAACGCATTGAAATTATTAAAATTTACTACAAAAATGGTGAAAATCTTGCAGTCACAATTCGCAAAACTAAAGCATTTTTTGGTCGTGAAGCACCTTGTCGGACCGCAATACAGAAATTGGTGGAAAAATTCGAGCTGTTGGGACAAGTTATTGATGTGAAGAATAAAACCCGTGCACGTCGCCCAAGAACAACTGAGAATATTGCTGCTGTAGCCCAAAGTGTTGAAGAAAACCCAGGTTTGTCCATTCCTCGTCGTTCTATGGAATCGGGCATGATTAATGATTTTTTATGGTCGGAGTTGGATGGTAGGTATTGATCTGGACAACGTTTACTTTCAACAAGACGGCGCTACGGCACATAAGCAACGAAAGCATTGATCTTTTACGGGAAAAGTTTCCGGACCGTGTTATCTCTCGAAGAGGTGATCACAATTGGCCACTGGGATCTTGTGATGAAACACCTTGAGACTTCTTCCTTTGGGGCCACGTGAAAGATAACGTCTGCGCCAACAGCCCAGCGTCATTTCAAGATGTTGTTTTTCATTATTAACGGCATACCTTCCTCTTCATTATGAAATGAACATCCGATCATTTATCTCAAAAAATGCCACCTCTTATTTATTAGAAAACACTTTATAAGCAAGTGCTAAAGCCTATGTGGACGTATGGTATACAATTATGGGATTGTACAAGTGACAGAAATCTAAATATTTTACAAACTTTTCAAAATAAATTGTTAAGATCATTCGTCAGTGCACCGTGCTATATTCAAATGAAGATCTCCATATCGACCTCGGAATTCCCACGGCTAAGGATGAAACGAAAAATTGCGCTCGAAAGCATAAAAATTGTCTTTTAGGAAATATTAATAACTCGGTTCGTGAAATTCTAGATGAAACAAATTTATTGCGGCGTCTACAACAAACTAAACCTTTCGACTTAGCCCGATAATTATCAACCGCGTTAAAATTGTGTAACGAGTAGGAACTGTTGCCGAATTATTGCCTGACAAATTTTTTTTTTTTTTTCGTTTTCCCGAGGGTCGGTGGAAATCTTGAAAAACACTAGTGAAGCTAGTAGTGAGGGACCCGCCACCCACTAAAACCACCTCCCTTTTTATTTACGACTGAGTTAAGCTCATTTAGCAATTCTACTTTAACATATTATTGTAAAAGGTTCTTGGGATATAGCCCATTGATTAGTCCCGAAAATATTTCAAAGTAAGTTTTACTCATGGTCATAATTAACATTTAGTACGTCACTATGAAAGCTTAGAGCAAAACATTTATGTCGAAAAATGTTCGTTCCCATAGTAACATCTCTTAAAACCAACCGTCCATAATCGCAGACATTTATGTACCTGAATTCAAATTATTAGGTATACAGTTGCTTACTGTTAGGGGTAGGATTCCATCGAAAATAGGTTAGTCTGAGATGCAATATATTTGAATACGTTTCTATGGCAATATGGCGGCGAAAGATTGAATGTCAACCATGTGGGCTGTATTAACTGATAAGCATTTTGTATGGGGAATTTTTAAATTAATTTTACCAGTCTTAAAGGCGACATATACCTACGATTTTTTTGATTTCTCACTGAACACGCGACTGTCGTCATAGTGTCTTTTCCAAGATTTCCACCTGCCTCGGATAAAAAATAAAATAAAAAATTACCGTCTGATTTAATGACGCCTAGGACAAATGACCAAACTTTTTGGCTGTTGTGTCATGTAAATGCCAGCCTCCAAAAAATGACTAGGCACGAAATTCATGCCATGCCATTTTTTTACGCAATTGATAAATGACGCAGCATTTAATACGATATCTGTGCTTTCATTCGGTGTTTTTCTCGTGACGAAAGGACGTATAAATATTGTTTTGTTGTAGTTGTGTTGTTCGGTGATACCTATTGAGAGAAATGGAATACAAGCCGTCGCCGTCAAGTGCCCTCAACTAGGTATGTTGTGAATTAGATTAGTACACAAAGTGCAACAAAGTCGACAAAAATTTGGAAAAACGCATCAGAAAGCAGGAGTGAATCGGGATAGGAAAATTCGAGCGGAGCGACGTTTCATTGCGGCGGTGCAAAAGTAATGGGCGTTGGAATTGGCCAGTTTCAGAATACAAACTTCAGCATGTCACAACCCATTCTTGGGAAATTGTTGTACTAGAGCTGGCCATCGACGAAGTCAAAGTGCCATTTAAATGACCCAAAAATATGGCCGTTTAATGTAGCTTTACTCTCTTTGATGTTTACTCGGTTTTGTAAGCTTTAACATGTACATTGTACATTCTCAATTTAAGTATTCGCAGAGTAAACAAAAAATATTCTGAGGTATGTGCCTGTGTCCATGTTCTGTAATTATCGCATGTAATTTATTACAAAAACAATATGAATTGAAACAAAATGTCATAATATCACACTATGCGTTCTGTAACTCTATGAATCGAAAACTGAACGGTTCGATATGAAATCCCTGGAAATATATGATATATTCAGGTTCTGTAACTAATATAAACAATATTCATTTTAACTGTCGAAATTTATCACAACATACAAGGCTTGTGATGAAAAGATATTATAAGAAATAATATAAAAAAACGTAAATAACTAGAATCATTTAAATTTTTGATGGGCTTAAAAATTTCCAAAATTCAAAAGCAAAAGCTTGTTGAATTTATGGCTGTTTACACAAGGTGGGCAAAAAGAAGTCATCCGATGTTGTTTGGCTATTATTTTCTAAATGAAAAACTTCGATTCTGTTTTTTGATTATGTTTATTTGAACCTTTAGGATTTTATTGGTCAAGTCGAGAAGAATATATCGGCCAAATGGGTGCCGTCACAATTGATTGCCATACGGGCTCGTTTTATGGCATTTTTCATTACTTCGGCGAGAACTACGGTCGACAGATCTTCGCACTCGTCTCGAATGTTGTTCTTGAGGGCTTTTAGGGTCTCGGGCTTGTTCACGTAAACACGGGACTTCAAAAAACCCCACATAAAAAAGTCTGGAACGGTTAAATCGGGCGATCTTGCGGGCCAGTGCAAATCGCCAAAGCGAGAGATGAGGCGACCCGGGAACGCCGCCTTCAGAATATCGGTTGTGACTCGCGCAGTGTGTTCCGTAGCTCCATCCTGTTGGAACCACATGTCCTCCAGTCCTAAGTCGTCCAATTGCGGCAGACAAAAACTCGGTTAACATGGCCGTATAGCGCGCACCGTCTACTGTGGTCGTATGACCATTGACCAGCGGCGTTCTCGAAAAAAATGGCCCGAAGACTCCTCCAGCGAGGACAGCGCACCATGCAGTAATTTTGAGCGGGTGTAATGGCTCCTCGTGCATTACTCGTGGATTTTCGGTGCCCCATAAGCGATAGTTTTGCTTGTTCACGTACACACTGAGGTGGAAATGAACCTCATCGCCCATTATGATTTTGTTCGAAAAATTACACGCGTTTGGCGGTCGACAGGCAGCAGCTGATGCACGGACTGGACTTTGTACAGGAACGTGGTCCCATACTCTTCAAGGTTGGTGGCCAAACGGCGCAGTGTTTGCGCAGTCGGTGTCCGACGGCCGTGGAATCGGCGACAGAATTCGCGCTGCGCCAACACTACAGACAAATTGTTACGCAAACTAATAGACCGGATTATTCCGCGTTCTTGGGGAGTGTAACTCTCCATGGCGATATTCTACATCTGTCTAGTCCACAAATGTCAAAACAGATTTGACATTGGCGGCCATTTGCAAAAATAAGAGCATCTTCCAATGGGGTGATCTGTTTTGGCCCACCTTATAGAATGACCTAAAGGCTTCTATCAAAAAAACAAATTAATATCCGAAGATATTTTATGAACAAGACGGTGGGCGGAAACATTATAGATGCTCCACGTTGGCTAATTGATTTTGAGGAGGAGGTTTTGAAAATAATGAGACGGTAACATGTTACGCCGCTCACATTATTCCCCCAAAACTAGATAAAAGCTAAAAAAATTTAAAAATAACGCTGAAACTCCACTGTAAAATAAATTTGAATACATTTTTATTGCTTTGCTTTCCACTCTTTTGCCAGCTTGGGGATATATTTCTAAAATTCCCATGAAATTAAAAGCTACTAGAGGATACTTTTTCGCATGGATAAAAGGCGGAATATTTTTTTTCTAAGTTTTCGATGCGAAAAGTTATCGCATGAGTTACAGAACATGGGCTTTGGTCACATTACAAAAACGTGTTTTAAATATGAGACATTAATTCTTTGCACATAAATTACTGCCATATCCCGCATTATTAACTATGTTTGAATTTTAAGAGTAAAAGATTTGTTCAGACGATTGCCAGATCTGATTGTCAGGTTTACAAATGATCTGACAATAGCGAACTACAATACCAAATTGCTAGTTCACACTGTTGCCAGGTTTTGTCCCAAACTCTGACAATTTCATTTGCAGATGGTTTGCCGACAAATAATTTGTCTGACAACGTTGTCAGGTTAAAAATTGCCAGTTCACACCGTTCTTTCGGTGGTTAAGTCTTGATTGAGAAGCATGTAATAATAGAAAAAAAAATTAAATGGAACAGAAAGATGCAATTTCGATTATTTTGGCCCGACCAACAGCAGGAGGAACTTTAGGTAAAATTGCTCGTGGAATTGAGGACTGAGGAGCCACAATTGTATGGTGAATGGTAGGATGTGGATTCCAAAGTGACTCCGCGTCCGCATTTCCAAAAACAAGAAACAAATATGCGTGCGAGCATTTCAGGGGCTGAGCGGCTTATGTTGACTCTACGATTTCTACCTAGCTACCGGGGAAAATTTTCGGTGCGTGCAATATCTGTTCCGCATTCCTGCGTCAACGATCAAGTCTATCACTCCAGATGTTTTGGACGCAATCTGGATGCTCGTGGATAAATATCTTCATAACCTAATTCAATGTACAAAAAACACAATTTGAGATCTAGACGCCGAGAACACCAGAGGCCTGGGATTCTGTTGCTACCAAATTTACGAACTTTCAGAATTTCCAAACTGCATTGGAGAAAGTGTCATAAATATTTTTAGATCCTTTTGCAGTGGTCATAAAAGGATAAATACAAATGACAAATCAAAAAGTAATTAAGAACGATCGTAAATATTTCTAGATCCTTTATGTTCCTATCGACTTCTTTGTCCACGTACATATTTCAAGTTATATAATGCACCAATCTATAGAAAAATGCTACGAAAATAACACCGAAACTTCGTTTTGTTCGTTCAAATAAGAAAAATATTTGCCTACAAATGAAAAATTTGCAGATGTCGTAACCACAGCACATCTGCAAATAGCAAATGGGTCTGCAAGTGCCCTAAGCGTCTGGCAATGGTCTGACAATGATAAAATTGGGTGTTCAGTAGATTGACAGATAACTAACAATTTCAATGTCAGATGACGGTCTGGCAGTTGTCTGACAATGACTTTTTTGCAAATATTGAGGTAGACAAAATTGCCAGTTCACACAATATTGTCAGATCTGGTAAACGTCTGAACAGAGCTTAAAAATAATATTGTCAGTAATTAAATGTACTCGCTTTAATGTAACCTAAGAGTGTGTTGACCTAAACTGTGTGCAATTTTTGCAGTTAAGGATAAAACGTTTTTATAGTTCGATTTTAATTGCATTCGATCTTTTGTGCTCATTCTGCCTTTGCTAAGTAAAGTGTTCGTTTCGCGATACCTATAATAATTTTTGTCAGTCTGGTAATTTGTCTTAACTTCAGCTGAAAATACCACATATTGGCTTTCGTTTATATTTATATGTTAATACAAAGTTGTGTTGTTGACCTTTTGGTTGTTCGATTGAGGTCTGAATTTCAGAAAAGGCTGTTTATGTGGAAAAAAGGGGTGTGATTGGCGAAGAACGCACTTCGTGTTTCTTTTCGCTGGTTTCGAGGTTGGCTTTAAAATTGCCTGTTTTATCGGTTTCACAATAGTGTCTAATAGAAATAATGTTCCACCGGCCAAACGAAAGTAGGGTTTCATCCTCAGTTAATATCCCTAGATCACAATATTCTTTTGGCTTGACGTCAAAATGTGTATTTAAAAGAGGGATTTGAATTGAGTATTCAACCAAAAACCAAACTATTAAATATTTGAATTTTTCCTTGACCGACTGACAACATGATAAAAATGTTTTGTTTCAAAGAAATTTTAACCGTCTGTACAAGGAGTTTGAACTAGGTACTGAATCGATTTGTTTAGAACTTAAGCTTGCGGGTAATTTGCCCACAGCTCGTGGGCATTTCTTGGCTTCCATAATTATGTGGAAACCAAATTCATTTATTCCCTACTTGTGAGCATTCTCTTAGCTCTCCAGCCACATTTGGACTATAGCATTAAAATGCAAGTTTAGTATTTCCTAAGCTCTTCAGTCGATCTTGAATAAGCAATAATGCCAATGTGAAAATACGTCCTTCGTGGATCAAGACTAATCCAGACAAAATTTGTTTCCTTATACCTATACTCTAACGACTAGCTTACGATCTAATTCACATTCCGCGATACTAATAACCATTTTTGTGAAGGTTAAATCTATGCCCTATTTTGAGTCAATGTTGTCAAGTTTCTCGTAGCCTGACCCTTGGCAATATTTACCTATTCATGATTGTTATAAACGATGACACAATTTGTTCGAATTGTTTATATTTTTATGCTCACTTTGTTTATGTTTGTTGTCGCTGAGAAATTGCATTCAAATGTTCGCTTGCGTTTCCAAGCGCACATGTATTATTGGGATGTGCATACACAACACAATCATAGACCTAAAATGAATGGTATTTTCGGTGTAACTGTTCTATAAAATAATAAGAATAATAAGAATTCGTGAATAACGTAATTTTTAAGAAAGGCTCGTTCTACGAAAACTAGGTCTACGGTCAAATTACAATTTAATACCGCTTATTTGAATGGTATGCATTATGTTATGCGATTTTGTAAAATATAGAGCAAAGTTTTTTGGGACCCAGTCGTTATTGTTTTATTCGTGTCATAAATGCTTTGCATAGCCATCAAACATCTGGCCGCCAATAAATCGCAGTGAAACTATATGATTTATGATTTGCATTATCCTTTATTGCTGTTTTTTTTTTACCAAAAAAGTATTATATTTAGTTAATCTAACATCTAATCTAAAAAAAACTGGGTCTTAATTGATTTAAATAGCGAAATCTTAAATTACATACAGCAATTTTCCTCGCGAATGCAAAATTCTGTCCGCGAACTCTCACACTTAAGTCACACAATCCACATAAAACCGCAACGATCCGCAAGCCAACGAATGAAAAATAAAAACTTAACCTTTCAAAATGAAACTGAATGGCGGGTGTATGTGACTAAAAAAAAGTTTTCATGTGAATGAAATGTTCGAAGTTCACAATTCGCTCTCATGTGAATAGTCCTTTAACCCAAAAAATTTATTTGACATCGAATAAAATACCTAAAATATTTCTTTTGATGGAAGCACTATAAACGATAGCTGCGATTAAGTCTGTGATTGGTCTAATGCACCGCTTTCAAAAGAACAAACCCAACATGGACGTAATTCAATATTTTATGTTTGCAATAGCATGCTATGAATACCACAATAGTACAACGTGTATTCCTTGCGCAAAATATGGTCACCATTTAGAAACCTATTACTAAAATTCCTACACCTAATGGAGTTTTGGCCATGACCAAGTACAGTTCAAAAATTTGCTCTACAAATACAATAATATGACCGAGTAAACAAGGGATCAAACCTCCTATTCCATGCAATCGATATAATCCACTAAGAGTACGTAGGTCCAGCCTAAAGGCGTCTACTCGCAATTGATTGGAAAGGTTTTTCGGCAAATCCTTTGGAAATTCCCTCTCAATGGAGAGGTGAGCAACACAAAGGCCTTTTCCTGAATATGCTTCTCAATTTGACAACTCTTGCTGTGCTTTGGATGTGTCTTTACAACCAATTTGGACCTATTGTTCCAATATTCAATTCGAGAATCAGACTAGCTCGATGAATTTCGTTTGTGAAATAATCCGTAGAATCGATCAAATTCCTGAATGATTACAAATATTCGTATTATAACATTGGATTGAGAAAAAGTACTAAACTGAAGAACTAAACTGACTAAACGGCCGACGATTTCACTCTCGTTCAACATTTATATTTGAATTTCATTAAAGGGAGGGTGTGTTGTTCGAATATTATAAATATAACCTGGTGGACACTTTGTGAAGGAAATAAAGTTTTTATTGGAAGCTTTACCACAAAAACAGTGAGGAAATCGAATTAATCGAATCCTGCCTAGCTCTCCCCGATGTTTGTGTTTTGCAATTTGATTTCAAACATAGACCCTCAGTTGCAGTGTTATTGGTTTAGGTTTACGTACAGTGCAGTTTTATTTGAGCGAATAATTGAGTTTGCAGAGTGCACTAAGCTGAAAGGATCTATTTGGGTGTAGCGTGATATCACCTGCTCCTTTCCGAGTAGGGAAGAATGGAGCACAAATGAACCCACAAAAAGAAAATAAATATCCATCTTCACACACTTGCTCAAATCAACCAACTTTCGGTTAAAAACTACCAAGTGAAACTGTTAATATAGCTCCTACAAAGTTAGTGGACTAAAAATAGCCGAGTCAGGAAACTCGGTTAAAAATATCTTTTTTTAAATTTTTCTCGGTTGTAAATAACAAACTAACTCTGTTGAATTTAACCAGCTGGTTGATATTTATCTAGAAACTTTGTTCTTAACAACTGATAAAGTGTGTTGTTTTTAACAGTACCTGTGCATTTTACCTATTTATATCGGTAGTGTTTAATAAAGAATACTCAGTGTTTTTCAAAAGAGACTTGGTTAATTTTAACGCATTGTTTTTAACCGAGCAAAAATCGCACTCTCTTAGAACCAATTTTTGAGCGTTCAGATGGTTCAAAGATGGACTTTGGAACCGGTATATTCTCTGAGGAATTCAATTTACATTGCTCCATCAGACTATACCTGATAGCAGAAGTGTCTTCCAAGCGGAGGTTATGGCTATCGCTGAAGCGGCCCGTAAGTCGTCAATATTGGCAATATCTCGTATAGCGATATTGCCATCTTCATTGACAGTCAGGAGGCTATAAAAGCAGTCACTGCTAAAGAAATAAAGTCGAAACTAGTTCACCGCTGCTATGTTCCTATGGACACGGAGACAAAACCGGGAATTAGAGGGCCGATGAACTGGCGAGAAAGGGTTCCGTAATGGATCTTGATATATCACGGAAGCTTTGGCCTGAATATAACAGAGGTCGGACCAAAAAAACTTCTACAGTTTGATAGGTCATAGCTATCTATGTTAGTAGGGGCTCTGATTGGTCGTAATTTCCTAAAAAACGACCTAAAGAAACTAACTATGTAGAGGCTGCAAAGACCACAAGGTCCACAAGGACACATCTAACTTCCTTTGTCATTGCCCGAGTCTCTGTCACTATAACTTCCATGGCGTACATGAACTTTCTGATGTCTCGCTGTATGATCTTTACAGGTTTCTAAGGATATCGGGATGGCTATACAGCATCAGGTAACCACAAAAGGAGAAGGGATTAAGACCACCGGTGTAACTCCAACGGTTAACCCCCAAAAAAAATAGCATCACAATGGGTCCACGAGGACTCACCCTGCTCTACCTTCCCGTTAACCTAACCTAACCTAAATCCATTCAAAAGGAAAGGAAATTATTGTATAATATGTGTATTTTTATGTAACACGCTTATTTTAAGCCTGTTCATAAAAACGGTTACAGTTTTTAAGTTTTTCACATGAAAAGAAGTAAAAAATTCACTTAGGGGAGAAAAACGGTACT
This sequence comes from Cheilosia grossa, assembly GCA_963082955.1. Classification (NCBI taxonomy): domain Eukaryota; kingdom Metazoa; phylum Arthropoda; class Insecta; order Diptera; family Syrphidae; genus Cheilosia; species Cheilosia grossa. Next base: position 12,012,736 of record OY720145.1, read on the forward strand.
TTTTTTTTCGAATTTATGGGAAAACTAAAGCTTTTCCTTATATAAATAATGGGGGAGCAGTCTTCAAAGTCTGGAGGTGGGTACCAAATTTATATGACGCTAGGTGTGATAAGATATCAAGGCCGTAAATGTTTAATTAATTTGAATTTGAAGCTTAAACATACAAAAGTGTCCCTTGCGCACCGAAGGTTTCGCACTTCCTTAGAGTTGGAAATTGTGAACAAACAAAAATATTTGTGGATGAGAATGAGTATCGATTGGAAAATTTAAAATTTCAATTGGAATCGATTAAGAGATAACACCAATGAACGAATCACTATATAAAGGAGCGTACTTTATATTGTGATCGACAGTTTTTTGTAAATATCTTTTAAAATATTAACATTTCCACAAAACAGTATTCGGCACATATGTAGCTACGAGCATTTACAAAAAGGTGTAAATCCATTTTTCTGTAAATCAAGAAATAAACAGGTTTTTGTGCGAATGAAAATATTTTTTCCACCAAATACAGTCGATGTATCGCTACCATTGGTATTTGTCGTTTAACTAGAGGTGTGCAAATTTCAGCCTTCTATCTCAATTAGTTTATGATATAGACCCAGGTAAAATTTGGTCTAGTGGTCGGACAGACAGACAAAAGCGAAACTAATAAGGTTCCGTTTTTTCCATCTGGAAACGGAACCTTAAAAAGGGCATCCACATAAAATATAATACGTATAGAAAAAAAAAGGTTGAGTTGTCCGGGGATGAGTTGGGATGACACTGTTTACGTCTTCCATTTTTCCTTCAAATATTCTTTTAGCTAATATTTTCTCTATTTCATAGCCCAGACAAGCGTCCTCGTTTGTATTTTAATTAACAATCCTAGTGTGTCTTTCTTTTGATCAGATCTATTAAAGATGTTGACAAATCCCTTAAAAGTATTTTAACTTCCCACGTCACCATACTTATTTCCATATAAAAAATAAATAAATAAATAAATTGTTGGCGCAACAAGTTTTGTGTGAGTTTTTAATTTTTTTGGAACGAATGGAAGGGATCTACAATTTTATGCCGATTCCAAACAGCTAATTGAGAAGCTCTTTCAAGACAGTTATACTCTCGGATGTTTGTCAGACGTTCACGAGAGGTGGCGCAGTGGGCTTTTGCGGGATTCGAACCTGGGACCCCTCGCTTCCTTATTTCCATATACTCGTAAAATTAGTCGACCAATTTCTGTAGTAGGTAGCGATTTATAATTTGAAATTAAGTTAGGTTACCAGATTGGAAAACGAGAACTTTATACATTTTTAGGAGGGATTATTTTTGTCTACATTTAGGGTGGCGACAAAAGGTTTAACCTACATCATAACGGTTTAGTTTTCAATTTGAGTTTTATAAAATAAAAACAAAGAAATAGCTATTTTGAAATATTTTATTGAATAAATTCGTTAATTAGATTTAGCCAGTGTTGAAAAAGCACTTAGTATGCATGTGCTCGGCAATCCAAGCAATGAAAGAGAAGAAAATAGGCAAATAGAAAAAGGTTGACTTTTCTATCCCCGATTTATTGATGTTTTGAATTTTGAGGGACAAATCTAAGTGGATCACGACATTTGCTTGATTGTGTAAAAAGTCTGACTGCGGGCGGCAATGAAGTTTCAATTCGAACAATCTTGTTTCTGATTTGGGAAAACTAAAAGTGACAATATGTTGTTCACTTCGAAAACTGAAGTGCAGTAACAAAATTAGGTAAAAATACTATTTGCACGCTGATTGTTTATTTTTAACTAGTTAAATCGAAGCAATATGACACAGTACAAGAGAGTGTCTGCAGATGAAATTGTACTTGCTGTATGTGACGAAACCCCGGGTACATAAATGATTAACATTATTCACAAATACCCACATACCAATATCCGGAAGTGACAGTACAATTTTCCCTTATAGGTACGCACATTTAATGTGGCAGTCCTTTCATTATATTCCAATTCATGTATCACATGTCCACTCTATAACTCATCCCATTCCATTTTCGTCAATTTGTGCATTTTTTTCTCTCTGCTTGCTATTCATCTAAATTTCCTTCTTTGAACGTAATAAGGATAGACATCACGTACACCCGCATTCACACGCAACCATTTTGCGTGGCGCGCCGTTTGGAGCCGTGTCATTGCTGTATAATACAACATGTACACGTACAGGTCATCGATGCCCAAAGGCAGTAGAAGGAACTCCACACCTCTTAATTTTGCTAAAGGACTTTGTGTCACTTCATGTTATCAATACAAAGATAAAGGGATAGACACTCAGATAAAGGGACACGGAAAATATCAATACTTTTCGTTATTATTTGTGAAAGTATCGATGAATTTATGTTAAAGTATACGTAAATGCTGCTGATATTGCCTATCAGTGAAACACCTTGTACCTTCTTATCCTGCAGCAATCAATAACAGTTAATAGTAATTGCTTGGTTGTAATATGTAAGCTCTTTCTTATTCATTCAAACTAAGCGAATAGAACGAATCTCATATTCGGTCGGGTGGGCGCTACCCAGGCATATTGTCTGCGAAAATTTCATCCTTGATTGATCAAATCATGTTGTTTTTGAATTGCTATTTTTCAAAAGAGCAATTTAATTTGTTTACTTGTATACACTTTTTTTGGAATGATTATTAAACTTACGTCTGAAACAGAAATCGTTGGACAAAATGTATAATATTCCAAAAGGGTAGTGATAAAATGTATAGCGATGATAATATCGTTAAGCCTCGGTCATATGTAGGTTAGAGGTTTTCTCAGATGTTTTGTGAATACCTTTAAAAATTTCTGACAATGAATCCAAACATAATCAGATGCACGATTTCAACGGGCTTTTCGGAAGATCTTTGCTCCAAATGGCTGGAGTGTTTTTTTTTCTGCCTAGCTAGATTAAGGAAGAAATATTTTTTTTATCAGCAAATTGTTAATGTTTTTATCATATTTTTCTTTGAATCCTATTTTTAATTTGCTCATTCTGACCGGTTTTTGTTAGTTCTTAAAACATATTTTGCTTAAATGACAGTGATGATTTTCATGATTAAAACTAAACTGACGGTCCCGGAATTGCTCTGCTTTGTTAAGGCTAAGCACCAATATTTGTATATATAAAGATAAAAAATGATAACAATGGCGAATATATCAGGATATATTGGCTATTAGGCTAAATTATAATTATTATTAACTTTATTGTAACATAAATTAATTACATAAACAATAGAAAAATAAAGCAATAGCTGCCAGGGCTTTAGGCTCATTCAAGTTGAAAGAGATTTAAATCGATAATCCTAACTCGAGTTTTACAATGATTTTATATACCTACAGATTTCTGAGATAAATGTTAAGAGTTGTTGAAGGTCCTTTCCAGAGATGGTTTTGCTTATTAAATTAATGTTTCGAATTGCAGCATAGGCTACATTTTATACGACAAATATTTTAAACTGATTCAACTTAATTTTTGAAACAATTTTAATGTTTTTATCATATTATGCTGATATTGTTCCTGGTGGTTGTACTGTGTCTATTTATATGGTAACGCTGCCGAGTGTGCTATCGTTAATTAGCTGGAGCAGATTATCTATCATCACATTTAGTCCTGCGTACAAAGTACAAAGTAAAAAATTAAAAACATTTAAAAACATTAAAATTGTTTCAAAAGTTAAGTTGAATCAGTTTAAAATATTTGTAAAGTGGCTTGCATCGGGTTGTCTTCTGTAGGACGCTGAAAGATGACCGACATCGATCTTGGAAATCGATCGTGGGAATCGATCGTGTTAACTGGCTATAAGAAATGAAGGCATTGAGTTAGTTAAATTATTTATTTTATTTTTATGTGTTTAATCATAATGCTTCAATACCGCTATTATTATGCCTTATCTATTTATTTTATTAAAAGAGTTTCCCTTTGGGAATGAAAACTTGCCAATTCTCAATGTGCAGTTGCGCTTGTTGAATCGGATTTGATTGAGCGATCGCATTCGATTAATTTCCTCGGGCAGTGGTGGGTTGTTTTTTTTTTTTTTTTTGTTTCGTTAATTTAAAAGAAGTTAGTAGTTTGTTCGGGAATATATTTTTGCAACATTTGGCGCCCAACGTGGGGCTTATTAATTATTAATTAATTATTAATATAATAGTATCGAAATGAAATCCAGATTCGTGTGACAAAGATACTCCATAAGATATATGCATTTTTTTCCGATCTGTATAATGGAGACTTTCAATGGTTCCTCCCAATCCGAAAAAAAAACTATACCAGTTAGTCTCCTTAGCTTCCATATTATTTATTAGTAGCCTCGCTTGTGGTCGAAAATCCAAGCTGCCTTTTATAAGTATGTAGTACTAAAAACGTACCACAATATTCGATATTAATGTTGTTTTTTTTTTTATAAACGAAAAAGCTGCATCTAAACATCGATAAAATGATTAAAATTTAAAGCAACTAATTATTGATACTAGTTTCGCTTGTGGTCGAAAATCGACCCTTACTTTTATATGTCATACAAAAAAACCTACCGCAATTTTCGATAATTTTGATTTTTTCTTTTAAGCGAAAAAGTGGCTCAAGATATCGACAAAAATACGCCGATTTGAAAATAGTTTTACTCATGATTACTATTTTGATATGTCACTATGAAAATAAATGGGGAAAATTTATGTCGAAAAATGTTCTTTTCCGTATTAAAATTATTGAAACCAACCGCGGTTGACGCGTCGTCAACACCTCGCAGATATTTGCCCGTGAATTAAAATGAAATACACAATTACTTACTTTTAGGGGTAAATTACATTCTTTCGAAAACAGGTTCAAATCTAAGATGATTATATTTATTTGACTACGTTAGTATGGCAATATTGCGGCGACAAATTGAATATCACCAAAATGGGTTCAATTAACTGATAAGCATTTTGTATGGGGAATTTTTAACTTACTTTTTTGTTTGTGGGCATCAATGACACAGTACCTTTCGAATGATATAAGTTGCATTCTCCTCATTTCTTAATAAATACCTACTTCAATAGTGAAAGGAAACTTTTAATGTTCACATATTATTAATAATGCCAGTCTTAATGGCGAATATACCTAACATTTTTTATTTGTGCACATCTACAGGGTGGCGCACCAATTGTGCTACAATAAGTAATTCAAATAACTTTTTTTTTAATCGATGTATTTCATTTATTTATTTAGAAAATTAAATTTTATTTTAAACTGTTAGTTGTTTTTAAAGATTATAGATCGCAAATGACCTCCACGCTCTCCCACGCATATGCGGCACCTGATCAAAAAATTATTCATTGCGGCCTGAAGAGTTGAAGTTGGGATCGCCTCAATTATTGTCGTTATGGACTGCTTTAATTCAGTTAAATTCCTGGGCTTCGTTTTAAACACCTCTTGCTTGACATAACCCCATAAAAAGAAGTCTGGTGCAGTCAGGTCAGGTGACCTTGGGGGCCAGCGAAGAGTGGAGTTCCTAGAAATTAATTTGTTTGCGAATTTTTTGTTTAGCTCCGCCATAACTGGTCTGGCTATATGTGCAGTTGCTCCATCTTGCTGAAACCAAACGCTGTTGAATGGTATACGTCTTCGGCGCAGTTCTGGGTAAAAAAACTGCTTCAACATCTTTAAATAACGGTCCCCATTGACAGTAACGGTTACACCGTTTTCTTCAAAGAAGTACGGCCCGACAATACACCTTGATGAAACTGCGCACCACACAGTGACTCGTTCTGGGTGCAGTTCCGTCTCATGGAGCATTTCTGGATTAGACTCTTTCCATATACGGCAATTTTGCTTGTTTACATTGCCGTTAAGATCAAAATGGGGCTCATCAGACATGAACAAACAATTGATCAATGTGTTGTCTTCTTCGGCCATTGATATCATTTTTTGGCAAAATTCCAGGCGAACAGGCAAATCCTGAGGGTTTAACTTGCTAGTAATTTGGACTTTGTACGGAAACAAGTTTAAATCGTCATGAAGTATCCGTTGTAATGACCGTCTACTAACTCCAATTTGCCCCGATAAGTTTCGGGTCGAAACGCTCGGATTGGCCTGTATTGCAGATGCTACTGCTGCGATTGTATCCTGAACCCGAACATTGGCATCTCGATGGAACGGCCTTCGTGCGATGCTTCCAGATTCAGCAAACATGTTTACAAACCTCATAATGGTCCATCTACTCGGGGGATTACCGCCAAACTCCCGCCTAAATTCCCTTTGGACGGAAATGACGGACTGCAAAGCATGGTACCGTTGCACTATCCAAATTCTTTTCTCCGTATCCCAAGCATCCATTTTTATAAATCTAAATAGTAACCTACAAAATAAAAATAAAAATAAGCCGATTACTCACACAGAAAAAAAGTTATTACGTTTTATTTTTGTAGCACGATTCGTGCGCCACCCTGTATGGCAGAGTACCTTTCGAATGATCCAAGTTTCATTCTCTTCATTTCATAATAAATTCTTAAAAATTGTACGGAAACTTTGGATGTTCACGTATTAATATAATGATTTTCCGGGGAATATAACATTTATTTTGAGGTCACTCAGATCCTATATCGTGAATTTCTTATAAAGAAAAAATCCTTTCAAAAACTTTCAAACAACACATCTTTCCATAACAAGGACGAATAACCCAACCAAAACCATGGGTATAATACAGACCCATATAAAAATATTTGAACGTCCACTTTCGGTAAATATTGATGTAGTGCTTCAACCAATTTATGAATGCCACTCATTCTATGGGATCTATATAGAATACCGTGGACGTATTCTCCTAAGGCTAATGTCGGGGTAAAAAATATTTTCGTTCTTCCTCGGAAATTTAAGGTAGTAATTTTTTATTTGTTTACTTTTAAGGTGGGTGGGTGGGTGCATAAATCGTCCCTTTCACAGCAAAGTGACATAAGTTGAAAACGTATGATTTTCAGAAGAGACGTTCAAAGTTTTGCGTCACAATAAAAAAATTGTTTTCTTTTTAATACAAAGTTCGATCACATGCAATTGAACCTTTTTTTTTCCTCTTCCAGATAGTTTTATAAAAAAGACAATATTAAAAAAAAAAATAAAAGGAACGTAGAAAAATCCATCGATATACATAGATAGATTAGCTTACCTGTATAATGTTAAACATTTATAATAAAGTACACATTTAATTTTTAATAACTTTTAAGTCCTCCGTAAAAATCTTTATAGATGAAATTCCGCCAGCAGTATTCGGCAATGGTATCAATACTAGATTACAAATTGGCTCCAGTGATCTTGGAAAACCTCATCAAAATATGATGTTTTGACAAAAATATCGACAGGTGTTTTCTTTCCTATCATCAATTGAAAATTTGGATCCCATATTTTCAGACAAGTTCTTGATGTCGCAAGACGATGTACATACATATATGATCCAGCTCATGAACATTGTATGGACATCCCGTCTTCTTCGCTATTCTTATAAGGGTAACGTATTGGGCTGGAGTATATATTGGTGCTGATTTCAGTGCTCTTTTTACAGTACGCTCTATAACTGAATGATCAGCGTCAGCCTCATTTTGTGAGTCCTCAGGTTAGGCAGGACTTGAACAGCATACGGAAAATATAAGGAAATCATAAACTTTTTTTCTGCTGTCCACAACAATTATCGCTATAAAATATGACATCGAATTCAATTTTTGCCTTGTCATTCAGTTCTTGAAGGTACTTGAATACACAGGTGCAGATGTCATCTGCTCCTCTGCCTGATTCTCCCTCGTGCCAAACAAAGCAATCAACCTCTTTATTTTCAAGTTGACACACAGTGAAATTGAAAACGTTGAGCTTAGATACGTAATAAAACGTTCCAGAATCACCCCTGGGACACTGGAGAACAGCCTGAAGATCATACACTGCAAGATTTTCGCTTTCCGCAGTAGTATCATTCTATGAAAAATTATTCTCAGTAGAACTCTTTTTTTAAAGCTACATGAATTTACATTTCATTTTGGCTTTTGAAGCAGCCTGATATTTAGTGGATCTTCTTGAAGATCGTGGGATACGTTGGCTTTGGAGCTCCGATTATTGTTATTTCTTGCCAAACTGACAAGTAATTCGGATCGACTGAGAGGAGCTCTATAAAATATGAAGCGACAAAGGGATTTAGATAATAATCCTGATTAGTTAAGTTTGGTAGGTATGATGACTTTCAACAAACGAAACTGACGCTTTTGCGTTTTTGATGAGCTTATAAAAAAAATAAAAAACGGAGGCATTATTTTTAAGGAAAATTGCCGCAATATCCGATTTTTGTCGTCCGTGTCGTTTTGCCTCAATAAAAAAAATTTCAAAATTTTAGAAGAAAAATGTCATAATCCAAGTGTCAGTTCTACTGAATTTTTTGTGTGGATGAAAAATGCGTATACAAAAATGTCGAAATGGCACAAGAATTTTATTTGTTTGTTTTTGTGTAGCTTGGCATTTTTGGAAATATGCCGTTTTGACAAAACAAACTGTGAAGTATTTATATTGAATTATATTATTAAAGTATAACTTGCTAGTGTAAATTTATTGAAGTACATATAATTACTCAAACATGCACAAATACATAACTTAATGTATGATCTCTTTCTTAACATCTTATTAGTATTGTAAGTAATAAAAAAGTTAGTTGCTCTTCAACACTTGACCTGGCGAGTTTGCTTTTTCTCATTTTTCTTCCAGAAAAACAACAGGTTATGGGCCCAGTGTTCGTGTCCCATTGAATAGTGTTCGTTTATTGGCCTAGAAAATCGGAGTTTCGCGAAATAGTTGAAAAGTTTAAATTTTTTAATCATTTTTTTTTTTTTTGCGATAGATACTACGAGTGGCAATAAAAGTAGATTGAAACAATTATGGAAGGCGAGCTTATAAAAATAGACAAGCTCCAATGTGCAGATCAGTGGTCCACGTGGAAATTTCAAGTAAAAATACTCTTAAATGCAAGTGATTTGAGGTAGTTAGCGGCGCTGATGTTAAACCAGCAGTTACAGAGGCTGATGACAAAAAATTAGTAAGTTGGCAAAAACGAGATCGAAAAGCACAAAAAGTAATCGCTACGTCAGTGGGGGGACAAGCTCTCATACATATCCTTAACTGTTCCACCGCTCAAGAAATGTGGGAAAAACTTCTGTCTGTGTATGAACACAAAAGCAGTACAAGTGTAAATATATTACAGCAAAGGTTCTACAGTTTTGAAAAAGATCCGCAAGATGATATGGCCACACATATTAGCAAACTGGAAACTCTCGCACAACAATTGAGAGAATCAGGTGAAACAGTTTCCAAGTCGATGCTCACCACCAAAATTCTTATGACTTTGCCAAAAGAATACTCTCATTTTTTTAGTGCATGGGAATCCACCACAGACGAGTTGCAGACGGTCGAAAATTTAACATCACGTTTAATTATGGAGGAAACGCGCTTGAACAACAACAATTGTAATTCACCATCGTCGTCTACTGCTGTGGTAAATGAAAGTGCTTTGTTAATGCAAAGGGGGAGGAAATGTTTCTCAGGGAGGCATTTGAATATGAACCACAAGCAGAAGAAACCTGGAAAATGTTTTCAATGTAATCAATTTGGGCACTGGAAAAGAGACTGCCCCAATAAAAATCGAAAAATGCATCAGGTTAATTTTGCGAATGATAAAAGTACTTCAAATCAATGTGGCGATGCTATGGTTTGTGATGCTAATTTTGTTAGTGGCAATAGTGAAAGTGAAGAAAAATGGTTTTTAGATTCGGGTGCAAGTCAGCATATGACGTATCATCGTGAGTGGTTCAGTATTTATCAGGAACTACAAAATCCAATGGCAATCACTATAGGCAATGGAACAAAGATTATGGCATATGGTAGAGGAGAAATCAAGATAATGGCATTTAACGGGAACTCTTGGGAGCAGAAGCGCTTGGTGGATGTTTACTTTGTTCCAGAGATAAAAGTTAATTTATTTTCGGCAGGAAGTACTCTGGACAAAAACTAGAAATTGGTGTCGGATAATAAGAGTTGCGAAATATATAAAGATGGTGTTGTTGTGGCGGTTGGTATACGAAGTAACAGTCTATACGAAATGCGCTTCAAAGTTGTTTTAGCGAATGAAGCAGTTTGCTGTTCAGCGAAAGCCACAGTGTCAGAAAAGAAATCAATAGAAACTTGGCATCAAAGACTTGGTCATTTGTCTATTAAACATGTTAGGAGTGTTCTTAAAGCTAGAAGTATTGATTTTGTTGACAATCCAAATTTTTTTTGCGATGCATGTGCATTGGGAAAAATGCATCGACTGCCACTCAAAACTAGCGACTCAAGAGCAGACAAAATTTGTCAGTTAGTCCACTCCGACGTTTGTGGCCCAATGCAGGAGAAGTCTCTTGGTGGGTCACGGTACTTCCTCCTATTCAAGGACGATTTTTCACACTATCGAAGAGTCTATTTCGTCAAGGAAAAGTCTGAAGTACCATCTCTGATTGAGACGTTTTTAAACAACACGGAAACAGAAACAGGTTATAAGGTAAAATTTCTCAGATCAGATAACGGGTCAGAATATAAGAACAAGCAAGTGGAATCGATTCTTATGCGACGTGGAATTATACATCAAACATCCACTCCATACACACCAGAGCAAAATGGTAGGGCCGAAAGGGATATACGTTTTATAACTGAAATCGCTAGGACTTTACTTCATGCAAAGAATTTGCCAATACGGCTATGGGCTGAGGCAGTTAATACTGCAGTCTTTCTGGTTAATCGTTTTGGTCCTAGTACAGTCCATGAAAAAAGTCCATTTGAGCTGTGGTATGGAAAGAAACCAGACATTACAAATTTAAAGACGTTCGGAAGCGAAGTATTTGTTCATATACCGAAGGAAAAGAGGAGGAAGTGGGACAAAAAGTCTTGGCCAGGCTTTTTCGTTGGTTACGCGGATAACACAAAAGGATTTCGTATTTGGAATAGGCAGCTTAACAAAATTGATCTATCAAGGGACGTTGTATTTAAAGAGGAATTGAATGTTCAGCTCAGTTTAAATCCTCCAATTCTTGTGGAAGAAAGAAGTGAAAGTCAAGAGCAAAAACTCAATCATTCTGGCGAACGAGAGTGTAGAATCAAATCAGAGGATACTGGCGCAGACTCATCGAGGGACTTGAATAATGGATCAGTTAATGAAGCAGCTGAAATAGTAGAACCGATTGCAGTGGATCCACCAACCGATTCTAGCGGAAGACTTTTTGGTTCGTCAGACAGAGTTCTTCGTAGTCAATCGAAAGCTACCAGACCAAGTTCGAGCCTAATTGCATGTGCAATGCAGGGATATGCTTTCATAGCCCGAAATGATGAACCATTTTCTTACGAAGAAGCAGTGAGGTCAAACGATGCAGATTATTGGCGGAAGGCCATGAATGAAGAAATCCAGTCACATCAAGAAAACGGCACCTGGCAGCTGGTGAACAAACCACAGGACAAGAAGGTAATTGGATGTAAATGGGTGTACAAAGCTAAACTTTCTCCACAGAACCAAATTACCCGGTATAAGGCACGCCTAGTTGCAAAAGGCTTTAACCAGCAACAAGGATTGGATTATGATGAGACGTTCAGCCCAGTCGCCAAATTTACCTCAATTCGTGCTATTATGGCCATTGCTGCTAAGGAGAATTTATATTTAATGCAATTCGATATTAAGACAGCATTTCTCACCGGAGACCTCAACGAACAGATATATATGTCACAACCACCTGGATACGACGATAATTCTGGCCGAGTGTGTAAACTTCTCAAAAGTTTGTATGGACTGAAGCAGGCTTCCAGGTGCTGGAACCAAAAGTTATCCGATATTCTTCGAAAAATGGGGTTTACTCAGTGTAATGCGGATCCATGTGTTTTTGAATCACATCGATGCAATGACAAGTTTTTCCTTGCACTGTACATCGACGATGGACTCATTGCAGTCAGCAATAAGCAGGAAGCGATTAAGGTTGTCAACGGATTGCGAAGATATTTCGAACTGAATCTCAGTGACGCCAAATACTACTTGGGCCTTCAAATCACACGTTGTATGGATGGATCAGTTTTTGTCAACCAATCCAGTTACATTGACAGGATGCTCACTAAATTCAGGATGTCGGATGCAAGTCCTGTCTCAACTCTATGTGCCGTCAACTACAACCTAGATGTTTCCATAGACGATACAAGTAATTTTCCGTTTCGTGAAGCAGTGGGAAGCATTATGTATTTGATGCTGGCAACGAGGCCGGACATAGCTTATTCCGTCGGTATTGTAAGCAGATATTTGGAAAGACCAGCAAGCCAACACATCACAGCAGTCAAACGAATTTTCAGATATCTGAAAGCAACCAAGGATCACGGTATTATTTTCAAGAAGTTTAATCTATACTCTTTATCTTGCTTCAGTGATGCAGACTTTGCGGGTGATGTTGAAACAAGACGATCAACAAGTGGATTCGTTTTATTACTCGGTGGAAGCCCAGTGTCTTGGTCATCAAGAAGGCAACATTGCACAGCCCTATCTACTACTGAGGCGGAGTACGTGGCTGCATCAGAGGCAGTGAAGGAGTTAGTATGGCTTCGTACACTTTTCCAAAATTTACTACCAAGTAATAGCCTAGATCTTACATTATACGTTGACAACCAAGGTGCTATTAAATTAGTGAAAAATCCTGAATTTCATGCAAGAACAAAGCATATAGATGTAAGAATTCATTTTATACGTGAAAAATACAATGAACAGTTTTTTGAGTTAGAATACATTCCAAGTAATGATCAACTAGCTGATGTGTTTACTAAAGCTTTATCAAAAGAAATGTTCGTTAAATTTAGAAGTGCTATGAACATTATATCAAAAGATTTTGTTATATTTTGAAGAAACTTTAGTATCCTTGCATATTATTATTCCTTGAAATTTTTTTGAATTACATAATCACAACCGGTGGAAGTTTTCCTTCGTTTAAAATTAAATATATATTATATACTTGCAAGAATAATGTAATTTAATAATAGGTGGAAGTGTGAAGTATTTATATTGAATTATATTATTAAAGTATAACTTGCTAGTGTAAATTTATTGAAGTACATATAATTACTCAAACATGCACAAATACATAACTTAATGTATGATCTCTTTCTTAACATCTTATTAGTATTGTAAGTAATAAAAAAGTTAGTTGCTCTTCAACACTTGACCTGGCGAGTTTGCTTTTTCTCATTTTTCTTCCAGAAAAACAACACAAACACAAACACTCCCGACAAAGGTTAACGCACAACTAAAAAATAGCACTAAGGCACAAAAAATTGCAGGGTTGTTAGTTGGGAATCGAAAAAGTAGAAGAAGTACAACTAAGACAATTAGGCAGAAAAAAAAAAAATTATTTTTCTGCGGTCATTTCTGTATACTTCACTCAAAAATGCCAAATTTCGACTTAAATCACCTTGCCGTGAAAGCTATGAAATAGGGTAGATTGGCATTAACTTGGCAATGCCCAGTTATAACTAGTTCATAAACATCAATTGTGCTTATTTAACCTCCGCGTGGTAGCCACCGGGTACTGGTCTTGTCCTTCCGGTCCTGAGTTGCTAAGCTCATAAGTGCGAGTGTTTTGAACACGAAGAAAATAGCAAACACTACAGATAAAGTTCTTTCGGAATCACTGGCGAAACGAGTCGCAGAGAGGTCTTACATGAGCCCCTCAGAAAGAGGACAGCGAATGAATCCACGGGATTGGATCAACGGTGGTGTCACAAGTCCAGATAACAAGTTACATGTGTGAGCTCTTCTCCGATCTATTTGTAGCAAAGGTCAGTGAGTATAATATTTCAGTATAACTGGCTTGAAAGTGCTCCTCATTTAGCCGTTTGGAATCGGCATACAATTGTAAATCCCTTCCGTTCGTTCAAAAAATTTAAAACCCACACGAAAAGGGATGGTTGTGAGAGGCTAGGCCTAGGGTCCCTACGGACCTTTTGCGCCAACTATTTTGTTTATATTGTGTTTACTTATCTCACAACTCTAAACAACCGAAACCGAGTCGGGTGTTGTATTCCGTTTAAGGCAGTGGCATTTTTATATTCGGTTTTCGGTCGGTTCGTTTCGTTCCATGGATTTTCCACGTCCGACCCATTTAATTATCATGGAATATCACTCCTGAATTCTTCCTTTAAAATCTTCACTACCATTTTATAGAAACGGCTAATCTTGTGGATTACTACAAACAAGCGTTTATCAGAAAATCAGTATCAAAGATACCCAAGTAGCGGTTTTGAACGGCGAAGAAGTATCGGAATGGTTTAATACCAAATTAGGAGTGTTTCATTGATGTTTTGGAAATTGGAAACGCGGAGGTTAAATAAGCACAGTTGATGTTTGCTCTAGCTGATACTGTTTAGAGTACGTGGAGAACTTCTCCCACTAAACTCCATTCCTCAGCGGGATGAATTACCTCTTGTTTGTGGGTTATGTAACTTAGCGGAAAGAGAGGATATTGTACACTTTTTAAGCAAGTGCCGTGTTTTGAAAGAGACAAGAATATCCATCTTCGGCAGCGATTTCTTATCGGACGCTCAATGTATTGGAAAACTAAATGAATTGGAAGTATCGCCGTTATTTCATTACTGCAAAGTAGCGCTAGCATATCGGGAAAGTATTATTAATGGAAATTTCTAGTTCCCAATTTCTGGTTGTAGGAAAATCTTATAAATTTAAGACTTATAAGTATACAAAAATACTACATATATCAAGTGAACTCTTAATGATTGTTGTCACTCTGCTAAACGGCAATGTCATGGTTTTTGATTTTTGTAAGCGTATTTGATAACCATTTGCATTTAATTTGAAATAAAATCTACTTTATCTAAATCCATCGGTTTTCGCCAACTCGGTTTGATATAAATCCAACTCGGTTTAATTCGATTTGGTTGTAACTCGGTTTGAACCGGTTTACGAAACCGAGTCGACACGTCACTAGTTTCTACGAGCTCCTCGACAAAACATACGAGCAAAGTCCTAAGTAGGTGTTTGAGCAAAACGTAAATAATTTATGAACTGGCAATGCTCTTTTGCATATGCCTTCTCAGCTTACGGTGTAATTTTCTTTGGTTTTGTCTTCGACCTTCGTCTTTTTTTCGCTTGAGGCCTCGTCGTGTCGGTATCTCTCTTGTCAATTTAAACTAGTTTTTTTGTTAATAAATTCGTAAAAATCAAAACATCAACTGTTTCATTATTTACACTAATATATTATAAATGAAACTAACTCTAAACATTTGGTCCTTTTTGGCCGGATTAAAGATTAAAGTTTTCTTGATACACGCGCTTCTTTTCAATAAAAAAAAAATGTTTCCGCGCAAGAAGTTTTAGTGGAAAATTAAAAAAGAGCGATATGAATCAATCTGCTCGTCTGTTGATAATTTACTGGCCCTTGAAAGTGGTAAGATCAACAAAGCTCAAATTCAAACTCGACTGAAAATCCTCGAAGCCAGCCGGGAAAAGTTTCAAGCTGCAAATGAGCATCTTACAAATGCTCGTCTCACAGATGTAATCAGAGCAACTCCTTATTTCACTGAGGGAATGTACTCGAAATGCGAGGAAAAGTATGCTGACTCCCGTGGAACTATGCTGAGCATGCTGAACGAATTATATCAACCTCAAAACCAGAAGGAACAGCGGCAGACCATTCGCGTAATGATGTGAAAGGTCATTCTCATCAGGTACGTTCTCTTCCTTATATTGAATCACCTACTTTTAGAGGAGATTATCAGCACTGGCGCCGTTTCCATGACCTCTTCACATCTATGATTAGCAATAGTACACAGCTGTCAGACGTGGAGAAATGACACTATCTTAAAATTTGTTTAAAGGACGAAGCAGCACTTCTTATCGCCAATATATCAGTTTCCAGTCAAAATTTCACACGTGCTTGGGATAC
Organism: Cheilosia grossa; assembly: GCA_963082955.1. Taxonomy (NCBI): domain Eukaryota; kingdom Metazoa; phylum Arthropoda; class Insecta; order Diptera; family Syrphidae; genus Cheilosia; species Cheilosia grossa. The sequence goes on from OY720145.1 coordinate 12,028,699, forward strand.
CCTCGTAGCCAGTTATGAAAATAAGAGGCTACTTGTTAACACTCATCTCGACAAAATTTAGGCTTTAACCAATCCATATTAAATCAGCAAGTGACCTCAAAAAACTAATCGCAGTAAAAAAGGAGTCTCTCGGTGCATTACATTTACTTGGTGCTCCTTCTCATCATTGGAATTATATCATCGTTTATATTATCGTACGTCGCTTAGATCCAACATCGCATGAAGCTTGGGAGGTTCATCGCGGTGCTTCGATAAACCCTACTTTATTCAGCGATCTCGAATCATTCCTGGGGGTAGAATTCGGCTCTCGTAATCGTAATTGTTGAAACTCGAAGCCCAATTTGCGTAACCGATAAGGCAACTAGATTTGAAAATCCATCATCGCAGAAATTCTCTGCGAAAATACGCGTATTCTACGGAGAATTCATCTGGGAATTCGCAAACTTCGCACTGTATCCAGCTTACCCAGAAATGCTTCATGTGTAACAAAACGCACTACATTTCTGCTTGCCCAGCGTATAGAAATCTAAATTCTAATCAACGGCACGAATCCCTCGTTGAGAAGGGTCTTTGTTTTAATTGCCCTGGTCCTCATCGAAAAGCAGCATGGGTATTGGTCTCATCTTCATGGGCTTACTCTGGCTGACCCATCGTACCTCCACCCAGGACAAATAGATCTTATTATAGGAATTGACCTCTACTCTCAACTAATTGAACCCGAACTTGTGAAGGTTGCTCCAGGAACACCATTCGCTATGCGCAGTGGACTTTGCTGGATAATCTCTGGTCCAGTCACAGGGCTCTCTCAAGCTTGTCCAGATGTTACTCCAATGCAGAACTACCAGTGTTCAACAAACAACGATTTGCTAGAAGCCATTCAACGATTTTGGCCTCAAGAAGAAATACAATTATCATCACCGTTGCTCTCTAAGGAGGAGGAAGAGTGCGAAAATCACTTCCTCTCTCTACGCAGTCAAGGAACGCATCAGGAAGGTATATCGTTCGCTTTTCGTTTAAGAATTCTTCTAATGATCTTGGCACTTCAAAAATGGCTGCTTCTCGAATGTTATCAAGGATAATAGAAAAACTTACCCCGGATTCGACACTTAAAACTCTGTACTCACACTTTCTACAAGAATACTTGGCCCAATGCGTCTTGGTCATATGCGTCTTGTAAGTGATGATATCTCAGAACCACACCATGCATATTATTTGCCACATCACGGAGTACTAAAGGAGTCTAGTACTTCTACAAAGCTGAGGGTTGTGTTCAATGGTTCATCTCGTTCAACCAGTGGTCAATCACTCAACGACCTACTTCACACTGGCAAAAAACTGCAAGGCAATCCCTCAGATGTTATCACATGGTGGCGTCAATTTCCATATGTTTTCTTCGGGCTTGGGCTGTGGAATTACACGGCTTCTCGGATAATTCTCAAGACGCTATGGCGGCTGTTCTTTATCTGCGAGTACTCAAGACCATGGAAGATATTCAAATTTCTTTAGTATCAGCGAAGACAAAAGTTTCTCCCATCGACAAGACAAAAACAAAGAATATGACAATCTCTCATATGCAGTAAACTTTTAATCTCGTTGAAGCACCAGTGTACTTGTGGACGGGCTCCTTAGTTACGCTCACTTGGATTAAATTTCATCCTTCTCGTTGGAAAAACTACGTTCAAAATCGTGTTATAATCATACAAGATACTCTTCCTGGAGCTAAATGGCATCATGTATCAGGAAAAGAAAAGCCTGGTGATTGTGCCGTTCGAGGAGTATCACCACGTGAACTCTCCGGAAGCCGTCTCTTGTGGAACGGGCCGCGTTAGCAGTCCCAACATTCAACATCATGGCCAACAACTGTATCACGATTTGAACATAATGTCTATTTGGAAGAACGAGCACAGGTGTCCACTGCCTATCATAAAAAGGAACCGAAGATATGGTATCTAATCGACAGATATTCTAAATTAAATCGTATTAACAAGATAACAGCCACTTGCCAACGTACAATCAATATACTTCGGAAGGAATCTCTGAGTTTAAAGAATCAACCATTGACAGCAGAACAAATTGAAGCAGCTGGTCTCTATTGGGTCAAATTAGTTCAAAGGGCATACTTCTCATCTGAGATCATTACACTAACACGGGGTCATGATATATCAAATAAGAATCCATTAATAAAATGAATACCTTTTCTAGATTCTTTACTTTACTTCGTGTTGGAGGAAGATTACGGAATTCTCTCTTGGACCCCGACGCTAGACATCCTCTTATTTTGACTAGAAATTCATCACTAACAGAGCTTATCATACGACATGCTTATGAGAAGACGCTACATGGCTGAAAGCAAGTGACTTTGGCATATCTGCGTAGATCTTATTGGGTTCTTGGCGGCAGAACTCCAGTTAGATCCTTTACTTTTCGTTGTATAACCTGCGGCAGAATTCGCGGAATAGCTGTAAAACAACTTATGGGCCAGCTTTCCTCCACAAGGATTAATCTATCAAAACCATTGCTTAACTCAGGCTTCGATTATACTGGACCTCTTACCCTAAGGACTTGGAGGGCCCGTTCAGCTAAAACGTATAAAGGCTTCATTGTACTTTTCGTCTGTTTCTAAACGTCAGCAGTGCATTTGAAAATCGCGACGGACTACTCAACTGAAGGGTTTCTTGCGGCTTACAAACGCTGTGCGGGTCGCTGAGGAATTTGTGCAACTCTCCACAGCGACTGTGGTGCGAATCTTATCAGAGCGGACGCTGAGCTGCGAAGACTTTTTTCATCCGCTTCTCAACAACTTGGAAACTTGGCATGTGTACTAGCAAATGACGGAACTCAGTGGCTTTTTAACCCCCCATCGTCACCTCACTTTGGAGGAAAGTGGGAAGCTGGGGTGGGTTCAGTTAAATTTCACATCAGGCGTGTCATCGGTGAAAACGCGCTCATTAAGGAATTATCGACTTTACTCGGGCAAAGCTATTCTCAACTCACGGCCATTTTGCCCGCTGTCAGAGGACCCTGATGACATCGAATCCCTTACACCGGGTCATTTCCTTATTGGATCAGCACCTAATACCCTTCCAGAGCCATTGACATCAGCTTCGATTCCACTATCAAGACTTTCTCGCTTTCAACACATCAGACGTTTTTGGACTCGATGGTCTTCAGAGTATATTCAGCGTTTTCAATCTATCTTGAAATGGAAACAGGTAACTGATCCAATTCAAAAAAAACTCATTAGTTCTCATCGTAGATGAAAGATACCCTCCTGTTAAATGGCTTCATGGACGCATTTTGGAGCTTCACCCATGACGCGATGGGCTTATTCGTGTGGTCACAGATAAGACAAAGAACTCGTTAAATTATGTCCATTGCGCATAAGACCTCCGACATAATCTTCATTTATTATTGCTAACGTTAAACCAATTTACTCATACTTTGTATAATTAAGTCATTAAGTAAGCTATCCATTTTGGTTTTATTGAAGTTTATTTCCTATTGTTAAAATTAATTTCGTCACCTCCATAAGGTAACAAGACGGGCGGAATGTGTAATTCGGCGGAATTCGTAAAAATCGGAACATCAACTGTTTCAATACTTACACTAACATCGTATAAATCAAACTAACCCTAAACAGTAGGTAAAACGTTGAAATTATCTTCGGTGATTTTAGCAAAATAGGAAAGGAGGACATGTTTGGTAGCTCCACGCCTGGAAACGGACTTAGGCTATTTGACTTTGCTGCGGGCCGCATAGTGTTACCTCAATATTTGCAAAGGAACATTGCGGTCACCAGATCGGCAAGCACATGCAGCAAAACAACGCGCCTATGAAGCGGCGCTGCACAGAATGATAAGAGCAGCTCGTGAGCTCTACGAGCAAAAGAGGAGGGAAGAACACCGGCTTCTCCGACAGAAAAAGAATGAGCTGAAAATCGCCCGATCGAAGAAATAGATATGTCTTGCTCCAGAAACAGTGTTCCCAAGCTTTACCAAAAGGTAAAAACAACGTGTAATGACAAAAACACCTGAGCAGAAACCTCTAGAGAAAAACAAAGAAACCTTGTAGTGGAACCACAGTCGGTGCTGAGGACATGGAAAAACAATTTCTGCAGACAGTTAAACGGCGAAGACGACACAAATTCCGCTGGCAGAATGAACCATTCAAGCCAAGACTACGGTCCACCTGAAAAAAATTAAGTCATAATAATAATATCCAAGCTGCAGTCCAATAAGGCTGCTGGACCAGGGGCTTACCTGCGGAGCTCTTCAAAATAGAGGGAGATGGCTTGGTAGAGAGCATGATGATAGAGGTATCAGTCTCCTTAACAACGCATACAAGATCATGTCTGCCGTACTGTGTGGTTTAAGGCTCGGAAAGTCCGGAACCGACCAAATATTCACATTACGACACATGCTGAAAAATCACAAGAATTTCAAATGATACCCAACACCTGTTTATCGATTTTAGGGCCGCATATGACAGCGTTTATAGAGACGGGCTACACAGTGCCATGTCTAGTTGTGAACGCTCGCTGCTCTATAAAGGTCGGAAACAATCCCACTGCGACCTTCGATGTAAAAAAAGCCAAGGTGACACGCGACTTTTTAAACATCATTTTTGAGAAAATTGTCGCGACTTTTCCTACCTCGGTTCCGCTATTAAACCTGAAAGTAACATCGCCTCAGAAATCAAGCGCCGTCTGTAACTTCGGCCTAAGAAGGCAATTGTTTCGTACACTCAAGGAAAAATTGTAAACTAAAATGTAATTATAATCTATTTGATTTTACGTTGAATAAACTCTGATAAAGAATATTTATTTTCACGTTAAGACATATTTGATTTGAATACGCAATGTAATTTTAAATGATGTCACCCTAGATTCAAAGTGAAACGTATTCACTTGTACACTATGACTATTTTTTAAAATATTAAAACTGCTCTCAACGTAGTTTTAAAGTGCAATATGATAATATTTGTCCAATATTAAGTTTCCAAAAGATTTCTACGATCTACGTACATTCAAGTATTGCATAGTCAATTAGAAGTTGTTTAAAAACGCCATCCACTTCAAAAAGTTCCGTGTTTATTTTTATGTCATTTTCTTCACACAATGTAGCTTCAAACTTGGATCAACGTTAATTTAAAGTGTGATTTTTAAGGGCCAATAACTAAGAATTAAAAAGTGTTCTATTAGAAACTAATCAATTGGATACAAAAAGGTTAATTAGTGCTTACATGATTGCAAACAAAAACTATTTCCATATTAGTTTTCATAGGTTTGCACTAAATTTTATTACTATTTGTTTGTAACAGAAAACATTTGAAAGACGAACATATTAAACAAACGGCCAGTGAGCTAAATTTGGGGGTAAATTATTTAAATGGAAAAAAAACCGAGGTAAGAATTGTTACTAACAAAATTAATATTATAACCGGACTATAATGTCACAAGTATTATATGTATTTTCAAAATCTAAAGAGGTTATGTCTACGAATCATCGTGGTGAGACTAAAGTTTAAAAATGCTTATTCAAAATGGATTCAGTTTGAATTAATACCTGAACGAAGTTAAATCAAAGCTTAAACATAATATTTTCAAAGTTGGATTTGTTTGAATACACAAGACAGAGTGATTACTTTAAAATGTATTCGTAGTGTTTTTGAAGCCAAATACACTTGATTGTATAATGAGTCATTGTCAAATTAAAGTTAAAGCATAGTATTTTCAAAGTTGAACGCATTTCAATCTACGATGCATTATTGTTGGACCGAAATTTATAAACATTGTTTTACGGATGGGTGAATTTGATTTAAGAATGATTCCACATCAAACTAAAGTGAATAGGTGGTTCTACAAATATATTCTTTTTAAATTACTGAAATACTTTGAATTAATGTCGTGCAACTTTGATTTAAAAATGTTCGTAGTCGAAGCTAAATCATTCCGTAAAATAATTAAATCGAAGTGGTTTTCTTTGATTTTACGTTGTTTTTTCTCTGAGTGATAAGGCCTTGTCGAGAAACACTATAAGGAGATTCTATACAAGGAGGTTGAAACCTCCTTCGTCGCTTACCAGCTTTTGCTAGTAATTAACAACAAAATGTATTATTGATTTATGAAGATTTTTATTAGTTAAAATAATAGTTAAATTATTTTAAATTTAATACATATCGTTCTCGGACCCTAGATCCCATGCCGTGCCATTCGTTGCGATTTCTTTGATGGTTTTCTCTATTGATTTCATTTTCGTTTCCTATTTCTGACTCTTGATCTACATCGTCAAGAAATTGTAAGCGTAATTTTTGATGCTCTTTCAGGCGCATAGTGCAATATTCTTTGACGGGACAAGCATCTGAATCGGCTTTTTATAACTCCAAAAGATCTTTCCACAGAGTTTCTTGCGCACAAGAAGCGCTTATCAAAATTTGATTGAGGTGACAATTCTGATGGGTTATTTATTGGGGTGCGTCAATGTCATCTTGCGGTGGAGCAATTATTGGTTTATGCGTACCATCAATAACTCCTATAATGCCACGCATATTGTATTTCTGAAGAATCCTGCAAACAAGAAACAGTCTGATTAAATATGTAACCATAAGACACTATTTAATGTTCGCTGTCATTTTATCTCCGCTGTGTCGAGTATGCCACTCGGGAATTTGATGGCTTCGTGAAGAAAGTGACCAGTAATTAAGTCAATAACCAACTGAATCGATCTCGATGCACTGCGCTGCGACGTCTGATATGTGTGATAGGAACCGTATCCGTAAAAATGAAGTGTTGCGAGAAACTTGAAGTAAATATCAAACTCGACATTGTCATTCTATCACTAGAAATACAATATACATGAATTTGGAATGAAATGATCGTATTTGTGGCTTGCGTAAATTGTTTCAATTTGTTCATTAGAATTCTAGCATTCACCTTATCCAATCTAAAGAGCTGAATAAAACGCACAACAGGAAGTACAAATGGATTACTACTAAATCTTTGTTCCAGAAAAATTGATCGGTGTTTTCTGCTAAACAAAAATATAAATTTGTAAATTATTTTCAGTTATTATACTTTTTTATACATATTTATTACATTCGGCTCCTTTGTAATCATTTCGTTGACGAAGAATTATGTTATGATTTTAGCGGAATTCATAAAAGATTTTTTCGACAGTTCGAACTTTTGTATGGAAATTCATAAAAAAAATAATAAATAGTTGGCGCAACAGGTCCGCAGGGACCTACGGCCTAGCTTCTCACAACCATTCATTTTGTGGGAGTTTTTCGTTTTTGGAACGAACCGGCTAATTGAGAAGCTTTTTCAAGACATTTATACTCTCGGATGCTTGTCATACGTTCGCGAGAGGTGGCGCAGTGGAAAAAATCCTAAGTTGGAATTTGGGTTTTTGCGGGATTCGAACCTGCGACCCCTCGCTTAGTAGTCCAACACACTAACCACTAGAAATTCATAACAGAATAAATAATTCGTATATCAAAAAAAAAAAAGAACCAAAAAAAGGAACAAATTAAAATAAAGGAAAAAAAAAGAACAGTGGCACTCCGGGAGTGCCGACAGAAGTGAAAACTTGAACTTACGTGCGTATTTTTCGAATCGTCAGGAAATATTTTACTGTGCAGGAAATACTTTTAAATTAAGTGTTTCTTTCTACATTATTTTAAACTACTACTACCAAAATTATATTGCAATTTTCATTTTCATGCTGTACCTACATGAAAAATAATGCATATTATTACATGCAAAAACCCAAATTCCAACTTAGGGTTTTTTCCACTGCTCCACCTCTTGCGAACGTCTGACAAACATCCGACAGTATTACTGTCTTTAGAGCTTCTCAATTAGCTGTTTGGAATCGGCATAAAATTGTAGATCCCTTCCATTCGTTCCAAAAATAAAACTCACACAAAACGAATGGTTGTGAGAAGCAAGGCCTTGGGTCCCTACGGACCTGTTGCGCCAACTATTATTTATTTATTTAATCAAAATCGCTATTCAAAAGTTCAATTAATGGTCGAATTTTATTTATATATACTCTAAATTTTAATGTTTCTTTTCAATTCATCCCTTTGATATCGTTACGTGGGTAAAGCTGGACCCGCCACATTCGAATTTCGCCAAACAAAGTACATGGGAATTAGTTGCTATTTAGTTGCTATTTAATTGCTCTATTCCTGATTTAGTTGCTCTTCGGGAAGTGGGAGATTTTGTGGCGGTCCCAGCTTACCGGTAAAGCTGGGACCGCCACATTGACTTTTGAAGGATTTTTTTTGCCTATACCTATCACCGATTTAATTGCTCTGGGGAAATGTAATTTTTTTTTCAATCGCACAAGCCGTTCGCACACAATTTCAAATTTAAGTTTTTTGTAACGGTCAGTTCGCTATAAAACTCTTTTGATTTTCAAGGAAAAGCAACAAAATTATGAAAAAATTCATAAAAAATAAACCCATACGAATTTTACTGCACCACATATCTTAAAAGAAGTGTACATTTGTGGGCTACTAATGGATTCAATCAAATATTTTTTCACTCTTCTCTAATTGAGACAAAAAGGTAAGCTAGACATACGAAAGACAAAAATTTTGAAAAATTAAAAAAAATAGTTTACGTTCGAATTCAACCAAGCAATATATATTAAAATAAGCGCCTATTTACTAGCTATCAACACAAAGAATAAAATACCTCGTCTCTCTTCTGTAAATGTGTCAAAAAGTAAAAAGTTCATATTCCGACCAAAAAAGTAAGCTAATAATACCAAAATACAAATTTGGAAAAGCTTTAAAGTCATATATCCCTGTTCAATCCTACTATGTGGCATACATCAAAAGAAGCGTGAACTTATTAGCTATCAACCTCTAAGCTCAAATAATTAGTTGCTCTTCGATAAATATGCCAAAAAGCAAAAAGTTCATTTTGGCAAAAAAAGCCAAAGATACTCCTAGTACAAAAAAAAAATTTGGAAATTTGAAAAAACTCATACATCCCGATTGAATCCTACTATGCCACATAGCTCATTAGAAGCGTGAATTTGTTAGCTATCAACTCCTATACTCAAATAATTAGTTGCTCTTCGATAAATATGTCAAAAGTCAAAAAATTCATTTTGCCAAAAAAGGCAAAGGTACTCCCAGAACAAAAAAAAAGATTCGGAAATTTGAAAAAACCCATATAACCCGTTTGAATCCTACTATGCCACATAGCTCATTAGAAGCGTGGATTCATTAGCTATCAACCCCTATACTCAAATAATTAGTTGCTCTTCGATAAATATGTCAAAAGTCAAATAATTCATTTTGCCAAAAAAGGCAAAGGTACTCCCAGATAAAAAAAAAAGATTCGGAAATTTGAAAAAACCCATATAACCCGTTCGAATCCTACTATGCCACATAGCTCATTAGAAGCGTGGATTCATTAGCTAGCAACCCCTATACTCAAATAATTAGTTGCTCTTCTCTAAATATGTCAAAAGTTAAAAATATTAACAAATATCATTTCTTTGCAAATCCAGTTCGCGCATCCAACTCTTTGGTTTTCCTATTGAAAATTTGAAAAAACCCATATAACCCGTTTGAATCCTACTATGCCACATACCTCATTAGAAGCGTGAATTTGTTGACTATCAACTCCTATACTCAAATAATTAGTTGCTCTTCGATAAATATGTCAAAAGTCAAAAAATTCATTTTGCCAAACAAAGGCAAAGGTACTCCCAGAACAAAAAAAAGATTTGGAAATTTGAAAAAACCCATATAAACCGTTCGAATCCTACTATGCCACGTAGCTCATTAGAAGCGTGGATTCATTAGCTATCAACCCCTATACTCAAATAATTAGTTGCTCTTCGATAAATATGTCAAAAGTCAAATAATTCATTTTGCCAAAAAAGGCAAAGGTACTCCCAGAACAAAAAAAGATTTGGAAATTTGAAAAAACCCATATAACCCGTTCGAATCCTACTATGCTAAATAGCTCATTAGAAGCGTGGATTCAATAGCTATCAACTCCTATACTCAAATAATTAGTTGCTCTTCGATAAATATGTCAAAAGTCAAATAATTCATTTTGCCAAAAAAGGCAAAGGTACTCCCAGAACAAAAAAAAGATTCGGAAATTTGAAAAAAACCCATATAACCCGTTTGAATCCTACTTTGCCACATAGCTCATTAGAAGCGTGGATTCATTAGCTAATAACTCCTATACTCAAATAATTAGTTGCTCTTCGATAAATATGTCAAAAAGCAAGAAGTTCATTTTGCCAAAAAAAGCCAAAGATACTCCTAGTACAAAAAAAAAATTCGGAAATTTGAAAAAACTCATATAACCCGATCGAATCCTACTATGCCACATAGCTCACTAGAAGCGTGGATCCAATAGCTATCAACCCATATAATCAAATAATTAGTTGCTCTTCGATAAATGTGTCAAAAAGCAAAAAGTGCATTTTGCCAAAAAACGGCAAAGATACTCCTAGTAAAAACAGAAAATGCGGAAATTTGAAAAAACTCATATAACCCGATCGAATCCTACTATACCACATAGCTCATTAGAAGCGCGGATTCATTAGCTATCAACCCCTATACTCAAATAATTAGTTGCTCTTCTCTAAATATGTCAAAAGTTAAAAATATTAACAAATATCATTTCTTTGCAAATCCAGTTCGCGCATCCAACTCTTTGGTTTTCCTATGGAAAATTTTAAAAAACCCATATAACCCGTTCGAATCCTACTATGCTAAATAGCTCATTAGAAGCGTGGATTCAATAGCTATCAACTCCTATACTCAAATAATTAGTTGCTCTTCGATAAATATGTCAAAAAACAAATAATTCATTTTGCCAAAAAAGGCAAAGGTACTCCCAGAACAAAAAAAGATTTGGAAATTTGAAAAAACCCATATAACCCGTTCGAATCCTACTATGCTAAATAGCTCATTAGAAGCGTGGATTCAATAGCTATCAACTCCTATACTCAAATAATTAGTTGCTCTTCGATAAATATGTCAAAAGTCAAATAATTCATTTTGCCAAAAAAGGCAAAGGTACTCCCAGATAAAAAAAAAAGATTCGGAAATTTGAAAAAACCCATATAACCCGTTCGAATCCTACTATGCCACATAGCTCATTAGAAGCGTGGATTCATTAGCTAGCAACCCCTATACTCAAATAATTAGTTGCTCTTCTCTAAATATGTCAAAAGTTAAAAATATTAACAAATATCATTTCTTTGCAAATCCAGTTCGCGCATCCAACTCTTTGGTTTTCCTATTGAAAATTTTAAAAAACCCATATAACCCGTTTGAATCCTACTATGCCACATAGCTCATTAGAAGCGTGGATTCATTAGCTATCAACCCCTATACTCAAATAATTAGTTGCTCTTCGATAAATATGTCAAAAGTCAAATAATTCATTTTGCCAAAAAAGGCAAAGGTACTCCCAGATAAAAAAAAAAGATTCGGAAATTTGAAAAAACCCATATAACCCGTTCGAATCCTACTATGCCACATAGCTCATTAGAAGCGTGGATTCATTAGCTAGCAACCCCTATACTCAAATAATTAGTTGCTCTTCTCTAAATATGTCAAAAGTTAAAAATATTAACAAATATCATTTCTTTGCAAATCCAGTTCGCGCATCCAACTCTTTGGTTTTCCTATTGAAAATTTGAAAAAACCCATATAACCCGTTTGAATCCTACTATGCCACATACCTCATTAGAAGCGTGAATTTGTTGACTATCAACTCCTATACTCAAATAATTAGTTGCTCTTCGATAAATATGTCAAAAGTCAAAAAATTCATTTTGCCAAACAAAGGCAAAGGTACTCCCAGAACAAAAAAAAGATTTGGAAATTTGAAAAAACCCATATAAACCGTTCGAATCCTACTATGCCACGTAGCTCATTAGAAGCGTGGATTCATTAGCTATCAACCCCTATACTCAAATAATTAGTTGCTCTTCGATAAATATGTCAAAAGTCAAATAATTCATTTTGCCAAAAAAGGCAAAGGTACTCCCAGAACAAAAAAAGATTTGGAAATTTGAAAAAACCCATATAACCCGTTCGAATCCTACTATGCTAAATAGCTCATTAGAAGCGTGGATTCAATAGCTATCAACTCCTATACTCAAATAATTAGTTGCTCTTCGATAAATATGTCAAAAGTCAAATAATTCATTTTGCCAAAAAAGGCAAAGGTACTCCCAGAACAAAAAAAAGATTCGGAAATTTGAAAAAAACCCATATAACCCGTTTGAATCCTACTTTGCCACATAGCTCATTAGAAGCGTGGATTCATTAGCTAATAACTCCTATACTCAAATAATTAGTTGCTCTTCGATAAATATGTCAAAAAGCAAGAAGTTCATTTTGCCAAAAAAAGCCAAAGATACTCCTAGTACAAAAAAAAAATTCGGAAATTTGAAAAAACTCATATAACCCGATCGAATCCTACTATGCCACATAGCTCACTAGAAGCGTGGATCCAATAGCTATCAACCCATATAATCAAATAATTAGTTGCTCTTCGATAAATATGTCAAAAGTCAAAAAATTCATTTTGCCAAAAAAGGCAAAGGTACTCCCAGAACAAAAAAAAAGATTCGGAAATTTGAAAAAACCCATATAACCCGTTTGAATCCTACTATGCCACATAGCTCATTAGAAGCGTGGATTCATTAGCTATCAACCCCTATACTCAAATAATTAGTTGCTCTTCGATAAATATGTCAAAAGTCAAATAATTCATTTTGCCAAAAAAGGCAAAGGTACTCCCAGAACAAAAAAAGATTTGGAAATTTGAAAAAACCCATATAACCCGTTCGAATCCTACTATGCCACATAGCTCATTAGAAGCGTGGATTCAATAGCTATCAACTCCTATACTCAAATAATTAGTTGCTCTTCGATAAATATGTCAAAAGTCAAATAATTCATTTTGCCAAAAAAGGCAAAGGTACTCCCAGAACAAAAAAAAGATTCGGAAATTTGAAAAAAACCCATATAACCCGTTTGAATCCTACTTTGCCACATAGCTCATTAGAAGCGTGGATTCATTAGCTAATAACTCCTATACTCAAATAATTAGTTGCTCTTCGATAAATATGTCAAAAAGCAAGAAGTTCATTTTGCCAAAAAAAGCCAAAGATACTCCTAGTACAAAAAAAAATTCGGAAATTTGAAAAAACTCATATAACCCGATCGAATCCTACTATGCCACATAGCTCACTAGAAGCGTGGATCCAATAGCTATCAACCCATATAATCAAATAATTAGTTGCTCTTCGATAAATGTGTCAAAAAGCAAAAAGTGCATTTTGCCAAAAAACGGCAAAGATACTCCTAGTAAAAACAGAAAATGCGGAAATTTGAAAAAACTCATATAACCCGATCGAATCCTACTATACCACATAGCTCATTAGAAGCGCGGATTCATTAGCTATCAACCCCTATACTCAAATAATTAGTTGCTCTTCTCTAAATATGTCAAAAGTTAAAAATATTAACAAATATCATTTCTTTGCAAATCCAGTTCGCGCATCCAACTCTTTGGTTTTCCTATGGAAAATTTTAAAAAACCCATATAACCCGTTCGAATCCTACTATGCTAAATAGCTCATTAGAAGCGTGGATTCAATAGCTATCAACTCCTATACTCAAATAATTAGTTGCTCTTCGATAAATATGTCAAAAAACAAATAATTCATTTTGCCAAAAAAGGCAAAGGTACTCCCAGAACAAAAAAAGATTTGGAAATTTGAAAAAACCCATATAACCCGTTCGAATCCTACTATGCTAAATAGCTCATTAGAAGCGTGGATTCAATAGCTATCAACTCCTATACTCAAATAATTAGTTGCTCTTCGATAAATATGTCAAAAGTCAAATAATTCATTTTGCCAAAAAAGGCAAAGGTACTCCCAGATAAAAAAAAAAGATTCGGAAATTTGAAAAAACCCATATAACCCGTTCGAATCCTACTATGCCACATAGCTCATTAGAAGCGTGGATTCATTAGCTAGCAACCCCTATACTCAAATAATTAGTTGCTCTTCTCTAAATATGTCAAAAGTTAAAAATATTAACAAATATCATTTCTTTGCAAATCCAGTTCGCGCATCCAACTCTTTGGTTTTCCTATTGAAAATTTTAAAAAACCCATATAACCCGTTTGAATCCTACTATGCCACATAGCTCATTAGAAGCGTGGATTCATTAGCTATCAACCCCTATACTCAAATAATTAGTTGCTCTTCGATAAATATGTCAAAAGTCAAATAATTCATTTTGCCAAAAAAGGCAAAGGTACTCCCAGATAAAAAAAAAAGATTCGGAAATTTGAAAAAACCCATATAACCCGTTCGAATCCTACTATGCCACATAGCTCATTAGAAGCGTGGATTCATTAGCTAGCAACCCCTATACTCAAATAATTAGTTGCTCTTCTCTAAATATGTCAAAAGTTAAAAATATTAACAAATATCATTTCTTTGCAAATCCAGTTCGCGCATCCAACTCTTTGGTTTTCCTATTGAAAATTTGAAAAAACCCATATAACCCGTTTGAATCCTACTATGCCACATACCTCATTAGAAGCGTGAATTTGTTGACTATCAACTCCTATACTCAAATAATTAGTTGCTCTTCGATAAATATGTCAAAAGTCAAAAAATTCATTTTGCCAAACAAAGGCAAAGGTACTCCCAGAACAAAAAAAAGATTTGGAAATTTGAAAAAACCCATATAAACCGTTCGAATCCTACTATGCCACGTAGCTCATTAGAAGCGTGGATTCATTAGCTATCAACCCCTATACTCAAATAATTAGTTGCTCTTCGATAAATATGTCAAAAGTCAAATAATTCATTTTGCCAAAAAAGGCAAAGGTACTCCCAGAACAAAAAACGATTTGGAAATTTGAAAAAACCCAAATAACCCGTTCGAATCCTACTATGCTAAATAGCTCATTAGAAGCGTGGATTCAATAGCTATCAACTCCTATACTCAAATAATTAGTTGCTCTTCGATAAATATGTCAAAAGTCAAATAATTCATTTTGCCAAAAAAGGCAAAGGTACTCCCAGAACAAAAAAAAGATTCGGAAATTTGAAAAAAACCCATATAACCCGTTTGAATCCTACTTTGCCACATAGCTCATTAGAAGCGTGGATTCATTAGCTAATAACTCCTATACTCAAATAATTAGTTGCTCTTCGATAAATATGTCAAAAAGCAAGAAGTTCATTTTGCCAAAAAAAGCCAAAGATACTCCTAGTACAAAAAAAAAATTCGGAAATTTGAAAAAACTCATATAACCCGATCGAATCCTACTATGCCACATAGCTCACTAGAAGCGTGGATCCAATAGCTATCAACCCATATAATCAAATAATTAGTTGCTCTTCGATAAATATGTCAAAAGTCAAAAAATTCATTTTGCCAAAAAAGGCAAAGGTACTCCCAGAACAAAAAAAAAGATTCGGAAATTTGAAAAAACCCATATAACCCGTTTGAATCCTACTATGCCACATAGCTCATTAGAAGCGTGGATTCATTAGCTATCAACCCCTATACTCAAATAATTAGTTGCTCTTCGATAAATATGTCAAAAGTCAAATAATTCATTTTGCCAAAAAAGGCAAAGGTACTCCCAGAACAAAAAAAGATTTGGAAATTTGAAAAAACCCATATAACCCGTTCGAATCCTACTATGCCACATAGCTCATTAGAAGCGTGGATTCAATAGCTATCAACTCCTATACTCAAATAATTAGTTGCTCTTCGATAAATATGTCAAAAGTCAAATAATTCATTTTGCCAAAAAAGGCAAAGGTACTCCCAGAACAAAAAAAAGATTCGGAAATTTGAAAAAAACCCATATAACCCGTTTGAATCCTACTTTGCCACATAGCTCATTAGAAGCGTGGATTCATTAGCTAATAACTCCTATACTCAAATAATTAGTTGCTCTTCGATAAATATGTCAAAAAGCAAGAAGTTCATTTTGCCAAAAAAAGCCAAAGATACTCCTAGTACAAAAAAAAATTCGGAAATTTGAAAAAACTCATATAACCCGATCGAATCCTACTATGCCACATAGCTCACTAGAAGCGTGGATCCAATAGCTATCAACCCATATAATCAAATAATTAGTTGCTCTTCGATAAATGTGTCAAAAAGCAAAAAGTGCATTTTGCCAAAAAACGGCAAAGATACTCCTAGTAAAAACAGAAAATGCGGAAATTTGAAAAAACTCATATAACCCGATCGAATCCTACTATACCACATAGCTCATTAGAAGCGCGGATTCATTAGCTATCAACCCCTATACTCAAATAATTAGTTGCTCTTCTCTAAATATGTCAAAAGTTAAAAATATTAACAAATATCATTTCTTTGCAAATCCAGTTCGCGCATCCAACTCTTTGGTTTCCTATGGAAAATTTTAAAAAACCCATATAACCCGTTCGAATCCTACTATGCCACATAGCTCATTTGAAGCGTGGATTCAATAGCTATCAACTCCTATACTCAAATAATTAGTTGCTCTTCGATAAATATGTCAAAAGTCAAATAATTCATTTTGCCAAAAAAGGCAAAGGTACTCCCAGAACAAAAAAAGATTTGGAAATTTGAAAAAACCCATATAACCCGTTCGAATCCTACTATGCCACATAGCTCATTAGAAGCGTGGATTCAATAGCTATCAACTCCTATACTCAAATAATTAGTTGCTCTTCGATAAATATGTCAAAAGTCAAATAATTCATTTTGCCAAAAAAGGCAAAGGTACTCCCAGAACAAAAAAAAGATTTGGAAATTTGAAAAAACCCATATATCCCGTTCGAATCCTACTATGCCACATAGCTCATTAGAAGCGTGAATTCAATAGCTATCAACTCCTATACTCAAATAATTAGTTGCTCTTCTCTAAATATGTCAAAAGTTAAAAATATTAACAAATATCATTTCTTTGCAAATCCAGTTCGCGCATCCAACTCTTTGGTTTTCCTATGGAAAATTTGAAAAAAACTCATATGTCTCGATCGAATCCTACTATGCCAAATAGCTCATTAGAAGCGCGGACTTATTAGCTATCAACTCCTATACTCAAATAATTAGTTGCTCTTTTCTAAATATGGCAAAAAGCAAAACATTAATTTTGTCAAAATAAGGCAAAGATACAAAAATACAGATAAAAAAAGTTTAAATCCAACTATTTTATTTTTTATGGAAAACTTCAAGAAACGAATTAACCCTCAATCGCTCTGCAATAGATCAATAAATATTAATTGAATTAATTAGACGTTTAGGTCAAAATGGCACAAAAATTCTTGAAAAAAAATGTTGCAACCCACAAAGTATGCATCACATTTGGAATGTTGTAAATCGTTGCCTGCCAATTTTCATAAATCCTGAAAGTCTGCAATTCACCTACTACCAAATTGCGCTAACTGAACGTATGCATTGATTTTAGCTTTAAAATATTCATACATGTACCGGCTGAGTAAAAATGGTTCGGGTACAACTCAACCCCGGACAACTACCCCCAGCCAAATTTCTCACCAGCCGCCATTTATATTTGAACTACGCAGCTGACAGCCAATAATCAGATCCGTCACCTTTAGTGACAGTGTTACCAGGAAATGTGTATTATGTTGAGTGTTAAAGTTTCTCTAAAGCATAAAAGGATTCAGTTTTTCGCAGCATTATACTGTTTTAAAGTTTCCAAAACTGCATAGCGATTTTTTTCTCAAAATACTGCGTAATGTAACTTTAGATATTCATGCACTGATTTCTTTGAATACCTCAAAACAAAGCCGGAATTGCTTCGTCAAATTTCTTTAAAGGATAAAATATAAAACAACAATCACAGGAGGAGATAAAGGAAAGAAAAACGAAGAGGATTCATTAAGATGGAAATGAATTGTTCGGTGTTCTTCGCAAAATACTGTTTTTCTGGAATCGATTTATAGCCTTTTTTTTTTTTTTTGATATTTTTTGTTGAAATATACCTACTGTTTTTGGCCTGAAAAAAGTAGCGAGCGGACGTAGGTACCAATTTTATGTAATACTGGGCTGAAGATGTTGTTGTACCTAGCTGAATGGAGTTACAAGACTTCAAGACTATAAATATTTAATTTATTTAAATCTGAAACTAAAGCAAATAGGTTTGAAAATAAATAAATTGACTTTTTGCTTCAGAGTATTTGAGAAAATAAAAGTAAAAAACTGGCGCGGATTTTTAACGTTAGAGAATTCAAAAAAATAAAGGATAAAAATTCGCACGAATATTCATCCGTCCATATGTGTTCGTATTCGTAAGTGAACATAAAGGACTATTGACATGAGCGCGAACTGCGAAAAGGCGAATTACGTAAAAATAAATTTAACTGAATTTATGAATTGAAAATTTTTATTTGTTCTACCATAAAAGCATTATATTTAATTAATCTAACATCTATTTTAAAAAAAACCTCCATCTCTATTGATTTAAGTAGCTAAATTTACAATTACAGAAATTTTCCCGCGAATTGACAAAATGGTTTCCAAAAGTAATTAGCCACCACAACTTCGAACACACATTGACTTATAAAATGGAGGCACTTATTTTCTACATTAAGTGCCATAGACTACAACCAGAACGATAAGTGTGAGAAAGTAAGGTTCAGTTGTAGATTTGTGATATAGATGCCGCTAGGTGTGAAATTTGACTGGGGTTGCCAGTTTATTGAAAATGGATCAAGCTACATTTTTCAGCTGCAGGCATTTGTTTTTTTTTTTTGACATTTCAACATTATTTTCAAACTTAATTCGTTTAAGAATTTCTGATTGTTATGCAAATCGTTGTTGCTTCCCATTTCATAACACACTTGTTGTCTCTTTCACAAGCAGCTGACTCTTCAATAAGATTTAATGTGATAAAAATGAGGAAAATGTAGTACAATACAATTATTCAAGAGCAATTAACAATGGATATGTGCATCGTGATTTGTACTGGAAAAAAAAGACAATGTCTTTGTCAGTGTGAAAGTTTTGAGAACAACGCTATATATTTATAAGTAAAAAACAGTCGGTCTTTCCAATTTTCAGAACATCTTCTCCATTCATAGAAGAAGAGTCAGCTGCTTGTGAAAGAGACAACAAGTGTGTTATGAAATGGGAAGCAACAACGATTTGCATAACAATCAGAAATTCTTAAACGAATTAAGTTTGAAAATAATGTTGAAATGTCAAAAAAAAAAAACAAATGCCTGCAGCTGAAAAATGTAGCTTGATCCATTTTCAATAAACTGGCAACCCCAGTCAAATTTCACACCTAGCGGCATCTATATCACAAATCTACAACTGAACCTTACTTTCTCACACTTATCGTTCTGGTTGTAGTCTATGGCACTTAATGTAGAAAATAAGTGCCTCCATTTTATAAGTCAATGTGTGTTCGAAGTTGTGGTGGCTAATTACTTTTGGAAACCATTTTGTCAATTCGCGGGAAAATTTCTGTAATTGTAAATTTAGCTACTTAAATCAATAGAGATGGAGGTTTTTTTTTAAATAGATGTTAGATTAATTAAATATAATGCTTTTATGGTAGAACAAATAAAAATTTTCAATTCATAAATTCAGTTAAATTTATTTTTACGTAATTCGCCTTTTCGCAGTTCGCGCTCATGTCAATAGTCCTTTATGTTCACTTACGAATACGAACACATATGGACGGATGAATATTCGTGCGAATTTTTATCCTTTATTTTTTTGAATTCTCTAACGTTAAAAATCCGCGCCAGTTTTTTACTTTTATTTTCTCAAATACTCTGAAGCAAAAAGTCAATTTATTTATTTTCAAACCTATTTGCTTTAGTTTCAGATTTAAATAAATTAAATATTTATAGTCTTGAAGTCTTGTAACTCCATTCAGCTAGGTACAACAACATCTTCAGCCCAGTATTACATAAAATTGGTACCTACGTCCGCTCGCTACTTTTTTCAGGCCAAAAACAGTAGGTATATTTCAACAAAAAATATCAAAAAAAAAAAAAAGGCTATAAATCGATTCCAGAAAAACAGTATTTTGCGAAGAACACCGAACAATTCATTTCCATCTTAATGAATCCTCTTCGTTTTTCTTTCCTTTATCTCCTCCTGTGATTGTTGTTTTATATTTTATCCTTTAAAGAAATTTGACGAAGCAATTCCGGCTTTGTTTTGAGGTATTCAAAGAAATCAGTGCATGAATATCTAAAGTTACATTACGCAGTATTTTGAGAAAAAAATCGCTATGCAGTTTTGGAAACTTTAAAACAGTATAATGCTGCGAAAAACTGAATCCTTTTATGCTTTAGAGAAACTTTAACACTCAACATAATACACATTTCCTGGTAACACTGTCACTAAAGGTGACGGATCTGATTATTGGCTGTCAGTTGCGTAGTTCAAATATAAATGGCGGCTGGTGAGAAATTTGGCTGGGGGTAGTTGTCCGGGGTTGAGTTGTACCCGAACCATTTTTACTCAGCCGGTACATGTATGAATATTTTAAAGCTAAAATCAATGCATACGTTCAGTTAGCGCAATTTGGTAGTAGGTGAATTGCAGACTTTCAGGATTTATGAAAATTGGCAGGCAACGATTTACAACATTCCAAATGTGATGCATACTTTGTGGGTTGCAACATTTTTTTTCAAGAATTTTTGTGCCATTTTGACCTAAACGTCTAATTAATTCAATTAATATTTATTGATCTATTGCAGAGCGATTGAGGGTTAATTCGTTTCTTGAAGTTTTCCATAAAAAATAAAATAGTTGGATTTAAACTTTTTTTATCTGTATTTTTGTATCTTTGCCTTATTTTGACAAAATTAATGTTTTGCTTTTTGCCATATTTAGAAAAGAGCAACTAATTATTTGAGTATAGGAGTTGATAGCTAATAAGTCCGCGCTTCTAATGAGCTATTTGGCATAGTAGGATTCGATCGAGACATATGAGTTTTTTTCAAATTTTCCATAGGAAAACCAAAGAGTTGGATGCGCGAACTGGATTTGCAAAGAAATGATATTTGTTAATATTTTTAACTTTTGACATATTTAGAGAAGAGCAACTAATTATTTGAGTATAGGAGTTGATAGCTAATGAATACACGCTTCCAATGAGCCATGTGGCATAGTAGGATTCAAACAGGTAATATGGGATTTTTCAAATTTCCGAATCTTTTTTTTTCTACTAGGAATATCTTTGCCTTTTTTGGCAAAATGAATTTTTTGACTTTTGTCATATTTAGCAAAGAGCAACTAATTATTTGAGTATAGGGTTTGATAGCTAATGAATCCACGCTTCCAATGAGCCATGTGGCATAGTAGGATTCGAACGGGTTATATGGGTTTTTTTCAAATTTCCGAATCTTTTTTTTGTTCTGGGAGTACCTTTGCCTTTTTTGGCAAAATGAATTTTTTGACTTTTGACATATTTATCGAAGAGCAACTAATTATTTGAGTATAGGAGTTGATAGCTATTGAATCCACGCTTCTAATGAGCTATTTGGCATAGTAGGATTCGAACGGGTTATATGGGTTTTTTCAAATTTCCAAATCTTTTTTTGTTCTGGGAGTACCTTTGCCTTTTTTGGCAAAATGAATTATTTGACTTTTGACATATTTATCGAAGAGCAACTAATTATTTGAGTATAGGAGTTGATAGCTATTGAATCCACGCTTCTAATGAGCTATGTGGCATAGTAGGATTCGAACGGGTTATATGGGTTTTTTCAAATTTCCAAATCTTTTTTTGTTCTGGGAGTACCTTTGCCTTTTTTGGCAAAATGAATTATTTGACTTTTGACATATTTATCGAAGAGCAACTAATTATTTGAGTATAGGAGTTGATAGCTATTGAATCCACGCTTCAAATGAGCTATGTGGCATAGTAGGATTCGAACGGGTTATATGGGTTTTTTAAAATTTTCCATAGGAAAACCAAAGAGTTGGATGCGCGAACTGGATTTGCAAAGAAATGATATTTGTTAATATTTTTAACTTTTGACATATTTAGAGAAGAGCAACTAATTATTTGAGTATAGGGGTTGATAGCTAATGAATCCGCGCTTCTAATGAGCTATGTGGTATAGTAGGATTCGATCGGGTTATATGAGTTTTTTCAAATTTCCGCATTTTCTGTTTTTACTAGGAGTATCTTTGCCGTTTTTTGGCAAAATGCACTTTTTGCTTTTTGACACATTTATCGAAGAGCAACTAATTATTTGATTATATGGGTTGATAGCTATTGGATCCACGCTTCTAGTGAGCTATGTGGCATAGTAGGATTCGATCGGGTTATATGAGTTTTTTCAAATTTCCGAATTTTTTTTTGTACTAGGAGTATCTTTGGCTTTTTTTGGCAAAATGAACTTCTTGCTTTTTGACATATTTATCGAAGAGCAACTAATTATTTGAGTATAGGAGTTATTAGCTAATGAATCCACGCTTCTAATGAGCTATGTGGCAAAGTAGGATTCAAACGGGTTATATGGGTTTTTTTCAAATTTCCGAATCTTTTTTTTGTTCTGGGAGTACCTTTGCCTTTTTTGGCAAAATGAATTATTTGACTTTTGACATATTTATCGAAGAGCAACTAATTATTTGAGTATAGGAGTTGATAGCTATTGAATCCACGCTTCTAATGAGCTATGTGGCATAGTAGGATTCGAACGGGTTATATGGGTTTTTTCAAATTTCCAAATCTTTTTTTGTTCTGGGAGTACCTTTGCCTTTTTTGGCAAAATGAATTATTTGACTTTTGACATATTTATCGAAGAGCAACTAATTATTTGAGTATAGGGGTTGATAGCTAATGAATCCACGCTTCTAATGAGCTATGTGGCATAGTAGGATTCAAACGGGTTATATGGGTTTTTTCAAATTTCCGAATCTTTTTTTTTGTTCTGGGAGTACCTTTGCCTTTTTTGGCAAAATGAATTTTTTGACTTTTGACATATTTATCGAAGAGCAACTAATTATTTGATTATATGGGTTGATAGCTATTGGATCCACGCTTCTAGTGAGCTATGTGGCATAGTAGGATTCGATCGGGTTATATGAGTTTTTTCAAATTTCCGAATTTTTTTTTTGTACTAGGAGTATCTTTGGCTTTTTTTGGCAAAATGAACTTCTTGCTTTTTGACATATTTATCGAAGAGCAACTAATTATTTGAGTATAGGAGTTATTAGCTAATGAATCCACGCTTCTAATGAGCTATGTGGCAAAGTAGGATTCAAACGGGTTATATGGGTTTTTTTCAAATTTCCGAATCTTTTTTTTGTTCTGGGAGTACCTTTGCCTTTTTTGGCAAAATGAATTATTTGACTTTTGACATATTTATCGAAGAGCAACTAATTATTTGAGTATAGGAGTTGATAGCTATTGAATCCACGCTTCTAATGAGCTATTTAGCATAGTAGGATTCGAACGGGTTATATGGGTTTTTTCAAATTTCCAAATCTTTTTTTGTTCTGGGAGTACCTTTGCCTTTTTTGGCAAAATGAATTATTTGACTTTTGACATATTTATCGAAGAGCAACTAATTATTTGAGTATAGGGGTTGATAGCTAATGAATCCACGCTTCTAATGAGCTACGTGGCATAGTAGGATTCGAACGGTTTATATGGCTTTTTTCAAATTTCCAAATCTTTTTTTTGTTCTGGGAGTACCTTTGCCTTTGTTTGGCAAAATGAATTTTTTGACTTTTGACATATTTATCGAAGAGCAACTAATTATTTGAGTATAGGAGTTGATAGTCAACAAATTCACGCTTCTAATGAGGTATGTGGCATAGTAGGATTCAAACGGGTTATATGGGTTTTTTCAAATTTTCAATAGGAAAACCAAAGAGTTGGATGCGCGAACTGGATTTGCAAAGAAATGATATTTGTTAATATTTTTAACTTTTGACATATTTAGAGAAGAGCAACTAATTATTTGAGTATAGGGGTTGCTAGCTAATGAATCCACGCTTCTAATGAGCTATGTGGCATAGTAGGATTCGAACGGGTTATATGGGTTTTTTCAAATTTCCGAATCTTTTTTTTTTATCTGGGAGTACCTTTGCCTTTTTTGGCAAAATGAATTATTTGACTTTTGACATATTTATCGAAGAGCAACTAATTATTTGAGTATAGGGGTTGATAGCTAATGAATCCACGCTTCTAATGAGCTATGTGGCATAGTAGGATTCGAACGGGTTATATGGGTTTTTTCAAATTTCCAAATCTTTTTTTGTTCTGGGAGTACCTTTGCCTTTTTTGGCAAAATGAATTATTTGACTTTTGACATATTTAGCGAAGAGCAACTAATTATTTGAGTATAGGAGTTGATAGCTATTGAATTCACGCTTCTAATGAGCTATGTGGCATAGTAGGATTCGAACGGGATATATGGGTTTTTTCAAATTTCCAAATCTTTTTTTTGTTCTGGGAGTACCTTTGCCTTTTTTGGCAAAATGAATTATTTGACTTTTGACATATTTATCGAAGAGCAACTAATTATTTGAGTATAGGAGTTGATAGCTATTGAATCCACGCTTCTAATGAGCTATGTGGCATAGTAGGATTCGAACGGGTTATATGGGTTTTTTCAAATTTCCAAATCTTTTTTTGTTCTGGGAGTACCTTTGCCTTTTTTGGCAAAATGAATTATTTGACTTTTGACATATTTATCGAAGAGCAACTAATTATTTGAGTATAGGAGTTGATAGTCAACAAATTCACGCTTCTAATGAGGTATGTGGCATAGTAGGATTCAAACGGGTTATATGGGTTTTTTCAAATTTTCCATAGGAAAACCAAAGAGTTGGATGCGCGAACTGGATTTGCAAAGAAATGATATTTGTTAATATTTTTAACTTTTGACATATTTAGAGAAGAGCAACTAATTATTTGAGTATAGGGGTTGATAGCTAATGAATCCGCGCTTCTAATGAGCTATGTGGTATAGTAGGATTCGATCGGGTTATATGAGTTTTTTCAAATTTCCGCATTTTCTGTTTTTACTAGGAGTATCTTTGCCGTTTTTTGGCAAAATGCACTTTTTGCTTTTTGACACATTTATCGAAGAGCAACTAATTATTTGATTATATGGGTTGATAGCTATTGGATCCACGCTTCTAGTGAGCTATGTGGCATAGTAGGATTCGATCGGATTCGACTTTTGACATATTTATCGAAGAGCAACTAATTATTTGAGTATAGGAGTTGATAGCTATTGAATCCACGCTTCTAATGAGCTATTTAGCATAGTAGGATTCGAACGGGTTATATGGGTTTTTTCAAATTTCCAAATCTTTTTTTGTTCTGGGAGTACCTTTGCCTTTTTTGGCAAAATGAATTATTTGACTTTTGACATATTTATCGAAGAGCAACTAATTATTTGAGTATAGGAGTTATTAGCTAATGAATCCACGCTTCTAATGAGCTATGTGGCAAAGTAGGATTCAAACGGGTTATATGGGTTTTTTTCAAATTTCCGAATCTTTTTTTTGTTCTGGGAGTACCTTTGCCTTTTTTGGCAAAATGAATTATTTGACTTTTGACATATTTATCGAAGAGCAACTAATTATTTGAGTATAGGGGTTGATAGCTAATGAATCCACGCTTCTAATGAGCTATGTGGCATAGTAGGATTCAAACGGGTTATATGGGTTTTTTCAAATTTCCGAATCTTTTTTTTTGTTCTGGGAGTACCTTTGCCTTTTTTGGCAAAATGAATTTTTTGACTTTTGACATATTTATCGAAGAGCAACTAATTATTTGAGTATAGGAGTTGATAGTCAACAAATTCACGCTTCTAATGAGGTATGTGGCATAGTAGGATTCAAACGGGTTATATGGGTTTTTTCAAATTTTCCATAGGAAAACCAAAGAGTTGGATGCGCGAACTGGATTTGCAAAGAAATGATATTTGTTAATATTTTTAACTTTTGACATATTTAGAGAAAAGCAACTAATTATTTGAGTATAGGGGTTGCTAGCTAATGAATCCACGCTTCTAATGAGCTATGTGGCATAGTAGGATTCGAACGGGTTATATGGGTTTTTTCAAATTTCCGAATCTTTTTTTTTTATCTGGGAGTACCTTTGCCTTTTTTGGCAAAATGAATTTTTTGACTTTTGACATATTTATCGAAGAGCAACTAATTATTTGAGTATAGGGGTTGATAGCTAATGAATCCACGCTTCTAATGAGCTACGTGGCATAGTAGGATTCGAACGGTTTATATGGGTTTTTTCAAATTTCCAAATCTTTTTTTTTGTTCTGGGAGTACCTTTGCCTTTGTTTGGCAAAATGAATTTTTTGACTTTTGACATATTTATCGAAGAGCAACTAATTATTTGAGTATAGGAGTTGATAGCTAACAAATTCACGCTTCTAATGAGCTATGTGGCATAGTAGGATTCAATCGGGATGTATGAGTTTTTTCAAATTTCCAAATTTTTTTTTTGTACTAGGAGTATCTTTGGCTTTTTTTGCCAAAATGAACTTTTTGCTTTTTGGCATATTTATCGAAGAGCAACTAATTATTTGAGCTTAGAGGTTGATAGCTAATAAGTTCACGCTTCTTTTGATGTATGTAACATAGTAGGATTGAACTGGGATATATGACTTTAAAGCTTTTCCAAATTTGTATTTTGGTATTATTAGCTTACTTTTTTGGTCGGAATATGAACTTTTTACTTTTTGACACATTTACAGAAGAGAGACGAGGTATTTTATTCTTTGTGTTGATAGCTAGTAAATAGGCGCTTATTTTAATATATATTGCTTGGTTGAATTCGAACGTAAACTATTTTTTTTAATTTTTCAAAATTTTTGTCTTTCGTATGTCTAGCTTACCTTTTTGTCTCAATTAGAGAAGAGTGAAAAAATATTTGATTGAATCCATTAGTAGCCCACAAATGTACACTTCTTTTAAGATATGTGGTGCAGTAAAATTCGTATGGGTTTATTTTTTATGAATTTTTTCATAATTTTGTTGCTTTTCCTTGAAAATCAAAAGAGTTTTATAGCGAACTGACCGTTACAAAAAACTTAAATTTGAAATTGTGTGCGAACGGCTTGTGCGATTGAAAAAAAAATTACATTTCCCCAGAGCAATTAAATCGGTGATAGGTATAGGCAAAAAAAATCCTTCAAAAGTCAATGTGGCGGTCCCAGCTTTACCGGTAAGCTGGGACCGCCACAAAATCTCCCACTTCCCGAAGAGCAACTAAATCAGGAATAGAGCAATTAAATAGCAACTAAATAGCAACTAATTCCCATGTACTTTGTTTGGCGAAATTCGAATGTGGCGGGCCCAGCTTTACCTACGTGATATCGTTGACTTTTTTCTGTCGACATTCGCCGGCGAAATAAATGTTCGCCAAAAACAAAAAACGAAAACAGACACACATAGTAGGAACAAATCTGTCTTTTTTTATTTAATTTTTTTTATCAAATACTAATTTAAAATAAACAAGAACAAAATTAGAGCAAGTTAACGTTGCTAAAGCTAAGTTAGCTATTAAGAAAACAAACAAATTAAAATTAAAAATATTAAAAATTTCACCAGAATATCAGTAGTTAAACCAAGAATTTGGCATAGTGAAAGTTAAAGAGCCAGCGTCTTACATTTTTAATAAACAATCCAGATATTGCGATAAGCAGAAACAGTATAAAAAAAAACTATTACACAAATTCCCTCGATTTGTTAATGAAAAAATCTTTCTTTTCAAAGTAAAATTTGTAGATATTATTAGGAAAGAAATTTCAGGCATCAAAATTTCTACAAGAGGGTAGAAATACCACGCTGTAGGATCACCGCTAAGTGTCAGTAATTAATTATACCACTTCCATTTAGAATTTTTTTTTTTGCTGCCGTATTCATGGACACCGTTACCAAATCAGTGCTTTCAGCGTTAGTTTTAGTTAGTTTAGTTAGTTCTAAAATTTACGTTTAGTGCCGACAACGTAGATTTAGCGCTTGGGCGGTTTTTTAGTGCTTACAAAATATTTTACCTACCAATTATTTTTTAAGTTTTATTGAAGTTTTTATTTTTATTTATTTTTATTTTACTGTGCATCTCCTTAATTTGACTGAATATGAATATGAAAACTTTTGTTGTTGTGTCATTTATATGTCTTTTTCTTTTCCTTTCTCCTTTTCTTACTTATAAAGTGTGGCTAAATTTTAAGGGCCGATGTTGAATGTGAACCACACTAAACGTCAAGTTTTTTTCTGCATTTCATTTCACATTTCTCAATTTCAGACTAACTCAATTCGAATCATGGAAAGATACAAAATCGAGCAATGGGTTAAAGTTATTCAGGCTTGTTATGACAATGGGCGTTCAAATCAAAATGCATGTCGTGCACTTCCTGATTTTTTCGGTCAATTTATTCGGCACATTTTCACCTCAGTGGATTCGTCAATAAGCAGAATTGCCGCATTTGGGCGAATGATAATCCAAGAGTGACTGTCGAAAAACCATTGCACCCACAAAGAGTGACTGTTTGGTGCTGCTTATGGGCTGGCGGCATCATCAGGCCGTATTTTTTTCCAAAATGAGGCCGGTCAGGCAGGTACTGTGAATGGTGTTCGCTATCGTGTATGATAACGAACTTTATATGGCCCGAATTGGAAGACATGGATGTGGACGATATGTAGTTTCAACAGGACGGTGCCACTTGCCACACAACTAACGAAATAATGGCTCTTTTGCGGGGAAATTCAATGGCCGTGTTATCTCACGTCGTGGCGATGTTAATTGGCCGCCACGATCATGCGATTTGACACCGTTATTTGAAAGAAAAGGTGTACGTCGATAAGCCAGCAACAATTCAAGAGCTAAAGGATGAGATAATTCGGCACATTAACGGCATAGAACCTCAATTATGCCTCAGCGTCATCGAAAATTTGGACCATCGGATGGAGGCGTGCCGCCGAGGTCACAGCGGCCATTTGGCCGATATTTTGTTCCATACATAATTGAACCATACCAATATTATCATAATAAAAATAATTGACGGTAATTTCCTAAATATTTTTTTTTTATTCAAAATCAACATCGGCCCTTAAAACTTAACCACCCTTTATAAAGAGAACAGCGGTGTCGGTAACAATCTCGCGAGTTTATTGGTTCCTTTCCATTCCAAAATTGCCCAATGCGCCTAAAAAAGTACCCAATCACTTCAAAAACTTTGGAATTAAAACTGATTGAGTATTTTGGGAAGAGTGTAGTGTGTATTTATTTTGTATTTCGTTAGAGAGTTGAGAAAAATTTAGGTATATCACATCACATCACACTATTATAAAAAGGTATTGTCTAATGTTTGTAAGACGTAATCTCCGGAACTACTGAGCCGATTTTCAAAAAGCTACGGGATAGAGTATTGCGATAGGCTTCTTTATTTTTTTGATTTTTTGTACAATACGTAAATGAAACACTGCGAAGCAACTTAAATGATAAAAGCTAGACCATCCATTCATCCATCCACTCTATTACTTCTGTTGTTTCCGTAGTTCAATCTGCTTCTGATTACTTCGAAGTCAAATATTATTTCTGAGCACGTATTTTGCTGCATTACTAAAATCCTTGATGCTGTTCATCAAACTAGTGGCATCTTCTCGCAATACTCCGTATTTCGTTAGATCTCCTTCGAACACGGGCAATGCTTTAAATACATCCAAATGTATTTTGTTAGCGGCTTTGTAGATTGCCACGGCCGGTTCTACCTTTTGTACCTATAAGTACTTACTATAGGGTTTATTCTTATTTGCTATATTTTATTTCTTTGCACTAGGTTGTCTTCCTTCAAGTTTTCGTTATCGACTCCATGTTGTTTTATTATGTTAATCAATTGTTCTGTTTGTCTTGTTCTTGCAATTTTTATTATTGAATTGTGTGTAGTACGAGTATATCTCCATTTGTGAGAATCTTGCTGCTAAGGTTGCTAAATCAACCGGTTCTGCAATTTTGATCACTACTTCTTTATTTTCACTTTAACTGATCATATTTTTTTTTTTCTTAAATCTTTTCATAAAATTTTACGTTGGATATTAGATACTTGTGTATCTTTATTAAGGTTGCTTCGTATGAAAGTTCGCTTGATCAGTGCCACTATGTGAGTCCGATTCCCGATTTTTCCTTGGTCCGATCCGTGAAGATAAACAATATATTTACCTCCTGGCAGGATCGGCAATAAAATATAAATGAGTACCTATATTTTAAAATGAAAAAATATGTTTTGTGCGATTTTATGATTTTTATTTAATTAATTTTAGTATCTGCTAATACAAATAAAATAAATATAGAAGAAGGCCCTGATCTTCAATTAGATCATTCCTCAATACTTCTTACACTTGGCGATAGAATAATAATAAAAGAACATAGCCCTAAACTAGTTAATAGACTTACTTATTGGAACCACTTCAGGCAGAAGTTGGAAGAATGTATTCAACTATCATCAGCTATTCTAACAGAAGATCAACTAGAAGAAGCAGTGCAAATATTTACACTGGATATACAAAAAGCTGCATGGGCTGCAACTCCCAAAAGAACAAACAAGATTAAACAAAACTCTTATCCTCGTGAAATATATGTAAAATTATTACAGAAAAGAGGTAAGCTAGAAAACGTTGGACAAGCGACAAAACCCAGCTGAACAACTTAAAAAATAAGCTCAGAAAATCTAAAAGAGAATTTAATAACGAGTCTTTAAAAACGTATCTTACCAGTCTTACAAATGATGCTAGTACCGACTATTCGCTCTGGAAGGCAACAAAGAAAATGAACAGGCCAATAGCTCACATTCCGCCAGTAAAAACCAGAGAAGGTAACTGGGCAAAAAGCAGTGAAGAAAAAGCCAATACTTTTGCAGTGTACGTCTTCAAACCTTAAGATAAATATTATCAAGGAAACGAAGAAAGGTGTGAAGAAGACAGACCTATTCGGCCGGTGACAGTAAAGAACTTGCCAAAGAAATCAAAGAAGGCATAAACATAAAAAAAGCCCCAGGGTTCGATTTAATCACAGGGGAAATTTTAAAACAATTTCCTCGAAGAGGCTTAACTAAACTGTCGCAGATTATAAATGCTGCATTTAAGTTGAGATATGTGCCAAGCATGTGGAAGGTCGCCGAGGTAATAATTATACCAAAACCAGGTAAACCCCCTATCGAAGTAACCTCATATAGCCCAATATCGATACTACCAATGTTGTCCAAGCTATTCGAAAAAATACTGGCAAAACGTCTGCAAAAAATAGTTGATGAAAAATCGCTAGTTCCAATTCATCAATTTGGGTTTAGAAACAAGCACTCTACAATTGATCAGGTGCATAGAATCACAGATAAAATCGAAAAAGCATTCCAAGAGAAAAATGTGTGCTCTACAATATTTCTTGATATAGCACAAGCTTTCGATAAAGTCTGGCATAAGGGACTGATCCATAAACTACAAAGGCAACTGCCGAAGCAGTATTCAAAACTTTCTAGAGTCATGTATAACAGATCGATTCTGCAGAATTAAACAAGATACAGAGTACTCAACACTAAGACCAATTAAAGCTGGTGTACCACAAGGTAGGGTGCTAGGTCCAGTGCTTTACCTTCTGTTTACTAGCGATTTACCTGAAAGTGAGGACACTACTACAGCAACTTTTGCAGATGACACTGCTGTGCTTGCTGTTGGAAAAACCGTCGAAATAGCAACAAAAAAAACTCCAAATGGCAATAAACGGTATTTCAGAATGGACTATAAAGTGGCAGATTAGATTGAATGACCTAAAGCCAGTCCATATTAATTTTACATATAAATACGTACCACACATTCCAGTATACATTAATAACAATGAAGTGGAATACTCAAATACAGCTAAATATCTGGACATGACCCTAGACGCGTTGGAAAGCGCATGTAAAGAAAAAAAGAGATGAGCTGAACATGCGATACAGTAAAATGTATTGCCTTATTGGGAGATACGCATCCCTGTCCAACTAAAATAAATTACTGCTATACAAGCAAGTCTTGAAACCAATATGGATCTACGGGCTCCAATTGTGGGCATGCACATGCCAAACAAACTTACAAAAAATTCAGGTTTTCCAAAATAAAGTACTAAGGAACGTAGTTAGTGCACCTTGGTACATACGCAACGCTGATCTACATAAAGATCTAAATATTGAAATGGTTGAAGATGAAGTTAAAAAAGTTGCCCAAAGGCACAGAAGTAGGCTTCTCAACCATGTTAACGTAGAACTTACAGAACTATTAAATACTGACAATGTAATCAGAAGATTGAGGCGGGTAAGACCCCTTGATCTATAAGAGTTAGCCAAGGCCAAGAGATTAAGTAATATCTTCAAACAAAAAGGTTTCGAGATCCGACAACCGGCGGATTCTTCTTCGCGATGGCCACAGTCAGTCCCTCCCGGGAGGTTTTTTAGAGGTTGTTCGAGTCCCTCACTATTGCAGAAGCATCCCTCGCGTACTTGCTCTGTAATGTCTTTCGATGATTTTTCCTTCCGGCGAACCCCCAAACAAAAAAAAAAAATAAAAAATTTAATTAATTTTAGTATCTGCTTAATACATTAGAACAGAACTGTGGCCTGAGTTGATGTAATTCTTAGGCTGCCTTGACTGCGTGTTCGTATCTAATAAATATTTATATCCTACTTAGTAACCTATGTATTTGGTTCAAATACAATATTTTCTTATCTAAGCAGACGCTCTTTTGGTGTTTTGTGCAAACATCGTCTGGTGTGTATTTCTTATCGTTACTTTTGTGTGTCGCATTCAACATTTGTTATACATTAGTGTTAATAGTATTTAAACTATTGGCCAAGGGTGCTTAACTCGTGCGCAAGTGGAAGGAGACCTCAACCAACTTGGAGTGCGCAACTGAAGGCAATTAGCCAAAGATCCCGCTAACTGGAGAAGCGTATTGGTTGAGGCCTAGGTCCATCCCGGACTGTAGCTACGCCTAAGTACGTAAGTAAGTTATTATTTAGAAGGTCTTCGATAGCTCTACCTAAATTAAATAAAAACGTCAACCACAAACAATAAGTGTAATGTTTTGCCCTGGAACAGATATAAATAACGTCTATTGAAATGTTATCCGTTCAAATACTATATTGAAACGATAGTCTGTAGCAGTCCATTTTTAATGAAAATGCAATCTGCAGCATATTCTCACTGTTATAATAGTTTGTTCTTACAAGACTGATTAATGTCTGTACTGAGTATGTCTATCCTTCAGTCATTAGAACTTAACCCGTCAAATAACGAAATGAAGCAATATATATGAAGAAGTCAACCAAGAAATAGCTTTTACTTTTTCAATTCAATAAATAGCATCGGAATTGCATATGCATTGTTTTCTATTTTAAAATAACTCCTCAACCCGACACGAGATTCCAATCAGATCAAAGCATAGCACGACATAGCGCACAGAGATCTAAATTTCCCAAGGAAGAGGAAAAAAATCGAAAACAGTGGTTCCTTCTTGGAAATGTCATTACAATGTCGGATACTGAAAAGTAATGAGATCCGACCACCTAAATTGGGTTTCTATACGAAAACACCATGTCGTTCTTTCACATATATTTCGTGAAGCAAATATCAATTTCTCCCAATGAACGCAAGACACATACCACCAAAACACCATCTAAAATCCATTGATTCTGAGTAACCGAAACCCACAGCACTAGGTATTCCTTACACTCCCCGTAAATCTGCCAAAAATCCCAATCGAATGTGATGTGAAAAGCCAACGAAATACATAAGCATCCATCGGCCTTATTGTCCCGCTTTCTCTGAAGTTGTTTACTGTGCACCGTGGCAATGTTTTCTATTACGGATTTTTGTTTGTCTCGTTCCGCACTCTCTCTCGTGTTCAGCCATTGTTGTTTTGCCATCTACATTTCACATCGATATTAATCTTTTCCCGGAAACAGAGGGTATAATATGAACCCTGCCCTGACCCGTCAATGGCACACCACGGCGGTAAAGTATCTCGATAGGCCCTGAAGGACCTTATGGAATAGAATCCTTCTTCTCCTATAAATCATATATATTAGATTAGACTTTTTGGGGCTGGGGCTGTGCTTTACAAATATTTGCCCATCAGATGAATGGGCGGAAGCAACGGTCGAAGGATCGGATTATTTTAATACATCAAATACATGCAAAGGATGTTTCGACACGAGTGCATTTTAAAATCAGTCTGATTGAAAGGGAGTGTGGGCGATTGCAAATATGCTTTGGTTTGTAGTAGTCATACAGGAGGTGACTCTGTGATCTGTATATATTTATCACATCACATCACATCATACTCTTGCAAAGAGTCAATGTTTGTTTGTAAGAGGTAATTTCCGGAACTACTGAAGCGATTTCAAAAATTATTTCACTAATGGAAAGCTACGGGACATAGATAGAGTATTGCGATAGGCTTCTTTTTTTTTGATTTTCCATTTTCCATTTTTTTTTTTTTTTTTTTGTTGATTTTTTGCACTACGTGATTGAAACACTGCGATGCATATTACGTGCTAAATATTATTTCTGTAGTTACTGTGTTGATATTTACCTCTTGCGGTTCACACGGTCAAGGCTGAAGTAATCTTTACAAATGAAGTGTCAATAAAAAGATATTTTTTGGGTGCTTATTTTTCCATTTTTGCTTTCATCTTCAAGCCAGTAAAAACGACGCCACTTAACCAATTTCAATGAAATTTTGTGGGTGGGTACCTATTGTTGGTTCCAGTTTTAAAGAAAAGAAAGTTTTAGACTCATAACTCGAGAATGATTTTTACGATTTTTGGCTTGGTGAATTCGTTTTGGCCCAAGGGAGGACATTATGCTACTTTTTGTTGTGAAAATTAAAGTTTCAGGGGATGAGATTTGGGACAGAACATTATATGGGGAACCGCACTTTGAAAAAAATTAGACTGGATAGAAACACGGATAGTGTCACTTCCAATACCACAAAACTTATTTCAAATGATAAATTTTTAAATTCTTTGGATGTTCCTGGCTACACACTTTGAAATCGAAAATCGGCTCAGTTATAATTTTGTTGAGCAACCCCAATCCACCGAAACTTCTTTACGGATCGCGTTTGATTTGATTGGGAAGCATCTCAAATCAATTCAATTCAAGGCAAAAATTATAATTCCGCGGATTCCGCTTATTCAGAATGATTTGCCATTGGTTCTTAAAGGTCTTCAATTCCCCATACGTCTCGCTTTCACTTATGAGATGACAAAATAATAAGTCGCAAGGAAAAGCTCGATATATGTGTCATCAGATCTTGAATTCCCATGCTTCTCACATGGTCATGGTCATGGTCAATTGTATGTAAGACATACTAGTAAATCGGAGTTTGGAAGGAGGTGTTTAGCGTAACAAAAAAAAAAAAAAAAATAGATATATATTCTTTGCAACCCTATAGTTACTCGACATTTAATAACTTACGTATTGTAGTATTTCTCACTCTATCTCTGTAAATAACCTCAGCAAAATCAGGTTACATGAGTTAAAACAATCACCAAATTAAAGACTGATAATGTAAATTTTTAACATAAGTTCGGACAGTGTTTCCCAGAAACAAACGGATCTAACTATCTAAGAACTCACTCAGCCTTACTGACCCCATATACAGAAAACTTTTATAGCTTATTCCATTGCTCGTTAATACGACTCAAATATACTTAAAGTTCTCTAACTTCTTTCATAATCGTACATCAAACAGCACCTCAAACAGGTATTCTGCGGAATATGAGTATGAGGTGGGTCGTCGCACTTAAGAGAAAGATGCTAATTCATCTCGTCCATCCAGGGAAGACCATCGAATACACTATCGCCAAACCTGGACAAAAGAAAACACTAAATAGATCTTCTATCCGCCGTCGGAGTCATGCTCTTAAATTTAGAATAGAGTAACACGAAGACGCACTTCATCAGTATTCAGAAGCACCAACTGGTTTTCAAGCCCGACAGTTATTTGATAATTCTCTTGTGGGGCACACCTTCGAAAATAAAAAAAAAAAGGTTACACCCTATACGGAAAAAATAAAAACATTACCTAGTCTGTATCCATACGAAATGGAAATCCGCTAGTAATCAGCTGCGATTTTCTCGCCCATAATTTGGCGGAAGCCGTGTAAATTCGCCGTCGCTGACTGTCTTCTCCTTTTGCCACAGAGCAACTTTCTTTCTGTAGGTGCAAGAAATTAGTTCAAATACGCCATTAAACTCACAATGGAAGTCTAAACTAATACGCTTATAAGCGTTATAATTTAGCCTATGCTAAATATCCGTATTTAGTGGAATATATATATAAATTGAATTATTTGAGCAACCAAGAGAGTTAACCTATTTTCCAATAGTGCTGCAGCGTCATATGGACTATAGTGCGAAGCGAAAACGCGCTGAAAGCTTACACTATCAGCTGTAACGCCTCCAATTCCACCGTACCTGGAAGAAAAACAACTCTCTGATCGCTTCAAAAATCGATAGTTGATTAATATTCGGCACTATCGTTTTATATATAGTGCGAGTTCTTATCAACCGCCACCACAGCAGTACACTATACCAAAAGTTCCGTTGAGAGCTCGCAAAACCACTTATTTGCAATTTTGCGCTCACCCAGGCTATGTACATCCATTCAGATCTGTAATTTGTTACGATGATAGTACAGTCGCAGTCACAGTCATAGTGTGCCAACGGAGCAGTAGCCCCGAGAAAAGAACAACAACAAAATCCGTGTATGCTGTGCACAACATTCATCGGAAGGTCTAAGCAACCAAAAAAAAATTAAACATCGGTGAGTCTATACATTGATCGAGCTATCTTGCTAGAACTTTTATATAAATATCGAAAACTATAAAATCGAATATACCATATGTGATAAACAAATAAATATTACCTAAATTAAATTAACAACAAGAGTGAAGCACAAAAACAGAAGAAAATTAATTACTAGATGAAACTGAAAAGTAATAAAATCTCTGAACTAAATGTTAAACACTTAAACTAAGTACTACCTAAGCATATCAAACTATCTTTCACACATATTTTTTTTTAGTCTACACAATTTCCTATCCTTTGTTTTTTATATACGATCTTATGAATTGAAAACCAATTGAAGATGATCTAGAAACCGTTATAAATTTACTTATGCAGTAGATATTCCTTTCTTATTTGTTTGTTTCCATTTTTGAATAAAATTGAATACTCGAAATGGAAGCTCAGATGTTTGGTGTCGTTATCAATATGTATTGAAGATACATTTTCAGAGTGAGCTCGGTTTAAACTTCAAGTTCAATTGGGGAGTGAAATGTTTAAAGTATATAAATATAAGGGGAGATAAAAGCGTGATTCGGCTTTTGATTAGGGGTCATCGCAAAAATTAATTAATTAAAATTAAAATTTTAGCGGTTTAGTAAAGCAAGCGATCAGATCATTTTTCGTCCCCACACGTATTCTCTTAAAAATTTTGTTTGGCATGTAACAAGATTTAACGATCGTCCGGCAAGAACCCACGCCTCCGTCGAATATAGCCGCATAGAAGCAAGCATGCCTGGTCGCACTTATCTGCCAGGACAACCCACCTCTTGACCCATCGATTTCTTTATGGATTCCTGTTTTCATAGTGATGTGGGTGGGATAGCAATCCATCGCACATTCGTGAGGTTGGAAGAACTTTCGTTACACTCATAGTCTCACTACAGGTAATTCACAATGGTTCTTATCGATCTCCGAGTGTACGGGGTGAGCTTTCATTTCATTACACACCCAATTAGTTGTGAAAAGGAGGAAAATTCACGTGAACCGGCTATAATTGTCAAACCAATCCTTCAGCAGACTATCTTGAGGAATTTAGTCGTACGAGTATGCTTTTTCCGAGTCAACGAATTATGCGGTGTGGTACGTTCCAAACCATAACTCGACCATAGTTTTGTGCTTTGTGTTTTGGAGATGAGTAATTTACCTTTGAGGTTAAATCAGGTGGTCGGTTGCGATTTTACAACAACGGCTGTTCAGTGGAGTAGAATCTTACTCATAATCTGCACATACACTGAAAGAAATAGACGTCGTCATATTGACGAATGGCGTTCATCAACATGATATTCATTGATATGACGTACTTTTCACCAATTGATGAACCGTTTCTCAATATGAAGAAAGTGCATTCATCAATTTTTTTTTTTTTTAAGTATTCTGATAAGAATTTGACGTATTGGACTAAGCTCATAATTTCATCAAAACATTTCATCAATGTGACGAAAACACTTATTTTGATGAATTTAATGATTTGTTCATCCCGTTGATGATTTACTCGTCTTATTGACGAATGGAATCATCATATTCAAGTACGTTTGTCAAGTCTTAAATTTTCATCATATTGAGAACGGCATTCATCGTATATGACGGCTTTTATTATATTGAACACAGAGTTTAATTTTTATTGAAAGGAGAGGTGTAAGCGTTCATCTTATAGATGAACTGATTCGTTATATTGATGAAAAAAATTAAATTCACCTTATATATTTATCATATTGATACATTTTTTTTATCGTTTTCTTCAATGTGATGTACAGATTGTTAATATGATGTATGCTGTATATGTACACACACGAAGTTAGTACACTTGTAGTGGATAATTATATGACATTGCTCATCAAGCGTAAAGAATCTACACAAAGTGGCATAGAAAAAAATTGTGAATAGTTTAACGATGAACAATGAATATCTTAAAAGAGTCGATATATATGATTTAGAAATTACATTATACGGTTATATGTTAATCTTTTAATTAATGTTCGCCCAAAAGTATTCATTTCTGTTTCAAACATTGTATCGAAAATTTCTTGCTGATTTTAATTTGCTTGATCTTAATTTGTTTTTACTACGCGCGACTGATTTTGCTGAATT
Organism: Cheilosia grossa; assembly: GCA_963082955.1. NCBI lineage: Eukaryota > Metazoa > Arthropoda > Insecta > Diptera > Syrphidae > Cheilosia > Cheilosia grossa. Next base: position 12,067,675 of record OY720145.1, read on the forward strand.
TACTGCAGTACATAGAAATTGAAAACCATTAATTAATTAATAGTGTGAAAAAATTTAATATGACCTAGTTTAAAAATGGTGGAAATATAAAAAGCTATAGTCTAATTTCGATTCTTCACATTTATAAGAAGTTATCTATATATTGAATAAATAGCATCAATATATTAATGTATTTTAAGTATTTCTTATGTTATCAGTAGAAAGAAACTTATATCATTCGAAAGGTACTGTGCTATGAGTCGCCTTAAAGACTGGTAAAATTAAGTTAAAAATTTCTCATACAAAACGCTTATCAGTTAATTGAAAACATTTTGGTAACATTCAATTTGTCGCCGCAATATAACTATAGGTATGTTTTCAAATAAAATTCATCTTAGGTTAGATCCTATTTTTCTATATTTATTTTCATAGCGACGTATTAAAATCGGAATCATGAGTGAAACTTTTTTTTCGAAATCGCTTTTTCATTCGTAAAAATACAAAATGCAAACATGGAAAAGTGTTTGTTTTTAGTATATATTCTTATAAAGGGTGATTTTTTAGCTGGTTTGGTTTTGGCAACACTGGTTTTGACAGCTGACGTGTGTTTAGTACCTTGTGTCACTGTCAAACAGCTTCAGTTTGGTTTGCAATTTAACCATGGATCGTCTTACAAATGAACAACGCTTGCAAATTATTGAATTTTACTATCAAAATTCGTGCTCGGTTCGAAATGTTCATCGCTGCTTTTTTATCGAAAAATTGTGTTCAGCGGTGAGGCTCATTTTTGGTTGAATGGGTACGTAAATAAGCAAAATTGCCGCATTTGGAGTGAAGATCAGCCAGAAGCATTGCAACAGCTACCAATGCATCCCGAAAAAGCCACTGTTTGGTGCGGTTTATGGGCCGGCGGCATTATTGGGCCATATTTCTTCAAAGATGATGCGAATCGCAGCGTTACTGTCAATGGTGAACGCTACCGAGCGATGATAACAAACTTTTTTTTGCCCGAAATGGAAGTTCTTGACTTGCATGATATGTGGTTTCAACAAGACGGTGCCACATGCCACACAGCACGCGAAACAATGGCGCAATTGCGAGGCGAGTTTGGTGAACAGTTAATTTCACGTTTCGGGCCGGTCAATTGGCCGCCTAGATCGTGCGATTTGACACCATTAGATTATTTTTTGTGGGGGTATGCCAAGGCTAATGTGTATAGGGACAAGCCCGCTTCGATTGACGCACTGGAAGCCAACATCCATGCATTCATTCGTGAGATACCGGCCGATATGTGTGAAAGAGTAGGCCAAAATTGGACCCAGCGGATGGGCTACCTGAGACGCAGCCGCGGT